>OZ025297.1:197653646-198276979 GCA_964019185.1 Maratus speculifer
AAGTAGCGCAGTATTGCCAATGGGCCGATTATTTTTTAATCAAATTTCTTGACTGGCACCACACTTTACTTTTTTTCAATCGGTAAAACACCCTTTATATTCGGCTTAAATAATATGTATATAAGGGAAGCTTGTTTTACAATTTTCAAAAGTCGCGTCAGTTAAGAATCTGGATTTATTATTATTATTATTATTATTATTATTATTATTATTATTATTATTATTAAGTTGCCCATCAGGCAACGTTGAATTAACATTTCCAAAAAATGACTTTGAAATTCCTTTGACATGATTGAATCAACGACATTTTAAAACTGATATATTAGAATAATTTAATTCTATAAATATCACAGGAAAATAGAAATTCTGTGAATGAAGATTATAAATAGTCCTTAAGATAATAACATTTTAAACATAAAAAATCGATTGGAATTTGTTTTTATTGCACAAATGATTTAAGTATATAGGTTTATTTTAAAAAAATAAGAGTTTTTAAAACGACATTTTTTTAACTTTAAAATGATGTAAAGAAATTTCAAACAGACAATTTACTGAATGTATTGAAATATATAATTGCGACAAACGTGATATAAGTATATAAGGGTAATAAATATGAAAATACATTTGTAATCTTGGAATAGTGAGGAAATGAATAGAATGAAATTAAATTTCAGAAAATAACATAGTGTTAACCGGACTCTGTCAAATAATACTTAAAGCTGATATATTAAGAAAAAAATCTTATATACTTAGGTACCTAAATTATCTCAATATATATCCGTTTTCTGTTATAGTGGTTAACTAATTAACTGGTTACATTACTATATTTTACAAAAATGAAATATGATTTTAAAAAGAGTGAAGAAGAGTGAAGTTTTTAAAGAGTTTAATTCTTTATTTTTATTTATTTTTTTTATTTTACTATGTTTCTTCTGCAATATCGCTTTTATAAGTTAAAATACTATGATTTTAAATGTAAAGTTCTACTTTGAATATTTGTATGTGGCGTGCATATTTTTATTTTTAAATGTTTTTATCACATATTTTTTTGTTAGTGTTTCAATATATGCATTATTTGCATACATATATCTTAAGATATTCTGTCAAATTATATTTCATCAAATTTAACATACTTACACTAGGTTTCAAAATGATATGAACACCCAGTTTTTCGAGCATAAAAAAGGGAAAAAAATTTGCAAAGCAAACTGAAGTCTGACTAATATTAGAAATAGAACTATTTGCTTTATTTTATAATAAAATATAACTGAAACTGTGATTTACGGATAAAGTAAACTGCATTTTTCTATTTTGAGGTGTATCATAATTATATGAACATTGGCCAAAAATATAGATTAATAGCCAGCGTATGCACCAAATTTTCTAATTAATGTAAAAACGCGATCACTCATGAGGTGGACCGCTTTTTAAAATATTTTAATCGATTATATTCTAATGGAAGATGATAGCAGCTTTTAATTCTAAAATTGGAGCTTATTGCTTTCTATTTGTGTAAAAAGCTCTAATCAGTAGGATTCATGTATTTTCCATTGGATTTAAACCAAAAGAAACAGATGACTTTGAAATTAAATGCTCACCATTATTAAGAAACCATTCCCAGTTGCTATTTGCCGTATGTAGGTATGTATCGTCTTAGTGGAACATCCAGAAAGATCCACCAATTCCCTCAGCAAATGACAATAAATTTACTTCAAGCAGATCTTGATAGGTTAAAGCTTTCGTTCTGCCAGAGAGAAGCGCTTTATTGATCTTACCAGGAAATTTAAACGTTGATAAAACCATGAGTAAACCTTCACCCTGCTACCTTTTGAAACCGTTTCTGGTTTCTTGCGCAGATCGTGCAAGTAATCAGAAATATCGTCCGGAACAAACAAATGGATTTTTTTTTTCATTGGAAAATATCACTCACTTTTTAGGACATACGATCTTTTTTCCAAACCTATCAATTCTGCTAATGCATTTTTGTCATACATGGTTGGGGGTTTCTTTTCTTGTACCTCATCATCTGCGACATCTTGACTACTCTGCACAAGGTACTTTTTGAGATTGCTATCAATGGATTTCTTGAAAGTTCGCCTAAAGTTGTTTTCCCATCGCTCACTAATTTTATAATGGATCTTTTCTCCCGTTTGGACAGTTTTTGCAGACGTCTCGGAGACTTCTTTGCTTGACAATCTTTATATAATCAAAGATATACAAGAAGAACTTTTCACCGTTTTTGCTTTAGCTCTGGCCTAAATTCCGTGGTCCCTAAAATCCACAATTTTCCTTATATCAAGACAATTTAAAGTGCTCTTATGACCCATACTTTTAAAATTCCCTTTGCAATCACGTTTGAAAATTTTCTTGTCTCCGAAGGATCATCATATGCTAAACTAATTTGCATATATTGGTTTCTTCTTTTCAGAGTAGCATTCAATATTCCTGTACAGATTCCATGCTCGTTTGGGGATAATTTCGATCAATGTTCATATCATTTTGCAACACCATTTTTTTATACAATTCATATTTTCAATGACTTTAAAGTTGAATATATATTTTACAGCTAGTAATTATATTAAATGACTGTATCTGTCTCGAAAATAGGGTTTTCTGATATTTATTTATGAATTTTTGCTAGGATATCGGAAAATTACTAGGTGTTCATATCATTAAGAAACTCAGTGTATTACTGTACTGATACATACATTTATCATATTTTTTCTTGAGTCACTGAAGTGTTTATTATTATTATTATTATTATTACAACGCATAACTTTTTTATTATTAACCTCTTTTATTACTTTTTTTGTATTTGTACATGAAAAAGTACTGTATTCCTAATTGAAAATTGTCAAATTTCGGATTGCGAGGGATTTAAACGTTTTAGAGGTCAGAGATACCGTCAGAGATACCGATAAACATGTTTTACAAAATGCCTTTCTATGAGTAAGTTTTTTGGACGCTCTGTCTTAAAAAACGATTCTATTAGTTAGGGATGAGAATTTTACGCGTTTTTTCGCACCAGTGTAATCTTAGAGAAAAGGTTATTTTACTCAATCGAAAAATGCCGCGATTTAACAAAACGATAATTTCCATAATGTTATACTGGTATGTAAAAACGCGGAAAAATCTTATCCCTTGTTAGTTCCGATTTTTTCGTACTAAACTTTTTTTTTTTGTCTAAATCGTTTAATCTGTGGTGATGCTTTGTAGCCTTTTTCAAAATTTGCACAATAGTTTTGTATCCAGAACGAATGCACGAATTTTCTTAAAACCCCAAATGCAATTAACTCTTGATATCATGAGGTGCTATTTCCCTTTTGCTGATATCGCCCAAAAGCTATTCAGCACTATTCATGAGTATCTAAACAGTTTTATCTCAAGAACTATTTTCTTTAGCACGATTTTTCTTTGAATTTCAGATTCAGTTAGTCTCTGATATATTAGTAATTTCTATCACTTTTAGGTGGGTTTTACCTAACAGGTGGCGCTGCTATGCTTCATTATTCATGATTTCAGCAACAGCTATATCTAATGAAGTTCGCATGAAGTTTTATCAAAATTGAGATTCAGTTAGTCTCAAATACAAATTGGGACTTGATGAGTTTTTGGAGTAAATTATTAAAGCGATAACGCTGCTGTGCTTTTTTTAAATTTAATTTAATATATTTATTTATTTTTATGAATTACACAATAGCTCTATTTTAAAGAAAAACACGCGAAATTTCATCAAACATCATATTCTTTTAAAAGTTGAGATAAGTTGTTGCTCATTAAAGTTTGGTGTAAATCACCTAACCGAATTCCTCGATATGCTACATTTTGCCGGACGTAATAGCCTTTATTACATAGAAGAAAGTTTTCATATTGCCATATTTGACTAATTATGCTTGTGTTTTGTATTCTATATTACTTCTTCTATAATTTATCATTTTGAATTATTTGTTTCATTAATGTTAGTTTATTACAAAGGAAAATAATATAAAATATAGGAAAAAAAGAAGTAACGTTCAAAATAAAATGAAATAAAACTGAGCAGTTTGCTATACATTTTTTTTCTTTTTTTTTAAGCTATGTTGATCTTTTGCATTTATGTTTAAGACTGTTGTAAGACTTTTTATAACTTTTATTATTAATTTTTGTTTTATTTTATTTTATTTATTTTATTTATACATTTTCCATTTGTTACACAGTTAGAAATTTGCAACATTTGTTGCAATGTCACTCCACCGCAACTATAGCAAACGGTTGCTTGACTAGGGCATTTTCATTAGTCAGTAAAGAGTTTTTCTATAAAGGCAGTGGAATGACTATGCAAGATATGCACCATATTTTTTAACGTTGTAGTTATTTCTACACAAACTTTGTATGTACAGGGAACGCTAAGCTCCTAAAATTTTCATGCTTCTCTACCACTATTTTAAAACGGTAATACTTCTTCTAAAACACTATTGTAGATGTTAAAGGAATCTTTCACGAAGATTTTTGATTTAAAATACTGGTAGCAAAGTGAGAAAATTTTAGGAACAGTGCGAGCCCTGTATGTAATAGAAGAAGTACAATAAAAACATATAATAAAAAATGTTTAATTGCATATCAAACAAAAGGAAATAATATGTAAGTCTTTGGAGGTTTTTCTCTTATTTTTAATTACTAAGTTAGTGTTTTTTTCGCAAACAAGATGCTTAAATATTAAGATTAAATCATACAAACTGTAATTTAACATCACTTAGTGATAATTTATACCTTGATTATTTTCGTTGAAATGAAAATTATAAAAATTTACTGGATATGTCAGTTTAAAATAATGTATGCGATAGTGTAAATCTAGATTTACGTCGCTCACAGAGGTAATTAAAACGATAGAAGTATATCTGGTGTCTAAATTAATAGATATGCAATAACAGAAAAATAATGTGCAAAACTTTTAAGTACTTTGATATGACTAGAGCGAAAAATCTAATATTCCTTATTATATCGCATATATTTATGAGAAATGTGATATCTGCTTGGGCATTTTCAAGAGAAAGTTTCAATTAATGTACTTTTTACCTTGCAGTAAATGACTTCGGTTTCGCTAGCTCGATTAGAATGGAATCATTTAAATAAATCTCCTTCATAATGATATTTCCAAAATTTTTCTAATTGCTAAATTTCTTATGTGACTGATAATCTATGGTCGCTATTTAATTGTGCTATATTTCACAATTAAATTTTACCTGTCCGAATAATTAGTATTAACTCCTGATAAATGTATTTCGTTATTTAATTTGATCATATCTTTCATAATATAATTTTTAAAATCACATTAAATTTGAAAAAAAAAGAAAGAAAAAAAGAAAGAAGGATTGATTTATAAAGAAAATTCGAAGGCAAAAACTGCACTTATATGCGTCTGTGACACATTTACAAAACACTATAATATGTATGTGGAGTAAAATCATTGAAAAAGTATGGAAAAAACGGTATTATGATAGATTTTACAATATTATAAAACAAATAAATCGGTATTGAAATGGATTCTCAGAATAAAGAAGAATAGTCTCATGAATTACAAAAAAAAAAAAAAAAAAAAAAAAAAAAAAAAAAATCAGTCCACAGATTTAACTAGAGAACCACGTGCATCACACATCATTGACGACATATCGAAAATATATTCATTTTCAAATTATTATCTAAAGTGCCACGTGGTGTCATTCAAACTTATTCTACAGAATGAAAGTATGCCAGACACCTCAAAGGAACACATTTTTTTTAAATGTTGGATTTGCGTAGAGTAAAGTTGTTGGGAAAAACACATTTTTTTAATCTTTTGAAAATTTAATCGAAAAGAAATCGAATCTTTTGAAAATTTAATCGAAAATTTAATTCGAAGAACAAATATTTAATAATTTCTATTAAAAAAAAAAAAAAAAAAAAAAAAAAAAAAAAAAAACAGGCGTTTTTACCAGGGAAACTAGACAAAACCTTTTTCACTGCTAATAAAAATTTCCCATTTTTTGAAGATCTATAAAAGAAACATTAGTTCTCAATGTTATTTAACAAAATTCACGTATTCTTAATAAAATTTCATGGCACTTTAAAATTTCTTTTTGTATGAAATTTTAGAAATTTTACATTAATGAGTGTTGTTGTTGACGTTTAATTAAATGAAGTTTAATTAAAATTTAATTATTTTTAATTAAATAAGTTTAATTTAATTAATTTATTATCTATACGTTTTTCCCAGATTTTATTAAACAAGAAAGAAAAATAATTTTTTTTAAGCACATTTTATGAAACACATTCCAACACTTCCAGAAATCTATAGTCCTTTCGGCATGTGCCTGGAGGCCTTGAGGAAAAGGTATCTTCCATATTCTCTTTTTTATATATGTATATATATATATATATATATATATATATATATATATATATATATATATATAATACCATTAAAAGTAGACAAGATTCACCAATGGATCCTATCAATAAAACAATAAACTAAAACGAAGAATTAAATTGAATTATAGTAAACAATATTAACCATTTGAAATTAACCATTGAATTTAATAACTTACAGCACATTGAACATGGAAGGAAAAAAGAATAATATGAGTACAAATGAAATTTGCAGAACCAAAGCAGAATCTTCAGGTCCCAAATACTTTGGAACTACAAATGGAATGTGTGGTTTCATCTTCGTATTTGCCATGAAACAAGGAACAAAGATATTTTACAAAAAGGAGTTGAAAGTAAGTAAAAATAATAGTCATCCATAACAAACAAAAAAGATAAAGCTGAATGGAAATAAAATTGAACCGGAGAAAATAATTAATAATCGATATTAACATAAAATTAAATTAATAAAATGATTAAAATTAGAATTAAGAGATAACATTCATATTAACATATAACTTAAAATACATTATTGTTACTTTAATCAGTAACATTTATTGTGACTTTACATGGTAAAAACTCATTATCTTAAGATAGGATAATAAAAATTAAAAAATAAAATAAAATAAAATAAAAATAAAAGAATAGAAATTTAAAAAAAAATAACAATAATAGTAATAATATTATTAATAATAATACCAAAAATTATATCCATAACATTAAAAATAATTTGATAATTAAAATATAGTTATTCAACTATAGATATAACTAGACAAATATCCATATATTGGTGTAAATTAAACAGTTTAAAAATTATGTTAAAATAAATAACCCACTCTCAATTTTTTTTTAATAATTAACCTTTGCGTTTTTATCCAGCCAACACACCCTCCACCTATATATATATATATATATATATATATATATATATATATATATATATATATATATATATATATATATATGTATTTCTATATTTATATATATATATATATATGTGTATATATACATATATACATATATATATACATATGTATGTATGTATATATGTCTATATATATATTTATATACATATATTTGTATGTATATATGTCTATATATATACACACACATATATCTTACTCAAACAAATGAAGTTAAAGTTAGTTGAACTCTGAAAGATGATTAAAAAAATTCCTTTTATTTTTATTTAAAAATTTTAGAAGTTTTGCTCACATTTAAGAAGTTAGAATGAGACTAACGAGATAAAAGAATATTCTTTAATAATGAATTTGAATGTGGATTGAGTTAAATTAGTAAACCATTGCCAATTTGCCACTATTTATGAATGATTAGTGCTGATCTACAAATATCGCCAAGCGTAGCGAGAATTTAACGCTAACATTCAGTAACATAAATTATTTCGTCTTTAATTTTTGTCTTGTTTCAACGTATCAATAACTCTAAAAGTTTAAACTAGTATACTTTATTTATTTTTTAAATTACAGGCGGAAAAAAAATACTCCGGAATGCTAGCATAAACGCTTAACACCTTATATTTAAAATACATTTTAATTTCGCCATTTGTTGTGTATTTTTAGTTTTTGTTTTAAATATTTAAGTGACGTATTTTTAAAACAATATAGAGGATGAATCTGGATAAATAATTGTAAGGAGACATTGATATGCAATATGTATGTAATTAATCTCATCAAAATCGGTTTGTAAATAGAGTTTTCGTGTGACAGATATCCATATATATATATATATGTACGTTAACATTTGAATAAAGGGTTGTTTGGGGGGTCATAATCTTTAAAAATGTGACAGGTCGAACACATTTGTGTTCACATGCAAAAAAATGGTACGAGTTATGATTTTTTAAAGTTGCATAACTCGTTCAATATCTAAGTTACACGGGCGGGACTTTCATTATCTTACTGGTCAGCTTAGCCATTTTGAGCAGACATCTTGTCACTTTTTCTCT
Organism: Maratus speculifer; assembly: GCA_964019185.1. Lineage (NCBI taxonomy): Eukaryota > Metazoa > Arthropoda > Arachnida > Araneae > Salticidae > Maratus > Maratus speculifer. The sequence continues at coordinate 197,661,994 of OZ025297.1, forward strand.
TTTGTCAAATACTTATTTTACCTGTTTTTCGATACTAAAGCTTTTACTTGATCTCGGAGCGCATTTACAAGATTCATTTTTTTTAACTATGTATTTGTAAAATAATACAATTATTTTTTCGCCATACATTACAGTCGACAATTTTAAAAACCCAGTTAATCGATTAAGTAACATATATAATGATGGATATTTTCATCGAGGATAAATATTTATTCTAATGAAACATTTGAAAAGTTCTTATATTCATAAAATGTCTGAAAACGAAATGTGATATTATTTTGTCTTACTAGTTTAACGTCAATTACTTTATACTACGAAGTTTGAAAGCGTGAATGACTTGAACCTACACGCATAATGTTTTCAGTTTCAATTTCCATTTAGCTATCTTTCGAGTAAACGTATTATGTAAAATAAGATGCATTATTCAGTTTGTTTAGATTTAAGCCTCTTCATATAAATTTAAGCTTAAGTAGAGAATTATAAGATGCTGTTTTTAATATGTATAAAGTTTATTAGATGATAGCTTAGAACTTTAAATAGAATGAAGAATTCCAATAGAAACTTCAATCCTTCCTCTAATATAATGAATAATTTATAGAATTTGGGATTTAAAGTGAATAATCCCAATTGAATATGTCTCTACAGCGAAGTTCTAGGAATCTTTTGAATGTTTATCAATCATATATTTTATGTACATTCGTATTCGTATCTTAAATAAGTAAAATGATAATTTCACTCATAACTACGAAATAAATGTTGTTAATTTATGCATGAATAACTAGCTATCGTCAAGAGAAAATTATTCACATATTTACATAAATTTTTCATATTATTATCATTTTTAGGTTTTGCAGATAGCTTAAAAGTATATCAGCATACGGTTTGTCATAACTATATGTTCTGTATCTTTAGCAAATATACTGCATTCTAGGTGGCATACATTATTTAGAGATTATAACAAAAAATCGAGAAAATAAACATATTTATGAAATAACTATTTTTTTATTATCCATTCTCGAATACTATGGAAATTTAATTGTTGATAAAGTCACTTTCTAATTAATAAAATAATTATCTTAAAGTTGTACATAAAATATATAATTCAGTATTTTCATAATACGAAAATTTATTGAAAGGATTCCTTAGTTAATCTCTAGTAAATATCATGATCGAAATTTTCAATGAGTATGACTACTTATACTACTGAAACTTTTGAAAAGGTCTTATATTCATAAAATGTATGAGAACGAAATGTGATATTATTTTGTCTAACTAGATTAACATCAATTATTTTATGCTACGGAGTTTCAAAGCGTGGAATGACTTGAACCTACACGCATAATGTGTTCAGTTGCAATTTCCATCTACCTATCTTTCGAGTAAACGTATTAAGTAATATATGATGCATTATTCAGTTCGTATAGATTTGAACCCCTTCGTATAAATGTAAGTTCAAGTATCGAATGATAAGATGCTGTTTTTAATCCGAATAAAGTTTATTAGATGATATCAAAGAGTTCTGAAAAAAAAAATGAAGATTTTGAATAGAAGCTTAAATTTTTCATCTAATTTAATGAATTAATTTTAAATCTTAAGATTTCAAGTAAATAATCTCAATTGACTATATTTCTACAGAGAAAATTCTTTAAATCATTGAATTCTAATGAGATACATTTTATGTACATTTGTATTCGAATTTTAATATAAGTGAAATGATAATTTCACTGATAATTTAGATATAAATATTGTTATATTATGTCTGAATAACAAGCCATAGTCAACAGAAATATTATCACAGATTTCCATAAATTAATTTACATTATTAATTATTTTACATTTTACCTTTTAGTTAAATATACATATGCATTTGTTTGTCTTAAATATCTATTTTATAACTTGTGCAAATATACTATAATTTAATTGATATGCATTATTTACTGATTACAAAAAAAAAATGCAGAAAATAAACATATTTATGAATAAATAATTTTTTATTAAACATTCTCGAATACTATAGTAATTTAACGGTTGATATATTCGCTTATTAAAAGTTGAAAAAATTAGCTTTAAATTATAAATGAAATAATTAAATAACTCAGTCTTTTCATGGCACTAAAATAAGTGAAATATGTTCTTAGTTAATGGCTAATAATTATTCTGATAGAAATTTTAAACGAATAAGATTAGTTATACCAATGAAAGAATTGAAAGATCATATATTCATGTATGAAAACGAAATACGATGTTATTTTCTCCTACTGGATTAATTTTAATGACTTAATACTAAGAAGTTTTAAAGTTTAAATGATTTGAACCTACACGTATAATGTGCTTAGTTTCAATTTGCATCCATCTGGCTTTCGAATAAATGTATTAAGTAAAATAAAATGCATTTTTCAGTTCGTATAGTTTTAAGCCTTTTAATATAAATTTAATATCAAGTATAGAATTATAATGTGCTGATTTTAATTAGAATAAAATTTATTAGATGCTTTTTAATTTTATATAATGTATGATGTGTAATATTTTTTAAGCACTTTAAAGAATATGGAAGAATTTCAACAGAAACTTGTATCCTTCCTCTATTATAATGAATAATTTAAATATCTTGAGATGTAAAGGGTATGCAGTATCCACAAATAATTATTTGGAAACTTTAAATTTTTGACATTTTGTCAAATATGTAAAGATGTACTTGTGGGATTCTTCTGGAAAATCAAGATTATGAAGATTATGTTAGATGCGCGAACGATTAAAAAAATACAGCATTTAATAGACAATTTTATGAAGTAATCAATTAAAAAATAATCCAATCAAATATCGTGAAAATTCAAAAAGGTATCATTAAAAGATATTAGTTTTTACTTTTCTCTCTAGAAACAGCTCAATGATAAGGGATTCTCTACAAATTGTCATTTCTTATTAACTGAGAATGAATACAATATCTAATACAATATTTCTGCTAATAAGTATCTTGACATCTGTGATAGAAAAAAAGAGCTTTTTTTCACATTCATTCACACAAATTTTCGACAGGGTTTAAATCAGGACAAATTGCTGGCTATTTCAAAACAGACACTTCTTTCGACTTAAGCCATGATGAAGTTGAGTTTGAGGTATGGATCGAAGCATTATCACTTTGAAATAACCCCCACCCTAAAAAAATAAAAATAAAAATAAAAACTCGGCAGCAGGAAGCAAATGATTGGCAAGTGTCTCTTGGTAGTTTTAATTGTTTTCACGACCACTAATGAATGCTGGAGATGTTGTCAACCACAATTATGTTGTCGGTTAAATAAACTTCTAGGCTCTTTGCGGAGATCATGCCAAAAGTTCTTAAACCCATCAGGGCCATCAAGGTTCCGTTTTTTTTTTTTTTTTTTTTTTTTTTTTTTTTTTTTTTTTTTTTTTTTAATTTATTTCATTGTAATCTAGCATTTAATGGTGCCATTTGAGACACGGTAATCCTGCCATTTTACGTTATTTGATGTATTTGAATTATAAAACTTTTCTGTGAACAGCCTTCCTGATATTTGTCCTCTAACTGCATGTTTTATTTGCGAAAAGGGGTTATTAGCAGTTGAAGACAAATTTCTGATGCGGCTATCTAAGCACAAACTAGTCAACTAGCAAACTAGCTATAGCGCAAACTAGTCACTCGCGGTCTTCCAGGATGAAATATTCGTTTTAAATCATCACCAAGAGCCGAAATTTGATAAATATCTTGGTTTGATCTTTTTAATGAACTTGCAATTTTAGAAACAGGCTTGTATTTTGCTATTATATTCCAGATTTTTATCACCTCCTCCTCTGAAAATTCTTTCAACTTAGGCGTTTTGTACTAACTCCAAAACAACAACTAACTGCTTTTTATATAGCCAGTTATTGTTTGCGTGCGCAACCGCTTGCGTCAGATAGAAAAATATGCATAAAACCGATTTTGTGTTTAAACTTTGGGCACGGTTATTTTTGTTTTATTCTAAACACTATGGTCTGCAATAAAATTTAAAAGTTATTTTCAATGAATATGCTGTTAAAATAGATATTATTAACATATACGAGACATATATTGAAATAAAGTGAATATTTAAAGTTTAATTTTAAAATTGCTATTGTGCTTAAACTTTTGACACCCGCTATATACGTGTTTCCTACGTTAGCAAGGGATTTTTGATTGGACTTTTATTTGTATTTTTAGTAATTCTTTATTAATTTATCTATCCTTTCGTTATTTGAAATAAAGCTATGTAAGTTTGTACAATTAGTCGAATATAGTTCACGGAATGATCAGATAGTAGCTGAAATTTTAATTTATATTAACGAAATGCAAAAAAATGCGGCGGAACAATGCTTTTTCAGTTTATCCCTGCGACCAGCTAAGATAAATATACTGTTATATGTGTAATATTATGTAATATACTATTCTTGAGTTTTCTACCAGAATCTAAAAATATGATGAAGGTTTGAACAAGTAAATTAAATTATGATTAAAAGTACATTTATAAAATGCTAATCGTTATATTTAAAGGCAACCAAACTGGTCGTTAAGAGCGTCTAGTAATGAATAATAAGTGTAAATAAAATTAATTTGTGATCACTAAGCAATTATTTGGTATCGTTATTTTCTTTTGCTATTGTAGTTAATTTCGTATTTGCAAAATGGACTATATTTGCGAATTTGTTAAGTATTATTCACAAAAAATTATAATTAAATTTTTTAATAAAAAATACTTTGAAAGGAAATTCTTCGATAATGCTAGGATGTTTTTACTATTTTACAACGGAAAAGAAACTATCTCAAAAATGATATATGAATTGAAACGTGCTTTACATTATTTTTATATGCAAGATATTAAAAATACAGATAAGATAAACCACTTTAACAGTTAGTAATTGCAAAATTATGTAGTTAAAAATAATCTTTTAAACACTTATCAACATAGTTGTTTGTCTGCCTTTATCTGTTTGTTTGTTTACTAACTCTCGTAAATATATATTATTCACAATGCAGATTATGTATGTGATTGAGATTTAATAAACATGGCCAAGTATTGAACATGAATTGTATTGCATTAAAATTAATTTCCAAGGACTCATACATAAATTCCAACTATGGTCTATGTGAAAAACTCAAGATATATTTTATGATACTTTTTCAATTGGATAAAAAAATAAAATATTTAGCATTCATATTCTGTTAGTCATTTAAATTGTTTCATTATCTATTCAATTTTTTCTCAAAAAAAAAATGTTTTATGTATGCTTCAAATAATAATATCAAACATTTATTAATTTTATTCTTTTGCTTTTCATATTGATTTTATATTTTTTGGAGATTGTATACACTGTATCATTTCCTTTACTGATATTTTAATATTCCATAAAAATATTACTTATATTCCGTTTGATAAAATTATTCAAAAAATATGATAATCAATCTTTTTAAAAATCCATTAACTCTTAAATGTCAGCTCATGTCAAGAAAATAAAAATATTTGTAATGTTGCATAAGTGATTCCAAATTTGCATTTTATTCTTTGATACACATCAATAAAGATTAATGTTTCTTAAGTGGCATTTCTGTCATTTACCGTTTAAAGTATTTAAAGAATAAAATATTTTAAAATATTAAGCTGGATGTAATTTTTTCTTTTCTAGTTTAAACACATTTACTATGAATAACTAAACAAATCTCTTAGCTTATTTTATCTTATCTAATTACAAAATATGTGCTAGCGTAAAAAACTTTTTTTAAATCCATTACTTAGTAAATACTGTTATTAACAAGAAATTAATATATGTATATAAAAACTAATAAATAAGGTTATTTTAGATGCCTGGCAAATAAAATTGCTTACATACATGCATAATTCCATAAAGTTTAAATTATAGGCAGATATTTGCGTGTTCTATCCGCAGAACTATTTTTTTAAATAAATTTCGTAATATAATTCTCTTGCAAATTTTCTTAAAGGGTATGTAATATATTTTTTGTGCTGAAAATTTAGTGTGATGTACCATTAGAAAAATAGTCGCTTGCAAGTGAAACTTTGTGATACCCCCATGTGTATGTGCAACAATAACTGTATATATTCTAAAAGTAATACTATTCATAAAATTCTAATTTCGAGCCAATTGTACAAGTTTCTGTATAAGTACATTTTTTTCTAATTAATAACTGCATTCACGAAGCAATGGATATAAACAAAATTTTTTACATTACCACATACTTCATATATATTTAAAATACGATGACGCAATGACAGATGATTTTAAAGACGGTTATTTTGCCATTTTTGAAGCGTAACTGCACCAAATATTACATTTAACGACTATGAAATAATCTGGTAACTCGAATGCCTTTTTTTATTACTCAGTAAGGGGTGCGGCATTTTCAATATTATGGTTTACCTTCATAACTTAGTTCATATAAATGTATCAATTTTTACACTCAAGATTGCTACTTAATAAAATAAATGATTGTCCAATTTGTTTTACACATATTTGTCAGGTAAGTTGGTGACAATTAAAATTTAAAAATTGTTATTTACTAAACTTTTTTACTAAAATTTACAGTTCTTGCATTTTACTAGCAAATGAACATGAGGTCATAGCAAATGTAAAAATTAGAAAACGATTTGATAAAAGATACGTTACTAAAATTCATTTTTTCGTAACGATAGATGATGGAGATTAATAAATTACAATAATTAAACCTAACTACCAAAAGTATTTTATTTAGTTAATTCATTACATCTTATATTCACGAAAGACCACGACTAATATGAATGATTTAACTGATATCGTTGATAATTAGTAGTGTTTGTTCTGTCTCAGTGTACAATGAACTAATTTCTTTATAGATCTTGTTAAAACAGCAGATTTATGCGTTGTGCAGTTAAGTAATTAAAAAAAAACAGTGAAGATAATACAAATTCGCCAGCTGTAATTTTTTCAAACTGAATTTTCGATGGAAAGGTTTTTGAGTAATTAATATTATTTGCATCTTATCGTCGTAATCATTGACCATTGGATCTGTTAACATTGACACAACTGAACTATAAATTAAAAGCAAAAACTGACGTAATTTATGCAGATTTTAACGGAAATTGTATCGTTGGAAAATTCTCATCGTTTGGAGTAAAAATAAAAGCATATTTGAACTATCCGTTGCAAATCAGCCGTTTTCAAGAAATCTGAAAATTTATGTCACGCGATTTGTTAATTTATTGAAATATATTTTTGCTGTTACATTTGTCATATCATTACATTTATAATATTTATTATCATAATTTACTGTTAAATTATGTAATCCTTTCTGTAAATTAAAAGAAAAAATAAGTGATAAAGTGACGATAAATTAACGACTGTAAATGTAGGGTCGCCATGGGCGATTATTTTCGGTTCGCACTACCCGTTTCGATAAAAATAAATTATAGTATTTTATAGTGTAACATTCTAATAGTATATTTCTATTCACAAATTATTTGTGAAAGTAGTGCGAGATAAATTAAAAAATAGTCCCCAATTATTTTGTTTTCTGAGTCTGTATTTATTTGTAATGGATATTTGTAGTGTTCCCTGTTGGTTGAGGTTTTCTATATAGGAGTAAGCAGTAAGTTATTTAGCAGCAAAAATTATAAGCTTAACGGCATAACAAAAGTTGTAGATAAATACATTTTAATAAATAAATATATCGCGTGACATAAATTGTCAGATGTCACGAAAGCCTCTGATTTGCGACGGATAATTCTATTCAGTAACTTTACTCGTAGCAACGGGACTTTTGAAATGTTACCACTCTCGTCAAAATCGGAACTTCTCGCAACTTCTCGCATCGGAACAATTCTTGCATGTAAGAGAACATGAGGTCATTGCAAATGTAAAAATTAGAAAACGATTTAATAAAAGACGATACTAAAGTTCATTTTGTCGTAACGATAGATGATTGAGATTAATAAATTAAAATAATTAAACTTAACTACCAGAAGTATATTTAAAAAAATTATATTAACAATAATATGATAGATTTATTCAGACTTTGCTCGTGACATTATTTTTTTTTAATTATCAGATCTCCACTTACCTTTTCGAAGTCCGAAAAAAAGTCCAAGTATTTAGAATTGGAAGATAAACTTAAAATGATATTGCCATTTCAAGTTTTTAAAAGAAACTCTTGATATTACAAAAACCGGTCTGGGATATGATATGCAGGGTGTATCTAAAATATTGAAGAAAACTTTAAGGGGTGATAGTACACATCAAGACAAACAATATTAAATAGAAAACCAAAGGTCCCAAGCGTTTTCCAAAGGAGATAGCCGCCATTAAAGTTTAGGGTCCAAAATTTCAAATAAACATAAAAAACGGAAAAATTGGATGATTGATTTGCGGTTTTCACTAAAACTAATCTTTATGTTGGTATTTTCTTGAAAATAAATTATAAAGATAAATTTCGAAAATGTCGATAGAGGGCGCTTTAGACTTTGGAGTAACGAACAACTGGTTTTTGCCGTTATTTTTTGCATATCATTAAAGGCTTTCGCAAACTTAGTAATTAACGTAATAAACGTAATAAACGTAAATTTTGAGTTCAAAATCTGAATAGTTGGGAGTGCTTAAGTAGCACAATCTCAACTGTGTTCAGAGAGTTCAAATTTCAAATGATTATAAAAAGCGAAAAAATTGGTCGATTGATTTGCGGGTTTCACTAAAACTATTCTTTATGTCGGTATGTCATTGAAAATAAATTATAAAAATAAATTTTAAAAAAGGACGATTGAGGGCGCTTTATACTTTGGAGTAACGAAAAACTATTTTTTGTCGTTATTATTTGCATCTTGTTAATTTTTTTTAGAAGCTCAGACACAAATTTAAATTTTGCGCAGAAAATCTGAATCGTTGGGAGTGGTTAAGTAGCGCAAACTGAACTGTGTTCAATGGGGGTGGGGAGGTTCAAATTTCAAGTGATCATAAAGAAAACGGAAAAAATGGTTGATTCGTTTACGGTTTTCGGCAAAACTATTCTTTATGCCAGCTTTTCATTGAAAATAAATTTTAAAGATAAATTTCAAAAAATTCCGTTAGAGGGCGCCTTAAACCTAGAGCAATCAACAACTATTTTTAAATGGTATTTTTTGTATCTATTAAATGCTTTTAAAAGCTTATACTTAAATTTTGAGCTCAAAATCTGAATCGTTGTTAATAATTATGTAGCACACAATTGAACTGTGTGCGAGGGGTGGGGAGTGTAACATTTCAAGTCTTGAACATAGTTCAGTTTGCGCTTCTTATCCCCTCCTAACTATTCAGAATTTGAGCTCAAAATTTAAATCTAAGCTTTTGCAAGTATTTAATTAGATAGAAAAAAAAACGGCTAAAAATAGTTGTTGGTTACTCTGAAGTGAAGGGAACCCTCAAACGAAAATTAAAAAACATATATCTCTGAAATTTATTTTTAAGGAAATCCTGACGTAAAGAATAGTTTTATCGAAAACCGGAAACAAATCGACCATTTTTTCGTTTTTTGTAATCATTTGAAATTTGAACCTCTCTACCCTCATTGAACACAGTTCAGTTTGCGCTATTTAACCAATCCCAACGATTCAGATTTTTTGTGCAGAATTTAAGTTTATGTCTAAGCTTCTAAAAATGTTTGACGAGATGCAAATAATAACGGTAAAAAATTGTTTTTCGTTACTCCAAAATCTAAAGTGCCCTTTATTGGCATTTTTTTTTAAATTTAGCTTTATATTTTTTTCTCAATAAAATACCAACATAAAGAATAGTTTTAGTGAAAACCGCAAATCAATCGGCCAATTTTTCCGTTTTTTATAATCATTTGAAATTTGAATTCTTTAAACACAGATCAGTTTGTGCTAATTAACTACTCCCAAGTATTCCGATTTTGAGCTCAAATTTTAAGTTTAAGTGTAATCTTGCGAAACTATTAAATGAGATGCAAAAAATAACGGCAAAAAACAGTTGTCCGTTACTCCAAAGTCTATTGACATTTTTCGATATTTATCTTTATAATTTATTTTCAAGAAAATACCAACATAAAGAATAGTTTTAGTGAAAACCGCAAATCAATCGACCAATTTTTTCGGTTTTTTATGTTTATTTGAAATTTTGGACCCTAAACTTTAATGGCGGCTATCTCCTTTGGAAAACGCTTGAGACCCTTGGTTTCCTATTTAATACTGTTTGTCTTGATGTGTACTATCTCACCCCTTAAAGTTTTGCCCAAAAGTTTAGATACCCCCTGTATACGACTTTTTTAGCTCATAGGCTATCAGAACCTGATTTCTAATGTGCATACAGGTTGTTTATGTATGTACGTATGCATGTACGCAAATATGTTTGTAATAAAAACCCTATTGATAGAAATACCCTATTTGCTAAACATTTTGTAAATAGATTCATTCCGATAGGGGGATTCACAGATAAATAATGGAAGGTAACCCTGTTAATAAAAACGCGCTTTTCACGCATAACTATCGCAATCGCTACAGTATGGTAAACATGTTTAATTCGATAAAATCCTTTCCAGATTACATTTGGAGATTCATTTGTCTAGCATACAGGTGAAACGGCTGAGAAAGTAACTCTCAATTTACATAAAGGGGATTTTCATTTAGAAGTATCTGATTTGCTTCAAATTAGATATACATGTTTAGAAATAATGTGACTTCAACTTTAATATGACGTAACTGCAATAGTAGTCGGGAATCATTACCTACCATTGCATAATATTGAATTAATTATGTATGGTAAGGATCCAATAGAATGAAGAAAACTTTTTTTATGCTTTTTTTGTATATTTTTTTCCTGAAATTTTCAATGACTCGAGAAAATTCTGAAATAATTACACTTATTGAATTTCAAGATTTATTTTTTTATAAAAATAGTTGGAGTACAGGCGAACATCATTTGCCACATTTGACAAACAATTTTTAACTTGTTTTATTTAAGAACAGTTGTAAGCAATATTCTTAAATGTGTGTTATGGCTTATCTTGGAAACCTTGGCAACACTCCAGCATTGGAGCTTACTCAAAAAGCGTTCTCTCTTTCACAATATTTTTTAATCGTTTGGCAACAGTCAAACTACTTTGTTTTTGTTTACTTTTTTGATACTCGAACGTCGAATATTTTTATCGTAAAAAAACTCATATTTTTTAGCTATTTTGACAGTTAAATATTATGGTAAGTAATAAAGTTTTGTTACTTTAGCTATGTTAAAACAATAATGCATATTATGGAATTAATTTGACTATTTGTCCACAAATTATTCGAAATATTTTTAGTAACTGATTTGGTGCATTTTGTCGGCCGATTATCTACGCTATGGGATATAGGCCCTATGGGGTGGGTTGCCCTCCGTGGGGGTCTTTCTAAGGGAACCTAACCCGTATTTACGCAAGGTTCGAAGAAAACCACGGAAAACTTCGAACGGTTAGGCCGACGGTCGCGATTGGGTTCGAACCCAGCACCTACCGTCTACCAGTTTGGAGGTCAGAACCTCACGGCCACTGGTGGGGCTTTTAGTAACTGACAATGGTGTCAGTCCTGATTCAAGATTGTATATATGTATACAAAGGGAAAGTTTTTTAATAAAACGTTCCGTATTATTTTACTATTTTGCCTTTGTATATTATTCGACAAACATTACAGCCCATAATCGAGAATGTGCTTATTACAAAATTGTTGTTTAATCAATTAAATTTTTAAATGATATGGATAATGTATTCTCACCAAATTTATTTTAAAGTAAATGTAAATAAATAGGTTATGAGATTAATTGTATGGCCTTTTTATTATTAAATATTTATTTGAATTCTCTATGTCTTTATTTGCTGTAATAAACAAAACAAGAGCCATAACATTTGTTTACGCTACTCGAATAATAGATATTTAATCTTACAAACCCTGTCCTAAATGATATTTGGAATATTTGTTTAAGTCTACAACTAACGCCATTCAATACATATATGACATCATATCGTTTTATTAAAAATCTGTATCAAAATAAATGTAAATACAGAATGCAATAATATTAAAAGTGTTTACAATTCTGTTGTCCCAAGAATATAAATCTAAGTATATAATATAGAAGTAGATAAATATTTTGTAAAATGCATTTTTAAGGATTAATGCTTTGTTGCTTAAATATTTGTTCTTCTAAAATTTGTTTGAGATTCCAAATATATGTAGTACAATAGTGTAAAATAAATATACTTTTGATTCATTTCGTGATACTAGCATTTGTAAAATATTAATATTTGAAATATCGAAAATAAATTATTTAATTTTATTAAACCTTTCTTTAAATTATTCTTTATTTAAAATTTTTGCATAATTTAGTATTTATTAAATTTTAACCATTTTTACATGCGATTAAATATTTTTTCCAGTTCTAGGCTTTTAAAAATAAATATAATTAATGATATACATAAATTTCATAACTGTCTATAAAATGTGCAATTTTTTTTTCAGGAACAAAAATAGTTTCATGAACTTATAAAATTATATATTTTTTTCAAGTTGATCTTTAAAATATTTCGTAATAAAAAACTCATAAACCATACGCTATTGCAGAAAAGTATGCAAAACTTATTATTTTGATTAATAAACATTATATCATCAACTGTACTATTTTAAAATTAGGGATTTTTCCATTGCTTCATAACAGCTGATTTTCTGTCAAGAGTTCAGTTAACGAAGGGTTTCAAAAATTCGGCCATGGTCCAATTTTCTTAATTATACCGGATCGGCATGCAATTTTTATGCATTAGGTGTTCTGGGGTAAGAACGCCATGTGTTGAATAAGTTTTATGCTCCACGTAATTAAGAAAAATTCGTTGAAATGGATTGTCGGAAGGATTAATTCTAAGTTATTAGAATTACAAACAACCGTTATTTTTTTTTTCAATCTGTATGTTCTATTTCTGGTAAAAGCATGTAAGTATCAATGCCCGCCATAAAATTTGCATGAGAAGTATTGTGATCTGAAGATTATATGTTTACTAATAATTATTTTGTATTTTAGATAAATTTATTTCATTTACTTACAAAATCTTGCTTAAGGTTTTGTATTGTTCATGAGGTAGTATGTTGTTTAAATTATACAGCGCAATAAGAATGTCTTTGTATTAACGCCATCCACTAGCATTATTACTTGGTTGATTCTTTTAACACACTGGGGCGTGGTGGTATATCTATGAAACCACTTTATTTTAATTCGCATACGCTTACATAGGCACCGGAATTTTGATAAAAAATTAGGTTTATTGAATTCTCTCAAAATAGCTTTTTCTTAATTTCAAACAAAGTTATCCATAGTACATATATTAAGACAGACATAAACACAATTAACACAATAACCCAACATGGAGTGAAAAATTAGCCGGGGTCAGGAATTGAAATTAGAATTAAATTCAGACGTTAATCACTGTTCTCTTTTAAATAAAGTTGCTTTCAAATTCCAGTGTCATTCAACAATTTTAGCACTTAAGGAATGAATTTTCTCTGCGCCGCAGAGGGTTAGGAGCTGGAAATACATCCGAAGATGGTTATTTCTTAATTTGTTGCACGACAAAAAATTATTGTGATTTTTGAATATGCAAAAGAATAAAGAGAAACGTGTATTTTTTAAATCCTGATACTTTTTTTTTCTTTTTATGTCAGAGGAATAAAATATAAAATGATAATTACTGAATCCTAAAATCACCATTACTTAACCCTTTTATATATTGAACAGTAATTAAAGCTTTCGAGGATAACAATCATATTCGCTTTTATGTCTTTTACATAATTTTGAAAGAATAGTCGTTTTTAAGCATTTCAAACAAAATGTATAGAAAACAACATAACAATTTTGCCCTTTTGCAAGACTGTCAGAGGGTTTTGAAAGATTTATTTTATCAATTAATTTTTTTACAAAAAGTATACACATATCTAAGGTTTTTCAGATCATCAAAAAAAAAAAAAAAAAAAAAAATACAATTTTTCCGCAAGAATAATTCTGGCATGACTTGCACGCACGATATTTCACATTTGAATGGCTTATTTTTTTATAAGATGTATGATGTGTTTTTAAAATGACGTACAATGAAAAAATAAAACCTATAGATCCAGAGAAAAAAATATTTTTTTAAAGAAATTCGAATTATCGAGAGTTTTTTATACAAAAGGATTCATGAATTCTAAACTTCTAACTTAAGGAGCATAATAATAAGTCATTTTGTTCCTCTATACATTTAATAGATTCAGCAAAATGTTTGTGAAACTCTAGGCAACCATTTTTATGAAATCTTGCGCGAAATGATCGAAATAGCTGTTTTGAGAAAATTGAATTTAAAGATTAAATCATCGATTGATCATATAGGAAAGACTCAAAGTGTTTTAGAGATAACTTATTTTCAAATGCGAATTTTTGTATGCGGTTTGTTTTTAATGGTTCTTAAGAAATCATACTTAATTATAAGGTATTTTTTTAAATCGATTTTTGGATTATTTAAAGCCTAACTAACCCCTTGAAGGATATTGATTTTCTATTTAATTATTATTTATGTTCTTTAAAATAAATGAAAAATTTTAAAACCGAAACCATATCATAAAAAAAACAGATATTATCCTTTATAGATCTCTCATAAAAGTATTTTCAAAAATAAGTAACTCCCACACTTCTGAGATTATACAGTGTTTTTAATGGAAATTTCAATATACTTGGAGACCGAATCTGGGCTTTCCGGATTAAAGCGCATAAATTGAATATATAAACATATTTTCTTGATTGAAAACCCTGAATTATTCTTTACATGCAATATATAATTTTAAGATTGGCAAATAACATCAAAATGGTATTTTTATATGAACAATATCAATTTTGCAATCAAATAAAGTTTTAAAATTTATCAAAAGATTTTTCGTAGTAGCGGCAGAATTTTACAAAATATATTAGCTGCATAGCCAAGATATCGCTACTTAAGAAAGCGGCTTCGAATCTCACTTGCAATTTAAATATGTATTTTAAAATACAATAATCTCATGTAAGATCAATATGAAGACACAATTCTCTCCCTATAAACCACTAAAGTGACATATTTAACAACATTCTGATTTAAAAGGAACAACATTGAAAAAAGGAGAGACTGGAGACCGTTAATTTTTTTAGTATTGTCATTCTTTTGATAAAACAAATAATAAAATAAAAATAAATAAAAAACAATGTAGTGAACGTATCTTTAAAACTCTCTATTTTTCGTTTTATAAGTATCGAAAATCATAAAAGACACCATTTTGTTCGTAAGAAAAAAGTATTGCTGTTGAATAAGGAAAAACGTTTTGTTTTCAACACAACGTGTAATTTGGGTTTGTAAGTTACATAAGCTTGTTTCAAGTGAAAAAAATCCGTATCCAAAAAATATGCATAATAACAGGTATGTAAAAAAACTTCAAGGTACCTTATTGTTTGAGAACGAATTTCTAAAATGAGAAGCTGGAGGATTTCCAATTTTTTTTCAAAGTCACGAATATTAAAGAAAGGAAACACAATTGTATAATTCTTTATTTAGTTATTCTCATTTAATATCACGTGTGAAATGCCTTAGCTTGCCTTAAAAAATCTCTTAAATAGCAAAATGTGTTCTTAACTTTTCATTTAGTGTGATACTTGTTTATGTTATTCAGTTAATGCTGAATCACCCGCCGTTCATATAAGTTGCATGACATACGGTCTTCGTAACTGCATTAATAATAGTTACTTTCATTATTAAATCATTTCCTCATTAAATTAAATTATTGTCAGAAAATATGTGCTGTAAATTACGATGAATTAAATGAGTTTATTTTTGAAGATGAATAATACATTTTTGACGTATTTGTTTTAAAACATATATCAAATACTAATGTAAATGGATGAAATGCATAATTATCAGTATTTCGGTTTACACCAACGAACATTCTTCGAATGAGAATAATGAAGATGTCAGAGGTATAATTTTAAAAGGCACAACAATAATATTTCTTGTAGTTTTAAACAAAAGGAAATTTAATATGAATTTACAATGAAAATTGGTGAAATATACAAAATGTTTATTAGTGGTGTGCGTGTAGAGAGTATGAAATTAAATTATTCCAAATGTTTTAAATAATTTAAATTAGTTAAGAAGTTTAACGGTGTCGAAGGAATTAAACTCCATTATAAATTTATGAAATTTATAGAATCTGTATTCATACAAGAATTAAAAAGTTCAATGTTTATATGTTGCATTGAATTTATAAATTTCCTATAAGGACACATAAAATATATTTTAGAGTGAGTTAACAATATTTTAATATTAATTTATAGCATTTGATTATAGTTTTTCAAATATATTTGTAAAATACAAATGTAAAGGATTTTGTTTCGGAAATGTTTACCTAGTTTAGGTATTTTCTTCTTATTTATTTACAAAAAAGATTTTTTCAAAGAGAAAACAAAGCAAACAATACTTAGAATGTAACAAATAATTGCGTAATATAATATACTTATATATATGTATGTGATATATAAACATATTTAAATGGAAGACAAAAAGAAAAACTCTTCTAACGTTTTTTCGAAAAGAAAACAAATACTTTTAAAATCCATGCAAATCAAAAGGAAAACAATGGAAATTTTATATAATGAAAATTTTATAATTATTTTGAAATTTTACTTTTTGATTCATGGTATAAACTTCAATGCCAATAATAAAAAGTATAGCTCCACGAAATTAGTTTCGATAATTCTTGCTATCTTTTATGAAATTAATGCTTGGATTTATTTCTATTTCACCGCAACAATACATGACTTGACACAATCAAAAGACATCACGAAATTGATGTGCTACATATTCTTTTTCTTAATTGATTTAAGACAACGATTTTACATGTTCAAGAAAAATAAAACCTTCATTAAATTGCTAACAAAGATTATAGAAATACAAAGTTTGAATTCAGTAATCAATGCGAGGAACATTAAATCATCGTTATTAATTTTTATAATTTCTGTTGAAGTAATAAAACTTCTTACTTATTGCGTATTTGCTTATTTAAGTATTTCAGAAGAGTCAGATCTCAATATTAAAAAGCTGTTTAAAACAAACTCGAATTCCTTTTTGACGTTTATATGCATAAATATTTTTTTCTTGCACTGGAAAAATACCTATCCTTGCGTAACAATACAGTTTAACAGGACATGTTTTCTAATAAAATCTTTGCTACATGGAATTGAAGAAAGTGCCTGTCACTTTGATGAAGATATTAATAAATGTATTTCTCTGTTTAATCATACACTTGCAATTACTAAAGAAGTGAACGATTTCTTTCAAACTATCTTTATTACTTCATTTACAATTACTTTAGGTTTGGTGTTTCAAAGCGCTTTTAACTTGATTGGGTGCAATGATATTTTGTACATTATACTGGAAACTTTGTATTTAATATTACCAATTTTATGTTTTATAATTATTTGCTTATCTTCATCATCCCTATCGTCCTCTGTAAAAAATACAAAAAATATTCTACTGAAATTGAGAAATTTACCTAGGAAAGACAAAAGAAAACATGTGCCTAAGATAATGGAAGATTTTGATGGATTCACAATTTTTGATTCCATAACAATTGATAAGAGTTTCATTTTATCTTCATTCGGTACTCTCTTAACTTACGGTGTCATGATTGCTACCTTTAATCAGGTGAAGTAAGTATTTGCTGAAACATCAAATATTTTTTTATGTATTTTATGCCAATATTTTGACATTTATAGAAATATAATTTTCTCTTCTCTGCCTTAATGTATCAGGTTACGTACGAGAATTAGCTTTATCTTTGAAGTCAACTGAAAATCTTACACTATTTGTTCCAACAATCATTTTATTTATTGGTACTATTCGGGTTTTAAATGATTATTGCCATGCTTTTTTTAAAAACAATTTAAGGTGAACTATTTGAATGATTTGATATTTACTCATAATAACCTCATATCAAAATTCATCCTAGTTTGATAATATGCATTAAAATTCGTATTAAATATATACTTTATGTTAATACGAATTTATAAACTATATTATATAACATAAAATAACAAGGAAAATAATTATGAATCACGTTTAGATTATAAAATATTTTCGAATATATTGAAAAACTCAAAGGAAACAAAAACAACATCTGAATATGTTAAAGAATATGTGAAAGGAAACAACTCATAAAACATATAACAAATTTGAAAAACAGATTTTAACTATTACCGTCTGTAGCATTGCTATTATAAACTAAAATATTTTCCGAGAAGAAAAGTATAACCCAACACGAAAAATACTTTTATAATGGGCCATTCATGGACTGAAATGTTTGCAGTCATTTGCATAGCTGTATATTTAAATTTAATTGTCTTCTAAAAACTTTCTATAATTCTAAATGTAAGTTACTTTTGAAATCATATCACTCAAATGAAAAATTCTTTAAGTTATTTACATTCATTTAATTAGATTCTTAAGAATTATTTTGTTTATGTGACACATCGAATTTGTATATACTATGTAGCCTGCAAAAAGAAATTAAAATCTCACAGAGCTAAAAAAAAACATACTCTTAGAAAATACAATAATCGAAATATTGTCTGAGTCTTTGTATATGAATAATGACTGTGGCGTACATCATATTTTACAGTAAACATCTTACAATTCACATCAATAACGTCTATTGCTTTCATTGTGATTAACATGGTATGAATAACATTAAAACAAACTTCAAACCATTTTCTCCTGTATAACATAATATAAGTGAATTCATTTGTGTACTGTGTAAACGACTGATAGATGGTTGCACTTCCTATTATATTGTAAATAGTTTTTAATATCTTTGAGAAAAGAAAAGCAATAACATTACATCCGGAAAATGTTCCCTCACCTAAAAAACCAGCGAAGAGTTTTTCCCTAGATTTATTGTAATATATTCTTTTTTCTGTTAATGAAAGAAATATGGATTCTACATATTCTGGTTTGAATAACGAAAATATATGGCATTTCGAGAATATGTATGAAAGTTAGTTCCGGCAAAGAAAATAGACAGACGACAGAAGGAAAATCGCAGAAGATAGAGACAGAAACGTATGAACATATCAAGTTGATCATTCGTCTTGCCAAACCAATCTGAAAATAAATAAATAAATAATAAAATAAAATAATACCAAGCCTGCCAAATACAACAATCGCAGAATCGCGAAAAGCAAATAAAAACTTATTGCTTACTAGTTACGCGCTATGCTCAGAAATTACTCATAAAAATTTTCATGAACATGCCAGGTTAAAATATCAAATATGATATGAATTATGCAAGGCATACAAAGACAAATGGTAGGAGAATTTAGGGAACAAGGTCTTTAAATTGAGAACAAATATGTATTTGTCAATGAATTGTAAAGTGAGATACATAATTTTATTTAATCTGCGATTGTACTAAAAAACAACTTTAACTGTTCAGGTTTTTAAACAATTTAGAGATTTAATAGACAGAAATGTAAGTATTAAATAATTGTAAGATAATTTCTTAAGTTACGCGTTTTTTAAAGTTCAAGTAAAAAAAAATAATTATTTATATCTTTAATAAAAAATATTGTATTGAAATTTAAAATATAAATTATATATGTATCACAAAATAGCGATGAAACAACAAAACAACAGCGACCATAACTGAATGATTGTTCTTGTTATGTGAGGAGAATTAATTGTAGATTTTGTTATTGAATAATGTTTACTTGAAAACAGAGTGCGATTTCTTGATATAGCTCTGATTTTAAATTAATTATTTAAATAATTCAGTTTTATTTATTTTGATTTAAATGCTATTGCAACTGCAATAAGTTGTGGATAAATTGATACTACATCCTGGTTACTACAGGTCTCAAACACCCCCAACCTTCAAACTTCAAACTGCAATAATATGAAAATATACGTATAAAGGGTATTTGATGAAAATAAATTTTCGAGCTTGAAAGCATAAAAATTTTTAACTAAAGCACACTTTAAAGCAAAGATATATGGTTATAAATTACTCTAAATAAGACTTAACAAGACTTCAAAATACATTTTTTTTCTAAAAGCACTTTTCTAAATAAGACTTCAACAAGAAAGACTTCAGCTTCTTATTTAACAAATCCTGTAAATAAATCAAGAAAGTTTAAAAAAGTCATCCGAATTACATTTGGCAATAATCGCGTTTGCTGTTGAAAATTCTTTTAAAGTTCCATAATTTTATCCGATTTCATAAAAAGACATCCCTTTTTTATGGTCTACGAACAGCAGAAGTTGCTTCCGTCATTGTTTGTAGCTTCATTTTGTAGCTTCATTGTGCCACGGAAACCTCTAGAGAATAGGTGGTATTGCAACCGAATTGATTGCTGAATTTACTATTGTTTCTGAAACGATGTTGTCAACTAATCATTCAGTTGGTGGAGATTCCATGACTTTTTCCAACTAAATCAAATCAGCATAATCCGTTGTATTAAATTTAAAATACGGATATTTTCATTAGAATGGTTGGGTTTGTAGTAGACGTTTGACTTTGAGCGTTTTTAGAATTCGTCGAAGGGCCAATTGCCTTATACGGGATCATTCGTCGACTAACATCGATATTAGAATATTTTCAGTTTGAACAAAAAAACTCATTTTTTTCTGTTAACAGGATCTATGACGTCCTTCAGATCACTCGACATGTAAAGCAAAAGAACGATTCATTGGAAAATGCTGTGCAATATACATTACCATGAATTCATTTTGATCTTGAACCATGTTGGCATATAAACCTTTATGATGAACGTCGTTAAAAGTACTAAAGCCTCAGATGGATTTCCACAAGTTACATAAAATCTTAGAATTCTATTTACGGTTGTAAGTAACCTTGATTGGCAAAAATTTCCAGGGTTTCTCTTCTATATACTTTCGCTATAATATCCGCAGTTGATGGCTTCACAAATTTCTATTAGGTACAATTGATCAGTACTTAAGTCTTTCTTATTAGTCACTTTAAATAGGATACGTTCTATTGATAGGAATGAAAATGCAGGTTTTTCGCATCCACCCAACAAATTTCCTATTTCACCTGAGAAGCTTTTGAGCCCAATCGTGGTTCCATCTACGTGTGTGAAAAGATGACGTAGTGGAAACTCACTAGCGTGTAACAGACACCCAAAATCACTAGCACTTCAGAATCAATTTCCTATTTCGAATAGCCCCTCCTTTGAAGTCAGTGTTAACTGATGTTACGTCGCATCCGATCACAACCAATTTTTTTACATCTATATTATTGTCACCGCATAACAAAAATTGTACAACATGTTTTGTAATGACTTGTGTTTTTCCGGAATTTACAGATACATGGCCAATGTACACGGAACCAAGTTATTTTATTAAGCTTATAAGTTCATCTATTTGGACTTTTTTCTGTTAATTTCTAGTGATATAGTCCTGTCTTTACGGCCATCAAAGTATAAACTAATCTCGTCACTGTTATATTTTGTTCTACATCTGCTTCAGACGACAAAATCGCTCTTGCCTTTGTTCGCTCACATCGAATTTTATTTCTATCTACAACATTCGATACATCGCATTTTTTCGAAATTTCAATCTGAATGCGGCAGCATTAAAATTTAAATTTTTTTCTTATAATTATGTTTCTCTTAATTTCCATGCAATAGAACATATTTTCCGCATAGATAGATTTTGATTATAACTTTATTTTTTTAAACATAGGACAGTGATCCATCCTTTTATATGTGTGTATAAGAAAATTTACAAAAATGATATTATCAAATAAAAAATATGATAAATATAAAAACATAAAAAATAAATATAAAATAATATAAATAATAAAAACGATAAATATAAAAACGACATTGCAAATGTCTCAAAAATATTATAAGGTACTAGAACCCAATATCGACAATGCTCTCAATATGGACACAAATAACCTATAAAAGTAACAATTTTGATCAAGAAACGGCGCTACATATCCATGAAAAAAAGCAGTTGGAAAGATAATTAAATCCGGAAAGTGCAAAAAAGCACGCTGTTCGCCAGTTAGAAGGAAATTTCGTGTGCTGTTGTATTGTTTCGTGGTATTGTTTCGTGTTGTATTGTTTCGTAAATTATTGTTTCGTGGTGTGCTGATCGTAACTACAAATCGCTTTTGCTTCAGATATGGTAAAATTACTTTAAATATTGAAATGTGGAGTGTTTTAGAAAGCTGTTAAAACATATTTTCGCTTGTTATTGCATATATTGCTTAAAACTCTTCTGTTTGTTTATTTATTACAAGATTTAGTAAAACTACGTCCGATTCCCAATATGGACACCATATGTCCCCATCGACTCCAACTGTTAGACGAAAAACGATACAACGTCACTAGACGACATAAATTCAAAAGGCATCAAAGTAGTAAAATCCTTGTTCAACAAGATGCCATCTGAACAATCCTCGAAGAAAATAATCCTCTAATAAACCATCGGAGAAAAAAAAAAACCTCCTCTCAATAAGGTATCTGTTGGCGATCGCAAGTATCAATGGTATGACTTCCTCAACAAAGGAGAGCTGGTACTGTTTCTTATGCAGTATAGATGCTGTTGAAGACATGGGGCCATGCATCACAAGCAGCAGATACATCCATGAGGATAGTGTAGGACTTACCGCCCAATATTGTCCATCGTGTGAAGACTCGGTAAAAACAGTTGTAAATTCTACAGTTAGATGCAATAAACCTTAGCAAAACCAACTATATTATTTCATAATATTTTGTAGTAACTAAAATGCTTTCCATGGGTCTACGAAGAGTAACAAAAATGACCTCCTCCTTAATAAAGTCCATGTTCTGAATATATTTACTGTGCCTCCCTCCTCTCCCGCAATACTTTAATGTATATATATTTTATCCCCTCTCTTTTAAAATCCCTTGTAATAGTGGCTCTTTGATACACTCTGTGTAGTAGGAGCCACCTGTCCCTAATGTTACATTCATGTCCATAATATGGACAGGTGATTCCGTTTATGGACATTTGTAAACATTTTTTGTTTTTATCATTTAAAGTAAACCAGAAGAATTACAAGGTCGGTAATTTTAATGATGATAGTCAACAGTCCAGAGATGGTGGTCATATATTTTTTGAGTCCTGTGACGTGTGCACAGTGGTGAAAAAATTATTTTTCCTTAGGGTGTCCATATTGGGTACAGGTGCCTTATTACTCCACAATTTTGCTACAGATAAGTCACCAAGTGATCAGAATTTTCAAGCAATTTCTTAAAATCGATTTCTTTCATTAGTACATGTGGATGAATATCGCTAATCTTTAATTCATAATCATCCGTTTTCAAGTAAAGTACATGATGTTAAATACTATGAAAACTTATTGCTTTTACTTGTCAATGTGTTCCTTTTGCCCTTAACAAGCTTGTTTTTATTTTTGCACATTTAAAGATCATAGAAATTGATTAATTGTTTTTTTATAAAATCTTTTTATAACTACAATAACTAAATTTATAATTATTGTAATGACTATGTTAGTAAAAATTCAGAAACCTTAACTTTTCTGTTTGCATTTCCGAAGAAGGAGCACTGGATGTTTTTATTAGCCATGCTAATTTTTAAAGCATTAGTTTTATACAGATTAATTATTTGTACTTCGAAATACAGAGTTTTATTGTTACTTAGTCTAATCTATCACAATTATTATTATTATTATTATTATTATTTATAGCCGTTGTATTAAATATACATAAGTTATATTAAAAAAAAAAGAACATTAATTTCTACGTTGATGCATGCCACTCTATAAATAAGAATAACGTTTGAATGATTATGGATCTCCAATTTCTCGAAGTGATAATGTCAAAACAGAACTGCTTTTGACAGCAATTGTCAAACTCTGATTGTTTAATATTTAGGATTACATATCTTACCTATCAAAATTTCCATTTATGCCAATGAGGTATACTTATTATTATCAATCATAGCAGATATTTTGTATGGTGAAATTAGAGTGGGAAATATCAATTTCTTTTCTATGAGCAGATTTTTGTCAATGCTAATATAAGCATATACGCATCATTTTTCAGTTATTTAGCTCAACAAGTATTTTTGAAAGAATATCAAATTGTGAAATGATTCAATTTTTTTACTTTCTTTCTAATTTTTTATTCCCCATGCATTATATACACTGGTGTCCAAAATTTAAGCATAATTGGTAATTAAGTAATTATTTTTCAGTAATGAAAGAAATATGAATCGGAATGTGCTGAAACTCCAGGTGTGTAAACAAAATAGTACGCGTCACATATTTTCGCGAAGAGTTTTCCCCGAAATCGAACAGGGGACCGACAACAAATTGAAAAAGAACGAAGATCTTTTGGATAACTATGTCAAAACTAATGTAGCAAAAGCGTTCAAACTGCACATTATGATTAATTGGCTTATTGTAATGTACTATGTTAATTTTTACAAGGATAGCATGTATACTCGTAGAGAAGTTAAGGTTTTTATAAAAACAGTCCTAAGTTTTTTTATTATAATTTGCAGAGTTCTTAATATAAAATAGTGTTCTTTTTTGAAAAAATGACAAACATCATTGTACACAACACCCTGTCACCAGAATTAAAAAATAATAAAAATTTTAAGACAAATGAGCAGGTTTACTAAATAATTTTTTACTGCGCATGCGTGAACGCTATTAAAATTTCATTTGCATATTATGTTAGTTAAATGTATAGAGCAACTTTTGGGAAAGTCTGAAAAACATAGCTTAAAAATTCTGAAAATTATCATTGATAGAATGAGATCAAAATCCTTTATTCCCTAAATGAAACAAAAAGATGAGGGCTTGTATCCATATTCCATTGTTTAGTGCCTACACAAAATTGCACGTACAACTATATTTAGGTAAAACCCCAGATTTTTTTGCTTCCTTTAGGAATAACGGATTTTGAGTTGATTCTATAGGCTCCCATTTTCAGAATTTTCAAGCTATGTTTTTAAAACTTTTACAGAAGTTGCTCTATACATTTAGCTAACACAATATGCAAATGAAATTTTGATATCGTTGACGCATGCGCAATGAAAAATTATTTAATAAACATACTCATTTTTCACACAATTTTTATTATTTTTAAATTCTGATGACAGGGTGTTGTGCACAATGATGTTTGTCATATTTTCAGAAACGAACATTATTTTATAATAAGAACTCTGCAAATTATAAGCAAAAAACTTTGAAAAATTTAGGACTGTTTTTATAAAAACCTTAATTTCTCTACGAGTATACGTGCTATCCTTGTAAAAATTAACACAGTACATTACAATAAGCCAGTTAATCATAATGTGCAGTTTGAACGCTTTTGCTACATTAGTTTTGACAGGGTTATCCAAAAGATCTTCGTTCTTTTTCAATTTGTTGACGGTCCCCTGTTCGATTTTGGGGAAAACTCTTCGCGAAAATATGTGATGCGTACTATTTTGTTTACATACCTGGAGTTTCAGCACATTCCGATTCAAATTTCTTTCATTACTTAAAAATAATTACTTATTTACCAATTATGCTTAAATTTTGGACACCAGTGTATATTGAGAGTGGTATAAAGCTAAGCACACCGAAAGGATGTGAAGTTATTATATGCAACAGATATAAATTGAATTATGCAAATTTTATATAAATAATTTCTCTTTTCAAAATGATACGTGAAAATACGTCTTACTACAGATACTCGTATTAAACTTTCTAAACATATAGGTATTCTAATAAAATATTTCCATATTTGTTTTCAGCTATTTTAGAATTGATTGCTAATTTATAACATGCAAAATCTCTTAAAGCTTTTCAATAAGTTATTCGCTGCAAAGGCGCAATATCTTACCATTGTTTCCTGTAAACTGGTTTATAAAATATATAAGGAGGTTTGTCAGCCGTACCATCGAAAATAAGAAAACTATCAACAATGGCCAATATAAGGCTACTTGTGAACGGTATCTACTTGACGGTATCGTCAGGTATTTTTCATCTGCAGGACGTTTTTCATCTGACACACTACTAATTCATCTGAATTTGTTCAAAAAAAGCCTGGTATTATTGGTGTTTTTTTTCATATTTTGGATGTTACAGTTGACGTAGGTCTTCCTGTGTTTAAGCACCCTGTTTCCAGTAAACGCTGGCTATTCTTTTTTCTAAGGCGATCATTTCTACAAACGCCTATGAAAGAAATTAATATAATAGTATTTTAATAGAAATGGTTCGTTATTTTTGGAACACAATGTATTAAATGTATGTTGCGATACGGTAAGATTTTTTACTACGTTTTGCTTGAAAGATTTCAAAAGTTTTAGTTTATAACTTGGTAATTGGCTATTTAAGGGAACTTATAATGAAACATATTAACAATAAAGTTAGTCTGATTAACAAATTCGATAAATTCTTCATTATTTTGTAACATTTGTAAGGATATTCACTATGTCGTCAGCCTTATTTTTAATTTTCGTTGCATTTGATTAATTTTTTTATGATCTGAACTAGTTAAAATATGCCAAAAAAGGTAAAATAAAAAAAAGTAATAATAATAATATTAATAATAATATCATTATTATTATTTAATGCACGTGCAATTATTTTATTTTAAATACAAATGTCCATGTTTTAGAAAATTTTAATATTAATTAAATTATGCTGTTTCTGCTGCTTTTATTGATATTTATGTATAAAATGTTAAATTTCGTTGAAATTTCTTCATGTTATAAACAAAAAACATTTGAATTTTCCACAGAATTTTTAATGCCTTAACAGAAAAGTGTGATAGTCTTACATAAAGGTACACAAAGTTTAATGGTTCCCCATTTCCATTTCTTATAGTGGCAGGATATTTTAGATATTTTTGGAAAATATTATTTTATTACTAAATTTATTATTGGTCTCTAATTGCCATCGACCCTACATATTCGATAAAGGATATGCGACAACATATTTAAGAATTTATAAAAGTATTAAAAAAAATTATACATCATGACCGTTGCATAATAGTCAACGGGGTGAAACTGTTCCCAGCGCTTGTTGCACTAAGTCAAATAAGTTGTAACGTTAAACACACGTTGGGTGTCATTTGTAACGTTTGGTTGGTCGTGGTGGGAGTTAAATGCAGACATACTCAGTAATTAAGATAAAAAAAACACAGTTTATTAAAATGATGAGGGTTCAAGGGAAGTGGAGCAAGTCTTAATTTTTGTACAACTGAGAACACTCTTAAAAGACTAAACGCATACTCACAAGCTCCGGACTAGCTCAATCGTGGCACCTTCTAATACTTCTCACTATCTCTTGGCTATGCTGCTAGATAAAACTTAATTAGACAGCCCGTGGCTGTGTGTAATTCTTTACTCACTTTCAAATAATCAAAATGTAATTACTATGAATTTTCTTACCACGGCCAACTCTCAAGTCGAATACCGAAACTCCTTTACAACTCACTGGAGGCTCGCTGCTACTTTCAATCTGCTAGATACCAGCTGGAAACCCACTTCGCTGACTAATAGTGCCAGAACACTCGGCTGGCTATTCCCAGTGATTCACTTCGCTATCTAATGTCAGAGATACTCTTTCGCTGGCTAATGCCAGAGATACTCACTCGCTGGCTAATGCCAGAGATACTCTCTCGCTGGCTAATGCCAGAGATCCTCTCTCGCTGGCTAATGCCAGATATATCCTGTCGCTGGCTAATGCCAGAGATCCTCTCCCACACTCAAACTCCAAGCTTTTATATGCTGCAAACTGAGATACTTCACATTAACATATTACTAATAACCGCGAGCTAACTGCAGAATCCGAAAGTGACACACATACTCTAGAAAGTTAAAGTAAAAGAGAAGATAGATGTCGCTTTTACGTTTACACATGTTAAATTATTGACGTCACGATCTCAGAAATACTAGAGTGCCTTTATGACAAAGGTCACTCCCTTACATCCCCCCCTCGGATTCCACAGAGAAAAAGGGCTGGGCCAAATGCATGCCCAGGACTTTTTCTTGTTATAAATTTCAAACCGTAAAAGAAACACAGTGATGGTTGAAATTTAGCGCCGAAACATAACTTTTAAAATATTAACTTTAACCCATCACACCCAATAAACCTCAGTTTGCCTCAAATATTCACATATTCAATCCAATCATCCTTTTATCTTAAAAACAGCCTCCGTAGAACTTCCAAAACTCGTAAAACTTTCAAAACTAATTACTTCTTCTTTCAAAACAACCCACTCCACTGGGAGTAGTAAAATTTCTCAAAACACCAAACTTCCGAAATTTTCCTCAATATCGAATTACAACTATAACTTTACCAAAAATTTCTCCATAACTTTCCTAATACTAGAATTCGCACAAAGTCCAAAAAACCCAATTCCCCCCCCCCCCCCAAAATTCTTCAGAACTTAACTCCACTTTAACAATAATTGGGGCACATACGTACAGCGTCACATCGCTGTGCTTATGCAACAATAAAAAATATCAAATTTACAAAATGACGTCATCAAGTAACTCTTCATCTGTATTAACTAAAAGAAAAATAGCAGAATCAATACATAACACAGGTATACTTCCCTGCAAGAAAATCACATTAACATTCAATTTTAATACAATACAATTTCAAATTCAAATGCAGCTTAAAACTTCGCAACTTGCGGAAACCATTCCCAACTAAAGTACAAACGCAACACATAAAACACGAACGATAAGGAGTAAGTTAATTCATTAAATGTTAGTATAAGAGATAGAAACGCGTGTCAAGGACTTCTTGACCGCAAAACACGTGCCCGTCTGAGCCGCGGCGCGTGTACAAAATAACCCAAATTACTATCTGTACTTTCTGAAAATTTAAACATACATTAACATACATTTTATAACACATGAACAATATAACAATATAATAACATTTTAACAGCTAACATAACAATTTAACAATAGATCCAGAATTTTTAAAAGCAGTTAAGACCAAAATCTCAAACACACATAAAACTAACAATTTTGCAAACAAATTTTGAACACAATTAAGCACTAATCGTGAGTCCGTCAAAAAATTCCAAAAATAGCCAAAAATACAAAACAGTCACTCTGCTTTTTATTCCTTCACATTTCTACTACATATATGCACTCTAATAGAAATTTAATAAAGAACATTATCACCCAATCATAGAGATGATTCGCTGCTAGCCGGCTTCATACTACAGGATGGCTTTCTCCTCTTGTCCCAGAAACCTTGTACGACGGATCTTTCGTCATCAGATTTGTACGGTGACGCCACAGTTGACTGTCGTGCCTGCAGCCTGGTTCTGAATGGATGCCGTGGGATACTTGTAGGTTCCGCTCGACGACTCTGCTCTGGCCGGTTCGCTGGGGTCACTCCATGGCGAGATTCACACTGTTCATGCCGGTAATCTGAGTGTTGTCTCCTCTTTCTAGACGCACCCGAAGTTACTGAAGATCCTAGGCCACGTTTCTTTCCGGATCTATGCTGTTTCTTATTGGGCAAAAATTCGGAATTTAAAGTTCTTTTAAGAGTTTGACGAGTGTCCATACGAAATTTCTTTCGAGGATTAATCCCTGAAGATGATGAACTATTAGATAATTTATGTTTGTGAGGTTGCTGTCTAATAAGTGGAGGAACGGGACAGTTTATAATCTTTTGTCTTTTATGGCACACAGAGTCTGATGTATTTGACACTGCTCTCTTATTTTTATTATCATACTTTGCTCTCGGATTGATAGGCTTTCTACTTTCAATAACAGTTTTTGGAACTGTTTGACCAAATTTTCTTTTTGCATACTGATGAAAAGAATTAGACGAGGAAGTGCTGGACTCGGGACACTCATTGGATCGGGAATTTCGCGAAACACCACTCGACACATGAGAACCTTCACTACAATTTTCTCTAAACTCATAAACTCTAACCTGATCCTGATTAACCGTCATCCTTTCACCATTGACATTAACAATCAAATTATTATTTCGAACTTCCAAAACCTCAAACGGACCTACAAACTTCGGACAAAACTTAGCTACTCTCTTTTGACGACTTGAACTTAACCAATGCTTTTCTACCAACACAAAATCTCCAACTTTCACTTCTAACTCCCTCCTACGCATATTATAATACTGAGCTTGCTTTTCTTGCGCTTTTCCCATCTGAACTTGAGCTTCCTTAACCAACCTCTCAATATCCTGACACATGTAGTGACTTTCCGCATCTGACACCATAACTAGCTTTTGGAATGGAGTAATGACTTTTCTACCCAAAAACAATTCAGCCGGCGTTTTCCCCGTCGACTCGTGAACTGCCGTACGAAGTGCGTACGCAAAATGCTGAAGAAACTGGTCCCAATTTGCATGATGAGAACCAACATAAGAAGAAATCATTTGAATTAATGTACGATTTACACGTTCAGCCATATTAGACTGAGGACGATACGGAACAGTAAAAGAATGATCGATCTCCAGCTTCTCACACAGGGCCTTAAATATATCAGAAATAAAACAAGGGCCATGATCGCTAACTACCCTAAATGGTGCACCATTTTTAGAAATATAATTCTCAAAAAATTCATCGGCAACTGCAGGTGCAGAAGCCTTCCTGAGGGGGACTAACTCTACCCATTTACTAAAATAATCAACTATAACTAGTACAAATCTATATCTTTTAGGATTAGACAATGGATAAGGACCGATTAAATCTACACCTACCCATTCATTAGGAAAATTTACTTTAATAGGTATTAATTTGCCAGCTGGACTTACATTTTTATAATTATAACGTTGGCATGTGCTACAGCTGGAGACATAAGCGCGCACTGCTTCCCGCATTTTAGGGAAATAGCAAGATTCACAAATTCGAGCATAAGTTTTCCTGATTCCTAAATGACCTGCTAATGGATTATCATGAAATTCTTTCAAGATTGCCTTACGAAGACTAGCCGGAATAAAAACTCTTAATTCACCACGTGAATTTACAATTTTAGAATAAAAAAGAAGACCATAGATAAGCTTAAAAGATTGGGACCATTTCTCAAACATAGGCACATCTGCGCTCGGGACATCATCAGGATTTTCCAGGTAACGATATAAACTACCAAACTCTTCATCTTGTTTCTGTTCCCTTATTAACTGCTCACGTGACCTTAACACTAACGAAGACAAAGCACAACACTTAACTTCCTCCGTGACCTCTAAACCATCATGCGGGTTTCGTGACAAAGCGTCCGCTACCGCATTTTCCTTGCCAGCCCTATGTTCTATAATCACATTATACTCTGCTAACTTCAAACACCATCTGACCATACGAGACGACAAACCCTTTCCATTAGTTAACTTTGTCAAAGCTGAATGATCCGTAATGACTTTAACCGGTATATTAGTGAAAAAACAACGAAATTTATTCAAAGCCCAAATTACTGCAAGACACTCCCTTTCCGTAATCGAATAGTTCCTTTCCGCTGCATTTAAAATTCTCTACGCAAACGCTATAGGTCGACCTTTCTGTGCTAACATAGCTCCAACCCCTACTGCACTCGCATCGCAATACACTTCAAACTGAGACGAATAATCGGGGTGAGCCAAAACAGGAGGGGAAACTACTGCCTCTTTTAATAACTCAAATGACCTCTGAGCCGCTGACGACTATACAAACTTCACCTTTTTCCTTTTTAAATTATACAACGGTTCACATAACTCTGAAAAACGTGGAATGAACTTGGCGAACCAAGCCACCATCCCTAAAAATGTCGCCACTTCCTTACTATTTTTGGGGGGACTCATTGACGTAATTGCCTCAATTTTCTCATTATCTATATTAATACCATCACGCGTAATTTTAACTCCTAAATACTTTATCTCTTTTCTCAAAAATTTACATTTTTCTAACTTAACTGTTAACCCAGCATCTCTTAACAACGTAAACACTTCCCTCAATAATCTCAAATGCTCCTCAAAAGTAGCTGCCTTTATAATTATATCGTCCAGGTAGACCAGGACACCCTTACCAAGCAAAGGTTTAAGTATATTATTCATGGCCTTCTGGAACGTTGCCGGCGCTCCCGAAAAACCAAAACTCATTCTCTTAAAAGCAAAACAACCGTCCCGAGTAATAAACGCAGTCTTAGGTATGTCCTCCGGCTTCATTGCAATCTGAAAATAACCTGACGTAAGATCTAACGTTGACATATAATTCGTACTCGTTATATTAGCCAAAATGTCATCAATAACTGGAATAGGATACTGAGGGTATTGCGTTATCGCATTTAACTTTCTATAATCTACTGCAAACCTATATGCCTCTGGATTATCTAAACTTTTCACATTATTTTTACGACATAACACTACTGGCGATGCAAAAGGAGACTCAATTGGCATTATAATATCGTCCGCTAGCATTTTTTGAATATGATAATCAATTATACCTTGTTTAACTTTATCATAACGATATGGTTTACTAGCAACAGGTGCTTTTAAACCAGTATCAATCTCGTGCCACGCAACATGCGTTAAACCTGGTTTATCAGAAAAAACCTCTCCAAACTCATTCAAAAACTTATTAAATTCCTCCTTCTCGATTTCACTTAACCCCGACTCCTCCAAATCAACTGACACTGAAACAGGCTCTTTCTTACTCACATTCTCATCATTATTAACGATTAACGATTTTTTAAAGAAATCCAAACTAATTCCTCTATCCTTCATATAATCCACACCGACTATACAATGCACTGTTAATCCATCTAGCACACAAAACTCCCAACATGTCTTAACTGAACGAATTTCAACTTCCAATTCTACTGAACCTTTATTATCACAAGCTACTCCCTGTGCCGACTGAACCACCAGACTTGACCTCTTCAACTTCTTATACGAAAAATATTTCCGATAACAATCAAAAGAAATGAACGACTTATCTGCCCCTGTATCGAAGACACTTTTAACGACAATACCATCTAACACAATTAACACCTCAGGAAACTCAACCGGATTAATACTAACTTTATTTAAATTCACACAAGACTTTTCCGACCTCTGAACACATCTCTTTTGCATTGACCTATTTTCAAAATTCTCATCCGAAGTTAATCTCCTTACTTGCGAAGAAATATTCCTGTCCCGTACTCCCCCACTATTCTGCCTATTTCCATACATATATCTATCACCACTTCTAAAATTATTAACACCACCACAATTCCTACTAGAATTCGACATATTACGACCAAATCCATCATTTCTATTACGCAAATTATTATCCGGAAATCGCTGTCCCCATCTCAAAAAATTACGTTCCCCCCTCATTTCTCAAATTACTATCCGTGACAGGTCTCTGACGAGGGCTACGCAAATCCCGTTGATCCGAGCTATGCCGAGTCTCATACTTCGATAATATCTGGTGCATTTCTGAAAAATTCTTCGGTGCTCTAACTTCAATAAAGTCCTGTATATTCGGATTAAAAAGAGGAAAAACAATGTCCAACAATTCCTCAAATGTGATATCTAAATCCAATTTATTTTTTAGTTCAAGCTTACGTAGATAAAATTTTGACACCGATTCATAAATATTCTGCTTATTGCAATAGAATTCTTTTCTTAAAATACTTTTCTTAAAATACTTTTACCTTTAACGGGGGGAAATGCCTTCTTTAACTCAATCACAGTTTGCTCAAATATTTTACCTTCATCATTAATCAGAAATTTTCCTATATTCTCAAACCACAAAAGTGCTTCGCCTTTCAATGAGCATTTAAGCACTACGTATCTACTTTTCTCAGGTATATTATTGAACAAAATATAATCATCTAGTTTGACTAAAAATTCACTAATATCACCTTCACCAGTAAAATAAACACGTGTCACAATCTCACAATGTCCGACATTTCGTTGGGCGCCATTTGTAACGTTAAACACACGTTGGGTGTCATTTGTAACGGTTGGTTGGTCGTGGTGGGAGTTAAATGCAGACATACTCAGTAATTAAGATTAAAAAACACAGTTTATTAAAATGATGAGGGTTCAAGGGAAGTGGAGCAAGTCTTAATTTTTGTACAACTGAGAAAACTCTTAAAAGACTAAACGCATACTCACAAGCTCCGGACTAACTCAATCGTGGCACCTTCTAATACTTCTCACTATCTCTTGGCTATGCTGCTAGATAAAACTTAATTAGACAGCCCGTGGCTGTGTGTAATTCTTTATTCACTTTCAAATAATCAAAATGTAATTACTATGAATTTTCTTACCACGGCCAACTCTCATGTCGAATACCGAAACTCCTTTACAACTCACTGGAGGCTCGCTGCTACTTTCAATCTGCTAGATACCAGCTGGAAACCCACTTCGCTGACTAATAGTGCCAGAACACTCGGCTGGCTATTCCCAGTGATTCACTTCGCTATCTAATGTCAGAGATACTCTCTCGCTGGATAATGCCAGAGATACTCTCTCGCTGGCTAATGCCAGAGATACTCTCTCGCTGGCTAATGCCAGAGATACTCACTCGCTGGATAATGCCAGAGATACTCACTCGCTGGATAATGCCAGAGATACTCTCTCGCTGGCTAATGCGAGAGATCCTCTCTCGCTGGCTAATGCCAGAGATACTCTCCACACACTCATACACCAAGCTTTTATATTCAAGCTTCACATTAACATATTACTAATAACCGCGAGCTAACTGCAGAATCCGAAAGAGACACACATACTCTAGAAAGTTAAAATAAAAGAGAGGATAGATGTCGCTTTTACGCTTACACATGTTAAATTATTGACGTCACGATCGCAGAAATACTAGAGTGCCTTTATGACAAAGGTCAATCCCTTACAAAGTTTAAATTTATATGTTGTATTACAAGCAGTCTTCACTCACTAGTCAGATCTTTTTCATAAAACAAACGTTGATCACACACACACACACACACATATATAGATATATATATATATATATATATATATATATATATATATATATATACTAGAGCGCTACGACTCCTACGAGCTAACCCCGTCACACCTAATCAGGATTCACAACTTCTAGAAACTTAGTAACTTGCAGTGATTTAAAAAAACTACCAGGTTGTGGAAGATGAAATCATATTATCACTTTACAAAAATATCAATCATCTGTAATCGGGTGCCATACGTTTCTGTTGTAATGGGACAATATTCCGATTACGATGACCTGATTTATCCCTGTCGTAACAAATGTTAGCTGTTCTTGTGATTGATAAGACATATCTATTTCTCATTTTTACAGTAAATTAAAGGAAATATTTACTAAAAATATGTCGCTATCATTATCACTTTTTTTTCGATGCTATAGGCAAAAATTTTCTTTTTTATAACCTAAAGTAGCTGCCCGAATCATTATCTCATTGAGTGATTTGGCCGAAATTTCAGAATTAATGAAAACTTGATTGCAAAATCAAAATGCAACTATACTGTCGGGTCATATCTTGATGGGAAGGACCAGGAAACCAGATTTCAGTGATTTATTAATAGGATTACTTTTTGTTTTTCCTACTCTCATGCATCGATGCTTCCATATCGATGTTTCCAGAAAAAAACAGCAGAAAGTTTTATTTATGTTGAGGTCTGATCTAGCTTATTATTGAATTATCTTCGCTATTTTAATACATCATTTTGCGTATTTTCATGTTATTTTCGCAATTTATGTTGTTTTTATTAATTAATAAAAATTTTCGAATTTTCTCATATGTGTTTATGAAGTGGTGCAAAGCAAATCAAAAGCATACCACGTACACATTTACTTATAAATATGCAGCTTCAAACGACGTACTATATGTATATAATTTATATTCTAGTCGCAATATTTTTATGCATTGTGATGAAATATTAAAATTCTCCGTAATGAAAACCATTTTAAGTAGGGGAGACTGGGGTTAGTTGTGCCAGGGGCAAGTTGTGCCATCGTGCTTCCTGACTGAACCAACAGTTAGCAGCACCTGTCGCGTCATGTAAGTGAAGATGTTGATTGTCTCAATGTGCTGTGTATTTTTTTAATAGCGTAGCGTTGTTTTTCAGGTAAAAATATTTATTTTGTTTTATATCTAAAAAAGTAAATGTTGCGAACTACATTTGAATCGTCATTGTAAGTAGCGATACCGAGGTACGCAAAATTCCCTAACATTATTAAAATTCTTATAATTTGATCTATTATTCCATGTATTTCATTTGATAATCATTAGGATATTAGGATTTTCATGTAAAATAGTTATGTTACATTACATTAAAATACAAGCCTTTCACACATTTCGTTAAAAATACTAATTACAGTAGACTCCCTTAGAACGCCAGAAATCCGCACATTTTTTCAGGTGTAAGCGATGAAATTAAAGATGGCGCTGAAGTCAGAGGCTAACGCAATGCAAATAATTCTATAACAATATCTATTTTTAGATCATTTTCAACTTCTTTCTTTTTTTATTAATGTGATTCAATTTAAATTCTGCCGTATTAAATAATATGTTTCTTAGACGTATGATGATCGATATTTAATCGAAATAATCATTATCGTATCGTAGTTGCAGCGTAATGTAATTTTCGATGGTCGTTTGGTAGTGTTTGTTATTCGCGTGGCAGGATAATTGTTGCTATATTAAATTATTATTTTATTGTTCTATAACTATTTTCTTATCCCTGCTAGTTACAAAATGAATTTGGGATCTAAATCCTGTTTACTAACTAGAATGATCAATAATTAATCGAAATAATCATCATCGTATCGTATTCCCAGCGTAATGTAACTTTCAATGACAATTTGATAGTGTTTGACATTCGAGGGGCAGGATACTTTTTGTTGTATAAAATGAATATTTTAAAATTAATCAAGCTTTTTTTTGTTTTTTTTAAAAGGCAAATATTTTACTTTATAAAAAAATGATTGATTTTTTTTTCATCATTATTTGTATTTAGTATTGTATTGTAATTATTTATTTTATTTTAATATTTTTCTATAATTTTATTTACTTAGCTTTCTTTGTAATAATTACTTGCTTTTTAACTATTTAAATATTTAAATATTTTACTTAATTATTTTAAAGTTTTAATTTATTATATGCATACATTATAAGGCTTAACTACCAATTAAATTAATTTTGCAAAAATGTAAACAAATCAATGACCAGAAGTCCGAAAAATTTTAAAATTCGCACAACCCCTGATCAAAAGTTTTGCGGATTTGAAAGAATCTACTGTAATAAGGGAAGAGCTCAATGTCCTCTTCCTGGTGTGATTGGCGAAGAAATGTAAGATGGTCATTTTAATATCCTCAAATTTTTCAAGGTATCGGAAAAACTTTATTTTTAAACTTTTATAAACATATCTTTTTATATTATAAACGTTTTCTATAATTTTTTTCTATAAATAAATAAATAAATAAAAAAGTAAACAAATTATACTAAATTAACCAAAATACCCAGGTTACCTGGTCAGATGAAATAAGGCTTGTTTGGTGATAATTAGGTATCCCGATGAGTATAACCTATAAATATCCATATGAATAATCGTATGTTCTCTTACTTTTTTAATTGTACATTTATTTAAATAAAATTTCGGACAGTTTCTTAATATTCTTCCAAATTAATATAGAAGTTATGACTATTTAATCAACAACAGAATAATATATCATTTGTGCAGCCGAAATCCATCAAGAAATAACTGTTTTTGCGGAAAAAAATCTCAATTTGTTAAAAAGAAATAAATAGATGTGTCTTTATGTTATGAATATGTCGCCAACCTATTCAATGATGTAAGTATTTTTTTTAAATGCATCCAGCAGTTCTTGAAATTAACCCTGGCAGACTTAAAAAATTCTGTTAAAAAATGGCATCATTTATATTTTATTTATTTTTAATTTTATATATTTTTTTGTTATTAGGTAGCCAAATATGTAGGCAAAAATGTGATAAATTGCCAGATATTGATACAATTAATCGACTTGTCAACGCATTATTCATTTAAGTCGTATAAAAATTGCCTCCATATTTAAATAAAATGGCGTCATTTTATATTATTTCTAATTGATTTTTTTTCTTTTTAAATAAAATCAGTAATAATTTATTTAATTTTATTTTTAGAAATGTTCGTTTCTTTTTCTTCATTTCTAATTAGTATAAACATTTCAATTCTTTAAGAAAGATAGCTTAATATGCCACGCCAAATGAAAAACATATACCAAATGGTAACCCTTTTGTCAAAATAAAATAATTTCCTTTCATAACATGATAACTTATATACATAGAACGATGCACTATATACGAAAACCTTCCTTGAAATAGTATCTATGTAACGATATAAGTTAATTCAAAATCCCTTCAGTAGAATTGGAGATGTTGGTGAAAAACACGAAATTTCCATTTGTATTTTACATACATAATTACAGATAATGTAGATAATGTACTTGTATGTGCCATTTATGTGTCACAATGTGATCCAAGCATGTCACAATTTGCCTAGTACCGGGGGTTAGTGACCAATTTCGAGGTTAGGCAGAATTCATTTTGTGTTATGAAAAACGTTAATAATGTTGATACTAGTTCTAGAAATATGTTACGCAAGACATACTCTAATATGATACACTAAATGTTTCGCTTCAGTTCAATTCTTACGACTAATATAAAAATGTGGAAAAGCCCCTGTACTAGCCCCTGTCTCCCCTACATCGTTTAAAAATATCACGTAGATTTTCACTATTGTATGCATTCCTAATGCATTAATATCTTTATTATAATATGCTTTCGCGTTTAAGATTTACGGGTAAATATATTATTTAATTTTAAAATGGTAGGTATTTGACCTGTTTAAATATGATCTAATATTCTCCTTCAAAAGTTTATTACAAGTATTAAATATTTTTAGGCAGTTTAAATATAATGACATTTAAAATTAAAGATTTGTTTCTGTTTACTCTATAGTGCTTTTTTACGTATGACGTAAATAACACCTCTATATGCTTTTTGTGGTTAAAATTGTAATACTGTAAGTTTTTTTATATTATTGAAAAGCTACAAGTACTAATTCAACGTAATTTTATGTATTTCCTGATTTTAACTCGTGGCGATTTTATGTTTACTTTAAAAATTTCATTCTGTTTTAAAAAAAATTTATTTTAAATTTCAATTTGCAAATTTCTAATTCTTATCTTTCCAAACTTTCATGAAAACTTATAGGGTAATATAAGGTAATTAAAATATAGGGTAATTTCAATTAAAAATAACGATGATAAAGATATTTCATAATCTCTATAGTTTTACGCTGTTCTCAGGGTTTTTCCTCAAAAATGGAGTAATTTACTGACCTACATTACGAAAATAACATTAAAATTAGAAAAAATAATAATACC
Source organism: Maratus speculifer (assembly GCA_964019185.1). NCBI lineage: Eukaryota > Metazoa > Arthropoda > Arachnida > Araneae > Salticidae > Maratus > Maratus speculifer. The sequence goes on from OZ025297.1 coordinate 197,701,426, forward strand.
TCAAAAACTGATTAAATTTTTAAAAATCTAATAGCTGTTTAGCAGCTTGCATAAGTAAGGGTAATTAATGCTACTTTCAATGTCAAAGGCTAATTTCAGCGTCAATTATTTTAGGATAAATAGTTTTGAAAAAAAAAACAGTCTATTCAAGAATTTTTTTCATAAAGTAGAATCTTAAATTCACTCCATTAAGATTTTATATATATATAGTGCAGATATATTAAGATCACATAGGTATTTTTTTCATTAAGATATTTACCTATGATTATTTACATTGCGCGAAAAGTGCATATTTTTACTAATGGCTAAAATACCTCATCCTTTTATAAGGCTTCATTCCGATTACACCAAAAACAATCGATATCCTAATAAAAAGGATTTCTCCTTTTGGGAGAATTTGTTAGTATTTTCTCGTTAACTAATGGGGATATAACTTTTCGTAAAAGGCAATAGAACAAGAAAGGTGAGAATCAATTTCATCTATTTCATTGTTTATAACTAAAACTAAGTAAAACATTACATAAGGAGAAACTATAGGGAATTTCTTTCATATTAAGCTTCCTGAATATACCAGAAAAAATACGTTTTATTAGAGTGATTATTATAAGTATTTGTTTTCGGTTTTATATTTGTATATTTAATGTTTTAACAAGTAGTATAAATTATGAAAGTAGGTAAAGTGCTAATCATGTGCAATACACACACACACATCTATAACATATAATTTTATTTTTCATAAAAAGAGGAAAAAAAAACATTGTTTGTGTAAATATTTTATCAAATTCTTTGAAAGGAAGAAAATATAATTTGGTAGTCAAAAACATTTGAAGTGACAGAATAATAATGTATAATTTAGAAAATACATTAAACATGTGAAAACTGAAATTTAGCATTCACCGTCCAAAGACAGAAACCAGAAATGTTGTAAAATCTTTTATGCATTTTTTTCTATGATTTTATAGATTTGTCTATAGGCTTCATAGTGTGTCAGAATTAGTTTAGTCAGAAGATGTGTAACGCGATCGTCGCATATTAAGCTAACATTTAATTCAGAGTAAAAGAAGCTAAGGCTTACAACATATTTGCTTCTAGATGTTATCTTCTACTTATTCTAATGTATCCAATCGTTGTGTACTTTTGTAAAGGAATTTATGTAAATTATACATATATCATTGAGTAAATTTGGGATTGTTTTACTTGAAATTGAATAATTAAATAAAAAAAATTAATTAATTCCCATTAAATCTCATTTCTTTTTGGTTAGCGATGTATCACCTATAAAATTTCTGCACGCAACTACATAAATTTAGTTCAATTTAAAAAAGCATACTTTAATTGAATAAACGGTTATGGGCAGTATCACTTGTGCTTAGAGGATTCCATACAATATGTACGAATCATTAACTGTATTATTAAAGAAAGCGTTGCTGAAAGAATAATAACTCCTTGTAAAAAACTATAAAACTTTGAGTTGGGTACAGCTGCTTATATTATATGAATGGTTAAACTATAAAAATGCAAAAAGATAAGAAGACTAAATAACTTTAGATACTGCTAATTTATACAATGATTTTTAATCTTATCCTAATCTGTTTTTATGACCATAATTCGACACTGGTAATAAAACTTGTGTATATATTTAAACTTTATTACATATTTTATAAAACTAAATTTATCCTAGTAATAATTATTTTTGCAATGCTACTAAATAAAAACTCTTATTAAAAATTAAACTTGGCATTGGGTTACGCATGCTTCGAAAGGAGATCGAAATGTTACAACGCCACTTTCGTCAGCCAATGTTACAACGCCACTTTCGTCAGCCAATTTTACAACGCCACTTGGTGTCACATTTTACCAAATAGATTTTCAGTTAACTTTTAAAGATACGTTAAACGTATTGAGAGATCCACTTTATGGACACTAAACGCGAATACCATAGTATTTATGCGATTTATGCTACTTAAATTAATCTATTTTTATAATTAGACTTTTATTTATTTCATAATACTACTGTACATTGCATCACACAAATATATAATTGTTTCGATCTAAGCTATTTAATCAGATGGTACACAGAGTATGTCGCACAGGCCATTTTGTACGTCCAAATGGTTCATATCTTTAAGGATTGATATCTAAGCTAATATTCAACGATTTCTTTCAAAAATCATTATTTAGAATGAGTTTATAGTTCTGCTGTGATAAGTATCGCCAGCGCTCCTTAACACATTTGCTGGATGACCACAGACCGAAATTTGTGTGTTATTGAAAAATGCGCTTTTTACAGAAACTACACTGGTGTCCAAAATTTAAGCATAATTGGTAATTAAGTAATTATTTTTAAGTAATGAAAGAAATATGAATCGGAATGTGCTGAAACTCCAGGTGTGTAAACAAAATAGTACACGTCACATATTTTCGCAAAGAGTTTTCCCCGAAATCGAACAGGGGACCGTCAACAAATTGAAAAAGAACGAAGATCTTTTGGATAACTCTGTCAAAACTAATGTAGCAAAAGCGTTCAAACTGCACATTATGATTAATTGGCTTATTGTAATGTACTGTGTTAATTTTTACAAGGATAGCATGTATACTCGTAGAGAAGTTAAGGTTTTTATAAAAACAGTCCTAAGTTTTTTTATTATAATTTGCAGAGTTCTTAATATAAAATTATGTTCTTTTTTGAAAAAATGACAAACATCATTGTACACAACACCCTGTCATCAGAATTAAAAAATAATAAAAATTGTATGACAAATGAGCAGGTTTACTAAATAATTTTTTACTGCGCATGCGTGAACGCTATTAAAATTTCATTTGCATATTATGTTAGTTAAATGTATAGAGCAACTTTTGTGAAAGTCTCAAAAACATAGCTTAAAAATTCTGAAAATTATCATTGATAGAATGAGATCAAAATCCTTTATTCCCTAAATGAAACAAACAGATGAGGGGCTGTATCCATACTCCATTGTTTAGTGTCTACACAATATTGCACGTACAACTATATTTAGGTAAAACCCCTGATTTTTTTGCTTCCTTTAGGAATAACGGGTTTTGAGTTGATTCTATAGGCTCCCATTTTCAGAATTTTCAAGCTATGTTTTTAAAACTTTTACAGATGTTGCTCTATACATTTAGCTATCACAATATGCAAATTAAATTTTGATATCGTTGACGCATGCGCAATGAAAAATTATTTAATAAACATACTCATTTTTCATACAATTTTTATTATTTTTAAATTCTAAAGACAGGGTGTTATGCACAATGATGTTTGTCATATATTCAGAAACGAACATTATTTTATAATAAGAACTCTGCAAATTATAAGCAAAAAACTTGGAAAAATTTAGGACTGTTTTTATAAAAACCTTAATTTCTCTACGAGTATACATGCTATCCTTGTAAAAATTAACACAGTACATTACAATAAGCCAATTAATCATAATGTGCAGTTTGAACGCTTTTGCTACATTAGTTTTGACAGGGTTATCCAAAAGATCTTCGTTTTTTTCAATTTGTTGACGGTCTCCTGTTCGATTTCGGGGAAAACTCTTCGCGAAAATATGTGACGCGTACTATTTTGTTTACATTCCTGGAGTTTCAGTACATTCCGATTCAAATTTCTTTCATTACTTAAAAATAATTACTTAATTACCAATTATGCTTAAATTTTGGACACCAGTGTATGTGACCTGGAGTAATCGCTATAATTTTCTTGCAAGGTTCATTTAACTTCTCTTACCTCTAATTTCTTTTCGTTACTTTAATTTTAGTAGATTTGGAAATAGATTTGGAGGGGCACATTATTACATTTTCAACGATATAACTCCCTAAAATTAAATTAAATGTATTTTTGAATTCAGCATTACGAAAACTTTCATATGATTCTTTACACGATACATATAGTACAAAAAGATTTTTCTAAGTCTATTAATGAGCCACTCTATATTTTTCTTAAATAAATTTTTGAATGTTCTATAGTCTGTAAATATTTGGGGGGAAAAGCTTTACTACTTCCCTCAATTTGAACGTTTCAAGTTCCTTAGAAAAAGAGTAAATGTCTGTGACTGGCAGACTCATAAATGATCTTATAATGGTTTCATTTTAACTTTTTAAGTACGAAATCCTAAAAAGAGCAGTCATTGTACCCGTAAGGCATGGTGACGTCACCGCGACTTCGTTGTGACTTTGCCACCATCGATTGTCGATGTGATGTCACATGACGTCGATGTGAAATCACAGTGACTAAATTGTGAGGTCGTTATGGCCGTTTTAGAGCTCGTTTGTGACGTCACACAGTAACCACTTTGTGAAGTAACGGTCATTTGTGATTACTTTGACACTAACATTGTGACGAAACTGTGAGAAAAGTGACGATATTTAAATTGCCAGAAACATGTTTTTTAAAATAAATAACATGTTTTGAAAAGTATTTGTAATTTTCTAAGAATTTTTAAGAAAGTCACATCTTAGTAACAATGTGACGTCACTGAAACGTGGTTTTTTGGTCACAGATGTGATGGGACCAAAGTGACTCACAGTGACGCTATTGTGACCATGCATGCTATGAAAGTAACTAGCAAATAGCACGGTAACTCATATATTTATCGTCTCAGTAAATTAAAGATAAATGCTATCCATATGATATTCTACAACCAATGCATTATAGTAAACACCAATAATGCATATAAATTTTCTTGCGCCTAAAACATTGTAACATAATTAAAATCTATATTATAAAGGCCAAACGTATCTGTGCGTAACGCATACGTCATTTTGCGAATGAAAACACTTTCAAATTTTAAATGAAATTTCAGTATTGCAATTTTGGTACTACAATTTTTTCAACTTCTATATATCCCACATTTTCAATTCTTACACCGTCGTGTAGGGGAAAAATATACTTTTAAATGAAATTGGTTTGAAAGCTGTATCTTGATTTGTTTTTAAAATATTAATTTTTTTGTAGTTTTTAATAAAGCTTTTCTAATTGTGGAAACAGGAGTACTTCATTTCTATTAAAAGCAAAGGAAAAAAGGAAAGAAATTGATTACTGTATCTTTATGTTGCCATTTACTCATTAAAAGGGAAAAAAATTAAATTTAAATATCTTCTGTTAATAAACGCCGGTGAATTTCGATTTCATATACAAAATTTGATTTACACGTAAAAGAATGTCAACAATTTAATATCTGTTTAAGCTAATGGCATTGAAACTTCAAGTTTTGAATCAAAATGATGAAATTAAAATTCCAATTTTTTCTGAACAGGTAAATAAAGATACAAAATGTGCATCTGTAAATTTTGATATGATGAAAATGACACCGGGTTTAGATTTCACGGAGAAAAAATGGCACAGATGTCATATACGTACCACATTTGCACGTGCTTTTCCTCCCGCCAATTTGGCATTATACAGCTGTGCCAAGGAGATTACCTGTTTAATAAGTTTATAACAATTGTTAGGGAGAGGAAATGGGGAAAATTAAAGATTTCAGTGAAATGTGTTAATTAAATGATTCAACTGCATGCATTCAATATGGCAATATATATTAATATTTTCGATTTATTGTGAAAATTATATTTGCTGTTTTGTTGCTTATTAAGTTTATTATTTATAAATGTTTATTTATTGTTTCCTTTTTGATTAAATTCATTTTTATTTACTGTTATTTTCTATTTATTTCTTTAAATTATTTTTATGATATATTAATAATGAATAATTTTTTATATCAAATTATCATTTATTTATATATATATTTTTTAATATTTGAATATTTTTCATTTTTTCACGTTTTTTTTTTTTTTTTTTTTTTGAATAAAAAATAACGTGTTGTTATTGCATGCAATTTGTAACTTACATTCAAAAACAGACTTTTCACCACATTTGCGAGAGAAAAAAGCGCATGCAAGGGGCTGCGTATGTGACATTTTTGTCAAAAAAGTCTGATTTCGTCAAAGTTGAATAAATTTTGCTTTTTTTTTTTTTCATTTTTGAAATGCTAGCATAAGAACTTAAATTGATAACTTTATCATAATAACAGATCTTTAAAATTTTTTCCTGCTTACATTTACAATTAAAGTTTAATTTTAACAATTTCTACAACTGAGTTATATAAATAGTATTTCGTTAATATTTCATTAAATATCGTTTGTTAAGAGTTAGACTTACCAATATAAAATGCATTTTTTCCTATAACTAAATTTGTAGGTTTATTATAAATCAAGAAACAGTTCTTTTTTAAACATTTTCTTTCGTCGAAATTCGACGGGTTCTGTCTAGTATATTTAAAACAGCCTTCCTCTGCATAACTTTTCACAACCATTTTTCTGTGTCTGTGTGTGTGATCCCGTAGATTTTTTTTTCCTGTTTATTGCATATTCTACAGAAAACATACTTTAGTCTAATTCATATTAATTTAATTTTTATTGGAACAGTGTAACATCAGTTAAATACAATGCGAATAAACGAGTAGTGAATTTTAGATCTTTAATTGCATCCATTACATATTAGCCACAGGTATTATCCTGCTAAACAGTCGAAGTCTGCTACAAAACCTAGTAATGCTAAAAAAAGACAAAGATTTTTTCGACATAATTGTAACTAAATTCTCAAAACAAATTAATACATTATTTAAAAAATCTTATAAATAAATAACACTAATTTCATAATTTATATATTTTTTTTGTCAGACATGTAAGTTATGTGACTGCATTTCCATAACTTCAGAAAAATAATTTGTATGTTAAAAGTTTTTGAAGATGTCATTTAAATAAAATTGTGTATGAATAAATATTTTGTACTCAAATACAAATTTTTGTAACAACCATTTCGTTGAAAATTATGTTAAAAGAGATTTTAGAAGACAAATATTTGTTTACTTGAATTTAAACAAAAGTGCACTAAACTTTTGCTAGAAAGTTTAGAAACCTTTAGTCTAGATTGCCTTTCGGCAATTTGAAAAAAAATAAAAGTCATAACATTTTGGATGTTAATTTTTTTATTCCGTTTCAAATCTTAAAGGGAATACATTCATAATAAAATTACATTCACATAAATGAATTCAGTCTTTATTTCACAAAAATATAATGAAAGAAAACGCTGAATATTTCTCTTTGTTAAAAAATAAATATCATTATATGGATTATCTACGGATATTTTTGTGTGAAATACAAATATAGTTATAAAAGAAGAAAATAGATTGTAATGTTAAAAATTGTAAAAAAAGAATAAAGACTAAGCAATACAAATGCAAATAAAAAATGATATTATATTCGATTTAACTTCTTTTATGGACTAATTCGTTCATAGATTATATTAATAAATCTATTAAGTTTAAAAAATATAAAAAATAAAAAATGAGATAAAATCTACGCACATTTTTATTTACCATCGCTTATTTAAAAAATATATAACATTATATAAAAAAGCTAATACATAAAATTCAAAGATTATATAAAATATTCATTCAAAAGGAATTTAACCAATGAAATAATAATGATAGTAAAAAGCAAGATTTTCATTGACCGATAATTTCATTATAAAATGTTCTACCCAATGCTCGATAATATGAAATGTATTGGTTATAAATAGCATTTGTTGTTTTATAAAAATCTTAATAACTTATGCAATGCTGAAACATAAATTCTGTATTCAGTATATTCTATAATAAATGATGTATGTAACGCATATGCAATATAAATTTTTATGTAATATGTAAAATAGTGCAATTATTTGTAAATTATGTAAAATATGCATACACAAACTGAATTTTTTAGCCAACTTTTTTTGCAGTTATAATTCAAAGAAATTATTAATAAATTTAATATTAATCTATCGAATTCGGCATAGTATAAGAGTTCATAAAATCATTACGTTATGCAACGTAACTATAAAATGAGATAGAATAATGGTATGTAACTAACCCAGTTCTAAAGACAGGAAGTCTACAGTCCTAAAAAATGATAAATTTATCTTTCTGCGTTAATTGCAATATCAAGATGTTGTAATAGCCATTTGATATTTTCTACAACTGACATGTAGAAATTGCAGTAATCAGGCTATACAAATTATTTTGTATAAATTTTAGTTTTCAACAATGAAAATAATGTTTACTATGCCTAAAAAAAATAAGTAAATGAAAAATAAATAAAAAACGCGCTTCGGATATGACTCTAGCTCTGAAAAAAAATAAATCAGAGTAATAACACCAATGGATGGCGTTCTTAACCAATAGATGCATCCCAAGTATCTTATTTTGCAGCACGTATTAAGCTACAAACTATATCGTGAACACATCCAAAGTTTTCATCAAGATTTTGAAAGTAGATTATGTACACTACAAATTACTTAATAAACAAAATGTTTTTTAATAAATATATAGACTTCAAATCTCAGAAATTTATTCTGATATTTTAGAATGGTCGTTTATTTTTACTTTCTTCTTTAGCAATAGATTTTAGAAAAGGAACTAATTTACTTTTATAGGTTGCTTATGATTCATATAACTCAGAGACCTTTTGCAGAGATACCATGGGTTCCATTTCCGGGATTCCTTCATAATTATGTATAATATTAAGACCTAGTACACCGTAAAAAATTTTGCCGTTAAAAAAAACGGCAAAAATTTTCCGTTTAACGGAAAAAAAATTCCAGGAATAGTTCCGTTTTTTCACAAAATATTTCCGTTTTTTAATATTTCCTTATGTAAAAATTTTCGTTTGAAAAGTTAAAAGAATTTTTCAAGGACAAACTAACATCTTTGTGATTTTTATTCTTTATTTTACAAAGGCACGTTAATGTCAGGGACACATTATATACATTTAATTTAAACAACAGAGAAGAAATGTTAGTAACCTTCTATGGGGTTTGAACTCACGACCTTGTCTGTCATAGCCGGTAGTGTAATACCATTACGCTATGATTTCATATAGCACCATTTGAAATACCTTTACTTATTTCGGATGCATTTTATGAAGTAAAGACAAGATTTTTGAATGTGGGTTTATTTTTGTAGAGATAATATTTTTTTATTGAACGGACAGTTCTAAATAAAGTTTTACAGATTTTCTCTTTATAATTTTTAATAGTTAGCTTTTTAATTTTAGCTTTATATATAAAAAAGTTTAACCTTTAAAATATTACATGCATAAATGAAAGTATTAAAAAATTTTGTTTCCTTCTTTTTTGGAAGAGTTTTAAAGCTATTTTATTCATATTTATTTATTTATTTTATAAAAGGATACTAACACACTTAAAAAAAAAAAAAAAAAAAAAAAAAAAAAAAAAAAAACATGTATTTAAAAAAATATTTTGATGACGATGTATTGTAAACTCAATAAAGATAATTACTATGGGATATGGGTTATAAAGTTAATTACATTTATTGATTTTTATAACTTAGGTAATCGCCAAAATGATAATAATTTCGGTAATATATTTCGATATATTTTAAATTTTAAGAGCGAATTTCTTAATTTGAATACATTAAAATATGTATATATTAAAAATAAAAGTAGATTTTTTTTTCCACTTAAAATATCTTTTGCACTTTTTATATCATGATATAAATAAATTAATAAATCTTATTATTATTTTTTTTAATTTGTAAAAATATGCTATCTTTTTAATATACTTTAAATTTTATGTGCGAACTTCTTAATTTGAATAGATTAAAATATATATATATATTAAAATTAAAAGTAGATTTTTTTGCACTTTAAATAACATACGCACTTTTTACATTATAATATAAATAAATTAAACAAAATCAAACTGAAAAAGGAAAAAACTCTCCTTAACTGTCTGAAACTTAAAAAGAATTAATAATAATAATAATTATTATTTTTATTTTAATATTGTAAAAATATGCCATCGTTTTATAATTAAAACAGAAAAAAATAAGAGAAATGTTGTTCTATTTGTCATACAGATGGCGCCACGACACTTATCAGTTAAAAATACTGATAACTTGTGCTGTTTAAAACGGAAGATTTTCTGTTTGCGGTGAGATTTACGGAACAGTTACTGCATTTTTAATCTCAAAATAGCAAAAAATGGAAATACTGCTGTTTTCATGGGAAAATTAAACTATTCCGTAAAATTTTAGGGAAAAGTTTGTGTATGTTAACGGATATTTTTTACAGTGTATATACCATATCATGATCAGCGTACAATCAAATATATTCCGATATTTTTAGTGAAATCTCTTTTTGAAATATTCTTCAAATAAATAATCTTTTTAAGACATTAAATGTTGTAGACCGGGTGGCGACACGAATGAGTACGTCATCGAGTTACGGGATTAAATCATTGTGTAGAACAAGATAATTAGGTAAAGATTAAGAAATAACTGGTCTGCCTCGAAACGTCTTGGTACGATATGAACAGCAGCGGGTGTCTACTTGCCATTTTGGTGTCCTTATCACTTCATCGACTTACGTGATGAGATTGGTGCCAAAATAAAAGTAAAATAAAGTATTTTAAGAATATTTTGGTCTACTGCGCATATTTCGGTAAAGCCCTCGATAGACAAACATTTGTAACCTAAAATGATGTCATAATGCACAGTTGATATTTTTGACATTACGTCTAAATCGACTTCCAACATCAATTAATGGTTTAGAAAAAGCTTATCAATAACACAGGCCTACAAAAAAAATTTTTTTTTTGGTGCCTGAGATTTTACAACTGATTTTGGATATTTTTGGGACGCTGATTCCAAATATGCAATCAGTTTTTCTCTATCAGCTCTACTTTTTTAGATATGCAAAGCGAACTAAAGATTTTTTAGAACTAAAGTGACCTTGAACACTTAAACTAACCTTATGATACATAGCCCTGTAACGACGCTCAAGGCGATTAGAAGGACGTTGAAATACCACAAGATCTTGAAAAAAAAAAAAAAAAAAAAAACATGGGCAAGGAAAACTGAAAATCTGCGCATGCTTATGATTTCGCGCCGCTCATCCATAAAGCCAAATGTAAAAGCCTCCAAGAGATATGGTTAGTTTCAGGGTTTGCTCCATGGAAACAAAACTGGCTTTCTTTGACTTTCTAAAGTTTTTGAACTTCCATGATATTTGTGTTTAAGGTAGAATTCGTATCAATTTAACGTAAAACTCGTAGTGTTGTAGATTGTTGTGCTTGCGTTGTAGAATGGAATTTAAATGAGTTGAAATAGAAAAAATTGTATAAATCATCCAGATAAGTTTTGCTACATATGCGGAGAATAAAAGTTGAAAGAAAACAGAAAATATGTAACTGACTTTGTAAAGAGAGCTTATCTTGGATACATGGGGTTAGACTTGGTGATCAGGATAAAATCTGCGCACCGCAACAGGTCTGTAAAACATATACAGAACATTTATGACAGTGAGCTGACGGAAAAGAATAAGTCTCAAATTCGGCTTACCAATGGTTTGTAGACAACTCCAAAACCATTTCTATGACTATTATTTCTACCTAGCACTGGAAATGATCACTACCTAGCACTGGATTTGAATTAATCAAAACAATTGCAATAAGTAAACTTATCCTGTTTTAGTGTCTTCAAGACCCCCACTTCCTCACTCAGAGGAACTATCGATCCAACGTTTCATCAGCTACCAGAGCTTAGTGAGGATGAATATTGTCCTGCTGATCATCTTTTAGATAGCTGTGAAGGAAACAGTGATTATGAGGAGACGTCATCAATGCCTAAATTTTTCAACCAGGTTGATTTAAATGATTTCAAAAGAGATTTCAATGTTTTAAAAGAAGCTTCTGAACTACTGGTTGGTTTCAAGATTAAAAGACAAAAATTTATTAGAACAAAGAGCCAAACTTACATTTTATCACACAAGACAAAATTGACTACTACCCTTCTTCTCTTAAAAAAAACAATCTTGTATTTTGCCAAGAATTTAGAGGACTGTTAGAAAAATTGGTTCTTCCTAAATACTTTCCAGATGATTGGACAACAAAGAAGTTACACAAAATACTATTGTTCTTATATTTTTGGGATAGCAGGGATTAAACACACCATTAGATTAGAAAAGAGAGGCCTAAGAAAGAAAACATGGATGTTGGAGAAAGGAATGTCATTAATAACACTTTAGTTGGGCGAAAGAAAATCATACTTTTTGCACTGCATATCAAGCTCTGTCCTATGAAGCAGTTTGTGTAAATTATCCATAAGAACGGGTTATGATTTGCATATATAAGGTAAAAACACCCGAATTGAGTTATGAAGATATTAAAGCAGGAATATTTAACGCACAACAAATAAGACAACTGATTAAGGATCCTGCTTTCGTAAATTCAACGAATGAGGCTGAATAAAAAGTCTGGACTTCTTTTGTGGCAATTCACAAAAACATTCCGGGCAAATGCAAAGGAGAAATCTATGTAAAACTGGTAAATGAAAAGCATAATAGTTTTAAATCTCTTTGGTGTACTAGAAGCATTAAAGTGCACTATTTACATTGCCACTTAGAGCATTTTCTTGAAAATAAAGAAGGCACAAGTGATAAACAGCCCGAAAGATTTCACCACAATATTAAGGCTATGGAGGACCGCTACCAAAAAAGATGAGATATGCAAAGGGTTCCAGATTACAGTTTAAGTTTAAAAAGACACTGTTCTAAAATATATTCCAGAATGTCACGGAAAAGTAGCTTCCGAAGCATTCAGTGACAATCAAGTTTCATCAGTGACGTTTTTCTCTATTTTTGTGAGTAAAAATATTTGTATAATATAATTAAAATTTTTTTATTTGAATATGTGTATATCATAATAATAAAAACTAACATTTGTGTATTATAAAAAATAAAAATCCTGTGTTTATTTTATTTTTACATACATTTTTTAATACATGGATTTACCTTAAAATAATGAAACATATATTTCACAAAAAGTTGTTTATCTTAAAAAACTGAGCTGATAGAGAAAAACTAATGCCATATTTGAATTCAGGACATCAAATTCATATAAAATCAGCTAAAAATACCCCGGCACCAAAACAGCTGTTGACCAGTGTAATAAGTGGGAGAACAACTGATTCCGCATAATCTGGTACAAAGCGAGATGAAGAAGCGTCAAACTTTTATTTTCATAGTTTTATCATGTCATCGAGTTATAACTTGAAAATCTTGCACATTAGTGATACCGACTAGTACAATCCGAATGTTTCAATCTGCCTCGTTATATCTTGGTACGAGATGAGAAGAGCGGGGTGCTAATTCCCCATTGTAGCGGTATCATCTCATCATAAAGTTACAGCTTGAAAACCTGATGTCGGACAATGTAATAAACTGTACATTAATGAATGTCTGATCTGCATCGGCACAGCTAGGTACGATATGAAGAGCAGCGGGCGCCAAATCTCCACATTGTCATCATTAGCATGTCATTGAGTTACTGCTTGTTTTTTTTCTAATTTAGAAAGTCTTAAGGTTAAGTTAGAGTTAGGTAAGGTTAAGTAGAAAGTTAACTAGTACAGTATGTATATTTCCGCTTGCATCGTAATATCCTGGTACGAGACGAGAATAGCGGAGCGCCAATTCCTCATTTAGGCAGTATCATCACATTGTCGAGTTACGACTTGAAAACCCGAGGTAGGATAAAATTATTAGAAATAGATTAAGTAATGACTGGTTTGCTTCCGTATTTCTGGTTATAATATAAACAAAAGCGCGGGCAAACTCGCCATTTCGGCGTCACTATTACATCATCTAGATAGAGATGAAATTGGTGTCAAATTAAAAGTAAACTAACGTATTTTAAAAATACATTTGTCTGCCTGTGCGTATTCTGGTAAAACCAATCGGCAGATAAACCTTTTTAGCATAAAATGACGTCATCATGTACAATTCAAACCCTATAAATATAATATTTTGTTCTAAATTACGTCGTCATGAATTTCATGGTGAATTAATGGTTTAGGAAAAGTTTGTTACATTAAGTGTGAAACCGTTTGTTTTGGCATAACTTGGTAGAAAGTGGAAATAAATGGGCGCCAAACCCCTATCTCGGCAATAATATCGCATTATCGATTTACGGTTTGAAATTTTTGCACATTTGTGAGACTAGTAAAATACGAATATTTCAATCATAAGCATTTGTGTTGCCGGCGCCCGCTCTATTGTTACAGTTTAAGATTAGCGAAAAATTTATGCAATATATTTTTAATCCTCATTTTTAAGTAAATTTATTTATATATGCATAACTTTAATTTTACAATGAATACATTATTTCCTAATCAAATTTTTTTTCGAGAATAAGTAATTGGAAAAGTACGTATGTTATACATTGAAATAACACGTGTTATTTTATTCAAATTATGTTTATCATTCTATTTATTATTATTATTATTATTTATTGAAAATATAATACATTTTTAACAGAAAAATATTACCATTATATGAAGCTAAATTTCTTGGAAAATCATTTTGTAACAAGCACTTAGGATTGAAACAATATTGAAATACCTTTTGTTTAATTATTATCCTATTAAAACTATTTCTGTCATTATCTTTGTAATAATTTTAGAAATTTAGAAAATTTATTTGTGTTACACTTTTTATTCAATGACAAATTTTTTACAGCAATTTAATTACGGCTAAGTTCCAGAAAGTCTATTCTTTCTATAAAGACGATTATTCAAACCTTTAAATGTCTATTAATTTAAACTGACAGCCATGATAAGGAAAGAAAATGTCACATCTTTTCTTTAGTGCCTACAGCTGTGTGTTTGATAACCTTATCAGCCATCCATACGAATTTTATTATTTTTATCATGTAACTATCCATGATCATCGAATCGGTATGGATAATCAAACATTTTAATATAAAAGGGAGATCAAATTGATTGATAACGTCAGTTAAAACGAAAGTAGCATATTTAAATTGATTCAATTTTTGAATCATGGAAAAAATATGTATATGTTTCACTTTTATAATACTTCTGTCTTTACATGAAGTGAAATTTCTTGAAAATGACAGCGTACCAAACAATTTTAGATTACAAACAATATTGAAATATGCTTTCATCTAGTTATTATGCTATTAAAACTATTTCTATCTATATCTTTGTAAAAATATTACAAATTTAGGGAATTAATTTGTATTCCACGTTTTATTCCATGACAAATATTTTACAGCATGTTAATTACGACTAATTTTCCGAAAGTATTCTTTCTACAAAAACGATTATTAAAACATTTGAAAGTTTATTCATTTAAACTGACAGTCATGACAAGGAAAGAAACAGTATATCCTTTCTTTAGTACCTAGATCTTTATGTTTGATTACCTGACCAGTCATCCATACGAATCTCATTATTTTTATCATGTAACGATCTATGATCATTGAATTAGTACGATAATGAAATATTATAACATAATGGGAATTTCAAATTTATTGATAGTGTCGATTTAAATCAAAGTAGCCTATTTAAATTCGTTTAACTTTTAAATCATGGCGAGGAAAAAATATATATTTATGTTTTATTTTTCGAATATTTCTTCCTTTACATATAATGACATTTTGTGGAAATTGACTGCGTAACAAACAATTTATTTCAGAAATGAAACAATATTCAAATATCGTTTCGTCTATTTATTATTCTCTTAAAGCTCTTTCTGTCATTGTCTTTGTAAAAGTATTATAGATTTAGAAAATATATTAGATTAAGCTTTTTATGCAATGTAAAATATTCTACAGCATGTGCATTGTGACTAAATTTCATAAAGTACTCTTTCTACAAAGACGAATATTCAAACCTTTAAATGTCTATTAAGTTAAACTGACAGTCATGATAAGGAAAGAAAATGTCATATTCTTGCTTTAGTGCGTACAAGTTTGTGCTTGATTGATCAGCCATCCATACAAATCTCAATATCTTTATTATGAAACTATCCGTGATCATCGAATTCGTACGGATAATGGAATATTATAAAATAATAGGGAGATCAAATTGATTGAGAGCGTCAATTTAAACGAAAGTAGCATAGTTAAATTGATTCAATTTTTGAATCATGGGGAAAAAATATATGTATATGTTTCATTTTTCTAATATTTCTGTCTTTAAATGAAGTGAAATTGCTTGAAATTGACAGCATAGTAAACAATTTTAGATTACAAACAATATTGAAATACGCTTTCGTCTAATTATTATCCTATAAAAAATATTTCTATCCATATCTTTGTAATAATATTACAAATTTAAATAATTAATTTGTATTATAAAATATTATATTGAATGTTATAAAATAATAGGGAGATCAAATTGATTGATAAAGTCAACTTAAATGAAAGTAGCATATTTAAATTGATTTAATTTCTGAATCATGGGAATAAAAAAAAACATGCATAAATGTGTTTTATTACTTTCTTCTGCGGTTAAAAAAAAGAACGTATATTTTTCGTGAAATTTTCCAATTCTAGTTCTTGAAAGATTTAACAGGTTTTTGAATAAGAGATTAGAAAGAACGTTTTTTTTATTTACAAAATCAATCTCTGTGAGTCTGTCTGTCTGTCTGAGTGTGACATAAATAATGCAGGTGCTCTATATCAAGAACTAATGCACGGAATTTCACAAAACTTTACAATAAGTTTAACCCTAATACAAAATGGATCTGATTGGTTTTTTGTGTATATTATCTGACAGGTGGCGTTGCTATACTGTCTTCGTGATATTTCATTTTTCTCGAAGTATTAACATGTATGAGATACGAGAAAGTTTTGGGAATGCCACAACCGACTATTTTTTCGAATATTTCCTTATTTTCTCTAAGACGTATATAAACATGTGACGAAAATAATTTATATATTTATTTTTCGTGAATCTTATAAGCTAATGCTCCCAAAACAAGTTTGCAAGTTTGGCATCCATTTTTAAGTACAAATTTTGAAATCATACAAGGAATAAATACTAATATTTTATGCTTTATTTAATAAGGGACATTCAGTGATCACGTGAAGTAAAAAAAAAATCTTTAAAATTATGGTATGAATTTGTATTTGCGGATTAAAACTGGAGGCCAAACTGACAAACCTGACGCCCCCCGAAATATATTTTATAGTTTAAATCTCCATAAGCTCATTGCAATGAACCTAAAAAAAATGTTAGTTTAACAAATAAAGAAATGAACATCTTCCATTGAGCGTAATTCTGCTTCTGTTTTTTTTTAATAAGCCGTTAATCTGAGCAAATTAATAGGACAAATCTTCTTTTGTTTCTTATTACTACTTGTAATTTTTTTATTGTTTAAATTTTCCGTTTTTTTTTTATCCAAGATCTCAGTATAATGTCTAATTAGGAAGTAGAATCTTTTGTACCTATTTTTTTTGCCTATATTGACACCAATACATACTCTGTTTTTTCTCATTTTTGTTTTTTCAGATTTAATAAAACAGTGTGAATGTATTAGATAGGACGACATTTTTCTTCTTATTCAGGTAAATTAAATTACCAATAGTATACCAATAGTAGTTACCAATAGTACAAATATTTTTTGGTAGAGAACTTATTACGTAAGTATCTTCTATATTAATAGATATTGTAGCTAATCTGACCTGAAAATTTTAATTAAATACTTTAATTGCTTCATATTACATAGCTTACATCAAAACATTTTTTACTTATTCACAAATAATCGTTTGGAAACCGTTCAAAGCAAATTTATGTTAGGGCGTCAAAACTTACATGCCAGCCACTATGAAAATATTTTTTTTTACCTGTGTGTTATAAAAAAAATACAATGATGGTCATTAAAATTTTAAAACCGTTAAAGAAAAAAATAGAGTAAAAGATATTTATTGTACACAAATAGTATAGCATGAAAACAAAATGATTAAATTTTTAAGCACTTTGGAGGATTAGAGGAATATCAAAGTAATTAAAACAGCTGCCCCCCCTGGTAGCTAAAATGACCGCTTTACCCTTTTAGGCATGGTGTCGAACTGGAATTAGATGACAGAAACGGACAACTCGTTCAAGCTGCTTCAGGCCTATCCTGCACTTCATTAAGCACATTACCTGGAAAGTTTGCCGGTTTGTCTCTCACCAATCCATGACCAGATGTTTACAATGGGTCACACATCTGTATATATTTTGGCCAGAGCACCAGTCGAATACTCTGGGCATCGAGGAAGGACATATCGCGACATACACCATGTGGTCTTGTGTTATCTTTTTGGACGTTGACGTTTGGCACAACTCAAAGACAAGGCACAAAGATTGGACATGAGAAATGTACCGATCTGCATTAAAATTGTTCAAATTACAGTAGATCCAAACAAGCTATGTGCGTGTCGTGTACCCAATGTCTTTCAAAAGCATCACATCAGGTACAGGGCCCCTAGGGCGATATCGAATGCATGAAGTGGATGGGGGTTCTTCTTGAAGCCTCCCGACACGTATAAGCGACCTTCTTGCTTTCATGTGATTTGGTCGTAAGCCAGATCATTCCTTTTAAATGTTGCAATGTTAAAGGCAAATTGTGTAAAAAATAAAACGAAAGTAAAAAGAAATAAAAAACAGTAAGAAATAATTATACATTATGTAAATTATTAGAAACATACTGTAACTGATTATTTCTAAATAGTGAAAGCAATTATGACTTTAAGCAACTATGATTTTATTCTGCATTCCATGCAGACTGATTATTTTGTATGCACTTGATTCGGAAATTATTATTATTTTTTTTAAGTCTCATGAAAATAATTATAAATCAAGTATCATGTAACTTAATCGTTTTATTTGACATTTTGCATTCAAGAGAAAGACAAATTCAAGTAAGGATAAAGTAATAAAAATAAAAGTATTTCATTTATGAGTGATTCTCAAAATAGGGGCCAATTTATGTCTTTCAGCATACAAAAGAAATTGAGAAGTTTTCTGTCATGTTTTTATACTTAGATATGTTTGTCTTAATATTATTCATTATTTGCATTCAAGAATTACTCAATTTTAGTTAAAAACACCTTAAAATAACAGAATAAATGTTCAAAATGTCATTAGCATGGATGTCCACAGCAGCTGTGCCTTGTATATACTAGCTTTTTCAAGAGTTAATATCATGTTTATAAAATAAAACAAATGTTATTCTTTCTTTAAATTAATCAAAGAGAGGATTTATCCAATAAATTTCTTTTTAAAAATAAAATTATAGTATATAAAAAAAATAATTAAAGTTTGTCCTCCATATCTTTTTTTCAAAACAAGGTCATACTATAACCGCTGGTTATTAATCAAAATTTCATTTTCACATATGACAATAGTTTGAAAATATAAAGTTTCTGCATGGCAACAAGTAGCCATTTTATCCCAGCCTGAAAATAGAAGCATGTATTGTATTTTAAGAATAGAAGTTGAATATTAGGGGCGTACATCAATTGTATGTCATTAGAATGGATAATAATTTTCATATTTATTTTATAATTAAAATTTTTATTTTACTTATTTGCATAGGACTTTTGTGTTTTAAAAAGCCCCAGAAAAGTCTGTTGCATTGTGATTGTATTATGGCTCATAATCTTATTTAAATTGAAATTTGTCATTAGCATGACAAATATCAGTGTCATTAGCATGGTTTTTCTGTCCATGTTAAAGACTCTTATGTGCATAAATGTAACCATCGCTTATATTGTATCTTTTATAAAGTTTAATTTTACATATAAATTTAGGTATTGCATTTATTATCCGTAAAATATGCATTAAATCTGTCAGAAAATAACTAAGACAGCTTCTTACACTGTTAGTGTCAGAATGTTGCTCATGGTAACAAAGTTTGCTCTTTGGTAATGTTTTTATTCTCCTTATATGTATATATGTAAAAATGGAAACCACTTGCTGAAAAGGAAGGCTAGTAAATATAGAAAAAAATATATAAACAGGAAGAAAATAAATATTTCTTAATATATGTATTCCATGCAATTTTTTTTTTGTCATTAGCATGGCTCAAAAAATACTAATTATTTTTTAAAAGTTAATTTTTAAATATTTAGCTCTGCTGACTACATGTAAAGTATACCTAATACTATATTAACAACACCCATTTTTTTCAGAAATTTTTCTAACATTAATTTTTTTGAGATTTCACTTTTGAAATTGCTCCCTATTTTGAGAGTCACCCTTATTTATATATATATATATATATAGATAGATAGATAGATAGATAGATATAGATATAGATATAGATATAGGTATAGATATATAATATATATATGTATGTATGTATATATACGTATATGTAATAAAATAAAAAAAAACTTTTGCGCCATTTTGCTCTCTCGGAGTTTTTAATTCTAAAATTGTGGAACATATTTTAATCTTAGTTTCGTAATATATGAATCTTTTAACAGCTAAAGTCCTTTTTCTTTTTTTATTTAACTTATTAATAATCTATTGCTTGTTTCTCAAAAAAGCGGGAAAATATTTCGTAATCTTTCCTTTTTAGAATATCTACGGATTTTAATTTTATTTTTTATTAACATCACGTGATCTGTGTTAGGGCGCGGATATGTTAAAAGGCTTGTCGATTTGCGAGACAAGATATAATCCTTACCGAGGTCCATGCCTCCTAGGCCAATCAGAGGTGATCATTTTTTCTTGCGTAGACTCAAATTAATCCTGGTTGGATTTTTTAAATGATTGACGCGGAGTGAGGAGAGGCTAGTTTATCGTGCAAATGTGGGTTTCTCATTTGGTTTTTTGAGAGTGCAGAATGCGATTGACTTTTCAAATATTAGGATGCTGTTTCTTTTCCCCCGAAAAATTCCAATATCTTAGAATGCAGCTTATTCACGAAGTTCTGGAATATTCGATGACAGTTCCAAGGTGACTGCGGGGAACAACTTACATATTTTATGAGTTAATAAATAAAAGAATTTAAAGACTAATGGAATTTATTTTTCTAATGGGGAAGTACCCCGATGTAACTGTCCCACTGCTTGCCAAATACCGGAGCGACTGCTCTGCTCGTGCTGCTGCCGATTCTTAGGAGTAACATTCTTAGGAATTTATGGAACATTGCCTTGCTATACATATATATATATGTGTGTGTGTGTGTGTAAACTTAATAATCATTATGGTCTGTGATGAATGTAAGTATTTTTGTTTTATATTACTAAATCACACTTTCATTTGTTCATTGTAATAACTTCTCAGTTCTTTGGTATTTAACTGACTATAGAATTGATTAAAATTACTCTGAATTGGATTTATGATAATAAGATTGATTAATGCGGCGAAATGATTAAATTGTAGAAAGACATCTGTTTAATATTCATTTTAAATGAATAAATAATTTCATCCACATTGTCACAGTAATTTTAAAATTCTTAAACAAGTTGTCTTTTAAAAATATAAAAATTTTTAAATTACGCCTACGCGAAAATTGAACAGAGTTTACCGAAACCTTTTTATATAAAAATGATATTATGATAATACAAACATATAAACATTTTTATAGCAAAAGTATTTTAAATGTAAATTTACAATACGCACTGAAACAATTACACGGAATGTATAGTTATGTTTTTAACTGTTTTTAAATAATATTACATCAAAGCAGAAAAAACTACATAAAATCAGAATTTATAAATAATGAACGAAAAATCTCTCACCAGGCTTTACATAGCATGAATTGCGTAAAAAGAGTGTCATATTTTCATACCCGAAAAGAAGTTATGTTTTTTAAGAAGAGTTTAATACCTCTGAAAATATTTTTCCAGTTAAAGGAAAAAACCCTTAATATAAATTTATGAAGTACATATTACGATGTACATACTTTTCCGAAGACATTCTAATTATTTTTCACGGTACCCAATTTTTCTTTCTGAGTCTCAGCTCATAATGCATGTACTTATTTTTAAAGTAAAAATATAAATTTAGTTATATCCCGGCTTACATAAATGCTAAAGAATAGGTTTTCTTAAGAATAAACATAATTTAATGCGTAGAATTTTATACAATTTTAAGTTTCCTTATTCAGTTTTATATCATTAATTTAATAAAAAAAATTGCACTGTTATACAATTGTACTTTTAAAATTATTTCTTCTTAACGACTTTATATAATTAATCATATACAAAAAGTAAAAGTTACAAGAAAAATAATTATAAATATTCAGTATTATGTTTAAAAAGTAGAATTTTATTTTATAAGTAAACGCAAGCAAAGAATTTTTTTAATTTTTAAAATGAAATATTTTTATGTATTATTTTAAAGCAATGTTTAACTAAATTATAGATATTAGATTTGTAAGAATCTCCAATTCTATGTGTAAAAATTTCTATATTTAAAAAACTTTAGAGGAATGTTTGTATGCATAATATACATGACCAATTTTCATATGTACTTTCAATACAAGCTACATACTACTATTTAAAAGTAATAGTATTGAGACCGAAAAATAAGACCCATTTTATTAGAGAAGGCTCATTAATGAATAAAGAGAAGTAAACTTTTCGAAATTAATGTATTCGAACCCCCTTACAGTCATGAGCTTTGTGGATTAAAATAAAATATAGTTTAAACTATAATTAAATGTCACTTTCACCTTGATTATTAAATAAAATGTAAAATGGTAAAATTAAGATGCTTAATTTACCTAAAGAGTACTAAGAAATATATAAGAATGTCTTTAGAACACAAAAATACCATCAAAAGATGTTAAATTCTGGAGTACTTTCATTTATAATCAACAGCCTACTTCAGGAGGAAAAAGTACAGTGATTTAAATAGCAATAGTGTAGTCTACATCATAGGAAAAGTGGATGGTTGAGTGAAAACTCTTGAAAATTTTGAAAGTGTCTGTAGACGATTCGAAAAACGGAAGAATTTCAGGAGTGGAGATGAGAATGATAATTACATTTCAAAATCGTTAGATACATTTAATATTCTATTCCAGATCTTAGAAATATTGTAACATAGCAACAATGTACTATCTTACAATATTTCTAAGATCTGGAATAGAATATTAAACGTATCTAACGATTTTTAATGATGCTTATCATTCTCACCCCCTCATTTCTCTACTTCTTCCGTTTTTGAATCAGCTACAGCTACTTAGAAGTTTCAAGAATTTTTACCCCCCCCCCCTTTCACGGACATTCAGTACTCTTGCGTTAACTCATATAGACGGCTGTTGAGAAAGCACTCGAGGTTTTTAACATATTTTGATACTCTTTTATTTTGTAAATACCTTTATATATATATATATTTTAACACCTTTTAAATAAATTAAACATCGTAATTTTAATATCTTGTATTTTATTTATGAGGATTATTCCTCTCTCCCGCTGAAATAAATAAAAAATACCATATACGAAACATATACAAGTTTTGGTCATCTATATGATATTTCTACACACAAAAATGTATATGTATAAATATAAACAATAAATAACTAAGAATTTAAAATGTTAAATTTATGTTTTAATCCTCAAAATCTTCTAAACTTTATTTCATTCCTACATATTAAATAATCTTCCTGAAAATTCTTGTTGGAAAACAATATAGAAATGCTAAGGACAGTATGAACGAGGAGATGCCAGTATGAAAGAGGAGATGCATGCTAAGAAAATAAAATGCTTACAATTTATAAAAATTCTGATGCGTAATTACTATTTTTTAAAACTTAGAGCATAGAAACTTGTCTCTTATCATTTAAAGAATAATAATAATAATAAAAATTCACATCAACAAAAGTATGATTTTTATTACCTCATAACGCTACAATTTATATATGATGTAAGTAAAACAAATATTAATAAAAAGAATATTGTCCAGTTAAATTGATGGCATACACTGCTAAAAATTTGACCCATTTGCTGCAGCGTCACGTCACCGTTTTTATAAAAAGCGGTTACTTTACAGTCTTATTCAGCATTCTCATTGGTCATAAAAGAGATATTCTCTAAAAGCTGTGGAGTGACTCTGCAGCAAATGGGTCAAATTTTAACAATATAAAGCACGCAGGCTATGCACTCTACTTCTATATTACAGCCTTATGTAATAATTTCCTTCGAAAAACAAATTAAGGAAGGAAATAGCCCTCGTTCCCCTTCTTAATACTTCTCCAATTAAAACCCAATACTAATCGCAGAGGCTCTTCATCAGAATGAACCTATATACATGACTTAAACGAAATCTGATAATTCTGCATGAAAAACCCATTTACATAATATAAGGGGAGAAGCATTAGACCCCGTTCCCTATCTTAATATTTATCTAATCAACACCCAATATTAATCATGGAGGTGCCACATCAGAATGATCCTATACCTAAGATTTGAGTGAAAATTTATAATTGCGCATGGGAAATGCATTTAAGGTATGTGCCTACCTTCGGGGCACTTTTTTTGAAATATGTAAAATTTTAATGAAACACACATGTTTTTAGATAAAATGGGACATAAAACTGTTAATTTAAACAAAATTTCAACAACATTTTCATTAATTTTGGAAATTTAGGTGATTTTTAGCAAAATTTTAGTGAAAATTTGCACTTACGCCAAACCTCCTTTAACAAATTCTAATGAATATTGTGCAATGATTTTCATACAGTACATGAATAACACATTTATCTGTGTTATGAACCAAAAGATTTTCAGTGCCACTAAAAGTTATTGAAATATTCCAACTTTTGTGCGAAAACTCAAAAATTTCTTTAAAACGATCACTTTTTCAAAGGAAAAAAATTAATAAAAAAATTAAATAAATACACAGAGCTTAGCTTCTGGTTCATAACACAGATAGGAATGTTTAAAACATTTTTGCAAAATTTCAAGTGAAAATCTTAAAAACCTTTTGAGAAATGACAATTATCGCAAAGGAAAATCACGAAAAACAAAGTTTCTCAGAAAACGGCTTTAAAGATTTTAATGCACAGCAGAAATTTTTTTACCCTCTCTAGACTTTTAAAACTCACTGCATTTGTAGGTCAATTCATCTTTAGCTTTATTCTTAACTAATTTTGCCTTTTTTTTTGCTTTTCAGATTTTTCTGAATTATTTTTGTTGAAGGCAGTGACCGACAAAATTTTGGAGAAAAATTGCATTTACGTTAAACCCCTTGTAACAAATTCTACTAAATATATTAAAAGAATTTTGATACAGTACATAATTAACATGTTTATCTGTGTTATGAACCAAAAGGTTTGGAATACCACTAAAAGTTATTGAAATATTCCAAACTTTGAAAGAAGCTTTTTTTTTTTTAAATTAACTTTTCAAGGAAAAAATTAATTAAAAATTCAAATATATACACAGAGTTTAGAATTTAGTTCATAACACAGCTAGGAATGAATAAAACATTTTGGCAAAATTTCAAGTCAATAACATAAAAACATTTTGAAAAATTACATTTATCGCAAAGGAAAATAACGAAAAATAAAATTTCTCAGAAAATAAGATTAAAAATTTTAACGCAGAACAAAAATGTTTGTACTTACTTTAGAAGTTTAAAACTCTCCATATTTATAAGTCAATCCCTCTTTTTGTTCGTTCTTAACTAATCTTGCCTTTTTTCTGGCTTTTTGTTTCTTTCTAAATAGTTTTGTTGAAGGCAAAGACTGTCGCTTCGATTTCTGTATTCTCTCTATATCAAATCCCATGTAGTTTCTCAATGTTTGTGGGTTAACTTCCACTCCTAGCAGCTTAAATACAGGTATTAATCCCAAATATCCAGAATTAAACAATAAGACTGCAATGTGGGTCCCTAAAAACAATGTTTTTTGCTCAACAAATGTTTCTTTCGGCAACACACTCCATAACACATTGTTGAAACACTCATTATTATTTTGTGTCATTCCATGTAAGCATTTTTTCAACAAATTTTTATCACACAGTTCGAGGTAAGAAGGTTTTACAGTCTTTATAACAGAATCTGGGAGACCCGGTGAGTTTTCTGTAAACTTTTTCCCCTCGTGTAATGCTTTTTTATACTTGCACCAACTGTCTGGTCCTTCTGGACATTGTCCATGCATGGGCTTTTTGTTGCTAGAGCAACAATGAAAAAAAGCAGCTATAACAGCAGACTGCATATTTTGTAGGTTGCCAACATTGCTGCGGATAGCAATCCCATAGTAGTTTTGTAATTTATCAATAAATTTATCCGTCAATTTACCTTTTCCACCAAGTCCCTTAGTATTTTTTTTTAATTTTCTCAGCCGTGACCCTACTCTTTTTTGTATATGACCTATACATTCCAATTTTGTGACTGTATTGTCTCCATAAATATCTTTTACTTTCGTAAAAGCCTTGGAATCACCATCTCCATAGTATTCGGTATATTGGAGATCCCGTTTCCTCACAGATCTTTCAAAAATCCTATATGCCCCAATTGTTTCCATATTTCCTGAGGATCCTTTATAATTTGAACACAAATGATCACTTTTTGTTGAATTTGTCTCACACATTCTGCAATATTGTGTCATCGCCTCAATATCTACAATTTTACCTGTGTCAACAGAAATAGCTGAGACACAGCCATTTAGTGACATATAACCTCTTCGTTGCCATGTTCCATCTACTGACACACCACAAGTTTTGCCTTTTTTTAACTTTTTTACTTCTTCGGAAGCTGTTTTCATATTTTCTTCAGAAGCAACTTGTACTGCTTGCAACACCTTCAGTTCATGCTGTCTGAATGTGCTTTTTGAAATATATGGCAAATTCAAAGTGAAGAACAACTTTTTGCCAGCTGAATACCCTTTTCCAATTAGCCTCATTCCAAAGGTGAATAAAGTGTTGATGGAGCTTTTTTTTTCTTCTTTCGGGGTTGATGTAAATCCAGTAATAAAACCACAGTCACAAGTTAAACTGAAGTTGGAGCAAAGTCCTTCTTTGGAATCTTCACTCAGTTTCAGTCCTGTTGTAAAACAATTTGGGCAGCAAAGGACAGAGAAAATGCTGATCAAGGTTTCTAAATTTATAATCCTATTACCTTTTAATGATTGGACTTCAGCATCTTTGACATCAAAACTGTCGAAAATCTTCAGTTTCGATGAGCTTGCAGTTTCATTATCGGGTAATGCAGTATTTTCTTTCCGAGTAGTAGTGTGCTGATTTCCGTGAAACGTACGCTTTTTTGCTTTCTTAGACCGAGCTTTCGGCATATTTGAGAAGAATTTATAATAAGAACTCAATAAAATAAACCTCAAAATAATATAAAAAGCAGGAATTAAGAAATAAAAATCACTGAAAATGATAGCACGCTGTAGCAAAAAAGATGTAAACAACGATCTCGAGGTTACACCGTTGCCGTTCTGTAACTCAAAAATAAGTGAAAAATCTGTTGCCAAATACAAATAAACTAGTAAAAAACAAATACAGGAAACTTTACTGCATATTTAAAAAAAGATTTCTAGTTTTAAGTTGTGTAAAAGTGCTAAAATAATAGCTCAAATTCATTGTTTACATTTTTACAGCTCTTTAAACGCTCACTTCCTGTCTCCGAAATTCCACTTCCGGTTTACTATTTGCGCAATAACTTCGCTTCTAATTATCGTAGAAACAAAAATAAAACAGTTTTGGAATCTTGAATGTATAGACAATAAAATAAGCTAATAAAAAAAAAATTGGAAAATTTTCAGAAAAATCACGATTTTGAGGCAGGCACATACCTTAAGTATATTAATTAAGGGGAGGGGAATTAGTCTCCGTTCCCTTTATTATATTTATCGAAATGAAATCTCATGTTAATCAGGGAAGCGCCTTATCATAAGAAAACCTATATTTAAAATTTCAAATGAATCGGATATTTTTATCACGAGTTATCACGTTACGCACGTATGTACATACGTACAGAACGGGCGGTCACATAAACTCTCATTTTTTGATAACCTGTGAGCTAGAAAACGTCAGAATGATATCTCTTTTTGTATGTTTGTGAATTATCGATTAAAACTATTATAAATATCACAGTTATGCTTCTTTATTTCTTACTCTGTCTGATTGAAAATGGCGAAAATTGTAAAAGTCCTAGTAACATTATTTTTCCATATATCACTAACATTAACATTAACCAATCAAATTAAAGGGCAAAATCTGCTTTTTTATACATAAAAAGCTGAAATCTTTATAAATGATAAAATACCAAACTTTAACAAAAATATGACCAATCAAATTAGAGGGCAAAATCTGCTTTTTTGAAATATAAACAACTGTTAACTTTATAAATGATAAAGGTACAAAAAGTTTAAATTACAGTTACGACAAATTACGAAAAAAATACTATGCATTTTTAAATAAGATGAATCTTTAAGTCTTATTTTCACTTATCAAAGATTGCAATCTATATAAAAATAATGTCTGTGAGAAAATAAGTTAACTAGCATTACATTCCCTAAAGTAGCAATTTCAGTAATATTATATGAAAAAAATATGGATTTTTTAATTAATCAAACGCAATATCGATCTCTAATCTTGCACTTTATGACATATGCAAAAAATGTCTCATGTTTGCATTTCTTAAACTGAGTTACCTAATATCTGAAGAATTTAATACCTCAGAAAATACTTTTTTGATGTAATCCAAAAAAGTTCGTATGCAAAGTTTAGAAGTTTTTTTTTTATAATGCTGACATTTTTGCGAAAAAAATATAATTATTCTTTGAGCTGAGCATTTTTTTTCAGTGACATGTCTCATATGCTCACATTCTCAGAAGTTTTAAAGTTACATTATATTTTTCCTTATTACGCTAATTAAATTTATGTAGTAAAATACATATAAAATGTGTAACACAGCAAATATTATATTATTTATAATACAATTTGTGGAAAATTACTTAACTATAGAAAAATAAAGGAATTTATTTATAATAACATATAAATTTATTATTTACCAATTTTGCTTACATTACGGATATAAATAAAACATTAAGAACAAATAAAATATTTATATTAGTGAAATAATGAGAAAAATGACACATTCTATTATGTTGTCAGTTCTTCCAATTGAGTTTAATGTCTAAAAAATAGTTCCTATATTAACGTACAAAATATTTTATTGCTCTCTCTTTATACTTTTGTCAAAACATTGTTGACAATCGTATCATATCGACAATGTATTTTTCACAACATAACTATTTGAGACTCAATTTTTCAATGCGTATTAAAACGAATATACAAAATATATATATATATAATTATACTTTTAAAAATGTTTTTAAGTAATATTACATCAAAAGTGAAAAATAAAACATCCCTAAAATAAGTATTTATAAATAATGAACGAAAAATTTCCTGCCAGACTCTACATAGTATGAATTGTGCAAAAAGAGTGTCATATTATCACATCCTAAAAGAAGTTATAGAATTAAAAAGAATTGAGTACCTCACATTTTTTTCATTTAAAGGTAAAAGCCTTAACGTAAATTTATGATGTACACTTCATTTTGCAAATGTTTTCCTAAAGAAATTCTAATTATTTTTCATGGTAAACTATTTTTCTTTCCAAGATTAAGCTCATAAAGTATATTCATATTTTTAAAGTAAGAGTATAAATTTAACTACGTTAACGCTTGCATAAATGTAGAAGAGCCGTTCTTCTTACGTATAAACAAAAGTTAATGCATAAGATTTTACAAATTTAAGTTTCCTTATTCAGTTTCATATCATTATGGTAACAATAAACTTTCGTACTATTATATAATTCTACTTTTAAAGTTATTTCTATACAACAACCCTATACATTTGTTCATACACAAAAAAGATGTAACCTCTTCAGTGTAAGAAAAATAATTCTAACACATGGGGAATTATGTTTAATATGTAGAAATTTATTCTGAAAGTGAATGTAAGAAAAGTATTTTTATATATAATAAAGTATTTGTGTATTTTAAAACAGTATTTAACCAGATTAGTTATATCAAGGTTTATAAGATCTAGAGTTTTACTTGTAGTAAAATCAATAGTTAAGAAACATTAAAAGAAGGTCTTTATATATAATGTTTATGGGTAATCCCCTAAGTGATTGTAGTGTAAGTCACATGTTACTACATAAAGTTACTTATATTGCAGGCCGGAAAATATGATTTATTGTGTAACAGATGGCTCATTAATTGAATAAGGTTAAGAAAACTTTTCGAAAAAAATGTATGTGAACAATCTTTCAGTTATCGGCTATGTGGATTACTATAAAATATAGTTTAAACTGAAATTGAATGTCATATTCCCCTTGAATAGTAAATAAAAAAAAAATATTAAAATTGTAACGGGTAATTTACTTTAAAAGTGCAAAAAATACATATAGGAAGACTTGTAGGACATAAAAAAAACTCCTTCAAATGTTAGAAATCTCGATTGTTTTCAACTAACATCAACAGAAGCCTTCAGGAGGAAAAACAAGGGTGAAAGTCAGTGAAAGTTCAGTGATTTTAGTAGCTGTAGACGAGTCCACATCCAAAGAAGGGAGAACTTGGGTAAAAGTCTTGGAAATTCTAGTAGCTGTAGATGACTCGAAAAACAGAAGTGGAGGAATACCGGCGACGGAGAGTGGAGGGAGAAGGTAAGAGGTGAAAATGATGATTATGCTTCAAAATCCTTAGACACATTTAATATTCTGTAACGGACCTTAGAAAAATTTCTACTACATCACACCCTTTGCTTCGATGTGGACTGATCGATAGCTACGTATAGCACTGAACTTTTATGAACCTCTTTAAGACGGTTGTTGATTACAATTGAAAGCGCTCGAGACTTTTTAATATCTTATAAATATCTTTTTATGTTCTAAAGACTTTTTTATATATATTTTATTACCTTTTAACTAAAGTATCATAGTTTAAATATTTAATATCTTATTTATGTTGATTGCATTATAAAATCCCATGGAACTTGACATATATGAAGCCTACACAAATTTTGGACATCCATATCATATCTCTCTATACAGAAAAATACGTACAAAAATATATTCTTTATAAATAATTAAAAATATAAAAACATTAAATTTACAACGTAATCCTCACACGCTTTTAACTTTATTTCACTCATACATATAAACTAATGGTCATAAAAATTCTTCTAGAAAAAAAAAATATATATATGGAAATGCTAATGACAGTGTGAATGAGAAGTTGTGTGCTAATAACATAAGGTGCATAAAATTTATGTAAATTCCGATACATTATCACATTTTTTAAAAATAATTACAGTAAATAAACTTGTAAGTCATCATTTAATGTAATAAGACAAAAAAAAATCACATCAGTAGAAGTACATTTTTACGACCTCATAACGTAGTAAATAGCTGTAATTTACTTATAATGTAAGTAAAACAAATAAAAAAATATCAACATAATTGTTTCTATTTTCGTGCATTTGTGAATTATGAATTAAAGTTACTAATAATATAATAATTAATCTTTTTTATTATTTTTTTTACTGTGTTTGATTTGAAAACGCAAGCATTACAAAAGATCTAGCGACATTTTATTTATGTATAAAAAGCAATTTCAATTTCAATGAAAATAACTAATCAAATTAGCGAGACGAACCATTTTGTTAAAATATATATGAAAGTAAATTATACAAATAAGATAAGATACAAAAAGTCTTAAAATGCAGTTGTTTTCAGCAAAATGTCATTGCGGAAAAAAACATTATATTTTTTACTAATACAAATCTTTAAATCGTATCTTCATTTACCAAAAATTCAATCAATATAAAAATAATGTATCTGGAAAAATACGTAAAACAGCATTACATTCTCTAAAGTAGCGATTTCAGTAAGATTGTAATAAACAAAATAATAAATATATGGACTTATGATTTAATCGAATGCAAAATCGAAATCTAATCTTACACTTTATGAAATGTGCAAGAAATGCCTCATGTTTGTATATATTAAACTGAGCTACCATATCTCTGAATAATTTAATGCTACGGAAAATACATTTTTGAGGTTAAGCAATATATGTATATATATATATATATATATATATATATATATATATATATATATATATATATATATATATATATATATATATATATCACCAAAATCAGCAACGAAATAGTACACATTGTTGAAAAATTCTATAATGATCTATATAAATGTGAAGATCAGAGGGACATTAACGTACACAATCAACGAGAAATCTTAACAGAAAACAGATAATCCCAGTGATGACAGATGAAGTTTTACAAGCTATTAGATTTATGAAAAAAGGTAAATGCCCTGGAGAAGATGGAATTACAATTGACCTTATCAAAGAAGCAGGAGAAGAATTTGCAAAAAGGCTACCCTTACTGTTTTCCAAATGTCTCAAGAAGTCAGATGTACCAGAAGATTGGAATAATGCTGTGATGGTGCTACTTTACAAGAAAGGAGAGAAAGAAAACATTAAAAATTACCGTCCGATCAGCTTACTGTCAGTGATTTATAAAATTTTAACCAAAGTTTTAACGTCAAGACTTGAATCAGCTCTGGACTCAGCTCAACCTAGAGATCAAGCAGGATTCCGAAGTGGATTCAGCACAATGGATCATATCCAAACAGTAAGGGAACTCATAGAAAAATATAAAGAATATAATTTACCTCTCTGCCTTGCCTTTATTGATTATGAAAAAGCATTTGATTCTATCTACACATCAGCTGTAGTAGAATCTCTAGAGGACATTGGTATAGACAAACCTTACATCAATATCATAAAGAAGATTTACAAGCAAGCAACAGCAACCATCCGTTTAAATAAAGGAAAAGCGAAGATCAAGCTCGGAAGAGGAGTAAGACAAGGAGACACCATTTCACCTAAGCTTTTTAATGCTGTCTTAGAAAATATCTTCAAGAAGCTGGATTGGGAAAACAAAGGGATCAGAATAAACGGGGAATATTTAAGTCATCTCCGGTTCGCTGACGACATTGTAATTTTCAGTAACAGTCCTCAAGAATTGGAAATTATGCTAAAAGATCTTGCAGAAGCTAGCATCAATGTGGGACTAAAAATAAATTTAGAAAAGACTAAGGTGATGTTTAATTCATTTACATCAAAAAAGAAAATTGTCTACAAGAACACTGAGATTAAAGAAGTGCAAAGTTATGTGTACCTAGGACAGGAAATATCATCGGATAATAGTATCATGAATGAAATCAATAGAAGAATAAGAAATGGGTGGAGTGCTTTTGGGAAGAACAGTATTATTCTGAAGAGTAATATGCCTCTTTGTTTGAAAAGAAAAGTGTTTAATTAGTGTATTTTACCTGCATTAACTTATGGAGCAGAAACATGGACACTAACAAAACGGATGATACAAAGACTACAAACAACACAGAGAAGTATGGAAATATGTATGTTAGGCATAACTAGAAGGGACAGAAAGAGGATAACATGGATAAGAAATCAGACAAAAGTTTTTGACATCCTTGAAAGAATCAAACAGCTAAAATGGAAATGGGCTGGGCACATTGCAAGAAGAAAAGACAATAGATGGAGCACAAATTTACTACAGTGGTATCTCAGAGATGTAAAACGACCAAGAAGACGACCACAAGTAAGATGGAGTGACGAAATTAGAAAAGTGGCTGGTGTAAATTGGATGACAAAAGCACTAGACAGAAAACATTGGAAAAATCTGGGGGAGACCAACATCCAGCAGTGGATCGAAAACGGTTGATGATGATGATGATGATGATGATGATATATATAGTTAGATATGCAAAATTAAGAAGTTTATTTTATGATGTAAATACTTTTCGAAAGAATGTATAATTATACATTATGCTGAACATTTTTTTTTCAGTGGCGTACCTCATGTATTCACATTATTCAGAACATATAAAGATAGAGAATTTTTTTTGTTACGCTAATTAAAATAATACAGTGATATTTACCTTATAATAATTATATTTAAATTATACCTTAAAATGTGAATCACTGAAATTGTCATAATTTTTATAATACGCTTTGTGAAGAAGCGCTTAATGCTATACATTACTTCGAAATTGGTCAAAATATCGATTTCCTTTTTAGTTTCTTCTATCTTCAACAGAAGAAAACATTTTAATTGAACATTTTTTCGACTTCCGGTTTTTGACGGATTTGCAAATTTTAGGAAAATGAGATTCCAAATAGCACGTTTTTACAAAATGTCTTTCTATCCGAGTACATCTGTATCTGTGAGTACATATATCTCCATTTTACCATAAAAATGTACGAATATATAGAATAGAATAATATAGAATTGAAAAAATAAAATTGTGAATGTTTTTGGCTACAGCAAGCAGGTTCTGTTTTTTTAATTTTGAAATATGCTGCCGGATGGAACACTGGAATAGCTACTTTTGTTCCATTTTAAATAGTGTACCACCTAAAAATCTATGAAATGTCACAATGAAATGAATCTATGAATCACAGAAATGTACCAAATCTTTTGTGTAAGTGTTTGAATACGGCTAGTTGGTTCTCCCTGAATTTGAAAAAAAAAATAAGAGGGAGTTAAAATTGCGATTTTTGTGCAATTTCCAATATTGTACTACCTAAAAATGGACGATGTTTTTGTATAAGTGTTTGGTTATGGACAGCAAACCCTCCCAGAATTTGAAAAGAAAAATCCTTCGGAAGGGTTTGTTATAATCGCAATGTCTGTGCCACATTCATTATTTTACAGCAAAAAATGTATGTAGTTATGCATAAAACTCAAATAATTTTTTGTGTGTGATTATTTTTTTGAGCATGGCAGGTAGGTCCCCTCTGAATTTAAAAAAAAATATTTCAGAAGAGGGCACTGTAAAAGGGATTTTCGTGTTACTTTTGTCAGACACGCTATTGCTGTTTCTTCACACGACTTTGCGGAACACCGGTGTAAAATGTATATCCAGAAATAATCCAAGAGGCTTCGACGAAAACAAAAGTTTAATTAGAACATTTAGCACACAAGGACATCACAAACACAGGTCTGGACATGAACACAATTAAATATATATATATATAAGTATATATCCTGATTTCCTATTTCTTTCAAGAACTTCTAACTAATCTTCTTTCACTAACATATAAACACCGTGCCGTAAGCACATACATATCCCAATTGCCGGATAATATTTTAAATTCTTTTTATCTGCATCAAAACATTCGCAAGTCCTCCTATTACCTAACACACACACTTCCCTCTTTCCGTACCCCTTCCTCTCCTTACTCTCACTCTCTCCGTCCGTTCGTCACGTGACGTAAAGAAGCGGCGCCGTTGAATAAAACAAAACAAAACAAAAAAAAACATCATCAGTCATCACACCCCCACGCAAGATTGAAAATACGGTACACACTTATTTTTAATCTGATATTCGACTGATGATGTTACACTATTTAACAATGGTTACCCAAATTACAATATGTATATATATATAAAAATAACACAACAAATACAACCGTATCCAGAAAAGACACATCTTCCGGGGTTCTTCCTATCTGCTAATATAAAATAAAATAAAATTAATACTTCATATACACAATATAACATACAATTAACAAAAGGCAATACACGAATACTTAATAAACATTAAACAGGACACTTATAGCTGCTGAAAAAAAAGTGTATATATAGTTCAACAATGTCCAATGAATGTTCAATCATTGGGTGCTTCAAAAGTTCATGAATGTTCTATATAGTGTTCAAGCGAGATAATGCATCAGCATTAATTAGTTTAGAAACCGGGCGGTGCGAAATTGTAATGTCATACTTTTGTAACGCTAATGCCCATCGCTGCAGCTTTGAAGATTGAGGGGCATTTTTGGTGATAAAAGTTAATGGATTAAGGTCCGTAATAAGTTCCACAGGTGAACAGAAAATCCGAGATTTTAAACTTTTTTCAAACTCCAGATTACTGCATAGGCCTCCATTTCAATTGTAGGCCATGCCTGTTGAGTTTTGGTGAGTTTTTGACTGGCGTAACTTACCGGATACACTACTCCATCTCTTCTCTGCGATAAACAATCTCCGATGCCGATTGCAAATGCATCACACTCTATGATGAATGGTAACGCAATAACGGGAGTATGCAAACTGGGCGCTTCAATGAGACCTCTTTTTAACTCGTTGAACGCCTGGTCATGCTCTACTGACCAGCACAAATTTTCAGGGCTGTCCTTTTTTGTCAGTTCAGTGAGGGGATATGCTGTTTCTGCATATTTTGGCATGTAGTCTCTGTAGTAGTTGCATAATCCCAGGACACTTTTTAGTTGCTTCTTGGTTTGAGGCACAGCTAACTTACGAATGGCCTCCACTTTTTCAGGATCGGTCCGATGGCTGCCGGACCCAATGATATGACCTAAATATTTTATTTGGGGTTTTGCAAATTCACATTTTTTCAAATTAACTGAAAATTGTAACTCTGATAGTTTGGAAAATACCTTCTTTAAATGCCCCAGGTGTTTCGCGAACGTTTCGGAAAACACTGCTATATCGTCTATATAAGCTCTTGCAAAGTCCTGGTATTCAGAAAGCGCTCGGTTGATTTCTCGTTGAAACGTCGCAGCAGCATTCCTGAGCCCAAAAGCCATGACCTTGAAGCGATATTGAACTCTGTGCATCTTAAAACAAGCTAACTTTTGACTCTCTTCTTCTAATGGTATGGCCCAATAGCCTTTGAGTAAGTCTAAGGTTGAAATAACATTCGCCCTGCCAATATTAAATAATAGGTCAGTCGAATTTTCCATAGGAAAGTCATCGACCTTGGTGATTGCGTTCAATGCCCGAAAGTCTACGCAAAGTCGCAGAGTCCCATCCTTTTTCATCACGCACACTACCGGATGCGGTGCTTCTTCATCACTTTCCTCAATCAAACCTAATTCTAGTAATTCTTGAATTTGTTTGTCTACTTGAGCTTTTAGGGCCTCTGGAATTCGATAAACATAAGGTTTCTTCTTCTCATTACCATTTAACCTTATTTTGTGTGCACCAACTTTTGTTATTTGTATTTTCTTTGAAAATAATTCTTTATATCTAAACAAAAAGTCTAACATCTTTTCTCTTTCTACGTTTTTTAAATGATCTAAATTTACTTCTTCGATGTTGAAATAGTTCGAGTTATCCTTTGTACTAGGGGTGGGATGGACTTCCCCTAATTCTTCTTCATTCTCAAATATTATCCCCACTGCTTGTACCCTAGGAGTAAATTTCCTGATCTTATTCACGTGAACATTTTTAATGTTTCCGTTCGTTAACCTGACTTTGTAAGAATCGGGATTACACCTCGCCACTATTTCGGCTGGCCCTGTCCGTCTAGCGTAAAGTTTATTACTAGCGTCTGGGATTAATAAATATACCTGCTCCCCTGGTCTAAATTCCTTATAAATTGCCCTTCGATTCGCATACTTCGTATACGCGCCCTGTTTGACCTCCGCTACTAGTGGAGCTTGTTCCGCCGCTTTTTCTAAGTTAATTTTCAAATCCTGTAGGTTTTCGGTGGCACTTTTCCCGAGATTTATAGGTAGTGGAATTTCGCCCGACCATGTAGATTTTAATACCGCCAATGGCCCCCTGGCCTCCCTTCCATGCATCAACATAAATGGCGACACCCCCGACGTACAATTAGGAATCTCTCTATACGCAAATATAAATAAGGGATGTGTTTGTCCCAATTTTTAGGATCGCTCCGAATGATATGGTGAAACATGCGTTTCAATATCTGACTATACCGTTCAACCAATCCCGAACTTTGTGGATGTCCCGGTGTTGCAAATCTAGGAGCCGCTCCTAGCCTTGCATGAAATTTCTGCATTAAACCTGATACAAAATTTCCCCCCTGATCACTTGCTATTACGCGGGGTATCCCTGTCCGCATAAATATCTCTAACAGCGCATCACAAGTAGCTTTAGCTGAAAATGTTCTTAACGGCACCGCTTCGGGCCACCTACTGTGTTGGTCAACCAAAGTAAGTACATATTGATGTCTACGCGCTGAAGGTGGTTCAATTTTTTCAATTAAATCAATATTCACTACGTCAAATGGGAGTTCCGGGCTCTCAATCGGAAGAATCGGTATCTGATCACTGGCCCTCTCCCGGCTTCGCAATTGGCAGTCCTTGCACGACTTACAGTATTCCTCTACATCCCGCGACACGCCTGGCCAAAAAAATGAATACCGAATTCTTTCTTTCGTTTTCTATACCGAGATGGTTCGCAAAAATTGATTCATGTGCAACCCTTAAAATTTCCTCTCTCCTAATTTTAGGCACTACTAATTGCATGACTTGATCTCCAGAAACCTTTTCCCTATGATGAAGTAAATTGTCCACCATAACAAACCCATTTTCCCTTGTTTAGCATCTTTAAATGCCCCCTGCAAAGATTCGCAATTCTTTTGTTGCTCCCTGTAAATGGTCGTTTCCGAATACTGCTCGAATTTAAATCCTCACAATCATTTTTCGTTCCAATGCAATTAATAATTAAATTCTCTTCAAAAGCTTTATTTTCAACCCGCAAACATAAATCTTTATCACTCGTATTCTGTTCTACTTCCTCCCCCGACTTTTTACATATACCTTCACCCCCCTTCTCTAATTCCATCCCATTTATCGGTGCCACAATATCGGCTAATCTTTTCCCTTCTCCAATTTGCACCGATTGTGATAATTCATAAACCTTTGGAGTAATAATACATGACCCACATAATTTATCCGTCACTGCAAATAATACATCCACACTATTATATAAAAAATTTGATTCACTCATGTTTAGAGATACCGGTAATGTTAAAAGATCAGCTGTAATTTGCTCCCGAAAAGCTGAAATCAACTGAATTTTTGAATTTTCATTATTTTTAAATGATTCTGGTATTTCGTTCGAACTTATAACAGGAATCTCAGCGGCGCTGTCAATTAATGCTTTTATTTTTTGTTTCCTCACCCAAATTTCATCGTATTGCAACGGTTGAGTACTTATTGCGTCATTTTCAAAACATAAAGGTGTCACTTTCGCAATCAATCTTTCGTCTTTATTCTTTCCGGTAGAATCTTTTTTTTTTTTTTTTTTTTTTTTTTTTTTTTGATAATGAGAATTTCCCGATCTGTCTTTTTCTTTATTATTAGGATAAAAACGTAGATGAACGATATGACGGCACAATTTACAAACAGACTTTTTCATATCATTACGCAAATTAAAATTATTTGTTAGATGCGGTGGTATATATTTGCCAGATACAGAATCATCAGAACCGCGACAATTTTTCGATTTATCATATAACTCAGAAAATGTTCTACCATTCGATGTAAACCAATTATCGCATAATTCCGCAATCTCCCGCGCTTTCAACCAATTATCTAATTGTTTTATTTTGACATAGCTTCGCGCTTCGCGCTTCTGCGT
The DNA here is from genome assembly GCA_964019185.1 of Maratus speculifer. Classification (NCBI taxonomy): domain Eukaryota; kingdom Metazoa; phylum Arthropoda; class Arachnida; order Araneae; family Salticidae; genus Maratus; species Maratus speculifer. Next base: position 197,740,730 of record OZ025297.1, read on the forward strand.
CTAACGCGTCCATTAATCTATCACTAACTATTAATTTATTAAGTGCTTCAAAATCATTTACCTTTATAAGCTCGCAATAAAAATCCCAATTCGCCCTTAACCTAGATGCAAATTGCATATGGTTCTCATTTTTCGCCCTCTTTGCCGAAAGAAAATTTTTAAGACAAGCTTCAGGAGTGGGTTGAAATTCTTTTAAGATTAAAGCTTTAACCTTTTGATAATCCTTCATTTCATCTGCATTTGCATATACTAATAAATGCGCAGCTTTTTCTTCTACTAAATTGAACAGTATTTCAACTTTCAAATCTTCCGCGACATTCTTTAATTCAAACGCCCTTTCGAGCGAAGAAAAAAAATAAATTCCACGATTCAGGTTTGGTAGGAATCGCAATAGTTAAAGTTTTAACGCTTTTAAGTAGAGCTTCTAACGAATTAGTTTTGGGATTTTGTCCATCCCCCCCCCCACTATCAGAATTTTTTTTATCCGCCTGCAGTTTAGCTATTTCTAATTGGTGTTTCATTACATCTAGTTTCGTTTTTTCTAATTCTAAAGTTGTTTTCTGTTCCGAATTAATATGTTCTTTTTCATTTTTGAGGGCCTCTGCCTCCTGTTTCTCTTTTTAAATGCGGTCTGATACCGTTGTAACGAGAAATTCTTTGAAAAAGTCTTTGCCATATTGTTCACTCCCTTCGATTAATGCCTTTAAGTCGATAATTCTGTGATCTGGCTCTACTTTTAAGCCTAATTCTGTGGCCACAATGACCAGATCCTCTTTCATTAACCCTTTAACAGTAAACATCTTGTTTTTTTTCAAATGCTACTATTTTTATCAATAATTATAATCACTAAATACTATAATCACTATACTCATACACTATATATAGAACAATATTTACTTTCAATTCTAATACGATTATCTCTTTAGAATCATTGTAACATATTCATTAATCTAATATTCATGATTTTGCCATTAATACACAAAAGTTGTTTTCTTTTAAACTTGATTCCAGAACTATAAAAATTAATTCCACTTACTCGATCACGTCTCTGGTTCTCGTAAGGGAGCGTGTCATACACGCTATTGCTGTTTCTTCACACGACTTTGCGGAACACCGGTGTAAAACGTATATCCAGAAATAATCCAAGAGGCTTCGACGAAAACAAAAGTTTATTTAGAACATATAGCACACAAAGACATCACAAACACAGGTCTGGATATGAACACAATTAAATATATATATAAGTATATATCCGGATTTCCTATTTCTTTCAAGAACTTCTAACTAATCTTCTTTCACTAACATATAAACACCGTGCCCTTAGCACATACATATCCCAATTGCCGGATAATATTTTAAATTCTTTTTACCTGCATCAAAACATTCGCAGGTCCTCATATTACCTAACACACACACTTCCCTCTTTCCGTACCCCTTCCTCTCCTCACTCTCTCTCTCTCTCCGTCCGCTCGTCACGTGACGTAAAGAAGCGGCGCCGTTCAATAAAACAAAAAAAACGCATCATCAGTCATCACAACATTCATTATAGTACTATCGGAAAATTTATAAAATCATGTACAGAATTCATGTAATATTCTTGTGTATGTTTTTGGCTATGGCCAGCAGATCTTCATTAAATGTATAAATATTCCACGATAAAGAAGCACTGTGATAGCGTACCGCTTTTTGCATCATTTCCTGGATGCTTCGTCGTTCTATTATGTATCGGCTCATGTGCAGACGGACACTGGCATTCTGTTAAGCCAGCTATTTACAGAACAACTGAAGATAACAATAAAGGATAACTATTGGATTTAATATGTATCATGATCCACATTAATTCGTTTTTACTTCGATTAACTGACTGAAGCATAAATTTAAAATGAAAACCAAAATCTGTATAGCATTGAATTGATATTATTAAAGTATTAACATGTGCAACTTCTTTTTGAAATACGAAACGTACGTATGAGATTGAAGAAAGTTTTGGGATTGGCACTTCTAACTTGTTTTATTATTCACTGAAATCTTCTTTTATTGTGAATGTTTTGACACCTTATTTTTATTTATACGACTAATTCGTCGCGAGTTATTGTAAATTTTGTTAATAGATCTAGATCAATTACCCATGCAAATGAAAATTTTAAACTGAATTTTCTCGATCGTCATATTATTATAACTTGGTTTTTCGAAAGTACTAAGGCTTTTTTGCTAACTTAGATAAAGTTTTGGAAAATTTTTTATTTGTTTTTCATCGTATATTCAATATTTTTGTGCATGAAATTAACTCTCGATATGATTTTTATTTAAATATAGATGAACATTGAAATTGAAAGTTCTTCAAATTTTCTTTATTTCTTAATTTGCACGAGAGAAAAAACATCCTATTAAATGTAAAATCCCTCATATCAAAAAATCCATGCATAGTTTTAAGCAGTATATAATATATACTAATGAATGTGTGGAAAATATCGAAGCAAAAATAGTCATATTGAAAAAAGAAGTGGAGATTTTTAAAAAGATAAATCGATAAGTAAATAAAGAAATATTTTTTGTAAAATAGGCTATTTTACAAGATTTTTTATTATTATGTTTTTAATTTATTTAATTTTTAGTATTAAGTATTGAGCCTTCACATATAATACAGTACTATTCAAAATCAAAGAGATGGCTTCAAAAGAAATGTGGCCCCTTAATTATCGGAAAATATTCATCAAGTTGGATTCAATTACGGTATAAGTAACACTAAAAGTAGAAATTAAAATAATAATTATTATTATTGAATTAAGCAGGTTTTTTAGTAGGTGTTCGGTGTAATTTCAGCAGCGATCGTCAATAATTATTCTCATCATGTAAATTGAAGAGCTTATAGGGTATTTAAACGTTTTTAAACAAAATTGATTTTACTGAAATGCACACGAACACATTTGTTATCAACAAAAAAATTCACAATAAATGAGATTGTAAGCAAATTATGTTACATTAGTAATTGGTGGTATGGTGTGTAATTATAAAGTTTCTTGTATGGCTTGTGAATTATTTATGAATCACTTTCGAAATTATGAACACATTTTTTAACATGAACAACATGAACAGTATGATTATGAATACATTAAACCAAACATGAAAAGTGTATCAAGCAATATCTACAACAAGTGATTTTTTATAAAATGATGCAAAAAATAAAGGCTCTTACTTTGTTTTACAATTAACTTATTCTTGATTAAAAAGAAAAAAAAGAATTATTCGATTTTAATTTGCGTAAGTATCTTAAGAAAATTAACTGAGAAATTCTGGAATTATTATCTTACATTAAGAACAGTTCTGTTTATAAATCTATTGTTACTGGAAATTTTCGCCGTTAAAATGTTTATGTAATTTTCTGCAGACTGATATAATGAAATACCGTTTATTTGAACTTATTATTTAATTAATGTATGGTATAAACTGAATAAGATATATTATAATTTTTCTACTATTTGATTGCAAATTAAAAATAAATCATTCAAACTTAGTTTGGGATTTATGTTTAAATTTTCAGATATGACATTCAAAACAAACCTTTCACTTTATTGTTTACTTTACAATCAGTATCAAAATACATAATATGTAAATAAAGATATCGTTAATGTTAAAAATTTTAAGAATGAAACGGCTTCAAAAATATAAAACGAAACATCTTTTCTAAACTAAATGGTTTTGAAAGCTATTTGAAGGGATTACATTTCTGCAACGCAAACTCATTATAAGATGAATTTTGCTTACGAAACAAAATTTATATTTTATTAATTTTTAATTGAAATATACCTTTTATTAAATTACTAAAAATGCAAATAATTTAAAATATACCAACAATTTTATGAAGTTTAATGGAGATTAAAGACGTTTAAGTTGGATAGATATTCGGGTGTTATAAAGTACAATTTTATTTTTTTATTTATTTAATGCAAGCCAAAATAAAAGAGATGCATTAAACATTAGTAAAGACGAAAGTTTTACTACTTAGAACACATTTTAAATGCTTATAATTTGGAAATAAAAAATCTGTATGTATTTTTCGTTAATTTAATGGAGATTCTGGAAGCTTAACGTACCTTCTGGATTTCATACTTAAACGGATTTAAGAATTTAACAAATATGTGGCAAACAAAGTAAGTGTTGAAAAATAAAATAAGTGTTGAAAAATAAAATAAGTGTGGAAAAATCCATTGTGAAGTACTTTCCGCTTGAAATGTATAATTTTTAGATACATTTTGTATGATTTTCTCAAAGAAAATGCATCTTGAATGTTTGAGTAATGAAACTGAAAGCGATAAAAAAAAAAATTGGAGAAAAATCATGAAAATCGACAAATCTACCTCTATAAAACCAAAGAACATTGATGGAACAATTCTATTAAAATTATAGATTTTAGGCAGCATTTAATGTTTTTTTTTCTTTCTTTTTTTATCTGTATGCATAGCAAGCGTATTAGACTAAAAAAATATTTAAAAAAGAACATTAATGAAGATTTTTTTTTAATATGACAGAATGTTTTTATTTTTTTAAAGTAGTAGCGTAGCATAAAGTTAAAGCGTAGAATTAAAATCTGGTTGCCAAACCACGATTTACAAACATGTCTCTATTCAAGACGTAGCAAATCAGCAGATAATTTGCACGAGACATCATGCACCCGAATAACAACATACCTCTCAAAATGTTGTAGGCAGAAGGTAATATTTTTCGCAAAGTTAGTAATTTGTAATACATCATTTCCTACATATAATAAGGTATATTTTAACTTCCAAAAAATACGGGCATTTTATCATAATTTCGAATTTAGTTCGAAATTTTGCCTACAGCAAGTTGAGCTATCACAAATTGAGACAATTTGTTCTCAAACATACATATTATCTATACTTTTTTCTGTGCATGAAGATCTTTAAAGGTGTGATTTTTTTTTCGTGCGTTAGAGTTATTTGTTAGATTTTATAAATAATAATAATAATAATAATGATAAGGATAATAATTATAATATAATAAACTGTAACATGACGTTATTTTCGATGTAGATCATTTCAAAGAGCCCATTATTAAGATTTAAAATCCATTTTCTCTTCAAACATTCTTTTCCCAATTTTTATTATTCAATTATAGATTTAATTATATATATATATATATATATATATATATATATATATATATATATATATATATATATATCAGCAGTGTGCAGGCGGAAAACCATTAGGTCATTAGTATTTTTTTTAATAATGAAATTTATTATTACAAACGATGTTCTACGTTTCCTTTTAATACCAAAGCGTATCCTTTTTTATTTCTACTGACATCATATTTACCTGCTTTCCAAAAAAATCAAATTCATGCAGCTTATATTACTACGAAATACTTGAAAGCATTTTTAAAATTTCAGTATGACGATGTTTTCTTCTTTTTTTAAATTACTTTTAAAATTATTTTTTTATAATTATTATTTTATTTTTATTTTCGACATGAAATTTTTTAATAGAAATATAGTTGTTTTAAAGAAATTTATATTCAAAGTTTACATGCTAATCGTTACGTTATTTTCCGCATATATAATTTCATGATTTATATTATTGACATTTGCAAGACATTTTAATTCAAAATTTTAAAACATTTTAATTCATTTTTAAAGCTTTTTTTCATTCTAAATTAAACATTAAATATTTTTGTTATGCATATTAAGACGAAAATTTATCAAGTATTAATAATAATCTTTCTAAAAATAATAAGAATTAACGCTATAATACTAGTATTTTTCTTAAACATCAAAACGTATCAATATCATTTTCCATAATTCGTCATATTCACCTGATTTTCCTAGTTACTCACATATTCCACCCTGAATTATTTGGAAATACTTTAAAATTTCCATTTTATTTCTAACATAACGACATATTTATTTTTCTGCAATAAATGCTTTCTGTCTCGAAAATATTCGTGATTTTTTTTGAAAAATTACTCTAAACAAACGGTTTCTGTGCTTATTTTTCATTTAATTTAAATCGTACGAAACGTTATATCTCTTTTATAAAATATTAAAAAAAATCATCCGCGATAAAAACTGAAAAATATGAATGTAATATTTAAACTACTAAATAAGATATTTCTTTGATGGAGATATGACATTATTTTAATAATAGTATCAGTTATTTCTGTAAGGAAATTTTAAAATAATGACAATTCAAAAATTTATTAATAGAATCTTTTTTTGTTTCCCTAAAATTGATTTTTTTTAAGCATTTAGAAAAAAAATTGCTATATAATAACTTTAAATGTACGCATTGCATAAATTTGGTCAAAATGTCATTTTCTTAAAGTGTTCAATCGAAACACGTTCAATTATGAACATTTTGACACTTGATTTTTACCAATACAATACTTATGTCGCAAGGACTGTGAACGCGGTCCTTTTTGGAATGTTCCAATTTATTATATTTTATTACTATATTTAAATAAGAAAAAAATCAATTTTGAAGCACGATTTATTTAAAATTCTTCTTATTTGCTTCTAGAGATTTTTTAAATTACTGTAAGTGTATTTCACCTTTTTTAAAATCAAATCGCACTTTAAAAATTTAATCAACATTATTTCGTTCTTTCACTAATTCATAGTTTTTCTTTTAAAAAATGTTATGGGCATTATGACGAAGGAAATGGGTAAAAATTAGGAATAGATTTTATATATATATATATATATATAAGAAATGAAAAGTAGAAAAATAAGTTACGTTCCTCCCTTCCCCCCCCCCCCCTACTGCATAAAAGTTGATTTTTTTATGTTGTTACACTTGCCCATTGCTGTTTTATAATACGAGTAAAGAGGTGGCATATTCTCTCCCAGCCCTTTAAAATATTAGGCATTTTCCCCCTCCTGTTTTTTTTTTTTAAATACATATAATAATAGGAAATGACTATCATCATTAAAAGCTCTTGCGGGTTATCTTTTTGAAATCACCAATGGATTACTCACTTATGTGTATATGCCTCTTTTTGTAATTTTTATAACAGCCTATTTGTCCCTAAAAATTAATTAAAGATTTTTTTTGAGCCTTAAAAAACTTATTACCATCTTATTTGAGTTATAAGTGAGATTAATGTTTCTGGTTCCTTCTACTATAGGAAACATTTGAGTAGTCTGATCTAAATTTCGATAAGGATTCACAACGAAACAAGTTAGTTCGAAATTTACAACGATTTACACTTTTTTTTTTTTTTTTTTTTTTTTACACGAAGCATCAGACCTATAAAGGCCTTATAGTCTTCAACTGCGATAAACATTTGCATTATTATATTGTATTAATACTGTAAAATATTTTTTTCCTGTATATTTTGAGGAAGTTTAATAAAGGCGCCTTTCATTATGCGCAGAGCTAAAATGCGCCACCCATTAGAAAAGAGATTGAGCAGGCCTACTATATAGTACTTATATCATAGGATATTGTAGAATTTGGTGAATTAACTAGCTTCCTTCCTCCGCAAAAATGCAAACTTCTAAGTTTTTTTCTCCGTATTTTCATCCCTTCCTTGTTTTATAAATGCTAAAGCTTTTTCCCTTTTTTTTTTTTTTTTTTTTTTTTTGAGATCTTTATTTGTTATTTTTTTGTACACGTTCTTTATCAAACATGTAATAATTCTGATGCTGGAATTAGCCTTTAGGAGTTTTGTTATTTTTTAAAAATAAAATAAATATAGTTGTGTTAAATTTCACTAATTTTACACTCTATGTATCTTTAAAAAATATATATTACATGCAATATAGATGTATCTAAACATCCATGGGCAATGTTCTGGAATATATATTTGAAAATCACAAAAATATAATTAGCAAAACAATTAATAATTAAAAAAAAGTCTTAAAGATTTTTTTAATTTCAAATTGTTTTAAACTGTAAAAAAATTGGTTATGCAATTATTATTATTATTATTCTTTTTTTTTTAAATGTACATTAAAAAAAAAAAAACATTGAAATATAGAGAAGTTCTGAATTTGAACCATATATTTCAAAATAAACAAACAAATAAAAAAAGGGTAAGCTGTTCTCTAAGAAAAAAATACAAAAGGGAATAACTACTGATAAAATGCATTTCCGTTGTCATAGGTATAACAGGATTTACAAAACTTCCGACTTATACACATTTTATGTTGATTTAAATTGTGAGATTCTATTAAAATTTATGCAATAATATAAGTTTCAAAATAAATAATATTTATTAAAATAAATATTACTCATATTCAACTCAAATTTGCAATCAATAAAACACATCACCAAAATTGCCTGCGTTATTTTCCATTGTGTTTTTTTTAATGCAAAAATTGCTTGCATATTTTTTTTATCGCTTGTTATCATTGAAACACCGCAATTATACTCAACATTTTGAATTTAAGTTTATATGGTGGACCTGTTTTTTATGAAAAAAAATAGGATAACGTCACGAATTTTTATTATATTTTCAATTTGAAACCATAAATAGCAAAAAATAGACATTTGTCGTTTTCTTTAGTTTAGATTGTTGACCACAAATATTTTCAATAAAAAAAGAAATATCGATAAACATATGAAGTCTTTTGTCATGTCGGTTGATTTTGTACCAAATATTACGCATTGTCTATTTTTAATAGGAAGACATATTGATGTGAATTGAGCGAAATTTTTTGCCTTACAAAAGAAGCTTATAATTTAAATTTCTTAAAATATGTAAAACCACAAACGAAATTACATAGAAGGGAAGAACTAGTTTTTTAACATCACATTTTTGTGTATACATAACACAATGTAATAAAGGCTCTTTCTTGTGTTGCTCTTTCTTCTTATTCATAACAACAGAGCTAAGGAATTTAATAACAAAGGAACGGCATAGCAAAATTTCATTTTTCTCTCAGTTTGTCATTGTTTAACATATCATCTTAAATTCATTTTAAATGTCAAGGATTTATGAAAAGTTGCTCTTAAGAAACGAATTAAAGTGTTTCCGGGACACATTTCAAAATAATGTTATTTATTATTTTAAAATTTTGAAATTTTTTGTGCCGGTTAACCATACTATTTGTAAACAAAATCACATAATAAAATTTCTCAAATGATCAAAAAGAAAAATTGAAATTTGTCTAAATATGCTGGCAATTTAATATATTATAATTCGAAATATTATTTTTAAATTTTCAATTTATTTTCATTAAAATAAATAGAAATATATAAATTTTGATTTGATTTATAATTTTTGAATATATTAGTGTAAATTATTATTATTATTTTTAAAAATAAGATTAGATAAATTAGAAAGTCTAAATGACAGACTAGATGCTATGATCAATAAGGCCATCTGAGCAAGAAATTAACGCCGGTTATCGCCCAGTTAGTTTAAAAGATTAAATCATTGGCCTTGTCAGCTAAGGATCCGGTTTTAATTCCCGGCCTGGTCAATTTTTTGCTCAGTTGGAAAATATTCAATTCGTATGATAAATTTGCCAATCCGTTTGATTGTGTTAAAATAATAGAATTTTGCATGTACTTATTTATGTTATATTGTCTCTAATCAAACATTATTTGGATAAATATAACGTGGATACGTGGATAAAATTTATCCACGTAAAAATTCCCATTTTGTCCAGGAAAACACGGAAATTATTCTGGTATTTACGGAAATTGTTCCGTTTCAAAAAATTGAATTTTAATGTCCTCTGGATTACCCGTACAATTTCCATAAAATTGTCCTTTTTGTGTGTGTGCGTGTTTGTGGTGTACTGAGCACAACTCTCAAAGCCATATGTAATCTCAAAACGGCACATCTATTAAACAACCTTTAAAACAGTTATATGTAATTGAAGAACATACAAACATAAACCTTGATATTCAACAGAAACCGATTACATTTTGTAAAAGTAATAATTTATTAGAAATAGTATTTATTAAATGATGTACTTGCATTATTTAATTTACATACACACATGATACAACTCAACTCCTAGTTGAATTATTAGTGTATCATTTATATATTTAAATAAAAAACGTACCTACAATTCAAATAACTTTGATGTATTTCATATTAAAATATAATCGATTCTACGAACCTCATAGAAGTATATTTTTACACTCAGTTAAACAGAAACACATCTATTTTAAGAAATGTGAAGTAAAGCATGTTTTCAAAATAATGATGTCTGCATTATGTGATGAATAATCAATTAATGATTATGAATATCCAATTTCTCTGACTGTTTATGTCAAAATAATAATGATCCTGTTGTCAATATCTGATTATTCAACATATTTACCAATATTCCCCATTATGTGATATCTTCTCTCTACGTCAATCATATATATATTTAATTTTAGAATGTCACTCATATTGTGTGTCACAATTTGTACTAATGAATATTATTTCTTTTCTTAAAACAAAATATATAACAAGAAATGTGCAAAATATTTATTATTCCTATATTATTTATTATAAAGTTACATTTTAAATGAATATTAATAATGTTTTATACTACACTTAAATTTAGCTTACACATATGATTTTTTTTTATTACAAAATAAATAAATTAATAAATAAATAAGTAAATAACAATAATAATAATAATAATAATAATAATAAACTTTCACTTTTCTTTAGTTAAGTGTTTGTGATAATTACATTTAAGTGACAATAACGTAGTAGATAAAATTTATATTTAAAATATAAATTGCAAATCTGTCTTACCAAGCATAATAAGGATCTGAATGCAATTTGTTTAGTTATTTTGAACTTCCAGCATCATAAATGTTCAGGACTCAATCAAAATTACAAATTATGTAAAATCCACACAAGCTTTTAATCTAAATTTACACTAATCCTTAACTTGAAACATATTTCTTAATAACATTTTTCAACTTTATTGTAAGAACTAATAATATTTTACATTCAATTAAATAAAATTTGTTTTACTGTAACTATTTTGTGTATTATTCGGAAAAATCCTCATAAAATGCATTGTTCGATTTTTTTTTTTTTTTTTTTTTTTTTTTTTTTTTTTTGTGTGTGTGTGTGTGTGTTACTATTTATCTCTATCATTTAAATCAAAAACGTACCCATAAAAAATTCGGCCGTCATTTGGGTTGTTAGCAACTATTCATTTCTTCTTTCTCGCAATTTTCATAATTTGTATGTATTACAGAAAATTAGTTTTTACTTAGTCGAAGAGAGAAAAATCATTGCTTTAGAAGTAGTTTGAAAACTGTACTTGAATTTGCTGTTTTTGTATGGATTTTAAAATAATGTTTTATACATGATGAGTATAAAAAAATTATATTTCAAAATATGCTTTGATTGCTGCAATAATATGCAGAAACCTTTGTTGTAATTTAAATAAATATGCTAAACTAAAGAGAAAGTTAGAGAGTTAAACATTTTACAATGCGTTACTCACATTGTTAATTTAATCTTTGTGCTATATCTGTAACTGTATAGGGACGCATTAGAATTACATCGGTATCCATGAATGCAATTAGAAATATTTAGATATATGTGTCGTCAACTAACGACGGGGTGTCCAGCGCACAAGACCCTGATTTCAAAATTAATTTCTTCAAAAACAAAGATCGATATAATTATGCGGTAAACGGCTTGTTTATTAGGCATACTGTAAAAATGTTAATCAGAAGTTTCGAACGTTGTATATTGTGAAAAGATTGCGCTCTGATTGCAAAGAATGCTTGACTTGACATTTGTGTAGTTTAGATTGCATGCAGAGAACGAGTTTTTCGGCATACAATGCAATATATTAAAGATTTTTCAGAACTATTTTTCTTTAATTTCAGAAGTTCCAAAAATCGTTAACTTTAACATTAGACAACGAAAAACTCGTTCTCTGAAAGCAATCTAAAGAAAATTGTGAAATCAAGCAATCTTTGCGATCAGAACACAATATTGTCAAAACATTCACCGTTCAAAAGTTCTGTGTAATATTTTTACAGCTTACCTAATAAGCAAACTATTTTTTTCTCTCGTTATCTGATCAAGGTTCTAAATTACGAAATCAACTTGAGTAACCATTTGCAGTTCAAACAACACGATGTAACGTTAATTAACAGGTGAAACAAAGTATGCTCATACGAGAAGCAAGTACTGCAAAAATGATGGCATGCGAAGCGAAAAAATCAGGTCACCCGCCTCGATACCAGATATTTAATCCGTTAAGCTGAGATAACTCGGCAGGTAGGGGCCTGGTCTTCGGTTAGAAAGAAAAGAAAGTAAACCATTTGTCACATAATTCTATAGATTTTTTTATTTTGAGTAATTTACTTTTAAAATCAGGGTCCTATTTGCTAGACACACTTTATGTTTGAATGTTAAATATATAGTAATAATGCCCGTTAATCTTTTCTGATTTTACTTATGCCAATTTTTAACTTGAAACATGAGCGATTCTCACAGCTAAATATAGCCTTAATCAAAAGTTTCCCACATTGACAATGTGTACTGTTTACATTGTACGGACGAATATGAATTACATTTGTTTTCGTGCATGCATTTAGGAATATTTATTTGTATTTGTTATCAACTATTATTGCTTTAATTGGATTATGCTTATTAAAAATGCAGGTTAATCTGTTGTTAATGTATTTATAGAAAACGTTAACTTAAAATACAAGTGATAGTGAAGATCAATTATAGCTTTAGTTTTCAAAGTAAGAATTATGAGAGAAGCATATATTATGAAATATTTTTCAATAATTTCGGAATAATGTAACAAAACTGCACAGTTTAATAAGTTAAAATATTATGAGTGATTGAACCATATGAAAATACATAACACATCTGAAAACTCAATTTCAGCTGTTTCTACCTACAATTAAAAAATTACCCGAATTTCTTAAGAAACGCCACTTATGGTATGTAGCCTTGCATATTACAGCTACATACATGCCAAAATTTTTGTTTGGTTAAAAAATACATAGATATGTTACAATTAGTTTGATTAATCAGTTATTATCAATAATAACAGGTTATTATTAGTAATTACTGACATATTGGAAACGCCAAGCAATTATGCCTAGGGTTGGCAAGAAAATAAGAACCGCTGCAAGATAGCAATCGGTATTGCAAAGTGATTACACGGGAAATTGGTGAGCACCAGTGTTGGGTATGAACGCGCTCACTGAACGAAAACTCACGAGTTTCGCTCACTATTTGTGAACTTTGAACTGAACTTCGCTCACTATTTTATAAACGAGTTTGAACTGAACGGAAACTCAAAAAATAGACGAGTTTGAACGAAATTTACGTTCAAATTTACGTTCAATTTTTTCATAATTTATTTAAAAATTTTCCAGACCTTAGTACATTTTTTCCCTTTTTCAAATGCCATTTAGAGGCCTACACGAGCCTCAGGACGGGTTAAGTCCGGATACCACTTCTCTGGGTAGTATCCTAGTCTTACTTCTTCTGCAGACTCGGGTCGCGCCGAACCGGACCTGGGCTGTATACAATTTCGCTGAAAAAATATATATACAGTAAACTCTCTGTACAAGGTGGACTGTGTAAGACGGAAATATGTCTAAATCGGAAAGATTTTCAAGTTCCTGCGAATCCGCAGACAGAGTAGAATTTGTCTAAGACGGTATATTGTGTTCTACGGAAAAATTTCAAGATACCGATCGATTCCGCTATAGCCATAGTTTATTCTAATTTTAAATTACCATGATTCAACAATTAAAATTTTCTTTAAAGAATAGTTCATATACAATGCTAGGGGATAGGGGAAACAGTATTATAAAGGTGCTACAAAAATCTGTATATGACGAAATCCTGTCTTAAACGAAACAATTTCTAGATCGGTGCAAAATGGATAGAATAATCCGTGTAAAAAAATCATAACACATTTGTAAAAGACGGCGAATTTCTTAATTAAGAATCTGTCTACAATGAATTTTTCTAAGTGTTTTTTTTTTTTTTTTTTTTTTTTTAAAGATTCACCAGTATAGATATTTTTATATTTTTAAGCCTCCAATCCGTGAAAATGTGTTAATGTTATTAATATTTCAGATATTTAGATACAGTTAAGGACTTGTTTTAAAATCAATTTAGTTTACAATGGGATATACAGAAATAAATATGGAAAGACCAATACTTTGGAATAAATGTGCCTATTTACGCAGTCCATGACCTCCTTTTTTAAATGAAAAACATAAGCACGAAAGGGTAACTGTAATAAGTACTTTTTAGAGTTCCGTATTTAAAAAAATAAACGGAACCATTATAAGATCTCCCTCTTGTGTCTGTTTTTTGTCTATCGCAATTGCTATAAGATAAGTTAGCCCATCCTCTTCTGTAAAATTAATACTAAGTTCCAAACTAGCAAAAAGGAGCAATTACTAAAGCACAATACTCAGACCAGCATTGTCTCGAAGGGTATGCACACAGACATCCAGAGAGTGCAATCGCGTGTTTGTGCCATTTTCAATATTATACCGACCAAACGTATATGAAGTTATGCATCAAATTGAACCAATTTTTTTGTGTAAGTGTATGACTATGGCTAATTGGTCTCCCTGAATTTTAAAAGAATCCGTCGGAAGGGGGCGCTGCAATCGCGATGTTTGTACCATTTTCAATAATATACCGACCAAAAATATATGAAGTTATAAACTGAAGACTGAAAATTTCTTTTAAAGTTTTTTTAAACTGTTCATCCATGCAAAATGAATACAATAATATGGTAGAAAAAATATGTTAAGCATTTACACCTGCTAAAAAGGAAAAGTATTTTTTTCTTTCCAATGCGGTTTCATCTTAGAAGATTTTACTTTTACCATATATCATTTTTTAGATTTTTATGTCTCCATAACATGGAAGATGGATTAATAATGCTAATGATAGCTGAAATATTTACATACAACTATCAAAGGTTCATTAAAAGCTAAACATCGCAGCCTACGGCACTTCTGCATAAATGGAGATTATAAACAGACTAAGGTACGTTTTTTGGCCAGAACTCTTCCGTAAGGGTAAATATCCATAAGGGTCCTGTATAAATGTACTCGGGGTCGGGCCAGGTTCGGTGCGAAATTTCAACTTTTTTTTCCGGCCCGGGCCAAGCTTGGGCCTTGATTTTAGCTATTATATCGAGCCGGGTCGGGCCTTGTTTAACTATTATATCGGGCCGGGTCGAACCTTGATTTTAGCTATTATATCGGGCCGCTAAATTTTCTCTACGAGCCGGGCTGGGCTCGGGCTGAAATTTTTATTTTAATATCGGGTTGGACATTTTTTTTTCTATGGATCGGGCCTGGAAATTTCCGTCCGTGCATATCTCTATCTTACATATCGAATAATCACATGATTAGTTCACAAAATTTTATAAATTTGGACAATAATATCCAAACATAAAAAAATGAACTTTTTAGTGAACTTCGTTCACTTTTACAAATGAGTTTGATTTGAACGAGTTCGTTTGAAAATTTTTGAATTTGAACGTGAACTTAAATCACTTTTGAGAAATTGAACGTGAGTTTGAGTTAGTTCGTTTATTTTGTGAACGTGCCCAACACTGGTGAGCACAATAAGCAGGTGCGGAGAGGGCGTAACAACCTTAATATACTTTTAAAAAAATTAAAAAATACAGAACTTTGGTAATCTTATGTCTACTATATCGCTATCATCTATATTCAGTTAATGTAAGGTTATGGACATTTTACCACAAATATGGTTATTGTTATAGATAGTCTTAAGCATTCCTTTGTAGAAATCAACCATCGAACCGGGCGAAAACTGCTAATGTTAAATAACAGATAAAGTATCGACATAGTCCAATTGAAAAATCTTTCTTAATTCAAAGATTTGAAATGAATTTTATTCAAATAAAAATTCAAAGAAATTAAATAAATAAAAATAAAATAAAATAGAAGTAATTAATTTTATGAAGACATTGAATTCACTATCAAGCTAGAGAAAGAAATAAAATTTATCTGGCTATTTAAAATCACAAATATACATATGGAAACTACATAATCATTCCCTGCTATGAAATGATATCACTATTTTTTTCTGCTATAGGATTTGAAAGCTCTATTTACTTATTGCTATTTATTAATTTATTTCTATTTATTTAAATAATCAAATTTCTTTATTATATTCGCACAATTTATTTTACAACATAATCTCTGCCACACATTAACACTAATATAATTTTCAAAATTTGCTAGAAATATTTTTTTTTATTGCCGTATGAGTGAGTATAAAAATAGTTGTCATTCGCAGCCCGTTATCAAGAGGTTAACTGAACGAAGCATGTACAAATTGAATACTTTTCACTTTAATAAATAATGTTTTTGCAATTATATATTTTTTATTATTAAAAAATATCTTTTTTCAGCAACAGGAAAGAAAATAATGTTCTGCTACCTTAATTACGGCAGATAAATTGTCCTATTTTTAATATTTTGAGATTTCCCAAACACAATCTATAACATAATAAAAAGGATTTTCCCTTTAGGGAGGCATGGTTATAAATCTCACTTTACATAATAAGGTTGTAACTTTTTGTAATTATCAATAAAAGCAAGAAATGGATGAATTCCATTCATCCGATTCAATGTTTTCCTACGAAAACTTATATAAAAAAAACCCCTTAGATGTGTAAATTGCAGGAAGCTTATTTTAGGGTGGTATTCCTAGACCTATATATTTTCAGATTTGTTCAAGCAAAAAACAGTTCTACTTCCCGAAGTGATGAATGTTATGAATAATGGCGATGGGTATTATACATATTTTTTCATAAAATTTTCTGCGCAGTAATTCGCCGAGTAAAGAAATAAAACAAAATAAATAATTAATTTTACATAAAATAGTCACCGGAAGTTTTATAAAATTGTACTTTTTAATTGCTTAATGCTATTTTTCTTGTAACATTTCCGGAATGATCTCTTTTGACTTTATAAGGAACTCAAATAATGTATAACTGTGGTCAAGGTTTTAAGAAATATATAATATTATGTTTTTTTCAGGAATATATGGGAACAAAATAATGTTAAAAGTGTTTGATTTAACCTCAAAATAGCCCAAAAAGTATATATATATATTTTTTTAATAACAGTAATAAACTAGTTCTTAAAAGTGGATTATAAAATGTTTAACATATTTTTTAACACAACCATTTTGTTGTATTGAATATGATTTCACTATATTAATGACGTTCCTATATTTCAAGTCTTAAAAATTAGAAAATAACAACAATTACTTAATTTTAAAAACAGAGTTCATATAAAACTAAAATTCCAAGTTTGCAAAAATAAACATAATTTTCAATATTTAAATCTGGAAGGATGAATTTGGTAAAATGATATGTGTTTTTGAAAAAACATGGAAATTTACTCATGAAATGGAAAGTATAAATTATTAGTCAAAGTTTTACTTGAAATGTTTTTTTTTTTATTACAAAAATTGAAAAACGCTACTTTTGCAGCAAAATTGCAGCTTAGCTGAGTTTCAGTTTAGCTAAAGGTTAAAGTTGTAGCTTTCGGAGGAAACAAAGTTTCGAAAAAGTTTCAGTATGTTTTCGTCAATAACGGCATATGACCCTAAAATTATCACCATACAAATGTTGTGTTATATATATAATGATCACACTACATTTATAAATTACTAATGATCACATTTACATTTATATAAACATAGCATGTTTCCAATCAAAATACATGAAATCAGTTTTTGAAATAAATCTGACCAAATTGTTAACATCAAGACAGCATGCAATTAATTATTTTTTGATAACTAAAGTTTGAAATAAATCCGTAAAAAATGAACAATGAAATGATTGAATGAACGAAACGGTAACCATAATTATTAATCTATTTGAATGTGATCAGCAAGTGTAATTTATATACAGAGTTTTCAAACGAGAACTTGAGCCGTAAAATTGCTTTAGAATGAGGTCATGTTAATTATTTTTAGTTTTTTCCAAAATTTGGAAAATGTGTACACAATTTAGAAATTGAAAACATTAAAACGATTTTAAGCATGATGCAATTATTTTGCATTTTTTGTCTATTTCTTTAAAACGGGCTGCTTTATAGCAGTTTGAAATTATATGGTACCCAGCAAACGGAAAGCTATCTGTAAGCCATTGGACGATAGCCGCTTGCCACTGCCAGCGGTATTGGACCGATGCCAGTTGAAGCTATCGGTTCCGTATCTTTTTTGATACGCTGCGCGAATGCCGCCCGATTCATGAGGCACGCAGCCGGTCCGAAAGAACTATGCCGATAGCTAAACACACGAATACCGGCTGTAGCCCGGCACAAGCAAAAAAAAAAAAAAAAATCTCTGGTGGCGCCATCTGTCAAACACTCTAACAACCATTTTGAGAGCCAATGAACGAACTTCAGTGCGGGAACAGGCGGGATTTGATCGCGCAACCCCTAGCTCAGCAGGCGAACGCTTTAACCACTGGACAAGTCTGACCTGGTTATGGGGGGGGGGGATTATTCGTGGTAATAAGGGTGTGGGTTTCAGTAAGAGCTACATGAATGGCAAGTGTCGTTGACGAAAATGACAGATTGGAAAATTGTAATATTAAAGTGTTTTTATTTTTTTATTTATGTATTCATTTACATGTAATTGTCTTATGCACCTGTTTTAAAAATAAATTTAATATTTAAATTAATGAATAAGCAAATTAATTAAACCAAACGAGTTGTTTTTCTTATAAATTTTAGAATCATTATGTAGTATATTTAAAAAAATAAAAGTAATATTTTTTTTTTTACAGAAGTACTGTTAAATAAATATATATATATTTTTTTTTATTAGAAACTATAACATAATTGCATGCTTTGCGTTAATTTCTAAAGTGTATATTTTAACTTAGAAAAACTTATTTTAAATAATAATAAATTGGTAATAATTAACTTTTAAATAGAATAAAACATTATGTTATGCCATTTGATGATTTAAAGTAGTATTTATGTTTTACGACTATGTTGCAATGTTATTTTGTTGATTATGTATATTTATTAAGTAAAAAATAAAATAAAAGTAACATATATATTATATATATTATCTTTTTATACACATTTTTTATATAGGAGATATTGCATAGTCCTTTTTATAAATTTAAAAATGCTTAAATATTGGATATAATAAATGAATTTTAGAGGTTTTTCTGTTATTGCAATTTTCTTTTTGGGAATTATAAAGTAATAAAGTAAATATAAAGTGTATTTGATGTATTTTTGTCGTCCGATTATCTACACTAGGGATATAGGATCAGGGTGAGTGCCTTTCGTGGGGGTCTTTCTAAGAGAACCTAACCCGTATTTACGCAAGGTTCGAAGAAAACCACGAACGGTTAGGCCGACAGCCGCGACTGGGTTCGAACCCAGCACCTGCCGTCTACCAGTTGAGACGTCCGTACCTCTCGGCCACTGGTGGGGCAGTAAATATAAAGTAAAAAAAAATAAAAATTAAGAAATATATATTTGTAACATAAAATAATTAATTTAATAAAAAAATAAGTTGGTAATTAATCACTTTTAATTAGAATGAGAATTCACTTTAAATCATTTTATAATTTCATGCAGAATATTTTTAAAATTATTTAGCAATATTAATTCCGAATAATTGTTGCAATAATAATTTTTAAATCTTAAAATAAATAGTAATATTAATTTATTTTTCGTTTGTGAGATAATATTTAGAAGAAAAAAAGTTTTTTTTTTTTATGTTAAAAAAATGGGTAGAATTCTTTTGTATGTTTTACCTTGTAAAATAATTTCAAATACTTTTTAGTAATTAATAATAAAATAAAATAAGAAACTGAGTTATTCCTTTTAAAATAAATAGAAAAATAGAAAATAAATTCAGTTATCTTACAAAGTACTTTTCTGTTTTTCTATGATTAAATTCCTAGTGAATAACAATTTAAAGGAGAGAATTTAAAAATTCTTTTGAAATATTTTTTTAAAAATAATTATAAGTCATTTTAAAAATTAATTCAAAAACAATATTTTTAAATGAATAAATAAAGGTTATTTTTGACATATTTTCTGTTTATCACTGTCAGAATTTTTAATGAAATACATGAAATATACATTTCTTATTAAAATTCAAACTCGAATAAAATTGAGAGAATGAAAAAAATTCGGTTAAGACTAAATATTCTGAATTCGGACCGATATTGGCACATCTGATCGGTCCACTATCAGAACTCAGATATCGGTCCTGCGTCATTTGCCGGTATAAGTCGCTTGCCGATATATAACCAAATGTGGACCGATTACCGTAACCGGCTGTCAAAATAGCTGATTCTTAAGTTTCAGTTGCCAACCTGCTACCGACACTTAACCGACATTGACGGCTCCGGTCCGATCGTATGCCGAAAGTTATGTGCTTGTTGGGGTAGTTGACAATTTGAAATAATCTCTTTCATTTTTGGCACAAGGCAGTACTTTTATTTATTAATTAACTTTGATGGGACTGAGTGCAAGAACTACCTAGATTTCAAAATTCTAAAATGGCTGAATTTTCCGCAAACACACACATATATATATATAAGATTTCGAATTTTTTCTTTTGGTAATTTCAATGCTTTTATACATTTAAAATTACATACACTTATCTGTCATCGTCAAATTTTTGTCAATGCTGGCGACACTTAACGAAGAATATCAAACTATTATGACGAAATCTAAATTGCTAAAACTAAAGCCAACTTGGAAATATATAACTAATTTGGAGAAATTCTCATTCCAAATCACTATTAACAAAAACTACGATTAAATCACCTATAACTAGGCTCCACGAATTTTTTCTTCACCTGTTCGAGTTAAATATTTTAAAAGAAGGACTTTGTACAAGCAAACATTTAGAAAATAGCGGTGGCTAACAGGCTCATTTAACAACTATCTGACTTACACTACACAAGACCGTGGAATTAGTCATCAGTAATTTAGCTCTGCCTTTTCGAAAATAATGAATAACACCACCTATTTCAAAATTTACAACAATATGTTTTCGCTCTCGATACATGCATGGATGGCTTTAAAAAACTCTCCATCCATAAGATGTGTTTTTACATCTTAAAGCTTTAAGAAAAAAAATAATACTTTTTTTTTTACTTTAAATACTTTTTTTATTAACTACAGATACAGTCTGTGTATTTATTTTTAGATTCTTAATTTCTTTTTTACGTTTCTAACATAATAATCTCGATTTTCAAAGAATCATAAAAAGTTAGAATTGTTCTGTCGATATATTTTGAAGAAAGCAGTAGATTGTATTATCACTTTTTACACAATTTAATAACACATTTTACAAATGAAATCCGCTGAGGGAACCCAATACTATATCGTCGAGATTCACAGACTCAACTCGTAAAAGTAAACATAAGAGAACAATAAAATCCCTGCGCAGAGGGAAAAACAGATATTATCCCTACGCAGAAGGAAAAGCACTAGAATAAAAATATGCAGACGATTTTTAAACTAAACATCCGACCGGCCTTGAAAGCCAAAAGGGTTTAAAAAATTTAAGGTAATTTACACAACTTAGTTATTAGCCTTTTTAATTAACTATTTTCAGTTTTCAGGGTAACTACACGAACCTTTTTAACACATCCAGGGTGAGTTTCGATCACTCTAGCTAATTTCCATTATAAAGGGAAAATACCTTCATTTTTATTATAACTAAATCACTTATTTTAGTATTAGGCTCTTCTTTAAACCATTTTACTCTCTGTTGTGGGGTCGAAAGGTACTCATTGCTCCATCTTTTGCAAAAGTGTTGTTGTATTTTCTGCACAAATTGCCACCTGGTCAATGTTGATGTAGGTACCTCTGAAATATCTACTTCTGGCACTGAAGTAAGAGTAGCACCAATTAAAAAATGACCAGGGGTTAAGGCCTGTAAATCATTAGGATCGGAACTTAAAGGACAAAGGGGTCCAAAATTTAAACATGCTTCGATTTGAGATAAAAGAGTTGAAAGTTCTTCAAATGTTAAAACTGAACTGCCAACGGTTCTTTTTAAATGAAATTTCATCGATTTAACGCCAGCCTCCAAAAGTCCTCCAAAGTGAGGGGTTGAGGGTGGATTGAAATGCCAATTTATTTCTTCCGAACTTAAGTATTCAGGTTCAGTTGTCACTTAAGTTGTCAGTTTTTCATTATGCTGAATAAAAGCCACAAATTTATACAATTCTTTCAACTCCTTGCTCGCACCGACAAAATTTTTGACACAATCACTATTAATTTCTTTTGGTTTTCCTCGTCTGGATATAAATCACATCAGACAAGCTAAAAAGACTTGAGTAGATAAATCAGTCACTAATTAAATGTGAATTGAATGAGTAAAAAAATATATAATAATGAAATATAACACTTAAAAGATTTTGACCCTCTATCTTTTTTAAATTTACACAATATAGGTCCTGCATTGTCAGTTCCTGTAATAAGAAACGGACAAATTTCAAATTCGCTAGCTGAAGGAATAATTGCTAAACGAAGCACAGTAATTGATGATAACATGTGAGTTCTTCCCGAATTTTTATCCACCTATTTTTAATTAGAAGTGGAACAGTATCGTCCCATGCCAGATGACGACTGCATAATACCTGAAGTAGAATTTTTGCAGAAATTATAAAGGGGGAGATCCAACCAAGTGGATCAAACATTTTTGCTATGTCTGACAATATGGATCTCTTTGTGACTTCTTTTAATGTTGGCTCTATGATAACACTAATTTTGAAGACATCTCGATTTGAGTCCCATTTCAATCCTAGCACCTTTATTGAGTTGTCGTTTCCAATTGGTAAATCTGATTTAGACGGAATTAAATATTCAGGAATGTTTTTCAGTACACTAATGTCATTCGAAGCCCACTTGCGTAACTCAAATCCGCCTCTTTTGATTGATTCTTGTAACTCGGATATTAATTTTATAGCTTCTTCGGGAGATGATGCACCAGTAAGTAAGTCGTCTTCGTAAAAATCACGTAATACAATATTTGATGCTACTGGAAAATTTAATTTTTCATCCACGCTAATTTCTGTAGAACTTTAGTAGCTAAATAGGGGCTAGACGTTAGTCCGTATTTAACTGTAGTGAGATGATAATCACTTATATTGTCCGAAAATTTATCCTTCTAGAGAATTCATTGAAAATTTTGATTTTCAGGAAACCTTTTAATTTGACGAAACATTTTTGCAATGTCAGCATTAATAGCTATAGCATGTGTGCGGAATCTTGACAAAATAAAAAATAACTCTTGTTGAACTCTAGGTCTTACAATTAAATTTTCATTAAGAAAAGCATTATTTGTAGTTTTTGCGCTACCGTTAAACACAACTCTAAGACGGGTTGCTGTACTAGGTTCCTTGATTACTGCATCATATAGCAGGTAATAAATTTCATTAACGGGTATTTGAATTTCGTTCTTTGGTATTTTCTCCATGTGTCCCATTTCAAGATATTCATTCATAAATATACAACACTTTTCATACAAATCCTGTTCTCTATTAAATTGGTTTTTCTAAATTTAGAAATCTTCTCATAGCTACCGATTTTGATTCCCCCAATTCTTTACATTGATTTTTAAATGGCAAATGCACAATATATCTTTCATTAGTATCGCGTGAATGAGTTGTATCAAAAATTTCCTCACAATATTTTTCTTCATTTGTGTATATTTCTTTTGAGGGGATGTTTACTAACTCCCAGAACCTTTTTACATAATCTGTTTTTACATTTGCAAAATTAACTATAATATCTGGTTTATTTTCTGAAAATGTATTACTATCTAATGTTATTAACCACCCATAATCTGAATTTACTGCAAAAGGAAGTTTTGGTTTTCCAAATATTTTTTCTCCTTTAATTATAGATAATGATAATGGCACGCCAAATTATAAGTCTATTGGTCCCGGTTCATTCCACTTAGGGTCAGCTAGTGTTATATTCTTTAAATGACTGAATGCATTAATATCATATGATACAACTAGTTGATTACTCGTTATCTTTTTCAAAATATAAAAAGTACCTAATCGTGTGTTTTGTTTATCAAAATGTGGAGAGAATTCCAATTTTACAACGCCACGTGTCTCTTTGGAGTATCCCATTCCCAAGCATTTTTAACTGTAAATTAGCAGAATTTCTTTTTATCCCAATAATTGTATTGCACGTTCACTTATAAAATTATTGTTATTTTTCAACATCAATTATACATTTTAATAATTTATTGCCTCCATAATTATATTTCACATTGAATAGGGCAGTTGCAAGTATGCCAAATGACTTTGAGTTTATTTCCCCAAGACATGAATTTATGGGCATGTTTACATTATTAGATGATTTAGGTGCAGTCTCAATAATATGATACGAGGATTGAGGCGTTACTTGGTTTTTATATCTGGATAGTTACTTTCTTGTCTTTCATAATGTAATAAGCTATTATGGCTCTTCGAATTACATTTTAAACAAACTCTTTCTGACTGACAATTGGTTAATTTATGATCTGCAGATAAACATGCAAAACAAAGATTTTTATTATTTACAAATTGCGCTCTTTCGCAAACAGATAATTTAAGAAACTCACTGCATTAAGGTATTTTATGACTAGCTGAAGAACAATATATTTATACTCATTATTAGTAATAGAATCAGTCATCGCAGTTAATTTAGGATAGCTGTTTTTTTATAAATACTATTTCCTTTATCAGATTGTAATGAACGTGCATAATCTTTCAGAAAATTTATTAATTGAACTAACGTTGGAAGTTCATCATTTTTTAACTGACGTTACCACCATAGTTTAACATTGGAATCAATTTTTTGCAAAAATAAATAAATCAACAAAGTTTCTGAAAAGCCACTTACCTTCTGATCTAAGATTTCGAAAGATTGAACACATTCATTCGTCATAACCACTAAATTCAGTATTGCTGCCGGTGAATCGCCTTGCACGAGTGAAAAATTTAATAATTTTCTAGTATCAGAATATATCAATTTTCTTTTGTTTGAGAACCTTTCCGTTAATAATTCCCATGCTACATTATAATTTGAATCTTCAATAGGTATTGATTTTATTATTTTTAAAGCGTTTCCATGACACGATAATTTTAAATATTGCAGTTTCTCAGCAGGTGATGAATTTGCATTTTCGTGTATACTTGCTGTAAACAAATCCTTGAAACTTAACCATTCATGTATGTTTCCACTGAAAGATAGTAAAGAAAGTTTAGGTAATCTCATATCGTTCACCTCCTTTTTTGGATTTCCGTATTTATTTTTCGAGCTGTAATTGCATGTTCAATTTTTACAGTTAATTCACCTAAGATGTCTTGTTGTACATCCTTCTCTGCTATAAATGGATCAATGTCTTTTTCTTCACATGCATAAAAAATCGATTTAAACAATTTCTTTAACTCTTCGTCTAATTTTTCAATTTCTTTTTTAAATAACTGGAAGTATTCTAAGTCGCATACACTCAAATCAGTTTTGAAGAATTTATTTTTCACTGTAATTGATGATTTTAAAGCTTTTTTATCAGTCAATATTTTCTTATCCATTTATTTTGTCTTGCTTTATTCTATTTGGCACAGTTTCGACTAGCTAGCTCACTTTACTTTCGAATAAATTTTACTCGCACATTATTCTATTATCTTTTTTACTTACATTTCCCAACACTCCGGCCTTGATGCCGACCGATATATTTTGAAGAAAGCAGTAGACTGTATTATTTCTTTTCACACAATTTAATAACACATTTCACAAATAAAATCCGTTGAGGGAACACAATACTATATCGTCGAGATTCACAGACTCAACTCGTAAAAGTAAACATAAGAGAACAAAAATATCCTTGCGCAGAAGGAAAAACAGATATTATCCCTAAGCAGAGGGAAAAGCACTGGAATAGAAATATGCAGACGATTTTAAAACTAAACAAAAATGGATAACATTTTTTTTAATTTGCAGCTTTCGCACCGTTATTTAAATAAATTGTAGCAAAAGTAGAAAAAAATAAATTACACTATTGTAAAAAACACAAAAAAACTGTCTGAAAAGTTTATTCATAATGTCAAAAACAAGCAGATTTATAATTTAAACAGAGCTTTTACTTACAAATTATTTTTCCACGATTTTGGATTACTTCATAAAAACGTGCAAACATCAAGACTATTATTTTTTGTAGGATTTCTAGTGGCAAAGAGCTTTCTCAATGGTCGCTTGGAGTTCTTCAATAGAGTCATACTGCTTCCGATTGCCCTACACCTGGCGTAAAATACCAAAGGCATTCTCAATCGGGTTTAAGTCTCGACTTAAAGCTGGCAAATCAAAAATTTTAACATTTCCTGAGAAACCCAAACTTTTGTAAAATGTGATATGTGGATTGAGGCATTCTCTTGTTGAAAAGTTCATTCAGGACCCTCCCCTCCCCCCCCCCAATAGAAATGATACCGAATGGAAACAAATGTTGGTTTAGTGCCTGTTGGTACTATTTTAATCTCTTATTCCTTTTAGAAAAGTCAGGGAAGTCTAACCATTGAAACCAAGCACCCCCATCCACCCAAACCATAACAGAATTGCCGCCTTGCTAATTGCAGAAAAATGCTTTTGGTTGCTTTCGTAAATTATTCCATACGCGTTCCAACCATCAAAGCCTAACTTATGCTTTTCCTCAACGGTGAACAAAACTGAAAGTCATTTGACATATGTTATTTAGTCCAGTTCGTTCTTGTCTTTTTCTAATGTAAAGTTGAGATGGTTTGCGAACATTTAGTATGATTTAATGTATGGGATTTTTTTAATATGATGTAATCACACTCTTTACTAAGCCTATTTACAGTGTCTTTGGACCAGTGTAAGCTGATATTAGTTTTAATTTGCCGTATAGACATGTGTCATCTAGATACCTATCTCCGTATATGGAGATTTACCGATCAGTCTAAGCAGTCATCATATGTGTTCGAAACATCGGTATCATCATATGTGGTACACAGTCATCATATCTAATCGTTCACATCTTGGTCTGCGTTTAAACATATCATTTCTAGAGAGTACTTGATCGATTTAAAACTTTTTTAATTTCAGAAAATATTTTTTTTTGTTGTTGTTGCGATTTAGATTTAAAAACTTTTGAAATGTCATATTTTGTGAATTCTTTACGATTTGGCATTTTTGAAATGAGAGAAATTAATTTCTCCACCTTTTATACTTTTATAAAAGTGCAATATATCATTACAAGCAACGTCATTAAAAACGGTCAATCACGTGTTTCTAAAAAAAATATCATAAAGTGCTTAAACTTTTAAGATGGCGTTTCTCCAAGAGAAAAAAATATTAAAAAAATATTTTTTTATTATAACCAATCAAAATGGCTTATTTTATTTAATTTGATTAAATGTTGAGTATTTATTGTTTATTAGCATAAACTATTTTTAGTTTCTATTATTTTAAACCAGATTTGCAGAGTGATTAAACCTTTGCGACAGACTATACATTCTGTGAATTATTAATATGAATAAAATCGAACTTTATTTGTTTAATGTTATGTAATTTTTGTACTGTGGCGATGGGCGATTCTTGAAATTTCAGAAATCGATTTAAATTTACTTCTTATAAAACAAAATCGATTAAAACTGACATCCTTTAAAACAGAAATGATCGCATTCGCAAGAATCGATTCCCAAAATCTAGAATCCTTACTTAAATCGGTATTTTGTTTCACACACATAAGCTGGAAAATAGAATTACAAAAGAAAGCGAAACAATAGCCGTAGCGACCGTCTCCTATACTTCCTATTTAAGAGAAGCCAGTATTATAGACCTTTGTGTCGAATAATAAGGATTTCAACTTTTAAAGTTAATATGTTTTAAGATGTTATTTTACGAATATTGTACTTAACATTTTATTTCAATTTATTTTTAAAAAAATCTAAATCAGATAAAAAAAAGGGTAATGATTTTATATTATAAGGATTTTATATTATTATATTTCATATATTCATTCATGAACAGCGGTACATTCTATTTTTACATTCTTCAAACAAATATACGGAGGACTGAACATACTTCTTATAGTCTTCATTCTTTTTAAAATTGCCCCTATACACGTAAACTTTAATAGCATGAAATTTATTTTCAAATTTAAATAAGTCTTTTTTTAACGGCCCCTATAAGTATCGGTTCCAAAGGTGTGTTTCAAAGTTTAAAATATTAGGCCTCAAAATTTTTAATCTAAGATATATACATATTAGGTTGTCCTCAAAGTATTTTTAAAAAATTTATTGATAAAAATAACTCAAACAAATTTTGGCGAGATTTTACTGAATTTTAAAGTGATAAAAAGAAAAGTATAAATATATATATATAGCTTTATGTACAGGGTGATCTAGTAGTGAGGATGGAATTTCAAAATGAGTAATTCGAAAACGAATCGAGATACAAAGATATGTTTTGCACCAAACGGATGTAAAAGAAACCGGGTTTTGTGTGGCAATGAAAAAATAGTTCTGTTGGTGATCAACAGATAGAGTTGCAGTGAATACTTTTCCAAAAGGTGATTTACAAATGAAAAAAAAAATGTTACAGATAAATAGTACTACAGTAAATGTCCAATATGATTTCCACCATTCAGAAGTTCAGATGTGAGACAAGGCACCTCCCCATTCACAGCATAGAGTAGCATTTCTTGTGTTATGGCAGTCACATTTTGGCGGATGGCATCTTTCAGTGCTGCTAGTGATGCCGGTTAGTCGCGGTACACTTTTGACTTCAATAATCCCCACAGCCAAAAGTCCCATGGTGTCAGATCGGGAGATCTTGGAGGCAAAGGCGTGATTAAAGTAGCAACTGATAATGCGACCCTCCTTCAAATATTAAACAAATATAAAAAAAATATATAAAAAAGCGCACTAGGTGTTACACAGATAAAGTAATATGAGGTGGTGATCCATCTTGCATAATAAAGGCGACTGTTTGGAGTGCATTACAGTCGCGATTGCAATTCAGAAGTGTGGCAGCGCCATCTGTTGGTCACCAATATTATAACGATTATTTCGTTATATATTGGTTATTTTCTTGAATTATTCCTTTACACCCCCCGTCTCTGTTCAATTCAAAATTAGTTTTAAGTTGTCCTTCATTCCTTTTCCATTTTTCTTGCTTATTAATTCTCTAACCGAAAATCGGCAGCTGCTTAACTTTATCTGTGAGAAATACACTCACATATTAATCAACCGTTTAAAACAATTTCCAGATGTCTGCTATTTCCGATCGAAGCAATTCTGCATTACCTTATAAGGAGATAATCTCCGTTTCGCAGTTAAAATTTATGCTTACGCTTCTTTTTCCTTTCTCGACAAAACCCTAAAAAGAATTTAACATCTGCGCAGTAAAATCTGATGTCCCTTCGGTGTGCTTCTTTGTTAGACATAACAACACGTGTAACATTTATCTATTGGCAACCTTTCCTTTCCCATCCCAGCTGGGTAACCAAATTGAATTCTGATCATGCCAGCTGCATTTTAACTGTTATTTGGCGTATACTATCCATTGTGCATGGGCGAACTTGTGTATGTTGGCGATTTTCAATCATGCCAAAAGTGGCGGTTTGTTGCTATGTACGAATTCACTTGACTCACTGGTCTTGTCTAGGGAAGTTGCTAAAAACTGTTCGGAGATTTTTTCCGAGTACTGTAAGTGTACCCCCCTAGTAATACATGTCTAAATAAAGAGTAACTTAGCAATCATTGTGGGGTTTTTTCGTACATCCGAATCTGGACTACTATACTTGATCATGCCTCTTCTAAGTGTTCTAATAGAATAGCAGCTGCTACAAAACTACGCTACAAGAATAACTGGTACCGTTTGACTTTTTCGTTTTTCCCCACATAAAAAAATATATATATATATATATATGGAGGGGGGTACAATCAACTGCGACTTTCCTGCGGATGTGATGCATTTCGGTTCTTCTTTTTCTTCTCTGCATCCACCGGTAGAATTGTAATTGCTATTAGTCTTGCCTGCTAAGTGTCAACAGATGGGGAATTGATGTCCCTATCTTAACCTGCGGTCGACGTCGAAAAGAAAAGCGGTGTTCCCGTCCTGAAATTCCTTTCCTGGACACCCCCTTTTCCTCCCCTGTGCTCTCCATCTCAAGTGCTTCGAAGTGTCTCCCCTCGATATTCCATATGCTAAAAGAAATCTGCGGCCAATTGTCACCTGAGCGCTGGGCGCCCCCCCTTTTTGATCTCCTCGCATCGTCTGTGTGATTGACGTGTTTTCATCGCTGGCAGATATCATCGAGGGCTGCAGTAAATATCTTCTACGATCGACACCCCTTATCATTTTGTGCTTCTGCTACAGTGTGCTCATTTTGTGCTTCTGTTACAGTGTGCTCATTTTGTGCTTCTATACCGGTGTGTGTTTTGTATCTATAGTGAACGTAATCTACAGAAATTTCATATAGCCTCATAGAAAATTTATGGAAACAAGTATTCCTGTGTTGTTATGCATCGTAAAGTGAATGTGCTCTGTAAAAGAAAGTGAGAATTTGCACATGCAATCGATAGGTTCTCAGTTTTCCTTCCAGTGATGTGCAAATGAAAAATATATCCACCTAGCAGGCGGCAAAGTTAAATAAATTTTATACAGGTGTGAAAATCCATCAGAAATAATTCATCGTATGTATCAGTTAACAGTGCACAAAATTAATAAATAAATAAATAAGAGAATTACAAAAATTCTCTAAAAGAGGTGTCACCACCTTCGATAAGTGAATACTCAATTACCTGTTTACAATATAAAACTTCTGCTAGTCTTCAGTGATAAAAAAAAAAAAAAAAAAAGAGAAAAAGTGCACAACAACGAAAATCAACTTCGAAATAATCTACATTTTGAGCGTGAGAGCAGATCTTGCCCCATTTCCCTAAGTTTTTGTGTTATTAAATTAGTAATCATTTAATTATTTTTTTAAAACTAAATCAGTAAGTCAACCTACCTACTTTGTTTATTTCATGTTCTGCTTTCACATTCAGGACACAAGGGTCAAAATTTATGTTCTGTTGTAGAGCATTAATATAATCCTGTTATTGTGTTTCTGCAAAGATTTTTAAATTGCGACAGAACGGTAACTGTTGTCATTTCTAGTTATTATTTTTGTGACATTTTATGCAGTTTTTACTAGTTATTTACATTTATGTGCTATTATTTCATGTTTTACGTCCCACCCCTTTTTTTGTTTTTTTTAATTTGTATTTAGATTCTCTAGTATGGTTAAATGAGTTTTTAACCAGTTTTGAACTTTTAATTAAAAGGTTAAAATAAGATATTCTTTTTCATCCAAAAAAAAAAAAAAAAAAAAAAAATATTTTAAGTTACGAAAAGGAATTTTTTCCTTGTGTAAAGAAGTTAAAAGAAGATTTAATTTTATTGCTTGCTTGCTAACAGTTTTTGCGGTTTTCTATAGAGTTTTCTTTGCTTTATTATCTAAAGTAAGTACTTTTTTTAAAGTGAAGGAATATATAGATATATGTTTAAAGTGTAATTATTTTGCTTTATTTTCTAAATGAGTTACTTTTGTATGTGCTCCCTTTATTTTACTGTTATAAGAGGTTCAAATAAGATATCTTTAAAGTGAGGTATATTTTTAAGATCTATTTATTTTGCTAGTTTACATAGTTTACTTGCTAGGAAATTTACTCGTTTTCAATGTGCTTTAGAGTATAAGTCCGGTCTGTGTAACAATTTCTCAAAACTTGTGAGCTTAAACAAAACAAAACAAAAAAAACAAAAAAAAAAAACTGTAATCATGGCGGCAAAACAAATTCCGATAAATATCATTCAATTTGATGGAGATCCAGATTTACTTAAATTTTTCTTTGACCAAATTAGAGTCTGTGCGGAAATTAATAAATATAACCCACAGACAACAATTGCAATCTTAAAGGGAAAGTTAGTTGGGCCTGCACAAAAATTTCTAGCACAAAACCCCGACCTGCAAAAGATAACGGACCTTGATTTGCTGGAAAAGGAATTTGCGTCATTTTTCGCCCCCCCTAGTAAATGTGTTGCTTTTGTTGAATTGTCCAGTTTAGTACTTATGCCTTCTGAGACCATAAAAAATTTAGCTCATAGACTAAATATTCTTGCGGCGACTGTTTATGCAGATATCAACGACGAAAATGCACACAACACTATCAAACTCATGAAATTTCTAGAAGCCCTTCCTTCAAATATTAGAATAAAATTACAGGAAGAAGGCATTAATGATTATAAAACAGCAGTTGAAAGAGCGCAAACACTTCATGAAATTTTAAGGAATGAGAAAATCTTACATTCGTTACCTTCGGTACACAGACCAGAAAATCTCATTGAATCGCAATTAAAAGAAATCTCTGAGAAAATAAATGCATTATCTTTTGCCCCTCCTGATACTAAAACCGAAACTGAGCAAAAAAATCTGCAGACTAGACCAAAACATTCCGCGGGTGTTTCACGTTTCGAAAAAAATTACAAAAATCGGAGCTACACTAGACGTTATTCCCCACACAAGTTTTCACATAAAAAACCAGTTGTTTGTCATTTATGTGGCCGACACAATCACGACGCTCTCTCTTGTTTTAAATGGAAAAGAGCAAATACTCAAAGAAAAAACAATTACACAAATTCCACTCCACAATTTCAGGAAAACTGAAACAGAGATACAATTTTTATGCTGATGGTGTTGTGTCTCAGTCAAATACTTCCACATCAGCAACTTTTGTTTTTGACCCTGTTTTACCTAAAATTTCAAGTTCGAGACTAGTTAATTCAGTAGGTTCCCAAACTTTTGACTCCGTTAAGATAGCAAATAACATCAGTACACAAACAGAAAGTGATAATGTTCAGATAATTTGTAGTGTAAACACTATGTCACCATCCCTTCCTCTTGTTAAAGCCACTATAGCAAACCATGATATTACTTTGTTGGCTGATTCTGGTAGTAGTATATCTTTACTTTCACAAAAATTATTTAATCAACTTAAACCTGTCTTAAAATATAAAAGACTGTCCACTGACGTCAATATTAAAACTGTCAATTCTGACGTCTCCTTTTCCGCCTGCATCAGAACATCCATTAAGCTAAAACAAAAAGTTCACACCACTTTTATATTGTTGACATACCCGAGTCTTCCAGTTTTGAAGGCATTTTAGGTTTTGATTTCGTAACTAGATACAATGTTGTCATCGATACTTTTAACAAGTGTCTCCATGTCAACAATAATTTCTCTGTTCCTTTAAAAACCAGTAAAGAATCTTCTGGAGAGAAACAATCAAAATCATGCAATTCTTTGAGTGATGTTGTAATGAATCAAGCGGTGTTCTTAACTCGAAAAATAATATTAGAACCCCAACAACAAATATGGTGCTCTGTTTACACTTCCAATAACATCATCAACAACAGAAATTATCTATTTGAATATTTGGCACAAACAAAAGAATTAATAGGAAATGATGTCATTATTCAAATGAATAAATCATCCAATAAAAAAAGGAAAACTTCACAAATACACTATTTCTTCTCCATAACACTTAAAAACACTTCTGAAAAGGCCATTCATCTTCCTAAACATACAAAAATAGGTCAATTGTCTGAGATTGAGGAAATTCTTGATTATCTGTCTGAAGATTCTTGCATGCAAAATAACTCGGAACAGCACTTTCTAAATTTTATTCAAGCCTCTAATGAAATATTACAAAAAAAAGCAGGAGTTATCGGCTAATGATTTTGAACTTTCTCACTTAAAATCTGACGAAGCAAAGAACCTAACTAAATTGCTACTTAATTATTATCCTGCCTTTTCCAAATCATTAGACACACTTGGTCATACTGATAAAATTGTACCTGATTTGAAATTCATTAATGATTACCCAATAAAGACTCTCCCTTTCCCTCTTCCCCAACCTGTGCAAAAGGATGTTTTAAATCAAATCAAACAGTTGCTTGATGCCAAAATCATTGAACGTCATTGTTCCGAATGGGCCTGCCCCATGCTCCTTGTTAAAAAGAAACCAGAC
Organism: Maratus speculifer; assembly: GCA_964019185.1. Taxonomy (NCBI): domain Eukaryota; kingdom Metazoa; phylum Arthropoda; class Arachnida; order Araneae; family Salticidae; genus Maratus; species Maratus speculifer. Next base: position 197,774,794 of record OZ025297.1, read on the forward strand.
GGTACAGGTATACAGAAATATAGACTTGCATTAGATCTCAGAATGGTTAATACTATAATTCAAGGTTCGTCCTATCCACTTCCAAAAATTCAAACCATTATTTCAAATCTTTCACAATATCGTTTTTTTTCTTCTCTCGACTTTCATCAGGCATATCATCAGATTGATTTGCCTGCAAAATTTCAAAATCAGCTCACATTCACTACAATGTTTGGTTCTTTTCGGTATAAGAGATTAGTATTCGGATTAAAATCTAGCGCCTCAATTTTTCAAGCTTTAATGGACTCGTTACTTGATGAATTACAGTTAGAAGGTGTCTATACCTACCAAGATGATCTTATTGTTGGTGCCAATTCATATCAAGAAATGTGTGATAAGTTGGATAAAATTCTTGCAATATTAGTCAAATATAATTTAACGCTGTCCCCTAACAAATGCACTTTTCACAAAACCAGTTTAGATTATCTTGGATTTCACATAGAAAATCAAACTATTTCTCCTGTTCAGTCGAACATTGTAAAAATAACTTCTTTTCCAACACCTACAACTAAACGTCAATTAAAAGCACTCATAGCTGTCATTACATTCTACAAATCTCTGGTTCCATCCTTTTCTGAACTTGTGCAGCCTCTCATAAACTTAACTACTCCAAAAGCCAAATTTAAGTGGACAAGTAAACATAAAAAAATTATGGACACCATACAGAAAATATTCTTTAATCCACCCATGGTTAGATTACCTGATTGGGACAAAAAGTTCTATTTAAATACTGATGCGTCAAATATTGCTATTTCTGGCGTCTTACTACAAGAACATGATAAACAACTATTACCTGTTGCGTACTTTTCAAAATCTTTAAAAGCATCAGAAAAAAATACCCTGCACTAAAATTAGAACTCATGGCGATTCATAAATCAGTTACTGCTTTCAAATATTATTTATACAACAGAGAATTTGTAATCCTTTCAGATAGTAAACCATTAGAAAAGTACAACAAAACTACAAATGCAGCTGATATTATCTCTCACTGGCTCATGAATCTCTCAGAATACACATACAAATTTCAACATATTCCAGGTAAAAAGAATGTACTCGCTGACTATTTATCTCGCTGTAACTTTGAAAATAATCAACAGATTTTAGCTACAAATCCTGAACTTATTCATGATACTCAACCCTTACCTATTGTAGAATGTGATACTCCACACTCCAACTCGACTGATTCTAATATGCATGTTAACTGCCTTATTTCTGGTACACAAACAAATCCTGACCCTTTATTAGAAATTTCGAATGAAACATTTGCTACTGAACAACACAATGACCCTACTTTGTCTGTGGTTTATAAAGAAATCTTAAAGAAAGGATCTTCTCAAAAATTTCCTAACTACTTCATTCATCCTGATTCGAAAGTAATAATGTTAAAGTAGGAAATTATTTTTAATAACACTTTTTCGTATCACATTATTGTTCCAAATTCACTTAAAAGCAAAGTCTTAACAATTTCACATTTATCTCATTTTGGCTTTAATAAAACTTATGAATTCTTGTCAGGTAGATATTTTTGGAAGGGTATGTATGTAGACACTTTAAACTTTGTTGCATCCTGTATCTAATGTCTTCAAACTAAACATCATCAAACTCCACCCGCACCTTTGCAGCCCACATACACTCCCAGGTACCCTGGTCACACTATCAGTACTGATCTCCTTGGACCGTTTACTAATGGAAAATATGTTTTAACTATCACTGATCATTTTTCGAGACATATTGAACTCTTTCCACTTAATGACATATCTGCAAGTAAGGTTGTTAAATGCTTATTCTCTTACATAACCACCTTTGGGAGACCTTCGGTTGTCTTATCAGACTTAGGACCGCAGTACACTTCTCAGGTATATAACATTTTTAATGATACAATGGGCATTAAGGTATTACACAGTTCTGCCTCGAGACCACAATCAAATGCGATAGCAGAGCGAATCAATAAATCAATCAAATATTCAGTCAATATTCTTTTACAAGAAGGTCACTCATTCGAAAATGCAGTCTTTATACACAAATCTCTTTATAACGGCTCCAAACATGCAACTACATTGTACTCTCCTAATTTTCTTCATTTTGGACGCGAACTTTCTCTAATTTTTGACACTTTTGATCAGTCGTGCAACCAACCCTTTCTTGATAAACATATTGAAGTACACAAATTACTTGATGATTTGAGTAAGATATATGACAAAGCTTATAACAACATTAAATCTGCTCAAGATAAAAGATATAAATATTACGGTCAAAAAGCTAAATTAAGATCCATTTTCTTAAAAGATATTGTATATCTAAAATCAAATGACAAGTTTAAAACAAAGTATACTGGTCCATATATTGTCACTTGTAAACATTCCCCTGTGTCATTCTCAATTAAAAGGTTGTATACTCCTGATAACACAGCATTTCGGGTACATATTGATAGACTTTTACTAGTACCTCCTCGTTATGGACATTTATTTGATGCATCAAGTCATATAAACAACCCTAACTTTAATACGTTTTATCAACCACATACATACAATCTAAGAAACAGAAGCTAATGTAAAAACACTATTTATTATTTTTTATGTCATGTTTTATAATACCACATATCCAACCAAAGAGCTCATGGTTGTGTGTATGTTGTTTTTGACTGATCTTTAACAGTATCATGGCTGGTCCATCACTGTTGCTCTGAAGATCTCTTAGGAACAATATTAGGTATCATTGTTATCCTTTAACACTTAGATATGTCTTCATACTCACTTAAATTTTATTTACTTTTTATTTTGTTTCTTTTTGCAGTACACTTAAAATTTCTTTGACAATACTCATTAATTTAGTAAATTTTCCAGTAGCTAACCTCCCACTTAACAATTCCTGTACTATAAGTCAAACATATTATAGTTAGATAAACAGGTACTGTAGTTTAGAAAAGTAAACAAATTATTCATGCAATTAAATAAAACACAGTTTTCATATATGACTTGTTCATCACCCCACTCGATTGTGACACATTTTTCGTCTCTCTTCACTCTAGGATTGTCTCCCCATATTAGTTGTTAGATGATATACATTTTTTTGTTTTTTTCTTTTTGAATTCTTCCCTTTGAAGTCTTGTCCCCATTCAAAATTAATGCCCTAAGGGTTCAAGCTTCATTGTGTTGAGAGACAAAGTTTTGGAATTGGAGTTTTAGTTCAAATTTTTGAATTGTGATTCCAATTCACAACAATTTAAATTTTTTCATGTAATTCGACGTGGGCTCCTTCAGAAGACCGGTAGTGCCTTCGGGGGAGCATCACAATTCCCTCCTCATCTAAGGCTAGGCCCTCAGCCGATGCCATAATACTTGTGTTGTACACAAGATTCAGGGTGACGCATATTTTTATGGGCGTGCTTGGAGCACCTCTTTTTTTTGTCATCCTATGCTTCGGCATGAAAAACTTTTTACAAAAAACATTTTTTTTATTTTAATATACATCATTTTAATATACATTACTCTTTTTTAATTTTTTTTGAAACGTATAGTGCTATTATGTTATTTTTGTGTATTGCCATTTTACGTTCATTTAGTATTAGTTTCATGATTTGTGTATATGTTTCAAAATTTTTACTTGTGTCATGATAACAATCAAAGCTGCAGTAATGTTTTTGTACTGTCTGAGTCGACTCAACTTATACATATAAAAATACAGTACTAGCTTGGATCCATATACAGAAATAGTAAAAAAATATAGAAACTTTAGAACTGCTGACTGTTTTTGGATACAAAACTCTCCATTATCATGACGTCAAATTTCTACAGATACATATAAAAAAAAAATTTTGCATTTATGTATGTTTTTATGTTATAATATTTTATGCTAGCCTATGCACATTGGACAGCAAAAGTTTTTTTGTGGTGCACAGGGTGATATATATAACGATTATTTCGTTATATATTGGTTATTTTCTTGAATTATTCCTTTACACCCCCCGTCTCTGTTCAATTCAAAATTAGTTTTAAGTTGTCCTTCATTCCTTTTCCATTTTTCTTGCTTATTAATTCTCTAACCGAAAATCGGCAGCTGCTTAACTTTATCTGTGAGAAATACACTCACATATTAAACAACCGTTTAAAACAATTTCCAGATGTCTGCTATTTCCGATCGAAGCAATTCTGCATTACCTTATAAGGAGATAATCTCTGTTTCGCAGTTAAAATTTATGCTTACGCTTCTTTTTCCTTTCTCGACAAAACCCTAAAAAGAATTTAACATCTGCGCAGTAAAATCTGATGTCCCTTCGGTGTGCTTCTTTGTTAGACATAACAACACGTGTAACATTTATCTATTGGCAACCTTTCCTTTCCCATCCCAGCTGGGTAACCAAATTGAATTCTGATCATGCCAGCTGCATTTTAACTGTTATTTGGCGTATACTATCCATTGTGCATGGGCGAACTTGTGTATGTTGGCGATTTTCTATCATGCCAAAAGTGGCGGTTTGTTGCTATGTACGAATTCACTTGACTCACTGCTCTTGTCTAGTGAAGTTGCTAAAAACTGTTCGGAGATTTTCTCTGAGTACTGTAAGTGTACCCCCCTAGTAATACATGTCTAAATAAAGAGTAACCTAGCAATCATTGTGGGGTTTTTTCGTACATCCGAATCTGGACTACTATACTTGATCATGCCTCTTCTAAGTGTTCTAATAGAATAGCAGCTGCTACAAAACTACGCTACAAATATAACTCTTTTTTTCGTAGCCACACAAAACCGGGTTTCTTTTCAATATGTTTGGTACAAACCGTATCTTTATATTTTCATTCGTTTTCGAATTATTTCTTTTTAAAGTTCGTCCAAACTTTTGGATCACCCGGTATGTATTCATTTGTATAAATATATGTTATCCCCGTTCGACACCTTTATACCAAACTAATGAAATTCCAATGTATAAAAAATTGCTTTTGGATCACAATATCCGTCTAGTTTATTTATATTGTGCTTCATCACGAGAATTAATGCATGGAATGAGCTTAAACTTTGTATTGTTTTAAAACTTGATACAAATTAGTTCTTATTACTTTTTAGTTAAACTGTCTAACAAGTGCTGCTACATTGCATGATTTTTGCAAGATTGGTATCTCAAGAACAATGCACGAATTTTAACCAATCTTCAGATTCTGTTTGATGATGACATAAGTTGTTGGTGATAAGGTGTTGATGTAAATCTACTAGCAAGTGGCACTGCTATACTGCATTTTTTCCCAATTTTTGCTCTGTTTCAAGAAGTACGGGTTTTCATCAAATTTCGTATTCAGTTAGAAGTTTTCATAAGTCGTGCTTTTTAGGTTGTAGTGTAAATCGCCAAACAGTGGGCATATTTGTACTACTATTGTCAGCAGTGTTGAATTTAGACATATTTCTCGATGTGGGATTTTTGTGGTTCCTGGAGATACATTTTACACTTCAGTTAAAGAGGTTGGATACCTGTTCATCAAGCGTAAAATTTCAGAGGGTATTTCAATCTTTCGCTAGGGTCTGCTTTCCTCGTCTATTTCACCACTTGAAATGAACACTGTGTCACAGGACTTACATGATGTTGTTAGTAATAATATATCAAGAACTAATGAATCGAATTTCATTGAAATTAATATATTCTTCCTGATTTTCTTTTTGTGTAAATCATGTAACAGAGTGCACTACTATGCTGCATTTTTTACTATATTTCTGATAGCTTTATATCAAAACTGATACGGGAAATTTAATCAAATTCGCTTTATATTACACTTTCACATAAATAAATCTTTATTAGGTAACTGCATATACTGTCCAACAAGTATCACTGTTATGTTTTTTGAAATGGAAATTTCGGTCATAGACCTTGTTGTTAGCGAAACTCAATGATTTTTTTGGAAAATGTAATTCTTATGATTCTGTTAAAAATGCACATATTTCAACGAACCTATAGTTTAAAAATTTTTTTGATGTTATAAGTTATCACTTAAATTTAGCACTGTAAAATTGAATTTTGATGTTTTAAAATCTATGAGACAGAAGATGATTTTGAGATTAGGACATCCGTCTACTTTACCTTCAACATATGAAAGAAAATGAACGTCAGGTATTTTTAGAGATATCAATTATTTTTTTTAAATATTGATTAAATCGAGATGGCAACAGTATCGATCAAATCAATAAAAAAATGGAATTCGCCCATAACTATTATATAGTACCTAATGAAGTATACCGGTAACACGTTTGAAATGTCTGTTGAATATTATTTTGCGATATGACAGCATCATGAACTACGAAAAAGGTGTCATTTACACCTACATAAACATACAAAATTTAGAAAGTCATCTAATGTTATGAAAAAATCCAAATAAAAATATTATTTATAAACCAATTTTCTCTAAAAGAAAAATCAAAATGATTTTTTTTCGGTAAATAGAAGAATCCAATTTTACCAAAAAAAAAAAAAAAAAAAAAAAAAAAAAAAAAATTATTGCACATTTCTACAGATTTTATCAAAGTAAAATTATTCTAAAAATATTTATTTCAATGCGAGAAGAAAAAAATTAAAACAAAGCTTTCTGAGTCTTAATTGAGCTTCAGAAGATTTTTAAAGACAAATATTTATTTACATGATATAGAACAAAACAATGCAAAATTCTTTTCAGGAATTCAGGAAAACTTCTTCACCCTTTTTTTAGAAAGTCATAACATTTCAAACGTTTATTTATTTCTATGAACTTTTACTTCGAAGTTCTTAACTATATTATATTCATAACTGAATTACTTTCATAAAAATTCAATTACGCTTTCAAGGAAAAGTCACGTAAAATAACGAGTTAGTGTTTCTGTATTTCAAGAGAAGTAAAATATTATACGTTAATTTTAATAAAAAATAATTAAAAAACTGTTAACTCATAATATTTTATACTACTTTTAGAAGAATTAATTATTAGATTATTTTAAATTTTCGACATTCGAATTTTGACAGATTTACAAATTTTACGGATCAGAGATTTCCAAAACGTATTTTTGCAAAAGATTTGTTTTTGAGTATGTCTGTCTGTATAGGACACTGATTTTGTGGGCTCTCTATCTAAAGAATTAATGCAGGGAAATTAATTAAAATATATATTCCATTAGTTTATGATATACATTGATGTTTTATTAGATTTTTCATGTAAATCGTAGAACATGAGTCGCAATTATGCCGCTTTATTCACTATTTCTGCGATAGCTCTATCTCAAAAAAATAATGAACAGATTTTTTCCAAAGTTCTGATTTAGATAGCCCTTGATATGTGCGGATAGTGATTACGTTTTTGTGTAAATTGTTCAACAAATGACGCTGCATTGAAGTATTCTTCACAATTTTCCATTAGCTTTATCTCAAGCACTAATGTAAGAATTTTTATAGAACTTTAGATTCAGATATACGTTGATAAAATACATATTATGTTTTAATGTAAAATGTAAAACAGGTTGCATGGTTATGCTAAATTATTTATTATATCCACAACAGCTCTATTTTTAGAACAAATGAATGACTTTCCATAAAACTTTTAGATTCTGGTAGACGTTGACACAAGATTTTTAATAAGATTTTGTTGTTAATCATGCTAGAGTTATTGCTGTTATGCTTTTATTTTTAACGATTTTCGAAAATGCTAAAACTCCAAATCTAGAGCTATTGTTTTTGTCAAACTTCAAATTCTGTTGAACTTTCAACATAAGCTGTTGCTGATTAGAATTTAGTACAAAATAAACAGCATGTGGTTTTGCTGTGGTACATTTGGCAAGATTTATACGATTTTAGTTTTAGTCATATCTCAAGAACTAATACATAGAATAATATATCATTAATACCCTCATTAAAATAATTTTGATACATTAACAGGTGTGAGATAGGAGAAAGTTTTGAAATTTGCTCATCAGAATAAATTGAAATAATAACGCACAATTAATTTAGATTTGTATATGAGTAAACAGCATTGCGAAGTTTTAAATTTGTTTTTTGGTAATATGTAAGTTATGTCACAGATAAAATATTACCACTTTTTCAATTTAACGAACCTTAAAATATATATATATTACACAGAAATTATTAAAAATTTCTATGAAAGTACAGAAAAAACTAAAATCTCTTTAAAGGTACACCAATTCTCAATTAAATACATTTGATTGAGTTTTATTTTACCGAGATTTCCCTTGTACTAAATCAATTTTCCTGCTGCGATTTTGTCTTTATTCAAAGATATTTTTATCTTTGTTAAAATTGATAAAATTTCAAAATACACACTTTTAAAATTACTTTTCAATATTTTTAGGAATATTAAATCATTTTTTTAGAATAATTTATAAAGGAAAATAATAGCCTCTCTGTTAGTTGGAATTCTTAGGCAAAAAAGTGCTCAAAAAGGTCTTGGGTTCGATTACCAGGATGGCTATACAAAAAATAATTGATTCAGCAGTTCAAAATTAATCGAAAAATCTCAATTCTTTCAAGCTCACTGAAATTGAATGCTTTACTGATTTTTTTTTTAAATTAAATTATTATCATAATAAATAAATGTACAGAGTGTTGTGTATTTTTACCGATGTTAATTTACAGAGTCTATTGAAAAAATATCAAATATTTTCTCTTTTATTTAACAGAATCTCTGTTTTTCTAATTACTAAATTTTATTTCTGGACAGTGAATGAGCACCATTGCTTGAGGTTTAGGAACTGGTGTTATTTTTTCAGAATATGTCTAATATGATTCCGTGTGTCAAAATGGATGAAAACCCTCATCAACATCGAGGAGATGATTTTTCTCTGTATTAATTGTTCTATCTTAAAAAAATAAAAAAATAATAATAAACTAAATTTTAATTTCAAGTATTCCTAATAGAATTGCAAAACAATTTTAATATTATAAGTGTGTATATTGAATTGCGCGTTTTAGCAAAGATAAAAATATCTTTGAATGAAGACGAAATCCCTACTGGGAATTTGACATAGTATAAAGAAAATGTCGCAATTCTGATGGCCGAGAAACTAAGTCAAACGCATTTAACCGAGAACTAGTGTAAATTAAAAAAAAATCTATTCTTTCTGTGCTTTTACAGTAAATTTGAAAATCTTCTTTCATTATCTAAAAAACAATATTAAAATTCTACACCTAGTAGCGGTGAAATGTTTTTTTTTTTAACTTTTGTCACAACCAACTTCAAATATTTTGTAAAAAATGTTATTCACAAAGTGTATAGACAAATATTGTACTTTTATAGAACATTTATAATGTGCAATGTTATAATTAAAAACAAAACAAAAAACAATTAAAAAAGTAAAAAAGATTAACTTTAAAAATATAGATTGTAGAAACATGTATTTTTTTTATAAGAAAATCTGCTGTTATTTCTCTTCAGAAATAAGCATTGTCTTTTGATGACTACTGACATTTTTCATTAAAAATTGAAAAAAATTGCTCCATACCACAATAAATCAAGTATATGTACATCCAAAAATAAATAAATGAATAGTTTAACGTAACGTACTTTAAGAATATTGCATAGGAGCTTAATCATTACAGGATGAAACTTTCTGCGCGCAGATCAACATATTTGTTAATAATTAAACAAAAGGTTTAAAGCATTGTCTGAAATAATGAAAATTTATTACTTTTATATAAAGTTTCTCATATAAAGGAAGAAGAAATAATATGTAAATTCAGAAATTGTTTAAATATGGTTGAAAATACAGAAAAGACCTTATTAAAACAACACAAGTAAAAAAAAAAAAAAAAAAAAAAAAAAAAAAAAAAAAAAAGGAAACGTTTGAAAAAACTTATTTGTAGAAATGTAGGTTATAGAATATTGTATATATATATATATTTTTTAAAATCTATTGATATTTTATGTTAGAGGTAAGTACTTTATATATGTTATTTATTCAGGATTCAGTATAATAGGCTATTAAAATTTATTAAAAACAACTTCTCCCCCTAAAAATAATTACAATTTGAAAGGTATTTACTTTATTAGCGTGCACCATAGCATGATTTAGAGTCTTAAGGGTGTATTCTCATCAAAACTGCTTATGTTCAGATTTATTTTCAAATTCATTTTTATTCTGAAATGCACCAAACTTTCAAAATCTCTTATTTAGAAACAACACAAGGTGCCGTGATTGACGATTTTTTGATAAATGTAGAATATATTGCAAAAAAATGCTGTCAAAAACAGCGTTTTGGACCAAATTTTCCGAAGCGGGAGATTTTCGAACGAATAAAAGGGCCACGCTGAGAAAATAATTGCTTATAAACCAAGCTCTAATTAATTCCGCGAAAAATAACATCACACGGAACCTTGTACATCCCTCCAAAAATTCTCTCAGCAAGTTTCATATTTCTACATTAAAAATGAGCTTGGAAACGTATGGGAAAATTTCTAGCTGTTGAAGGTGGAAAGTCATTTTTTCGAATACACCCTTAAGTCGGATATAATATATAATCGAAAAAAGAATTTTTTTTCAGATTATGTAATCGAAACAATTAATCAGTTTCCTATTCTCTACACTGAAAGAACCGGTTTCTAAATTAAGTAAAATGTACTGAATTTTAAGTACTTCACATACTCAAAATAGCTCCGATTCAAATGTACTCAAAACTAAGAAACACGTGTACTTATTTTTGAGTATATGGTTGTGTTGAAATGTAAATCGCTATGAACTGTCCCCTTAACTTATAAATTAAATTAAAATTATACTAGCATTTATTTCTTGCTCAAAATTATTAACAATAAAAGTTTAATTGATTGTTTATTAAGAAAAATAGCAAAAAATATTTGCAAAATACGCAAATCGAATATTTTTTATGACAAGAGCATTATTTGCAAGCACTTTTAAATAATTTCAAAATGTTTTGTATAATTTAATAATTACATTAATGAGCATCTTTCATGCCACCATTAATAAGATAACCAATACTGGTCACAGAATTATCGTTAGTTTGGATTTGATAACATGTGATGTTTCAAAATTGAAAATGCAATGTGATCATTTTTGCTCCAAACATACTCAATTCAGTATGAGTACATCGATGTACTCATTTTTGAGTATTTAATTTTTTACAGTGTAAACTTACCGAAATTTAATAAATTTCCATCAAGGTCACTTTAATTTCCACATAGTTTGTGCATTGTCTTTTTTGTATGAAATAAGGATATTTTAATAATTAATGTTATTTCAAAAAATAAAATGCAAAGTTATTTAAACGACATTAAATATCACAATATTAAGTGGAGTCAACTTTAAAATAAGAAATTAAAAATATATATATTTACTCAGCTTTTCAAAAACAACGGAAAAATAACCCTAGTCATTCAAATTTTACTCAAAAATAAATATCTATATTTAAATGCAATTTATTTTAAACATTAATTTAAAAAATATATGATGCAACTAACTGAAAAAATCTTTTTTAATATCCTGTAATGAATATCACACAATTTACAGCATATTAGTTACAATTCACAAACATAAGTTTATTTTTTTAAATCATTTTTAAACAAATTCTTATGAACCATTAAACCGTAAATGACAGCTCATGATAAGAAAAATGAAAAAATGTATTCTTACTTTAGCACCTTCAAATTTTCGCTTGGTTAACTGTTTAGTCAGTCGTGAAAATCTCATTTATTTTATCGGCAAAATTTACGCGCGTAACGAGCTATTACACATAATAAAACATTTATAAATTTGATTTTGACATTTCAGCTTATTGCCATAAATACTATAAAGAAAATTTAAAGTTATTTAATAAAAAGTATTGTTATTATTTATTTTTCTAATTAAGGGGTCAGGTACCTTTGATCGATTAAAATAGAAGCAAAATTTGCGCACAGTATTGATCTCAATATCTTTAAATCTATCCCTTTTAAAAACTTCAAATTTTTAACACATATTTAAATAATCTTCCTGTAACTGTTACAGGTCATGGAATATTTTTATCCCTTCACCATAAAATAAAATTATAAAATTATAAAAAGTCTTTTTTTCTCGAAGAAAAATCATACATAGTCTTGCGCGCAGCTTGAGATGCATAAAAAATATCATAAAAACCTAAAATCACTTTATAATAAAAGAAAAATAGTCAGTAATCAAAATGACGAACCCTAGTTATTTTAAATTCTGTCTTTGTATAAAAAATACATAAAAATATGAAAAATATCAAAATTTAGCACTTTTTTTGTAAATAATAATTCATAACTTAAAAATTCATACACAAAAGTGATAGTAGTTCGTCATTTTAAGCATTTATATGTTATGTAACTTCTGTAAAAGTTTCATCAAATTCTACCCAACCATTTTCGAGCAATCATGCGCGCAAGTTGAAAAAATAGCATTTTGAGAAAATCTAATTTAAAGATAAAATTTCTTTTTAAAACATATTGTGCAAAATATCTTTAGATATTTAAGTTTACGTATATTTATTTACTTATCTATTTATATAAAAACATAAATTCAATAAGTTTCATTATAAAAAAAATAGTAAATAGTGTGCTATAAAACATGCAAAATGAATATAAATACACAAATAACATATACCGATACAACATTTTTCTATATATTTATTCATTATTTACAAAATTTTTACATGAAACTGTTAATACTTCATCATTTTCAACATTTATATGCCATGTAAGAGATGTTAATTTTTTATGACATTTTAGACAACCATTTCAGAGAAATCATGCGCGCAGTTGAATCATAAACGTAAAAACGAAAATAATGTTTCGTCATATCGTTCTTCTAAGTAACCATTCATTATCTAATAAATCCTTACATCAAACCGATAACAATTCGGCATTTTTCAACATTTGAATGTTTTGTAAGAGCTGTTAATTTTTTATAAAATTTTAGATAACCATTTCGGAGAAATCATGCGCGCTATTGAATTGTAAACGTAAAAACGAAAATAATTTTTCCTCATATCATTCTTCTAAAAAACCATTCATTATTTAATAAATCCTTACATGACACTGATAATACTTCGTCATTTTTAACATTTGAATGTTTTGTTAGAGCTGTTAATTTTTTATAAAATTTTAGCCAACAATTTCGGAGAAATCATGCGCGCTATTGAATCGTAAGCGTAAAAACGAAAATTATTTTTGTGAAAATTCAATTGAAAGAAAAGATTGACTTGTGAACTTATTATGAAACATAATTTTTAAGTATTGCAGTAATTTATATAATTATTTACTTAGCTTATTATTTATACACATGAATTTAATAAATATTAAAAAATAATAAATATTGTGCACTAAATCAAGAAAAACAAAAGTAGAAATAAAAATAAAGTTTACCTTTACAAGAACAATACTGCATCATCTGTTTACTTAGATTATTAGGTTAATAAACTTTTTGTAGAATGTAGAAATTGATTTACACATAATAAATAAAAAACAACAGATGATCTTTTAATTGTATGGGCACTTGTCGCATCATTTTTCATCATACTGCCAATAAATTAGAAGTCTTGTGAAACAAAAATCTATAAATTCATGCTGATGTTTTCTATTGCATTAAATAAATAAACCTTTTAGAAACTTGAACACTAATTTACATACATATACTTTGATAACTATCATCGCATGGGATAACAGATGGAAAAAAATCTTTGCTCAAAGATTTTCACAAAACTTAACACATTTAAAAAGAAAAAGCGTAAGAGAAAGCGTAAATTAGAAGTTGCAATCCATTGGTCGTCTAACTCTTTCAAACGTCCTCGAGCATGTGCACCAACTGTCAAGCCAAATTCTTGCATTACATTCATTTTTCCTTGATTGCCATCATGAAACAAAATAACTGCTTCATTTGTAGCAATTTCCACAATCCTTTTACCTACTCCTTGTGTTTTTGGACATAATTTCCATATTAAAGAATTTATCGATTCATTGTTGTTCAGGGTCTTACCTCCTAAGAACCTAGACAGAAATTTTGGCTGTGATAAGTCATTAAAAATTGGTTTTATAGTACCCATTACACTAGTCGGCACTGTGTTATTGTGTTTAAATGTTTTAATGGTACCACAAGCAACTGCTTTATTGTATTTGCACCAAGATTCACTTCCAGTAGGGCAAATTGAATGAAGAGGCTCGGCATCCGTTGAACGAGTATGAAAATATGCAGCCCAGATAGCTTTACGCATATTATGTAATTTTTTTTTTATTCTGTCGAATTACATTTCCATAATAATCTGTTAGCTTAGCAATGATGTTGTCTGTAAGTGCTTTACCTTCACTACATTTTACTTTGTTTTGTTTAAGTTTTCGTAAGCGTGTGCCCATTCTACTTTGAATGTGACCCACGCATTCAATTTTTTCAACTTTTGTATCAGAGCCACATGGGCTGGCCTCTGATATGGCTTGAAAAGTTTTGGCATCACCATCACCTATATATCCAATGTACTTTACGTTTCTTGTGGCTTCTGAACGTTGAAATATTCGAACCATACCGCTTAGTTCCATTTTTCCAGCAGATCCATCGTGGTTATTGAGGCAATCGTTTTTCATGGGGTTTTTTCCGGGAATTATATTCATGCGTCCCTTTTTTTAGTTTCCATGCATCACATGACTTGCAAAATGAGGAAAGGACTTCAGTATCAATAACTTTGCCGCTTTTGTCACCGATGACAGTACACACACCTATTCGTGAAGTGTGACCCCGAGTTTTCCATGTACCGTCACCACTGATGTTTAAGCATGAAGAATCCGTCAGAGTTACTTCTTCTGAAGCTGCAGGTATCATAGATTTTTCTGCGACAGATGCAGAGCATTTCTGTAGCACCTTTATCGCAGCATTGTAAGATTTTTTGGAAACCGATTGAGGCTGATCCATGATTCCACAAAACAGTTTCATTGCTGCATACCCCAGTCCAATTGATCTAATGGCATTAAATATATCTATTGTTAATTTCTGAAATTTTGTTATTTTCGCCGATCTTCTTAGAATTCTTAAATTTAATAACTTCAGCACAATTTTCACATAAAATCGAAATTTTAGATGATAAGCTACATTCAATTTCTTCTGTAATACTTACTTCACCACCACAAGCTTTACAGCATAAAAATTTTTCCAGAATGGAAAACATGTGACTCACATCCATAATACGATTTCCATCAAAATTAGAATTATATTCAAACTACTTGTTTGCAGAAAGTTTTCTCTGTGAAGCACTGTTATTCAGTGAATCATTTTCACTTTTCGTCAGGTTTCTGGTGTGTATATTCCCAGTAAATTTCATTTTTTTCGGTCGTATCCCAAAAGCTCTTTTAGGTGTGTTTTCGCTAAGAACTTCACTCATTGTAGCAGAAGATTATTAACGAAATAAATAAAATTTAAAGCTAAAGTAAAACTTATTCGCAAAAAATCACTATAAAAACAATCAAAAATTTAGAATCAAAAGAGTAAACAACACAACGTGCATAGATTTATCTCTAAATCGAGCTAAATAGCTTGAATCTAAAGTTGAAGTAGCAGTTGCTAATTTCTGCTTGTATTCCTGAAAGGAAAGGGAAAATAAATAACCACAGAGTAAAGAAAAATAAGAGTAGAAATCCCTGAATCTTATCAGCTACGGCCGGCGCCAGCTGCGTGAAAAATGTAAACAAGCAGTCTAGCCCGTTAAATATCGCTGTTTCATGAAAAGAGGCCTTACTATTTTGCCCATAACTTCGTTTCTAATGAGAATTTTTTATGGGGTTTGTTTTAATATGAATCTAAAAGATTATACTTTCATATAAAGCAATAAAAAAATCGAAATTTTGACCATTTGAAAGGTACTTGACCCCTTTAAAAATGCTAAAATTTGAATTCCCACAATAAATATTCCTTTTAAACAAAGCAAAATATATTAATTATAAAAATATTACTTGTGATGACACTGAAATATATAAGAGCAATCTACAAAAATGTAGTTAGACAAATGATAAGCTCATGTGTATTAAATGTCTAAAAAATGATATATCGAAAACAAAACGAAGACCACTTTCTTCCATTTTTGGCTCGTACAAACCACGAAACGTTTAAAAGAGATTTGGCTTCAGGCCATTCGGCTGCTAAATAAACTCGTTTTATTAGTTCTGCTGCAGTACGAGGCATAATCCCTAGGGGACGATTGACACGTATACAAGCCTCAAAAAGGCTTAAGAATTTTTATTTATACCCATCTTCAAAATTATACTGTAAAATTTGCCTTATCAAAGTATTTACTCGATTTAAAAATAAACAAATGTTAACTTTTAGGATCCGGTGAAAATAAATTAAAAATTTCGTAAAAGGCTCCCGTCGCGAAGGGGTTAAATATGATAGACTGCATTTGAAAAGACCAATACTTTGCGTCTCACTCACTCCAGCTTCTAAAAAGGCACGTTTAAACTGTTGTCATAGTCTCATGTTCAAAGACCTAACACAGACTGGACTCGATAATTTCTTCCTGACGTGTCCAGATATGGTGCGAACATTCATTCTAGACATGTTTTTATCTGGAGAGAGTAAGGAGTACTTCCCTTATGATGTCTGTAATATATCTATGGCGAGGCGTAAAATACTTTTTTTTTCGAAATTCTTTTCTGCCTAGCGTGAAAAGTTGGGGAGTGATATCACTAACATAACTCACAAAATTTCACAACAATCAATAAATATCCTCCGGTTCCACTTTTGAGTCGAAATGTTGAGTTTTAGCCGAAAATGTTGTAAATTTTCACATTTCAGCAGTATTTTTAATTTTCATTTTTTTTTCGCCCTAGAGCGGAAAAGGTGTTAGAGTACATAAGGAACATAAGTTCAAACTAATGAAGAATATAAAAAATATCTTCCGGTTCCATTTTGGAGTTTAAATATGGGATATTTATCAAAAATGATGCAATTTTTCACACCTTAGTGATTTTTTTTTTTAATTTTAGATTTTCTATTCCCAATGGCACGAAAATGTTGGAAAAATATAATAGAAACATAGGGGAAAACATTAGAATAATCAATAAATATCTTCCGATTTCTCTTTCGGCGTTTAAAAATGTCAAAGTCGCCAAAAATTATGTAAATTTTCTGTTCTTAGGGATTTTTATCTTATCAATTTTCTCTTCTCGTTGGCGCGGGAAATTCAGAAAGTCATACGACAAACATAAGTGTTAAAAATTAAAGTAATTAATAAATGTCTTCTTGTTTGATTTTTATTACTTAAACTGGCAAATACGTGGCATTAATATACACAAAAATCATAGAACAATCGAATTAAAAGCGATCTGAGGGAAATTCCTCTAAGTTCAGCTTTATGTTCGTTTTCTGTAGTGTTACTGTTGGTTCAATGTTCTGCTCGTGATAGGTTCGTAATGGGGATATTCAATTTTATCTTCTATAAGTTATAGAAAAATATTACATTTGAAAGTGTTTACAAAATTTTGATTTTTAATATTGCGTTGAACTACTAGTGTGCATGGAAGTTATTACACAGAAATATTACAATTAAGGCGCAGTACACGGGATTTGTCTTATCCAATTTTTTGGGATCATACAGAATTAAGAACTGGCGTTCTATCAACATATGAAGCTATAATGAACTTCTTTGTTGGTGAGAAATGAACCGAAATATAATAAAAAATCGGACCAACCATTGGGGAGATAGCGGATTAAGGGCTGAAATAGTTGAAGCAATTTGGCAGGCTGCATCTGTTCCAACGGTTTCTAGGCAAAGAATAGTTCAAATGATTGGTTCATATAGTAATAAATACAATAGTATAAAGGAGATTTACGCTAAAGAACAGAGAAGTCAAAATTGAAAATTTTCCAATTGAAAGGGAAAAAACGTCTGTTTGAAATTTTTTCTTACAAGTGTACATCTCTAGAAAGATGTAAATGTCCACGTGATGTAAAAATTCCAGAATTAGAGGACAGTTCCTTGAGGATCAAAGAACTTCAAGGAAATTATCGATTGACCCAATTGATACATTCGGAAACACGACTCACAATATGGAAACTCAACGAGTAAATAACGCTCTAAAAAGAATAAGAAAGTTTCAGAAAACGGTATAAAAAAGGGGAAATACAATCACTACTGGTTCATCAAAGACTTAGAGTTATTTAAATCTTTCAGACTTGTTGATGAATAACTGTGTCACGATCTTAGTGATAAACCTTTAGAGTCATTGCAATCGAACATAAATACTATAAATATATCACGAATAACCCGTCGTCCTGCCCTAGCGAGAACTTGAGACAAAATGCGATTGTACGACCGAGTTGCAGTATCAGTAACAGGCGCACTTCTTGAAGACTTAGGAGTTGTGACACATGACGACATGTCCAATGTTATAGACAGGCATAATACAAAAAGAGAAAGAAAGAAATATCGCAATGCCAAGTCCAAGATTAGAGTGTCATATCCACCAATACTTTCAAAATATTATATTTTGACAGTCGAAAGGATCAAACTTTAATTCAGAAGAATATTGTGGGAACGCTCCATCAATAAAATGTGCTTAAAGAATATTTTACATTTATAGAAGCACCTGGCTGCGATTACATAAGGCAAGTGTCACCAATAACCTCTTCTGCTAATATTCTCATATGATTTTTCATACTTTCCGCTCCAGCGAGAAGAGAAAATTGATAAGAAAAAGAATACCAGAAATGGAAAATTTACATACTTTTTGGCTACTTTGAAATTTTTAGATCCCAAAAGGGAAGCCGGATGATTTTTATTTATTATTCTAAATTATTTTACTTGTGTTTCTTGCATATTCTCCGAACATTTCCATGCCAGCGGGAATAGAAAATTGAAAAGTAAAAAAAAAAGACTAAAATGTGAAAATTTGTATCATTTTTGACAAATTTCCCATATTTAGAACCCAAAGTGGAACCGGAAGATTTTTTTTTAATTATTCTAATATTTTAAACTTGTGTTTGTTATGCATTCTTTCAGTTTTTCCGCACTAGGGCGAAGAAAAAATTGAAAATTAAAATTATTACTGAAATGTAAAAATTACAACATTTTTGGTTAAAATTGCATATTTCGACACAAAAATGGAACCGGAAGATATTTATTGATTGTTTTGAAATTTTGTGAGTATATTACTGGTACCACTCCACAACTTTTTAGCGCTAGGGATAAAATAATTTCAATAAAAACTTTTTTAAGCTTTGTCTTAATATCTAGTTCTAGTACAGTCTTCTTGACTCCATTGAACATGATCATGCCAACATGTTAAACAAGGTGTCTCTTTGGAAGCTGGAATAAGTTGCATACAAGCTAATGATTTTTTTCTTTTTTCTTTCCGCATACAATCTACCGTCGTTAAGTCTACGTGCGGTAATACAATGGCTAATTGGAGTTCTTGTGTCAGCCTGAATATCTCAAACTAATTATCTTACCGCCACCTCGTGATATCTTCGAGCCGAAAATGACAGAAAACGGTCTCCAGATGAAAATGATGCTCTTGGTTTGCGAGGTATGATACGGGAGTTTTCAGGATTCATAAGTAAGAACAACAACACATTTAAACATCAGTTTGTATAAAATGTCTCGTTTAAAAAATGTTTTATTTTTATTTTTATATCGACACTTTGGACAAGTTCTATTCTTAAACATCAGTTTGTTTATGCACTAAACACTGTGTTTATGCATTAATCTCTGTACACTGTAAAAAAAAAGGGTCGATCTACTAAAAAAAGAAATAAGTGATCCTTGTAATTACTAAAAAAATTTAGTAATCTTACTCGGTTACAAGGAATCTGTAAGAATTACTAGAAAAAATCTAGCTACGAATAGAGTTACTCATTTTACATTTTTAATAGCTATTACTAAAACTCACTTGGTGTGGCCGTCATAGCCTAGTGGTCATAGCACCGAACTCCAGGCTGAAAGTATCTGGGTTCGATGCTGGCCGCCCTCAAATATGCTCCGAATGTATGCAAATTAAGTACTGTGGGATGTTATTCGGTACTTAAAATGTAGAACAGAGATGTTACAGTCACATTTTATTGTAGACAACACAACACATATCACATTATATACAAATCGCAAGACGAGCGCAACTCAATCAATTGAATATTCATGAAAATTACTTAGCACAAAGAACATCTCTAAGAGAGATGAATAGCGAACACACATCCCAATCTTACATCTTAACTGCAAACTCAATTACTTCACTTCATTTCATGTCTTTTTAGAAAAGGAAGGCAAAATATCTCCGGATATTTTGCCGAAGGTGTCAATAGCGCCACCTATAGATACTATAATTTAGGGAAGGCAGTCACCCTGTTACAGCCTCCCCCTCTGATTCCGCGAACGTCCCGGTGTGGAACCAGTAACTTTCTTTGGTGGCCTACCGCGTTTCTTAATGGGTGCGACAGGCACTATGTCAGAGTCATTACATAGTTTTAAGGCAGAAGTGTGACATGTAGCAAGTGGATCATTTGGACTGTCCATACTTGCTATGACAAAAGTGGTGGGTGATTTTTGAGTTAAAATGATGTAAGGTCCATCACGTTTAGGCATGAACTTCGACGTTTTGTTGTTAGAGGCTTTACTTACTGGATGTAAGTCAACCCAAACTTTGTCTCCTGGAACAAAACTATGTCCCGGTTTCCGACTACGGTCAGCAAATTTTTTCCTCTGATCTTGCTTAGATTCAACTTTGTCTTTGATTTCTTTGGTGCATTTTGCGAATTTCTTGAGATATGGAGTAATCTCAGGCACAAAATTATCATTTTGAATTACAGCACGAATGTCATGCTGAACATCATCCGTTGTTCTCAATTCTCTTCCAAACTGCAAGAATGCTGCTGTTTCTCCAGTAGTGTCACACTTAGCAGTATTTAGTGCAAAACGGATTGTTGGAAGCTTTTCTTCCCAAGAGCAGTGATCATTTTCTACTAATATAGCTAATCTCGGCTTGAGATCTCTATTTTTCCTCTCCACAGGATTAGCCTGGGGATGGTATATGGGAGTTGGATTTTGTTTGATACCTAAAAGAAAACAAAGTTGTTGCATCACACTACTAACAAATTGGGGTCCGTTATCACATATTATACGTCTCGGTAGACCATATCTAAGGATAACTTCTTCAAGCAACGTAGTTGCACACTGCGCTGCAGTAGCATGTGTAAGGGCAAACAATTCCACCCATCTTGTAGCATAGTCTTCTACTATAAATATCCACCTTTTCTCGTTTTTACTTTTTGGTAAAGGGCCAAAAAGATCGATTGATAGAACTTCAAATCTTTGTGAATACACTGGTGTTTGTAACAAACCGGATGGTTTTTGATTAGAAGGCTTATACCTATTGCATTCAGCACAATTTTTGACATAATTTGCAATGTATGAACGCATTCCAGTCCAATAATACCTTTTGGATATTCTATTTAACGTACCTTCAGCACCGTAGTGACCAGCCGTAGGTGAATCGTGGTGTCCTTTTAAAATTTTCTCTCTTTCACGTGATGGGACAACTAGTTGAGCTTCTTCTGATTCCGAACTTGGAGAATACCTGTATAAAACTCCTTGATTCATAATATAACAGCGATCAGTCCAGTTAGTATAGTCAAGAGTTTTTTCTTCATCTTCGAAACTTTTAATAATTTTCTTTAATTCTTCATCTTTCATTTGTTCAGCACGTAAATCACTTGATGATTTAGAAGGAATATCAACTATTATAGCGCAAATATCGCAACTTTCTTTATTGGTGTGATCACAAGCAGGACGAGAAAGCATGTCAGCTATGACGTTCGCTTTGCTTTTGGCTAGAAGATTCTCAATTTGGGTTTTCAACAATTCATTCTTTGCTTGTGATAACTTGTAAGGAGGTAGTGATATAGGACGATGTTCTCTAGTATTTATATGATGTTCGACGACGGGTGTTGCTTCTCCCCCTGGTCGAAAGGTATTGGAAAATTTTTCAGGTGAGTCATTAAGCCTTTTCCTTTGTATCTCAGATAGATGCTGACCTTCTGTTTCTCTTAACATAACCGAGTTAACTGTGGCAGTTGGGGCTGAGATTTCAGGCGTCGTAATGAAAGGATCATCAGAAAAGGGAATTTTACGTTTAGGATTGTTCTGGAAATACCAACTTTGGCTTCTCATGTCTACCACGATCCCCATTTTATTTAAAAAATCTATGCCTAACAATGTTCTATTTCCCTGGGCTTCGGGTAAGGCAAAAATCGTTGTACTAGTTGTACGACCTTCTATTTCAACTGTGATTTTTGCTTGAAGAACGTTGGTTTCTTTTCGTAGTCCATCAGCAAGTGTTATGCTTACACCGGTGTCTTCGAACACAGTTCCTTGGTCACACAGAATCTTGTATAACATTTCCCCAGCAATACAATAAGTAGCTCCTGTATCTGCGCAAGCAACCCCTGTAACACCATTTACCTTTATGTATAACAAAGGTGTGGCTTGAGTATTGACAGAACAAGATTTGAGATGAAGGGAACGAAAATTTGCTGATTGAGTCTGCGTGGATGGAGAACAATTAGGACATTTGGCTTTGATAAAACCTTGTTTACCACAGCCATAACAACTTATAATCGGACGCTTATCATTGTTTTCGTATCTTGAATTTGTATATTTTGAAGTAGAATGATGATTTTTATAGTTTGAAAAATGTTCGTTAGTTTCATGTTTAGGTGTTTGATTTTTCAAGAATTCTTGACCATTTCAATTTTTCGGCAAAACATGTTTCTGCGCTTCACGCGTTTTTGGATAACTTGCTGACTTTTGAGAAGAAGGTTTAATGTTTTCGTAAATGTCTAGCTTTTCAGCCAACACGACAGGATCATTTAATTTGTCCCAACCATCTAAGTAATGATTTTTATATTCTGATGGGCACTTTTTCTTAATCTGATCAGCGATTATTAGTTCAGTTAGTTTTTCAAATGAATTGATTTCTAAGTCGGATAACCAACCCTCAAAATAATTTCTAAGTTCAAAATAAAAATCTTTCCAAGTAGAATTTTCTCTTTTTTGATGTCGGCTAAATAATACTCTAAACTTTTCTGCTGTCAACTTAAATCTTTTAAGCAATATGTCACAAATATAAGAATAATTTTTGAACATTTCTTCTGGTTCTTGGGCGATTAGTTTACCAATGTCGTTCGGAAGTACAGCAATTAATTGAGAAACCCAAAATTCTTTGGAGACATTAAGCATTTTCATTTGACGTTCAAACATTGTCAAAAACAAAGACATATCATCCTTTTCAGGAATAAATGTTGGCAAGATATTTTTAATATCTATACGCATCTGGTCTATTTGATTTTGTGGTACTGTTGTCGCGGTAGGGTTTTGAGCATGTAGCTTAAGCTTTTCTAGCTCATATGCTCTTTCCTCTGCAATACGTTTATCCTGAATCATTTGTTGTTCTGCAATTTCTTGTTTTTTGCGATCTTCCACGATAGCCATAAATGCCTCTTTAACAAATTGTTCGTCGTCTTTAAGCAGTTGACACTTCATAATTTTCTCACGTAAGACTGATAGTTTATCATCTTTATCTACATCTAACTCTAATTCTGTGCCCAAATTAAACAAATCGATTTTTTTTTCCTTTAGAAAGAAACGCCATTTTTCCCAAATTGTTGTTGATATTGTTGATTTATGCTTAAGTTAGAAAACTATTATATACGTGACCCATTAAATAATAAGAACAAAATGACTACCTTCCCCTTACAGGTAAATAAAACATGCAAATATAGATAAATTTTCATAAATAAATGTTAAAAAAAATGCAGGAAATAATTTAAAACATACTAAAATATACCACTAATTAAATCATGAGCTCATGAAAATATTTAGAAGGAATATTATTATACGTTAAAATTCAACCTTTTTACCAAATTAGCTTACCAATGACATAAATCATTCATTTTAAATATATGAAATATTATAGGTAATTCATTGCGAAATAATTATCAACCACACATAAATATGAAAACAACTCGAAATATGAATAAAGAACTTACTTTACATCTAAAAAATAAACAACATACGAAATAATAAAATTTATCAAAATCATTTTTAAACTCTGTGCACAGATTAAAAAAACAAAACAAAATTCACTTACTCAGAATCCTTGCTTTTAAAAACAATATCAAAAGAAATCACTTTCAATTTCAGAAAACTAATGTTTCTTAATAATCTTACTCAAAATCAACATAAAACAAAACAAACAAAAAAAAATTATATATATATATATATATATATGAAACAGCATTTGTCTTAATAAATAAAAGAAAATGAAAACTTTTTTCCGCAGCTGGCCAGCAAAAAAAAAAAAAAAAAAAAAAAGAGAGAGAAACAAACAAACAATCAAAAAAATAATTTCAACTTTTACCGGTAAGAAAAATAAAATAAAAATCTATTTTAAGATAAAGGTTGTCGATGATTCGCATAACAATTAAAAGCACGCAGAAGTAAATAAGCATCGAACACTTCTGAGAACAAAATCAGATTATAAGTAGAATACTTTTATATGACGAAATGAAAAAGTTTCAATCACAAACACCAGTTATGTTTAAAAACTAGAAGATATTTTGTTGCTTATGAAGACTGAAGAACATTATTTATTGTCATATCGACAATATTTTTCAATTATTTCCAATGTGAAGGGTACGGATTACCCTTTTCGAATGCAATTTCTTAGGTGCATTTCGCCAGCCCGCACCTATGGAGTTCAGGAAATTCAACAATGTCATTCGTTAGTACTCCGTTAGTACCGGTAAGTACCGAGAGATTTTCGTTTGTACCACATCCGTTGCGGAGTTATGGCCAATTCTCAAGTTCCAGCGCGCGGGCTGGAGAAACATGGGATTTCCTATAGGAAAAAAATGAAGGTTCTCCGATTTCGTTCAAATTATGTGGGTCGTTAGTACTACGTTAGTACCGGTAAGTACCGAGAGATTTTCGTTTGTACCACATCCGTTGCGGAGTTATGGCCAATTCTCAAGTTCCAGCGCGCGGGCTGGAGAAACATGGGATTTCCTATAGGAAAAAAATGAAGGTTCTCCGATTTCGTTCAAATTATGTGTGTCGTTAGTACTACGTTAGTACCGGTAAGTACCGAGAGATTTTCGTTTGTACCAAATTCGTTGCGGAGTTATGGCCAATTCTCAAGTTCCAGCGCGCGGGCTGGAGAAACATGGGATTTCCTATAGGAAAAAAATGAAGGTTCTCCGATTTCGTTCAAATTATGTGTGTCGTTAGTACTACGTCAGTACCGGTAAGTACCGAGAGATTTTCGTTTGTACCACATCCGTTGCGGAGTTATGGCCAATTCTCAAGTTCCAGCGCGCGGGCTGGAGAAACATGGGATTTCCTATAGGAAAAAAATGAAGGTTCTCCGATTTCGTTCAAATTATGTGTGTCGTTAGTACTACGTTAGTACCGGTAAGTACCGAGAGATTTTCGTTTGTACCACATTCGTTGCGGAGTTATGGCCAATTCTCAAGTTCCAGCGCGCGGGCTGGAGAAACATGGGATTTCCCATAGGAAAAAAATGAAGGTTCTCCGATTTCGTTCAAATTATGTGTGTCGTTAGTACTACGTTAGTACCGGTAAGTACCGAGAGATTTTCGTTTGTACCACATCCGTTGCGGAGTTATGGCCAATTCTCAAGTTCCAGGGAACGCAGAAACGCAGTTCTCGGGAACGCAGAAACTGTCCGCTATTGAGAAAACCTCAAAGATACAAAAATCGCTAAGAAATGCTTAATATTTCATTAATTGACATTTATATGTCCTAAAACCTTTATTATATGGTTAATGAGAAATTAAAATTATTTTTTAAACAATAAAACTTAAATAAAATTGCGCACACCTTTAAATGCTGTTTATTACATAAACAGAAAAAAAAATACATAAAACAATTATATAACAATTATAGATAATTATATAACAATTAATCATATTAATTATAGATAATTATGTAACAATTACATAAAAAAAATCTGTTACAAAAGTTTACTTTTGCTCACGATTACATGTAATTTGTTTTCAATGTCACGTTATTGTTCATTATAGAGTTTCAAGCGGGAATGGGGATTGCGCTTTTTGAACATTAAAAACATAAAATCATAAAATCTTCCGAGGGGACATAGACATTTGAATGCTCTGGGAGATGTCCCTTCCAGGCAACCCCCTGAATTCAACAATGAACATGAAGGAGAAATTTCCTCCGTCCACCCTCTACATTTATATGTGATCACAAAATTTGTGACACATTGCCCTAATAAATTTAGATGCCTTTTTAATTGTTTTTCACATTTTTTCTTGTTAAAAAATACTTTTTCATCCTTTATCGCCGTAAATAGTGTCCGCTATTTAGAATGTCCGTTATTCAGAGGTTAAACATACAAAAATTTAAGTTTTAGGAGTGGGGATTTGAAAACTGTCCGTTAAATAGAGGTGTCCGCTATTTGGGAGTGTCCGTTATGGAGGTTTTACTGTAAAATCTTTAAGTTACATTTATTTTATACAAAAACGCTTCAAGAATACGTTTTACGAAAGTAACTACTGGGATCGTACTACAGTAGGGTCAAACTTGTTTATCACGGGTGAGATTCAAAACATTCTAAATTGGATTCTCAAACACTCTTGATAATGTCAGTTGTGTTCAATTAATTTTTGTTGCTCCTGTTATCAGTATAGAACTTAAGAGTAAGCACTTGAATTGGGATGTTTAGTTCTATAATAAATCTGACAAAAGTTAAAGCTAAACCAGGTGGGAAAATTCAGTTTATAGTATATATTATAAAATACATTACAGACACCCTCGACTCAAACTCAATTACGATAAAGATGTAAGCTATAAAACTATGATTAGATGTAACTACATTTCGCTTGAGATCAGACGCGTATTTTTCATTTGCCTGCAATGTTTTGAATAGTAGGAAATATTTGAAAATTTAATTATGAAATTTAATAAGAAATGTAATTGTTAAATCATTTTAAAATGCCTAGAACAGCTGTTATTCATAGAAGCGAATTACACGAAGTCCTTCGTTTTTATGCTACTCGTATTAGTGACAATGAAAATCGAATACGACCACCCTCAGATCCTGTATGGAAGGATATAAGCGAAGAAATAAATTTTGTTTATCGTCCTAAATATATTTACGTTTATGTAAAACAAAATAGAAATAATATTTGGAAAGATATAAACATATCTGAATGTGCCAGTAAAGAATCCACGAGTGAATGTGAGGAAAACAAGGTAACAATTGATCCTGAAGAAAAAATTAGTTCTGAAGATTCATACTCTGAAAAAACAGATACAGAAAGCAATAGTTCTAATGATGATGCAGAAAATTCTACAGATTTTATATTAACTTTATCTCCCTTAGAATGGAATGAGATAAAACCCGATTCCGGTATCTTTTTAGATAGCAAAAATCGTAGAAATTATAGAGAATTAGCACCCAGATTATGGACATCGCTTGTCAGTGAACACTTTTGGGATGTCACCAGTCTTCCGTGTTGCCTATCTTTCAAACGAGCTCAAGTTTCCACAAATGAAGAACCTTTTGTGAGAATGATAGCAAAATGTGTCGATTGCAATTCGAAGTTTCTTGGTGAAATAAAACATGAACCGTTAGAGGGATGTCGGGCTGTGATAAAATGTAGATATAAAGGCTCTTTTCTTACATGTAAAAGTACATCAAAAAGAAGATTAATAGGAAGAGCTAAGGAGTATGCTAATTTCCAAATTGGTGAAAAAAACTTATCGGCAGTTACCTTTCGAAATTTTGAAGCAAGACGCATGATGCATCCTGGTGATCCAGAACCTCCCATTATTCCTACTGCAAATGCACTTAGAATTTTAAAACATCGCAATGCAGCAAGAAATAACCAAGAAGAAGATCCTATTGTAAGCCTTAATGTACTAATGTATGACACAAAATACCAAAACAGTATCAGGCATTTAGGTTATGATCCTTTTTACGTCATATATTGGGTACCATCCCAATTAAAAGTGTATAACGCTTACTGCAAAAATAGTCAGTTATCAAGGGTATGCATTGATGCTACAGGTAGAGTAGTAAAAAGAATAAAACGTCCTTATGGCGGGAAATCGAAACATATTTTCTTATATGAAGCTGTAGTGAACGACGAAGTGTCAGTCAAACAGTATTCCGTGAGCAGCATGTTATCCGAAGCTCACGATAATAATATGATCTATCATTGGCTGGCTATATGGAAAAGAAATGGAGCACTCTCTCCAAAAGAAATTATTTGCGATCATTCTACTGCTCTCTTATCAGCGGTGGTCAGAGCATTCACCCAGTATGGGAGTTTGAAGGATTATATTGAGAATTGCGCCATCTTAATATTTAATCCATCAGCTGTTGACAAAATTCCTGAATGTTACATAAGATGCGATGTGGCGCATACATTAAAACTGGTTTCTTCCTGGAATTCGCTAAAAGGAAAAAGTTTCAAAGTAAGAACATTATTTATTAGGAGCATTGCTCAAATAATTCAATCCAAATCGATAGGAGATATCGCTGAATTACTGGATGCTATCATAACAGTTGCTCTCAGTGAGACTGATAGTTTAAATTTAGAGACAGGTGAAAAGACACACTGTCAAAAATCAAAAGAACTCTTACAGCACAGAATCGCTACAGGCAATAAAAACGAAAAATTAGATAAAGATATAGATAATTTTGTAAAAGAAATACATATTTACCGAGATTCTAATGGTGTTGAAAGTGCTGTCTCCAATTCCCAACATGAAAAATGGTGTGTAAAAAATAAAATCGCTAAAGAAGAAGGAAGTCATGATAATTTGCATTTTTTACCGGATGTAGTAAAAATAAAGAATACTGCCCAGTTAAACTGATGGCATTGAGCTCACAGGCTACAAATACTAATTGTACATTAAAGCCTTATATTTTCAAGGGTTAATTCCATTCGAAAAAAAATTAAGAAGGGGAAACAGCTCTCCCCTTTCCTCTTTTTTTATACTTAATCATTGAAACTCCTATACTATCAAAGACATGCTTTATCATATAAAAAATCTATATCCAAAATTCAGAGCAAATGAGATAATTCTTAATAAAAACCCATTTAGCATTTATATAATTTAAAAGGAGTTATCCCCCTCTTTTATACTTAACCATTAAACTTCCAAAACTATTCAGAGATTTGAACGAAATCTGACAATTCTGCTCGAAAAACCCATTTATATAAATTAAGGGGGGGGGCATTAGAACCCCTGTTCCCCTTATTTATACTTATTCAATGAACACCTAATAACAGTCACGGAATCGCCTCATCAGAATGATCCTAATCTAAATTTTGAACGAAAACTTAATTCTGCATGAAAATCCCATTTATATCAACTAACGGGGGGGGGGGCATTAGAACCCCTGTTCCCCTTATTTATACTTATTCAATGAACACCTAATAACAGTCACGGAATCGCCTCATCAGAATGATCCTAATCTAAATTTTGAACGAAAACTTAATTCTGCATTAAAATCCCATTTATATCAACTAACGGGGGGGGGCATTAGAACCCCTGTTCCCCCTATTTATACTTATTCAATGAACAACTAATAACAGTCACTGAATCGCCTCATCAGAATGATCCTAATCTAAATTTTGAACGAAAACTTAATTCTGCATGAAAATCCCATTTATATCAACTAACGGGGGGGGGGCATTAGAACCCCTGTTCCCCCTATTTATACTTAATCAATGAACACCTAATAACAGTCATGGAATCGCCTCATCAGAATGATCCTAATCTAAATTTTGAAAACTTAATTCTGCATGAAAATCCCATCTATATCAACTAACGGGGGGCATGAGCCCCCCGTTCCCCCTCTTATACATATCGAATGAACTCCAAAAACTAATCAGGGAAGCGCCTTGTCAGGATATACCTACATACAAAATTTCAAGTGGATCGGATATTTTTATCATGAGTTATCGCGTTACGTACATACGAACATACATACAGAACGGACGGGCACATAAGCTCTCAGGCTATGATAGCCTGTGAGCTAAAAATCTATGATTTAGTGAAACGTCTTCCTTTATGGTCAGCCGTTATGGTACCATATTTTGGGTATGGCTCAACAACAAGTAGTAGTGCTCCAGTAGAAAGCAATTTTAATAAAATCAAAAATTGCATTTTTTCAAATAAAAAATTACCCTTGAGAGCAGACGTATTTGTTGCTACCCACCTGCAGTCTTTAGAAGGAGAAATGAAGTTAGTTGCTTCTTCCCAAAGAATAGATACAGAAAAAAAACAGAAAGAAATTTTAAGCAAATTTAAGGGAAAAAATATATCTCGAAGCAAAGAGAAATCAAAAGAATCGACTAAAGCAAATTTGATTGAAGAATCAACGAAAAATGACACCTGTTATTGTATAGTGTGTGCGGATGGCCATATGCCTGCCGGGGAACATAAATGTATTCATTGCAAAAAACCTGTGCATCTAATAGGAGGGTGTTCCTATCCACTTTCGGATACAGAAGAAAAAGAAGGATACGGACAGAGCAGAATATGCAAGTCTTGTTTTGAAGTACGCGATAATATAAAAGAAGACAGAGCAATAGTTCAAGAAAATTTTCAGAAAACATTTTTAAAAAAAAATAAGGGAGATGAAAAAATTCGAGGCAAAGAAAAATCTAAAGAATCTACTAAAGAAAATTTAGTTGAAAAATCCTCCATATATGACACCTCTTCTGACTGTATGGTGTGTACTAATGGCCATATGCCTACTGGGGCACATAAATGTATTTTTTGTGAGAAATCAGTACATGTAATAGGAGGATGCTCCTATCCACTTTCGGATACAGAAGAGGAACAGGGATACGGAGAGCGCAGAATGTGTAAATCATGTTTTGAAGTACGCAGGAATATGAAAGAAGATAGAGAATTCGAAAATTGGCGATTATTGCGCAACGGAAATCAAAATCTAAAACCAATATCTATTAATGGATATGACGTGATTATTTCCAACACTTGCGCATATGATACAATTTTACAAATACTGGCATGTTCTTATTCTGACAGTGAAGATTTTAAAAAATTTATTGATGGCATACTATCATCAAAAACAGAATTCCAGATTGTAAGAGATTTAGCTATGGGCTCTATAACATCAAAAACATATTTCATTAGAGCAGCATGGTTGAAAAATATTTGCAAATCTTCACTCCTGCAAAACAGCATTTTAAACATAGAAGCAGAATGTACAGCAAAAACTGCAGGTGAAAATATATTTAGGGAATTTCCATCAGTAACTGAAATTTCGCGATGCTCAGAAAAGAATTGTGAAACAAATTCTCAGGCTTCAAGAGAAATTCATGTAATATCAATTCTGTCATCATCAACAGCAATCAAAAACTTACAATATTCTATGGAATTTCATTTAAGATGCCGAAAATCCTTGTGCAGTAAATATAAAGGACTGGAACCATGTAAAGGTAATATAGAAACCACATACATTATTAGTGGACATCAACTAATCATCGAATTAATTAACGAACATTTTAGTAATGAAAGTGACATCGCTAAGGATATCAAAATTAAGCCAAGTGATATTCCAGACAAATTACAACTGTCGGGAAAAGATTTCTATTTACGAGGTATAGTAGAAGAATTTCACACTAAATCGGCTAAAATTAATGATATTGGTCATTATGTAGCAGTTTGCAAGCGTCTGAACAAACATTGGGAATTATTCGATGACTTAGGGAAAAAAAGTAAGCATTTTCCTAATCACAAAAAAATTTCTTGTCAGTGCTTAATTTATACAATTTAATTTCTTTAAAATTACCTTTTCCATAATAGATATAAGGACTGTGTATATTTTTTATTATTGAATTATTCCTTCCAGATTATTAATAAGATAAAGGCATATTTTGTTGTTACGGGATTAAAAAAAAATCTTATTAATGTATAAATTGGTATCCATTTCAGAAATTTTTATTTTATTCCATTTCAAGATGCAAACATTTTTTTACGTGGTATAAATCCACCAATATGTGTTATTTATTTTGTGTTATAAACTTTTTAAATCTTTTTGTATAATATTTAAAATATTCGCTGAATATTTATAAGAAACTTGTATATTTAGTTGTTACTGATTTTACTATCCCCAAATTATTAATCAAAAATATTTATATTTTTTATTTAAAAATGTTTATTACTTATGTATAAGTTAGTGTATAAATGCATATGTGTATCATCATCTTCGAAATGTTTCCGTTCTCAGTTTTTAATATCTAAACATGCTTATTTGTTATAAATCAATGTAATGATTATAAATATATTGTATAATGATTATACGCATGCTACTAAGAGCGCTGGGTTTGCACATGCAGCTTTTATTACCTTATTGAATAATATTTTACATATCAATAATTATTCTATCAGTATAATAAGTACAAATTTTTACGCATTATTCTAAAATAAATTTTCGGATTTTCCTAATTTTTTATTTTACATGTTGTTTGTGCAAGAAAGAAAAAGTAATATGCGTGTTACAGAGTGTATTTGCCATAATTGTGTAATTCTATAAAAAGAAACCTTTTATTGTATATAATATAACATTTTTTCATAAATTTCGAAGATATTATGAGTCTTATTTTTCATTGATTTTAGTGAAATAGTGAAATTTTAAGAATATAAACACATTTTTGTATTGTTAGCAAACAAAAGGACAATAAAATAAATATGTAGAAGATATAGCTCGTTATATTTTCCCCATTAGTTATTGAAACATGATTCTGCAACTGCTTGAACCGAAGACTTACAATTTTAGATTTTTTTTTTTTTTTTAACTGAATTATTTTTGATAAAGAAAAGTTAATCATTTTGTGCAATTTTATAGGAATTAATATATCATGGTGCATATTATTTTTCTAAAATTTTGAAGATCCTGTATACCATAAAACAATATGGTAAGAGTTACATGAGGAATGTAAATATATTTCGTTTAAAAAGTTGTCGTGATTTATTATAATGGACAAAGTTATGAAACATTTTTTCTTCCATTTTCTTATTGGAAGAGCAGTCTTCATCCATTTAAGTCTTTTGAAATGAATACATAAATTTTTAGATATTTGCATATGCATTTATTTAACTTTATAGTTCATAATTGATGAAGAAAAATTATGTTTATTATTTTATATCGTACACTGTAAGAAAAAAAAACTGTAAACTTACTGAACTTTTTCTAGGAAACTGGGATTCCTAGAACTTGTAACCGTCATGTAACCGTAACAGTGAAAACTCATGTATAAATGTACTAAATGTATAATACATTTGCACCTGATAAAAAAGTGTTTGTTTAAAACTCAGTTTTTTTTTTCTTTTCTATGCAATTCCGTTTCTGAATATTTTACTATATAACATATTTCAGACTTTCAAATCTACAATACATGGAAAATATAATAACAATTTCAAAGACAAGTGAAACATTTATACACAGCATATAGAAATTCATAAAATAAGTAAATAAATAAATATCACACACTTTAAAAAAATCTGTAAAGTTACTCAACTTTTTCTAAAAAACTGGGATTCCTATAATTTTTTATGAAACAATAACAGCAAAAATTCATGCAACAGAATACCTTACATGATTTTTTGCTGTTAGCGTTACATGAAAAGTTTCAAGAATTCCAGTT
Organism: Maratus speculifer; assembly: GCA_964019185.1. Classification (NCBI taxonomy): domain Eukaryota; kingdom Metazoa; phylum Arthropoda; class Arachnida; order Araneae; family Salticidae; genus Maratus; species Maratus speculifer. Next base: position 197,808,502 of record OZ025297.1, read on the forward strand.
TCCTAGAAAAAGTTTAGTAACTTCATTTTTTTTCTTTTTTACAGTGCAGCCTTATGGTTGTTGTGTTTTTGTTAGCCAATTCGACCTCTCGGCCACTGGTGGGGTCAAACTTACGGCACTTCTGTAAAAGTGAAGATCATGAACATGAAAAAAGTAAATAAATAAATAAAAAGAAAGAAAGAAAAAGAAAAAACTAAGTATTTTTTATCAGAACCTATCGTACGAAACAAATTTTTAAGAAAATCGACGCAAAAATCAATGTTTTGTAGAAATTCAGTCGGAACGGGCTGGATTCGGGCTGAGAATTTAATTGCTTTACTGACCAAGGCCGAAAATTTAGGTTTTATATAGGGATGGACAATAATTTTTTTCTAGGTGTTGTACCCGTTCTCATATCGAACTTTTAATTTTTATACCGAGGTCAGTCGAATTTAATTTCTGTGGATCGATATGCCTCGGGCTTGGAAATTTCGGCCCATGCAGATTTCTAGAACAGCATTCAGTCCTTTTGCAATCAATATGTACATTTTTAGCTATTAGCATACAAATTTATTTAATTTTACTTTTCATAGTTGTTGAGAAAAATATATATTTATTAGAGCAGGTATTAATATTTTATTGCATTCATGAAAGTTTTTTTTTTCTTTTTTTCACGAAATGTTTATAATCTTATGTGCTACTTTGCATACTTTGATTTGAGTCATATGAATGTTAGAGTATGACATGTATGACATGTATGAGTCATGTTAATATATTTCCTCTTAAAAAAAAATATGCGATTCATTAAAAAAGTTTTTTTTTTTTTTTTTTTTTTTTCAATTTTATTGGAAAAGCATTTTTTAGCTTTTTGCGATTCTTACACACATTTTTAGATATTTCTCTGTATATTTTATTTAATTTTACATTTTATATTTGTTGGAAAAGAATTATATTTATTATTCTGTGCAACACATATTTCTTTCTTTATTATGTTTATAAAATCAGATATCATATTTACATTGACTTAAAAAAAAAGAAACTTTAAAGTTTATAAGATTACAAAAAACTACACACATTCATGAATATCCGTTAAACAACAAATAAGGAAAATTACGTCCTATTTAAAATGGACAAATAATAACACTGTCAAACAGTTTAAATAAAAAAATGTATTAACAAAACATTTATGTCATATTTCGATATAATTTTTAATTTCTGTTGCCAATTCTAATGCAGCACATGTAGTAATATTTTTTTCTAACAACAAAAGTACTTTAACGTGACTATTAAAAGGGTAAAAAAAAACTTTAAAATGATAAATTCATTAACTTATATTAAAAGCATAAATTGAAGAAATTGCCTCATATTTCAAATCGACAAAGGATAATACTGACAAACAGTTGAAACTTAAAAATATATCTATGACAGACTTTTATTTCAAGATAGTCCTTTTAACGAATGCTGCCAATTCTATTAAATCGCAAATGATATTTTTTTTTACTAAAATTCTTTCATGTGATTGTTAAAAAGAGATATGAAACTTTATTAAAAATTAAGTCAGATTTAAATTTTTAATATTTAAAGATATAAATATAATTTTCTAAAAGGTATGTCAGTGAGAAATAAAATCCCCTTTTATTTTATTAACAATATAGTAACACTTATTATAGCAGTAGTAACAATTATGCAAAGTTTGAATAATTATGCCGAATATTTTATTTCTTCTTGTTATTTATTAGAAGATTAATTTTCTATACATTTTAACTAAATACAGACATTTTCAGAGTTTAAATTATATATTTTGGTTTTGCATAACTGTTTATGAAAATATGTTTGTCATTTTGCTCAATTTAACAAAAATTGCTATTTTATTTCGCATGTATCGTGTACACTATACGGCTAATGATGACCAATCACTTCCGATTTGTTAGATATTTAAAAAAAATCATGATGATTGAGGAATTATCCAGAATTTTCAGCTGTACAAACATCACATTATACCTCATATATTTCTGGGGAAATTCCCCCCCCCCCCACCGAAACCCCACAAGGGTCAGTCAACATATTAAAAGAAAAGAAATGGCATTTGAATAACCCTCTAAAAGCAACGTCACTAAAGCGTTGAAGCGTTAGAACGTGATTAGGATGTTTATTGTAATAAACTGCGTTCATTTTTTATGAGGATAACACGTATACAAGTGGAGAAATTTAGTTTTTTTATAAAATTAAATCCAAATTTCCCCAAATGTGTTGTTTATAATTTGCAGAGTTCTTGATATAAAAAATATTCTTTTCAGAAACCATGACCAGCGACATTCTACGCAATATCCAATCACACAATCAGAATTTAAAAAAATAAATATTGGATAAAAAATAGACAGTTTCGCTAAATAAAAATTCACTACGTAATACCCTGCAATCAAAATTTTAAAATAATAAAAAATGTATAAAAAATGAACAATTACACTAAATAGTAATTCACTACGCAGGCACGAATGCATTCAAAATGCAATGTGGATAATGTATTAGAACAAATTTCATGTATATATAGAACAACTTTCGTGAAAGTCTCAAAAACATAGCTTGAAAATGCTGAAATTTATTTTTGATAGAAAAGATCGAAATTCGTTGTTCCACAAATGCAGCTAAAAGATGAGGGTCTTTATCCAAATACAAATTGATTATTGCCCATCGAGCGTTCACAAGCATGCACGTACTACTATATTTCGATATAGCCCCTCGTGTTTTTGCTTCCTTTTGGAAACAATGTATTTCGAGCTAATTCTATCAACGATCAGTTTCAGAATTTTCAAGCTATGTTTTTGAGAACTTCACAAACGTTGCCCTATACATTTATTTAATACATTATGCGCATTATATTTAGGTCGCATTCGCGCATACGCTGTGAAAATTCAGTGAATTTGTTCATTTATCCTCTAATATTTATTACCGGTTTAACTCTGATTGAAGGATATTGGGAACATTATCATTTGTAAAGGTTTCTGAAGAGGACATTCTTTTACATTAAGAACTCTCCAAATTATATTCAAAACATTTGGAGGAATTTGGAATTTTTTCTATAAAAAACTTAATTTTTCCGTGAATATGCGTGCTATACTTATAAAAATGAACACTGTATATTATAAGACACCTCCTAATCCTAAATTTCAATACATTAGCAATAGTAATTTTTATAGGGATAACCAAAAGCTATTCGCTATTCTTCAGTTTTTTGACACTCCCCTATGGGTTTTCGGGAAAAAAATCTTCATGAAAATATATGACATGTACTATACTATTTACCCACTTGAAATTTCAGGATAATTTGTTATGCATTTTCCTAAATATCTAACAAAACGTCTAAGATTGCAAGTATCATGGCCACATAGTGTATTTTTTCTTAAATGCTTGAAGATCCTATATGTTATAATATATTTTCTAATGAAACATATAAATATTATAAAAAAGAGCTTAATAATCTTGTTAATAAACAAGTAATTTAGTAAGATTTATGGAAAAAGATGCTGGAAATGCTATTTATTTGGAAATTTTTTCTTATTTATTAAATTATTTCTTCCCATTTTTTGAGCTGGATGTAAACAGTTTTATATATTTATACTATATTAGTTTACTTTTACAGCGCATAATTCATGAAAAATCTATATCAATATACACATTTACCATTTTACATAACCTTTTAGAACTTATTATCTATATAGCATCTTATTCGAAAAACTTGTGTCATAATATAGTTTGAATGGTAGATATTAGATAATATAAAATACAGTCAGTAACACTCAATATTGTGATTCTTACTTCACCAGAAAAACTTTCAAACTGCAACAACGTATTCATGTGTTCTGACTGCAATTATTACACTGTTAAAAATAAAGGTGAGAAACCAGTTGCATTTGGCTCTCAGGGATGAAAAGGTGTAACCATTTGACACCCATGGGCTTGAAAATGTGTTCAGGGTGCCGTTTGATCCCTCACTGGGTGAATCACAATAATTAGGGTGCCGCGCAATGCATACCTTTGGAAGATTTTCACCCCTTAGTTATTTGCGCATGCTCTGCGATGTGTGTCCTTCCTCTTCAACTCACCGTCACTGGTGGATTATAACAGCCATTTCTCCCTACGAAGACTATCACCGCGCATGCGCTATCCCAATTTCGTTTGGAACTTCGGATGGAAAACTTTTGGTGAGCTTTTAGGTAGATTTCGTAAGAAATACTACCTATTGCAATCGCACCAGTTTATCTATCTATCTATCTATCTATCTATCTATCTATCTATCTATATATATATATATCTCACTTTCTTATGGACACGATAACTTCTATAATTCTTCACCAATCTCCACCAAACTTGTACATAAAATCAAAGGGGATAAAATCTTGGCTGAGTTCGTTAATGGGCAAAATCGGACCAAGGGGGTCGGAATAGGGGGCGTTTTTGTGAAAACCGAAAAACCGCCATAACTTCTTAATTAAAGTAGATATCGAATCGGTTTAAAGTTTATATTACTTCTTACAAATGGGCCAAAAGTATATGCATGACAGATTTTTGATAAATTTAGAAGTGGGCTCAAGGAGCGAAAAAAACAGGGATTTTGAGAGAAAAAAATTCATAACTTCGTCAATTTTCAAGATATCAAGTCCAACTAAATTTTTTGTAAATGTTCTTAAAATTATCTAAAACTTTTGTATTTACAAGTTTTTGATAGGACCAACTTTTACTGATGAAAAAAATTAAAAACGAAAAGAAAAAGGGCGCTGAAAAAAGAGAAAGATCCATAACTCCGTCAATTTTTAAGATGTCAAATCTGATTAAATTACATCTTCTCATTACATTTTACATCTTCTCAAAAATATCTACAACTTTTATATTGACAAGTTTTTCATAGGACTAATTCGTATAGCAAAAAGAAATTAAAGAAAAATAGGAGTTGGAGAAAAAAACCTCAAATCCAAACTGCTTATATTCTGAATCATTTTTAAATTTTTTTTTTTGATTTTAAACGAATCCAAATGGTAAGATCCTCTTAGTTAGAAACTGTATAAAGTGACGCATTGGTCAATTTTCTGATAAAGACAGAATATATTTCAAAAAAGGCTACCAAAAAGGGTATTTTGAACAGAATTTCCGAAAGTCATCGGGACTGAAAATTAAAGGAAGCATTCAAATAAAAAATTGCGTTTTTTTCTGACTCGTTTTTAAATCAATTTTTGTTCTCAAACGCATCCAATTTACAGATCCTCTTATTCAGGAACTACATAATGTGATGCATTGGTCAGTTTTTTGATAAAGACGGAATATATTTCAAAAAAGGCTACCAAAAAGGGTAATTTGAACAGAATTTTCCGAAATCATTGTGACTGAAAATTTAAGGAAGTGTTCAAATAAGAAATTGCGTTTTTTTCTGACTCGTTTTTAAATCCATTTTTGCTCGCAAATGCATCCAATTTACAGATCCTCTTATTTAGGAACTATATAATGTGATGCATTGATCGGTTTTTTGATAAAGACAGAATATATTTCAAAATATGTTGTTAAAATGGGCATTTGAGCTGAATTTTTATTAAGATGATTCTGATAAAACCAGTTTTTGCAGAAAAATGAAATTAAAATTTTTCATAAACGGCCAAATGAAGCTATTAAACTGGGTTTATCTCTATTCATATATTTTTTTGTTGTTGAAATGAGCACTCTTCGAAATCTACCTCCGCCTATAGGCCCAGCCGACAGGGATTTTTTATATAAAGCAATCTTTGAATTTCAGGACATTTGAACATTTCAAGGAGACTTTGAAGGTGAGCTCGATGGCCGAACGGTTTGAGCGCAGAGTTTGCAATCAGACGTGGGTTGGAATCCTTCATAGGACAAAAGTCAGTTTATAATTCATTTTTATTATTGGGCCCTCTAGATTAGGGGTGCCATAATTTCACCCTAATTAAGAGTGCCATTCTGGCTCCTCTAGGGGTGTCAGCAGTGAGACAAGCCTTTCACTCCTAAAACGTGCAATGTGTCACCTGTAGTTTTAACGGTGTATATAGAATATAATCATTTCATAAGACAAGGAATGTCTGCCTTTCTATCATAAAAATTTTCTCTCCCATTGAAATTAACCTATTCTATTTTAGCGCTTTAATTATAAAGTGAGAAAAATAGATTCTGTAAGATTTTAACTTTTCATATGCAATTCAGTAAGAAGCATAGACTAGGAGGAGTAAGAGAACTGAGGAGAGTACACTGTTAAAACTACAGGTGACACATTGCACCTTTTAGGGGTGAAAGGCTTGTCTCACTGGTGACACCCCTAGGGGAGCCAGAAGGTGAAAATGGGTGAATTAACCTTAATTAGGGTGAGAAGATGGCACCCTTAATCCAGAGTGCCCAATAATAAATAAAAATTAAACACCGACTTTTGGCCAGCGAAGTATTCGAACTCACAACGTCTGATTGCAAGTTCAACGCTCTAACCGTTCGGCCATCCAGCTCACCTTCGAAGTCTCCCTGAAATGTTCAAATGTCCTGAATTTCAAAGATTGCTTTATGTAAAAAAGCTCGCCAAAATTTAGCCATTAGAAGTTCTAAACGAAATTGGGATAGCTCACGCGCGGTGATAGTCATCGTAAGGAGAAATTGCTGTTTTGATCCACCAGTGACGGCGAGTTGAAGGGGAAGGATACACGTCACAGAGCATTCGCAAATAACTAAAGGATGAAAATCTTTCAACGGTATGCATTACACGGCACCTTGATTAGCATGAATCACTCAGTGAGGGATCAAACGGCACCCCAAACACGTTTTCAAGCTCGCGGGTGTCTAATAACACCTTTTCACCCCTGGGTGCCAAATGCAACTGGTTTGTCACCTTTATTTTTAACAGTGTATTAAGCATGCGTTGCAACATCTTTGGGAATTTGCATTTTTCTACCAACTTATACATTTATAAAATATTATTTTGGATTAACTGTTTAATGCACAGAATCTTTTTAATTTTTCCCTTGTGACAACAGTTATGCTTTTATGTTTGCAAATTTTTAGATTCTGCTTCAACTTATCATTTAATAAAGAAAAAAAATCTAAAACTTGCATGGAAATTTAAAAAAAAATGAAAGTTTATAGAACTTTTTATACTTGGACGTTCGATTGATTGAAATTAGGTAAATTGGGGCTTGACTAAATTTTGATTTGAGTAGTAAGAAGAAAGTTAATAAATACTTTTATTTTATTTTATTATTATTTTTTTTAATACCACAGAGGGTATGTTAAGATATAAGAAGTTAGAATTGTTAATAAAAAATCCATTTTTGTTTCCATTACTTATTAGATAAACAAGCTGTTTAATCTAAATAAATATATATATAAATATTTTCCCTTTGAACTGCTAATAATTTATTTACAAATCTTTTTTTGATTAACATTTTATTTTATTCTATGATTTTATGTCAATTGTTGTTAAAATTTCTTTTCATTATTATACTTTATATTTATCACTACAATATTTATAACAAACAAATAAATTTGTCACTGATTTATCTGCAATATGTTTAGTGTATTATTGAAAAAATTTATAATTTTTTACTTATCATTATTTTTATTTCAGAAATTCCACCTTTTTCTTTATTATTACAATTGTAATATGTTACATTTATAAATAATTGTAATGTATTGTAAATATTTTATATTAATAAAATAATGTAAAAGAATCCTTTTTCGATTGTGTTTAACATTTCGTTATTTTTGTTTTATGTTTATTTGTCTTACATCAGAAAATAATAAAATATAAATTCAATTCTACATAAATCTTACTGCCAAAACCCGAAATTGGCCAATTCTAGAATTGGTCGGCTAATTCCCGAACTGGCCAGCAACGTTTAAAAATGACTGGCCGATTCGCGAACTGGCCAGATGCGACTGTTCAATTCGCGAACTGGCCAGATGTGATTGGCCAGTTCACAAAATAGATATAGGCACTCGGCTTAATCCTTTCTAAGATAGTTGAAAGAGTCTATGAATTCAAACAGTCTAGCCGTCTGCCTGCCCATGCTCTAACTCGAGTAAAGGCTCTGATTAACTTGTAATTGCTATCTTATTTGGTTTAACAATTAATTTCGTCATTGAAAGGGAATTGTGTACTATTTTTGGTTAATTTACTGGGATACACAAAGATATTTCGTTTAAATATAAGCAAAGGGAATCGTTACTTTTCAATGTTGTTAGATTATCTTAGTTACAATAAAATTGGTACCTATGCATAGCATATCGCCCAATCCAAAGTTGCGGGTGTGACATTTACACAACTTAAATTAGTCACCAGCAAAAATATTTTTGAGCATTGGTTTCAATTTGTATGAATTTCAATGTAGACCACTTACACATACATTTATCCAAATCTGAAAATTGTCCGATGTATCATTTATTTATAAAAAAAAAAAATATTTCCACCTGTTGCGGGCGTGACATAAAATGGACATGCATTTTCATTTTTCGGTGCAAAAATGCAAAACTCTGTGAATTATGACAACTGAGTGAATTGATTTTTTTTAATATTAGACAGTAATACTTAAATAATTATTCTATGAAAAAATTAAATTGCTTACTCAATTCTTGCTTTTGTAGAAAATATTCAAAATTTCCGTTGCGGGTGTGACGCCCTATTGCGGGTGTGACTTGTATGGCCAATAAAATTAATGACATACACAAATATATTCAAGGCAGATTTTTTTAATTAAAGACTTAAGCAATATTACAATTATAATATCAGAGAGCAAAATATCAAACAAATTTCGTTTCCAATCTTGAATTTAAAATTTCTGATGGTGGTAGCTTTTTTTTTACAAAAATGCTCTTTTTTTCCCTAGGATACATCTGACTGACTGGGCCAAATATACACGTTTTCTTAATTTTTTTTTCAAACATTCTAATTCTATATCATCACAATCCATTTGTCTTATTTGTCCGTCAAAGTTTTCACTTTTTTTAATGTCGAGAATAAAACAACTTCTACAAAATCTCCAACTGCACATTCATCGTTGGATATTATATCCTTGTCAAAGTATGAATACATCTAACTGACTGAGCCAACTATACACATTTTCTTAATTTTTTTTCAGATACTCTTATTTTATATCATCCCCATTTATTTGCCTTATTTGTCCATCAAAGTTTTCACGTTTACTTATTTATTTATTTTTTTTTTAATGTGGAGAACAAAACAACTTCTACAAAATCTTCAACTGCACTCTTATCGTTGGATATTATATTTTTGACAAAATATGGTAACAAAAAAAAATTTTTGTGACTTTTTGAACTAATTTCTACATTAATTGTTCCTATGTCGATAGAAACAACATGTGTCCATTGAATGTTGAGCTCCAATTGTGCTTGGTGCCAGCATGCATGAAGCATTTTCACAACATCTTCTGAAATTTCACATTCAGCAAAGTTCTTTTATATTTTTTAGGACTTTTTCTACACACATGGCAAAATCTAAAGCTGAATTTATAGTTGCAAAGCATTGCTAACGTTAACAATTTATTGGCAACTGCACCAACCCCGTCGACAACTCCTTTACCATGAGATGAAGTGCAAAAGGATTGCCATCCTTTACCATGATTTTTTTAAATAGTCTCTTCTTTACTCTCCTTGCTTTGTCTCTTTCCTTCTCTTGGCAGATATTCTTCATATTTTCCGATGATATCGTGATTTTTCTGTACTCTTCATTCTCTGCAAAAGAGAATAAATTAATGTGTAAACTGAATAAATATAGCACTTCAAATCCAGAAATATATGCTTAACAAATTGTTAATATTTATTCCTTGAAATTTCTAATCTTACATAAAGTTAATTATGTTAAATTTTGGTTAATTTCAAACTGACTATATACATTTTATGCTAACTTTATAAACATTTTAACAGTTTCTATTATTCGTACTTCTAATTTTTATTTAATTTGAATTAAAAGAGAGAAAAAAATCTTTCCCTAATATTGCTTTACTTATTTTTAAAAACTAAATACATATATATTAGAAAAATACTATCAAATAACAAATATATATATATATATATATATAACAAAATAAAATTAACAAATTTAAAGATAATTGCTAAAATATTGTTTCCTAATTTTCTTTTTTTAATTTCTATAAAAATTTCCCATTTTAAATTAATTTCTTAATCATATATCACTAATAAAATGATTTTCTTATAATAAAGCAACAGTTTTATCAATCCAAACTGAATAAATCAACTGTACACAGTGTCACATGCTCAGATGATGCAAATTTTTATTTATTAACTGGAATTCACTCTATTAAATCAAAGGATATAATTAAAGCTGCCAAGTACATGTTATCCAGCATATTATTCTTATACAAATTTACTTATAATTTGTTCAAATATACATTTGTATTCAATTTTAAAAGGCGTTGCGGGTGTGATTATAATTAAATGTCACACCCGCAACAGGGACATGTCACGCCCGCAACGCTCAATAATTATAATTAAAATATTAATTAATTTTTTTTGTCTGTATTTCAAAGTATCTTAATAAATTTTTTTTGAATATAAAATTTCATAACTTTAAATCAAAAATATTTTTCTGTAGAGATATAAATGTATCTTTTTGTTGCGGGTGTGACACAATAATTAAGAGTAATTAAATATGCTTACCTTTTGTAATGAAGATTAGTGAACACTTCTCTGCAGAAAAAAACTTTCAATAATAGCTTTCAGATCATATATATCCAAGTTTGGAGATTTTTAGAATGTTTGTTCAGCTGTACGAGACCATGAAATGTAAAGTTTTTTACCGCAGTCTACATTGCAAAGTCATAGCGTCACTTTATTAATTAAAATAAGTATGTTAATGACAAAAATTTAACTCTTTTTTGATAAAATATGAAATAGTACACTCTTAACTGTTAATATGCAAAATTTCAATCATATTTAAAGAAATTTAAATTTTCATCCTTATGTCCGTTTTTTTGTGGATTGGGCGATATCAGAATAGCATGGAAATATTCTTTCCTGTCATGTGTGCATGTCAGTGCAATCTACCGGGGCCGTCGCGAAATGACTTTCTTCTCTAAATTAGAAACAACTTTTAAAAGAAGTTTATTGACGACCCCGTATCTAAAGAATAGCCTTAAATCACCAATTCGGATGTTGGCCAAGGCTTCCCTGCCAGTTCGCGAATTGGCCGGCCAAAACCCGAAATACGCTATTCATTTCATGTATTTTGCGTTTTGGCCAGAAATCTTGGTCAGTTCGGATATTGGCCGGCCAGTTCTAGAATTAGCCAGGCTCCGGGTTTTGGCTGTGACATATATATATATATATATATATATATATATATATATATATATATATATATATATATATATATATATATATATATATATATATATATATATATATATATATATATATATATATTATTTTCTGAACAATAAACTTACTTTCAAAATTTCAAACTTATATCCATTTCTAAGAGATTTAAACCTTTCACAGGCCAACGTTCCCATTTGGGAACATTACTTTAAAAATTTATTAAAAACTAAATTTAATCAAAATTGACTTTAAAAAATTAGCATAAACAGTAAAAAGATGACTTGATTTTTTTGAAAAAGAAGTTACATTCCTATCATTAATGAGTAAATGTACATAAAAACATAACAAATAGCCAATCGCCGTTGGAAAATGATTAGTCATAAAAATGATTTTTCGAAACAGATTTTTCGAATTAGATAACTTTATTTTTTGGAAAAGAAGTTACATTCTTATCATTTATGGGGAAACGTACAGAAAATCATAAAAATGACCAATGACCACTGGAAATGACCACCAAAAATGACTATTGTTCCCAATTGGGATCATTCTGAAAATTATATATAAAAATGTTTTATACTTTATTAATGATTAATATCCCTTAACTAAAGCATTAGAAAATATAATTTGCAAAAAAATAATTTAAAATATGCCTGGATCTGGATTTGGTCTATAAAAGGTTTTAATTATGCAAATATGATAGCTCGGCTGTTTTTAAAAAAAACTACTTGCATTGTACTGTTGTTTGAAAGTATTAATAATCTTCAAGTGAAGAAATGAAAAAAAAACATTCTTTTAATAAATGATGATATATCAGAAAAAAAAATCTAAGACCCATTTAAAATTAATGTTTTATTAATCGTAATTCCCCTTAAATAACATCACATGTCTTTTGAAAAACCGTACTTTGAAAGTAAAAAAAGCAATAGATTATTATAAAGAAATTTTTTTTTTACATTTTTTAGGTAGATTTCATATGAAATACTCATTGCGGTGCTCCTATGTTGAAATTTCTGAAATTTTTTATTTCAGATCTACACCGATTATAATCTCTAGACCCCAAATCTACCATCAGTAAAAAAGTTTACATATATGTGTGTATGTATATTTATATATCACTTTTTTATGGGCACGGTAACTTCTATAATTCTACTCAAATCTCTTCCAAATAGATACTTAAAAACAAAGGGCATAAAATCTCGGTCAAGTTCGTTAATGGGAAAAATCGGACCAAGTAGAAATATGGAGGGTTTTTCTGAAAACCGAAAAAACTCCATAATTTCTTATTGAAAATCAATATCGAATAAGTTTAAAGTTTATATTACTCCTAAAAAATGGGCAAAAAGTTAAATGCATCACAGATTTTTGATAAAATTAAAAATGAGCTCAAGCGGGGAAAGAAAATGGGATTTTTGAGAGAAAAAAGTTCATAACTTCATCAATTCTCAAGATATCACATCCAATTAAATTACAATTTTTTAAATATTATATATTTTTTTAATATTATCTAAAACTTAAAAAAAAACAATTACTTTATTTGCAAGTTTTTGATAGGAAACACTCTCATTGCAATAATAATAATAAAAACGAAAACAAAGGAGGGAGGGGGGGGGCAGGAAGAAATAAATCTATTACTTCCTCAATTCTTAAGATATTAAATTTGATAAAATTTATTATACATCTTTTCAATTATATCTACAGCTTTTACACTGACACGTTTTTGATAAGATAAATTCTTATATAAAAAATAAAACAAAAACAGGAGCTGAAGGGAAAAAACTCAAATTCAAACTGCTTACATTCTGAATCATTTTTAAATCCATTTTGTTCTAAAACAGAAATGCAACTTGCACAATGTAAAGATCTACATTGGACTGTTATATTGTGTACCCGGACGTAATATTACTTTTAGTAGACGCATGCCGGGCCGAGTCAGGCTTCCATTGTTTTCCAACTTATAACGGAACTAGACTTAACTGTTTCAAGATGTGTAGGGCAGAAAATATGATATGTAAAAATATTAATAGTGTTAAAGAAATTCTGTTAACGTAATCTTTGGAAATATACTTCTCAGTGGTTTTTTTAAATGGTTCCTAAATTCGCTGCTCATCAACGAGAAAGTTTGACGCATTTTCTGACTAATTTTTTATTACAAAAGACAAGTCTGACTATTAAAGGTACTTGGAATCAAATAGCGATTTTCATTTTTGGTATATAATATCCTTGCATAGATTTGTTGCAATAACAATTTTTTTTTTACGTGGTTGCAGATTTTTCTCCCTTCAGATGATTTTGGTTCCGGAAATTCGATTCAAAGTGCTAACTTTGACAGTATTTTCTTTAAATTTTTGGATCAAAAAATGGATAAGGCTATTCGATTACATAGTTTCTGATTAAAAACACCTGCTAATCTTATGCGTTTCCGAAAAGAAATGAATTCAGAAATGTATCAGAAAGTAATTTCTTTGGAATTCAGAAAATCTTTAATAAATGATATAGAGATATTTTATTACATTTTATTATAAAATTTCGAAAGTTATGAAGTTTTTAACATTGTTTTTTCTTTTATTCTAAACAATGTTCATTTTTTAATGAATCTTTAATTGAATGATGAAATTCTAAGAATCTCAGTAATCATGAATGTTTCTATGATGTATTTTCTGTAAAATATACAATAAAATCATCCCATAAAAATGTATGCAAGGAAAAGAATCTTAATTATATGAAAAAAAGTCTCATTTTTTTCGAAATAGAAGAAACTTTGTGTCGGGCCAATTCAGGCAGGACCTGATTTCATTTATTTCTATACGGACCGTGCCGTGTCTAGAAATGTAAAAATATAAACTGGTTGGTCCGGAAACCGCGCTGGAAATCCGTGCAAACCTCTACCGTGTCTCAAAACTGAAAAATTGATCATAGCTCCGAAACAGATGCAGTACCAACAAAAATCTCACGGTACATACCGGTACTAACGACATACATAATTTGAACGAAATCGGAAGACCTCATTTTTTTTCCATTGGAAATCTTACGTTTCCCTAACCCACAAACTGGAGATGAATAGTAGGCATAACTTCGCAACGGATGTGGTACAAACGAAAATTTCTCGGTATTTACCGGTAGTAACATAGTACTAACGACCCACATAAATTGGACGAAATCGGAGAACCTTCATTTTTTTCCTATAGGAAATCCCATGTTTCTCCAGCCCGCGCGCCGGAACTTGAGAATTGGCCATAACTCCGCAAAGGATGCGGTACAAACGAAAATCTCTCGGTACTTACCGGTACTAACGTAGTACTAACGACCCACATAATTTGAACGAAATCGGAGAACCTTCATTTTTTTCCTATAGGAAATCCCATGTTTCTCCAGCCCGCGCGCCGGAACTTGAGAATTGGCCATAACTCCGCAACGGATGCGGTACAAACGAAAATCTCTCGGTACTTACCGGTACTAACGTAGTACTAACGACCCACATAATTTGAACGAAATCGGAGAACCTTCATTTTTTTCCTATAGGAAATCCCATGTTTCTCCAGCCCGCGCGCCGGAACTTGAGAATTGGCCATAACTCCGCAACGGATGCGGTACAAACGAAAATCTCTCGGTACTTACCGGTACTAACGTAGTACTAACGACCCACATAATTTGAACGAAATCGGAGAACCTTCATTTTTTTCCTATAGGAAATCCCATGTTTCTCCAGCCCGCGCGCCGGAACTTGAGAATTGGCCATAACTCCGCAACGGATGCGGTACAAACGAAAATCTCTCGGTACTTACCGGTACTAACGTAGTACTAACGACCCACATAATTTGAACGAAATCGGAGAACCTTCATTTTTTTCCTATAGGAAATCCCATGTTTCTCCAGCCCGCGCGCCGGAACTTGAGAATTGGCCATAACTCCGCAACGGATGCGGTACAAACGAAAATCTCTCGGTACTTACCGGTACTAACGTAGTACTAACGACCCACATAATTTGAAAGAAATCGGAGAACCTTCATTTTTTTCCTATAGGAAATCCCATGTTTCTCCAGCCCGCGCGCCGGAACTTGAGAATTGGCCATAACTCCGCAACGGATGCGGTACAAACGAAAATCTCTCGGTACTTACAGGTACTAACTTAGTACTAACGACCCACATAATTTGAACGAAATCGGAGAACCTTCATTTTTTTCCTATAGGAAATCCCATGTTTCTCCAGCCCGCGCGCCGGAACTTGAGAATTGGCCATAACTCCGCAACGGATGCGGTACAAACGAAAATCTCTCGGTACTTACCGGTACTAACGTAGTACTAACGACCCACATAATTTGAACGAAATCGGAGAACCTTCATTTTTTTCCTATAGGAAATCCCATGTTTCTCCAGCCCGCGCGCCGGAACTTGAGAATTGGCCATAACTCCGCAACGGATGCGGTACAAACGAAAATCTCTCGGTACTTACCGGTACTAACGTAGTACTAACGACCCACATAATTTGAACGAAATCGGAGAACCTTCATTTTTTTCCTATAGGAAATCCCATGTTTCTCCAGCCCGCGCGCCGGAACTTGAGAATTGGCAATAACTCTGCAACGGATGCGGTACAAACGAAAATCTCTCGGTACTTACCGGTACTAACGGAGTACTAACGAATGACATTGTTGAATTTCCTGAACTCCATAGGTGCGGGCTGGTGAAATGCACCTCAATTTCTTGCTTTTTTTGTCAGGATGACGCACTTAAAACACACAATTGAAGAAGAAGAAAGCACTGTTAAAAATAAGAACAGAGGCTTGATTCATTGTAGATTTGACAACACCTTTAAGATGGGTCGGATTACCCTTTTTTTATATACTTTCTTGAATTTTGTCGCGTTGATACTACCACACATAACTGATGTTAAAGAAATTAGCACCAAACTGGAGTATATCTTGATACTTGATATGACACATTATATAATAGAACTTTTTGAAAATCACAGGATGAATTGTTCTTGACGAACACGGCACTTGAGAACACAAAACTTCATTTATTGCCGAAGTGACAATAATTTAGAAGTGGGTACGGATTACTCTACTTTAAATATAATTTCTGGAACTTTTGTCAGGATGACAACAGCGAACTTGATACAAAGACTTTGAAAGCACAAAAATGTTCCGAAAGAACTCCATTTTACGTTGGGCGCCAGTGTGGGATGTTATTCGGTACTTAAAATGTAGAACAGAGATGTTACAGTCACATTTTATTGTAGACAACACAACACATATCACATTATATACAAATCGCAAGACGAGCGCAACTCAATCAATTGAATATTCATGAAAATTACTTAGCACAAAGAACATCTCTAAGAGAGATGAATAGCGAACACACATCCCAATCTTACATCTTAACTGCAAACTCAATTACTTCACTTCATTTCATGTCTTTTTAGAAAAGGAAGGCAAAATATCTCCGGATATTTTGCCGAAGGTGACAATAGCGCCACCTATAGATACTATAATTTAGAGAAGGCAGTCACCCTGTTACAGTACTTGTTAAGAAAAAGAATTATGAAAATCCTGTCGTAGCAGTTACCTTGTGTAATGATATCTAAACTTTTCCTCCCCTCTTAGAAGCATAGTGGCAATGTTTGGTGCTGCCATCAATTGCGGCTTTTCTGAAAATCTTCCGTTTCTGAAGTCTGTCATTTTACCCACTGGATGCAGTTCGAAGGAAGCTCCTGCCCTTGGGGCACACGTCATGGTTACAAAAAATGATTTTGGAGCTATTACTAAAATTTGCTTGGCGGGTCATACTAAAAAGTTTTAAGTTAGTTATACAAAAAATTCTTTTGTTCAGTTTACAAAAAAAAGGTAAAAAGAAGTATGGCAAAAAAAAGTTTGTAATGGTTACTAAAAAATTCTGTGGAATACAAATTTATGACGGGTTATTAATACTAGGATTTATTAAAATTCGATTACCTTGTAAAAATGCAGCTGGTCTCTACGATAATGCAATATCTTATATTCTAACAAATAATTTTACTTATTCATTTTAATAAATTAACTATATTTAGTTGTATACGTCAAATCTTTTCAAATAAACTTAATTTTATTAATATAATTCAAGCAACAAAATCTAACAAATTATGCGAAGAAAAAAAAAATAATTTTAACACTAAATGTAATTTGGCGTTCAAAGGAAATTTTGTTATACACTTTCTGTGTTTATTAGGAATGAAAAAACAAATTTCGATTATTACATTTATTTTTGTTTTTTCTTCTATTCATTTATCTTTAAGGATATATTTTAATAAGTCGACTAAAACAATTTACATTTTTAAAGATTTCAGTTAAGTAAAATGCTCTAACAATAACTATTTGTATACGTGAAGAAGAATTTTAAAACAAAGTTTTCCAAGCTTTAATTGTGTTAAAGCGCATTTTAAGAGACAAATGTTTGTTTACTTGAATTTAAACAAAGCTATGTTAAACTTTTGTCAGAAAGAAATGAAATTTCCTTCGGCATTCTCAAGAAGTCATAGAAATGGAAACGTTCATTTATTTTTATGTATTTTCTATGCAAAAGGCTTTGCGAACATACATTTAAAGTAGAATTGCTTTTTTAAAAAATAAGTATTTTTAAAAGTGGGTATATTAAATTAGAATCATAAAAAAAAGTGACGGAGTTCTGGGTTTGAAGTTAATTTTGCTTCATATTTATGACATTTTAAAAGAAGGTTTTTCATTGGATGTTATATAAAAAGCATTAATAAACTTAAAATTGTTATAAATTGAAGTTCGATATAATTTTTCTTCAACCATTTGTCTTCTATATTCATTTAGCAAAAATAAAATGAAATTGGTACTAAATAAATGAGCGTGCTCAAAATTTTATTCATTTATTAATTTTTTACACACTGTAAAAAATTTTGCGTAAGGTTCCTAAGAAAACCTGTGGCAGCTATTCTGCCACAGGTTTTCCCAGGAATTTAACCCAAAAAATGCCAGGAAACTTACATATGCCAGGAAAGTCCAGAAATCTATAATCTGGAATGTTACTCATGAAATATCTGTTAGGTTTCACCATTCTGAAATGTCTAGAAACCTTTCATGTGTAACGTTACACGTTAATTTTCTGTTAGGTTCCACCATTCTCAAACCTACACTCTGAAACATTACTCGTGAAATCTCAGTTAAATTCCTCCATTCTGAAAAGCCCTGAAACCTATAATCTGGAATACTACTCATAAAATCTCAGTTAGGTTCCACCTTTCTGAAAATTTCCGAAATCTTTAATATGGTATGTTACTCATAAGATCTCAGTTAGGTTCCGCTATTTCGAAACCTATCACCTAGAACATTACTCATGAAAATTCATTCATGTTCCTTCATTTTGAAAAACTCTGAAACCTATAGCCTGGAACTTTACGCATAAAATCTCAGTTAAGTTTCTTCATTGTGAAAATATCTGAAACATTTCACGGAATACAGTATATGTTCCTGGGATATCCAGTGGCAGCAATTCTGCCACAGATTTTCACAGGAACTTTACCAAAAATTTGTCTAGAAGATTATGCAAATTTGAAAAGTTTAGAAATCTATAATCTAGTATGTTAAGGCCCTTTTTCAATAACTTAATTCTAATTTTCAGCATGCTATTCAAAGAGTTTTAAGATGCCTTAGAGTTACAGTTAAGTTTGGTTCTTGAACATGATACAAATTAATGAGCTAGTAATTTTTATTGAGAATATAAACGATGATTGCACAGCTGAAAGTTAAACATTGTATTGAAAATATTTCTAATTAGTTGTTTTCATTTTTCAGTTGACAACACAAATCTAAAACAACACAGGATATATATTCTATATAAAATCCATTTTTAAATCATGGATATATTAAGATTATTTTTACAAAAATAAATTGATTAGAATATTGATGCAAGGATAATTTATGATAAATACACACTTCAGAAACAAAAGAAATATCTAAATGAGTGATACGTGCTGTGATCTACAAAAATGCATGCTTAAGTTTTTCCATTTTTATATCAAGCTCAATATACCAATTTGAAGGTGTAAATTAAGAGATAATGTAACACAAAGTATATATTTTTGGCAAAATCTCGTACAAAGGCATTGTGTATTTTTAAAATAACATTTAGATAATTTTGCCGTATTATTTAATAATTTAAATAGATTATCAACTTGTCTTTTGGCTAATACAACAGATTAGTCATTTGGCATAAAATGGTATATTTAATCTATCAAAGCATTCTTAAAATGTTTTACAGTATCTGAATATCTGCTCTTTTTGGGGGAGTATGTGGTTATTTGAAGCTTCCCCCCCCCTTCCCCCACTATCTTCACTTAAATTGGATCAATTAACTTTGATAATTCTATTCCCTAAATAATTAATATAATATCACAGTAATCAATGAAAAAAGGTTTTTTATGTATGTGCTATACAGTACAAAATTCTTTTAAAAGATTATCCAAACCATTAAGATTTTTTTACACAAATTTTTAAGACAAGTTAAAATATGCACAAATTTTTGAATGATTTTAAAGTTATAATAAAAAATAACTTTTTAATTGTAATTTAAGCGTTAGCATATTTAAAGAGATTCATTCATTTGGTTAAAGCACAAAATTCAATTTTAGATGTCAAGGGAAAAAAAGAATATTAAGCTGCCGAAAGAAGTTAACCTTTTAAAAAAATTGAAAATCTTAATACAGTGTACTCTTGATACTTCAAATAAAATACATTTCTCTCTTTGATATTACAAATTCCTGTAAATGACTTTATCTGAACAATTAGCTATCACATATTGCTTTTTTAAAATCCCTTCGACTTAAGATATCGAGAATATTATACAATTAAAAAATAACATAATCAAAAATAAAAATTCTCATAACTTTCATAATATGCACAAAACTTTATTGATATTATGGTTTAAAATTACAATCTAGAATTTTATCACAGTTTGCTTAATTTTTCACATAAAGTAACTACTTTTCGGGGAACTACTTTAACATGTTTCAACTTCAACAATTTTAGTTCAATGAAAGTGTAAGTCCCAGTGCCTTTGAGAGAATATTTTATGTTATAACAATAATATAAAGAGATTGTCGAAACTACACTCTGTACAAATTCCCCACTTTCAATTAAAATTTTATCTTCGACTTGCTTTCGTTCAGCTGTAGAGGGATTGTCTGTGTATTTACAAATTCTTAAAGCTAAATGGTCCAGTAATACATTTTTTTCTGTCCTCTGCAAACAATCTTCATTTAAAGCTTTAGTAAAAGTAGAAGAAAAATGATGTGAAGGAATCTGAAAATCCTCGCGCCATGGGTGCTTTAATATACAAGTGACTGCTAATATTTAAAGTGCTGCTTTCAAAACTTGAATTTAATTCTGCTGTTCCAAACTCTCCATTTGTTTCCGTTAATGAACGTCTGGAACATGTCATTAGATTCAGATTTGATTATTGTCCAAGGTGGCTACAAAGAAACAAAAAGCATATTTTATTTTTTATGCATAAAATATTGAATATAATATTATTTATTCAGTTTCTGGAAAAATCAAAATGTTTATTGGAGAAGTTATTCGCATTTGCAAAACCACTTTGTATTATGCATTAGCTTGATAATATAGAATACTTGAATATGTGTCCTACAAAAGGCTTTAACAACAATACAAAAAGTACCACAATTACTTTTGTATATTCCCAGTATGTTTTCCAAAAAATAAAAAAAAATTCAAAATATTCAATATATATCTTCTAAACAAGGGGTTTTTGCAAGTGCACTGTTGTCATGTTGCACATGGTAAAAAATGAATGTCCATGAAATATACAGGGTTTTGTTCCATTTTGAAAAATGTATTGCAATATTTTGGATTTTAAGTGAAAAATTTGAATTTATTAGATAAAAATGGGTTTATACATCGTTGAGACATTTTATTCTCAATTCTATATTGATTTTCTGAAATCTCCAATCAATAGTGTAACTATAGTTTTGAGTCTTTTTCAAAATTTTCTACAAGGCCCACTAGAATCTATATCTATTTCTCATGACAAAACGGGGTCCCCGTTTCGTGACCCGTCTTGTGGGTATGATTTGTTTTAACGCACAGATCAGGTTTGGAATACCCAAAATGTACATTCGTTATTCAATACAAATGACTCGTTCTTAAAATTCTAAAATGATCAACCGTTTATGATCGTTTATGATCGTTTAAGATGTTTATTTTTCACAATTACTTCCAAGCCCTCCCCCCCCCCCGCCCAGGTCGCTGGGTTTTACGTAACTCAGTTTTGCCACTGTCCTCGATATTGATATACAATATAAGTTCATTTACGCTTCTCCATTTACATATATTTTTTGGTTAGCTCCGTACACTATAGCATAAAATTAGCAGTTTCCACCGCCGAGTAACACTAAAAAACGTGGAGATTAACTTTACTGTTCTGAGTCTGCAAACTGGATGGGTACTACTCGCAAAACATGATGGTTGTAAGATATATCGATACCAGGGATGAAAGGAGAAAAATTCGTTTATAATTTTCAAAGTCAAAATTAGCGATAATCCCAAACACTAGGAAAGAAAGTAGATAACTCTTTTTAGTTCAAAGATTGTTTCACGCTGGTGGGAGGGGATAGTTAATAGCCAAGAGATCTTTTTTTCTCCGAGCTAATTACGTATGCTATTATACAGTGTGAAATATTTAAAACAGGGGTAGTAGTTTATCTTGAAATAAAAATAAAAAATTCTAGAAATGTGTAACTTTAATGCCTAATCCTGAAATTTTTTAAAATGTCTTTCTCCGACTTATTATACAATATAATTAATTTCATTTATGACAAAATTAATTTTGGAACGCAGTTCCAAGTCAATGTTACTTTTAGCATACTTAAATCAGGAATCTCACTCCTGTGCAAATTAAAGTGTGTCAATTGACAAAATCTGCTAAAAAACTGCTAAACCCGAAATTTGGAGGAATCTGAATTATATAAGACCCATATTCCTGCGCAAACTCCCTTATGTTTACTAAATAAATTCCACTTATTTGGTGAAGCTGATTATTTCGGGTTTTGGTGGTCCTAGATCAAATATAAAATACCGGTAACCGCCCCTCCCCTCTTAAATAGTCTTAAAAAAACTTTTTTTAGAATTATCCGTTTTCCTTGAAGTTTGGGTATAAAATTATTAGAAAATTAGGCGGGACTATTCAAATCAACAGTGTCGTCAAGTGTAGGTCAAGTGTAAAGGAATCCCTCCCTCTCCAACTAATTTAGCTTTACCTAGATTTTCCTTGTCGAGAACCACTTAGTTTCAAATTTTGGTCCCCTTTTATTAGAAGAATAAATTACTCCTTTAACACGTTGAATCCCACGTCAGTCATGGATGATTGACACTGAACTTTCCGTTTACTTAAAATCCTTTAATAAAATAATAATAATAATAATAATTTTTTATCAATTCCTTAAAACAATATAATATTTAGTTTTATATTATAATTTTGCGCTGTCGGCCACCGGTGGCTTACGCGGCTAAAACGGAAATTTCAATGTCAGTCACTGGTTAATGACATGGCACTTAACGTGTTAATGCAAAGGTTTATCTGTTAAATATTTGGTGTGTGGGGGGGGGGGGAATCCCCCACTTTCATTTTGTTTATTTTAAATTGCATTTTCCTTGCATAAAATTATCCGAAAAGCTTCAAATTTCGGGTACATATTTAATAGAAAGATGGATTAATCTCACGAATACTTAATTATATTTTTTAACAATCATAATACTTGCAGCAAACTTTAAACTTCCCCCATACTTCACCCACACACACACTTCAAACACTCATAAAATTTGTCCCGATGTTTTATAAAGGTAGTGTTGTGAAATTTTTAAAATGCATTTGCTAACTTTGTCAAAATGAAGATGTTAAAAACATTGTCAGATTCCAGGTGTACTGAGTGACACTGAAATAGTCTAACAAATCATAACAATAGATGTAATAAGATATAAATTCAAACTGATGGTTTACGCTTTAAATGTGGAAATAAGGTCACGCATGTTAAGTACGACATTATTTTTCGCGTT
Organism: Maratus speculifer; assembly: GCA_964019185.1. NCBI lineage: Eukaryota > Metazoa > Arthropoda > Arachnida > Araneae > Salticidae > Maratus > Maratus speculifer. Next base: position 197,831,892 of record OZ025297.1, read on the forward strand.
TTCTTTAAAACTCTTATGGTAATAAATAATTTGGTATGCTTTCTTAAAATTTACTTTTGAAAGCGTTTTTGGAAAAGTATTTCCAGAATTCCTGTTTCTAATATGCTAGTTAATGTGTATTTAAGTTTGTTGAATGACATAAAATTGTGTTATTTTAAATCAAATCACAGAAATTCCCGATGTTACTTCGTCCCCTGTTAATGTGGTTTCGAGTACTTTTCCAATCCTTTATGAAGCTTTATGTAAATTTGATAAATTTTAATTTTGAAAGTTATTTTGTAAGCGAGATTTAGAAGCTTCCGTTTGCGTGAATTTTAGTTTTTTTTTTTTTTTTTTTTTTTTTTTTTTTTTTTTTTTTTTTTTTTTTTTTTTTTTTTTTTAGGGGGGGGGGCGGCTACCTAACGCGGAAATCCGAGCTCTTGTTTTTCAATATGGTCATAATGCATGTTTTAAGTTGATTACATAAAAATATTCAAATTTGGAAATTAGGGTTGAGAAAACCTCAATGTTACGCTGCCTTTTAACGCGGATTCAGAGCAGTTTTTCTAATGTAGCTCATATTTAAAAAACTTTAATGTTATTTTCTTAGACTTTTGGATGCCTGTTTACGTAGATAGAATTTAATTTGGGGTTTGCTAACCCCCCCCCCACACACACACAGGCATTGATGTGGATTTCTGAGCTCATTTTAAATATTGTTAATTTGACTAAGGCAATTTCTTGCTTATATATTTTGCTGTTAGATAAAATTTCAGTTTTCAGTTGAGCGTAATCCTATCGAATAGAAATTTAAAAATATTAATAAGCTACAATAATGATAGAACTGTATAACACTTCATATGATTTTATATGAAGTATTCGTAACTTTGTTAATTTTCAATAATTAAAAATCTGTGTACTGCCCAGTGGCCAGTATTAATTTTTATCAATATTTTATACCAACATACAAATGAAAGATTACTGTAAATAATTATTTACAGATATGTATAATAAAGACACATGCACGTAAATTATTCCAATTATTCAGAATTTTTTTAAAGAAAATATCATTCAAAAAGTATGCCTGACAAATGTTAAAAAAATCAACACTTAATCAGTATTGACTTCTTTAAAAACCTTATAAAAATCCAGCATTTCTTAATTTATGTAACATATTTTTCTTAAATTAAGATCGTAAATTGATACTATAAAATATTGTTTAGTTTTCACTTAATCCTTCATTTAATTTATAGAAATATACACTGAGTTTCTTTGATTTAAAATTTTAAAAAGAAATCTATTGTTCGATTTCAATATTCCTAAATTCATACTTAAGAGCTAAGTTAAAGAAAATTTTTAAATGGAGGATTATGCGACTTACGACAGCTTAATTAAACATAAAATTTGCTTTAATTATTTTAATACAATATATGAATAAAGTCATACAAACTTACCTGGTAGTTGTTTAAATTCTAATCCACAAATTGGGCACTTTTTTTTTAACAGTTTATTGGTCAGTTAAATGAAACATAGTTTCTTTACGTTAATAAGATTATTTGATCTTCAGAATCTTCAGATCTTTTGAAGCTAAAAATTCGAGAGGCAATTTAAGGAAATTTGACAAATTTACGAAACATGGGGACGCCATAAAATGAGCGATGTCGATTTGATCGAAAATCTCTAGGAAAATGCTATCAATGCAGAAAAATACTTACTGTTTCGTTAATAATCGAATGCTTATTATATCGCATTTGGGATTCCCGCATTATGATTTTAAGTAAATGAACATTACTGTACTTAGGAGTCATATTTAGGCAGAATAACCTTACCACAAAATTTGTAATATTTTCCAGCAAGTGCTTTAAAATTGTACCTTTTCATCCTTTATATACATATGTAGCTTGCAGATACTAAAGAAGGGGGGGGAAGAGAGGTGACAAAATTTAAACATTTCTCTACTGATATGACTTTACCTTCATGTTATGGACTCAGTATTTTGAAAAATAAAATAGTTGGCCACAGCTTCTCCCCTTTCCTCTTAAAGCGTTGTCTTTGTTTATAATAATTTTTATGCTAGTTTTATTGTTTTAGGAAGCAGTCGAAACCGTTAAGACGTGATACCGATTAATATTCGAATTTACTCCAGTTTAACATCACCAGATCATCGCTCTTACAACAAATATAAAAAATTTCCATTTAATATAAGATAAATTTTTCATCCCTTGGAACAAAAAATTCTCGCTTAAGGACGTGAATTCATATATCTAGATATTAAGTTTTTAATATGAACAACAAACTATTTCCGTATAGTAATAATCGCTTTACTTAATGACAGAAAGATTACTATTCGGAAATAGTGATAGACATTGTAAAAAAATCCTCTACACTGGCACTGCTGATTAAATAAGGCGAATATTATTAATCTGAAATAGTAGGTTTAGTGAAAAAAAGCGCTCTAAAATCGAGAATTTCGTCACACAATCAATAATAAAATAATTTCGTAAAATGATCATTGGTCGAATTTGGAAACATGTTTCAAAATGCACAATAAAATGGGCTTACGCACTTTCATACCAAAGTTAGTTGCTTTATATCCCATAGTCGTTTTTTTTTCAACTGAGGCAATAAAATGATCCACACGCAAAAAGTAATTCATATCATATCAACAACAAAAACCAAGAAGAGACTTCAGAGTCTAAACTGGGAAAAAAATATATTTGAGATGCACAATTAAATGCGTAGTTAAAGCTTCGGTAAAAATTAGTGACTTTAGTTTTCATACTTCATTCATAACTAAGCGAACAAAATGATACACACAAAAAATTGATTTTTACATGAAAATATAACTCAGGAGCTGTACAGAGCAGAAATTTGAATAAGAGCTTTAGATGCACAATTAGAAGGGTATACGCACCTTTGTGCTATTTTTTATACCGCAAGATCGCGTAGTCTTTTCACAATTGGGATAATAAAATAACATAAACGCAAAATAGCTATTTTTCTGTAATTGAATATATCAACCACAAAATAAGGAATGTTACACACAAAACATATATAACTTTGCACAGATTACCAATAATTTCTATTTTACAATAAATCCGAAATATTACACAAAAGCTCAAAAAGTATGCCTTCTAAAACTAAGGAAGGTTACACAGAAAATATTCGGAACATTTCACAATTGATCAGTAAATTCCACTTTCTCAACTATTCCGAAAACTTACACGACATTGTGGAAGATATTACACCAGATTTCTAGGTATTCTTGAATCAGCGGAAGAAATCCGAGAAAACGCAGGAATGTTACGCAGTAAATGTCAAGAACATTGCGCAGATTTTTTGCAGTGCAGCATCTCATACGCAAATTTATAAACGAGATAAACATTATAACTGATTTAAAAAAATAAAGAAAAGAGAAAAAGAGAAAGATAATGTAACATCCGATGTGTTCATAAGGAATTTTGGGTAGTATTTATTTTGATAAATAAATTATATTTAATAAAATATATTATTTCTTTAATTACATAAAAAAGTAAACCTTTACAAGTAATTTTTAAAAATATATTTTTTTTAAATATAATCCATGCAAAGATACAAACAAATTATTAAAATAAAAATAAAAAAGTTTTAACACCAAATGTAATTTGGCATTGAAAGGAGATGTTATTACACACGCTCTGAGTTTAGGGATGAAAAAATAAATGTCGATTATTTGATTTATTTTATTTTTCTACTATTTATTTTCCTTTAACCCTCTCACTGACAAGGCGTCTATAGACGTTCCCTAAGCTCCAGGTTTCACTGCAATGCAAGCAATAATTAAAATGATATAACTCAGTTGATTTAATGTATTTTTAATACATTGTGCAATGATTAACACACTCAAGGATAACATTCATAATCGTAAATAAGATTTTTCTATAATTTTGAAAGAATCATATTTTTTTAGCAATTAAAACAAAATGCTGAAAAAGGAACATTTCAATTTTGCCATTTGCAAGACTGTCAGAGGGTTTTAAGGATAGTTTTCAATAATTCGTCTGAAACAATTCACATTTTTAAAGATTTCAGTTAAATAAAATGATCTGACAATAAATATTTGTATGCGTAAAGAAGAATTTTAAAGCAAAGTTTCCCAAGCTTCGATTGCGTTAAAGCGCACTTTCGGAGACAAATATTTGTTTACTTGAATTTAAACAAAACTATGTTAAAGTTTTGTCGGAAAAGAAATGAAATTTCCTTCGGCATTGTCTCTATGTCATAGAAATGGGAACGTTCATTTATTTTTATGTATTTTCTATTCAAAAGGATTCGCGAACATGCATTCATAATAGAATTGCTTTTTTAAAAAAACAATATTTTTAAAAGTCGTTCTATTAAATTAGAGTCATAAAAATAAAGTGATGGAGTTCTGGGTTCGAAGTTAAATTTTGCTTGATTGTTGGGATATTTTAAAAGAATATTTTTTATTGAATGCGATTTAAAAATGCATTAATAAACTTAAAATTTTTTAAGAAAAAACGCTATAGAAGTTGAAATATTTTTTTATGGGAAAATATATAAAAATATGAAATTTTTAGTATTTAGTCATAAATGCAAATACGAAATTATATTTTTTTTCAAAGAACATTAAATAGGTATTGTCGTAAAGATTATGTTACGACAACGCTTAAAATAATAATAATAATAATAAAAGTGGAACAGCAAAATCTAAAACATATAAATATATATATATATAAGAATTGAAGTAAAATTTTGAATTTATTTTATTTAGTAACAATAACCAAGTAATAATAATATGAATAATAATTCGAATTATTAGGAAAAGATAAAAGTCAGTTTTATAAAATCTGCAAGCTTTATTCATTTATAATAATTGGCGTAATGAAAAGGGAAAATAGATCTGTAAAAAGATAACGAGTGATGATTTGGGATTTTCTCACCATAAAACATTCAGACAATTAACAATACTCCCAAAGCCATAAAGTCAGCTCGGCGCCATTTTTGACATAATCATGAATAGTATAGAGTACATGATTTACAACGCAATTTATGACCTCCATGTGTGCTCAGTGGAGCCCCATCGATGCATTCGTAGGAAGAGGTCAGAAATAGAAAAACTAGAGGGTATACATCAAAGCGTCCTGCATTCTTCGACAACACGAGCCAGTAGTATGTGTGAATTTACATATAACCAATGGAGATTTTTCTATGTGGACCAATTAAAATAAGAAAAAAAAGACGGAGAAAAGAAAAAAACTCCCTCTCTGAAAATCATCTGGACTTTTAGCGATCGACACGGCGAAGCAAGTTCGTTATTATGGAGGAATGTGTCTCGGATAAAATTTCATTTTGTTTTGACTTGTGATCGCCTAGGAATTTCGGCGGACTTCCTTTCGCCATGGGATGTGCTGCAAGACTCTCTATCGACAAAAATTTATGTGTGTGAATCACCGAAAAGTTGCCAACGAATCTATTGCAGTCTTGAGAAAATCGGGCGGTGCAGCATCGACTGAATGCGTGATGAACTGTGCAGTGGCTATGCTATGAACTATGTGCCTCTGTGATTAAGTGTGGATACGATAATGGCGCCCCAAGATTTTTTTTTCAATGAACTATGTGGCTAACTGCTTGCATCTTACAATGGTGAGAAAATTTTAATTATTCCACATGTGAGGGCCATTTTCGAAACATTTTTTTTTCTCAAATTTCATTATAGAACATTCACTATTGGAATTTAATTAATAACTTAAAATTGAATTAAAGAATGTTTAAAATAAAATTTAACGCACAATTTTTTTGGCTATGTCTATAGGTTTGTGCTGTGTAAGCGAGTATCAATGTGTACGATTATATCAAATGCAAAAAGAAGGAAAAAATATAATTAAGTAATTGAATATGGAAAGATAAATTTATGTGATTAAATTTTGGAATATCTGTGTTTTAGTGTGATTTTAAATTATGCAATTTATGTGTTTTGAAATATATATTTGTAAATGTATATATCCATGTTTTCTTTTATGTTTTCCTCTTTCTTTATTTATCTTTAAGTAAATTGATCGATGCAGATTCTTTAATATTAAAATAAATTTTGAAGACCGTTACTTTAAGCATTTATTTTTCCCATTCAAATCCTAGATTACAAATTTAAACGTTAAATAAATCGATCTGAAATTATTGCATTTTTATTTTAGAATATTATTCCAAGGATTTAATTTTATTAATTGGTAATATTCTGCACATTCCTTCACAACGGGGAATGTGATATTATTACTATATGATTTTTTGTACTAATCACGTTTATATCACGAACCAAGTATGTGGCGTTATTTTCACTTTCATATGTATATTAAAAGAAAAATACATTTATACTAAAAATAGAAAATTATATATATATATTCAAATTGTTAACTTATTTTCTTTTGTTGTTCAACTAAAAGTGCAATTTGAAAAAAAAATGCATATTTAATTAAGAATTTGAAAAATAAATAAATAAATAAATAAATGCAATTTTCTTTAAAATCTTCTACCTTTTTAAATATTAATACTTTTTTCAAGCAAAAAACACTAAAAATTATATTAAGGAAGAATAAAATAGTTTTAACACCAAAGTTAATTTGGCGTTCAAAGGAATTCTGTTTTACACTCTCTGTGTTTATTAGGGATGAAAAAAAAATTCGATTACTTAATTTATTTTAATTTTTCTATTCTTCATTTATCTTTAAGGATAGTATTCAATATTTCAGCTAAAACAATTTACATCTTTAAATATTTCAGTTAAATAAAATTTACCATAAATAAATATTTGTATGCGTGAAGAAGAATTTAAAACAAAGTTTTCCGAGCTTTAATTGTGTTAAAGCGCATTTTCAGAGACAGATGTTTGTTTACTTGAATTTAAACAAAACTATGTTAAAGTTTTGTCAGAAGAAAGGAAATTTCCTTCGGCGTTTTCAAGAAGTCATTGAAATGGGAACGTTCATTTATTTTTATGCATTTTCTATTAGAAAGGCTTTGCGGAAATGCATTTATAATGCAATTCCATTTTTAAAAAATCAGTATTTTTAAAAGTCGGTACATTAAATAAGAGTCATGAAAATAAAGTGACGGAGTTCTGGGTTCGAAGTTAATTTTACTTCATATTTGTGACATTTTAAAAGAAATTTTTGCATTGCATATGATATTCCTATAAAATAAAATGCATTAATAAATATATAATATGAAATTAAAGTAAAATGCAAAGTACCTTTTAATTTTATATGTTTCGTTTGCTGTAACGGGAACTTTTTAAAAAACAAAAATCATAAAAGAAAAAATTCGTTAAAATTTCTTTAAATTGAAAGTAGTAATCGGAAAAAACAAAAATCACGTGAACATGAGCATAGTGTAAATAAACTGAAAAATTAAAATGAATAAAGTTTTGTGAACGTGAAAAATTACGTTGCATATTACTGTTTTAAAATTCTTTAAAATATTTTATTCCAAATTTTAGCAGTTCCATAAAAGCAAATTCATTGCAAATATCTATCCATATGAAGATTTCTATTGATTCTCTGATGATAGACGGAAAATATGATCTGGACGGCTAAACTATTCTGCTGTTTTTAAAATCTATTTCTAAAGTTTCTTTGCTATATAATCTTGCGAGAGATGTAGTTTTCCTATTGTATTTGATACCCGATATACGTTCTTTTATTCTAGCTCTAAATTTTTTACTAGTCTTACCTATGTAATATTGCTTTGTTCCGTCTTGTTTGGTCAAATGTAATTTGAGCATTAATAAACTTGAAATTGCACAAGAAAAAATAATAGGGGAGACCGGGGCACGTTGGCCATTGGGGTAGGTTGGTCAATTTGCTTTAATTTTCAAACCAGTCACCAGATGTCGCCACAAGTTCAAAAATATGTTAGAAAACCTGTTCCCCTATTCTTCCACGACTTGCAGTTCTCTTAACAAAAGCAAACTAAGAACAAAGTATATTTTTCATTTTCGTCGATCTCGAAGCAAATTTCCGTTAAAGTGCAGAAAGTGTAAATGCTCTCAAGAGATACTTCACAAGAACAAAACTGGTTAATATTTTGAAAGTTCAACTTATAATGATTCATTTGATGTAACAATAAATATTAAATGTTGTTAAGATAAGTGTAGAATAGCAAAGGTATTTCAAACATGGCGAGGGGGCAAGTTCGCCCACTTACGTTGGGGCACGTTAGCCCTGTCTTTCCCGGCCCATTGTAGACATAAGCTACAGCGGTTGGACCGCACAGTTTATGGCCCATTCAAAAAATATGTTAATTCAGCCTGTGGTGGTTGGGTGACAACTAATAGACGCCCTATGACAATTTACGATATTCCGGGAATTGTGAAAACTGTCCTTCCCAATGCAAAAAATCCAGTTAATATAACATCAGGTTTTCAGATAACTGGAATATGCCCTTTTAATAGGAATGATTTTACTGACTCCGATTTCATGCCTTCGTATGTCCGTGATAGACCTGAGCCCTCAAGCACGCACGGCAAAGCAGTTGGTGAAGCTTCTAATGAAACCCAGATAATTATGGGTAGGCATATTTCTATCGATGTGCCTAACGCATCTTCTCTGTCTCCATGCAAGGCGACTCCAACACCTAAGGACACCTAAGGAAAAAGCAGATCCAAGAAAGACAAATGCTTCGAATAGAATGAAGCGAACTTCTGCAGCAATCCTCACAGACACCCTTGTCATGTTAGTGCTTGCACAACAACAAAAGGAAACAGGAGTAGGAAATAGAGCAAAAATTAAAAATCTATATTATAAAGGCCAAACGTATCTGTGTGTAACGCATACGTACGTCATTTTGTGAATGGCAACACTTTCGCATGCAATTCGGTTTTGCAATTTTCAGTACTACAAATTTTATACTTTTAAATATCGCACATTTTCAATTTTTATACCGTCGTATTGAGAAAAAAATGTACTTTTAAATGCAATTTGTTTGAAAGCTGTATCTCAATTTGTTTATGAGTTATTAATTTTTTATAGTTTTAAGTACGTATTTTGTAATTGTGGCAACATAAATTCGCCATTTTCTCTTAAAATTTATAAAAACTGAAATAAAAATCATGTCAAAAGATATCGTCTGACATAAAATCCGATTAAATTTATTTTTATTGTGTTTTTATTCACCAATTAAATGATTTTTTAGTTTACTGAAAACCTTATTTACAAAGGATACAACAATTTCTCTTCACAAAACTGTATTTTAAATAATATTCCAGTGACTTCACCGCATTTACTCAGTTCGTATCAGAAAGCTAAATAAGTGCAATTTTATTTATCTACATGTATGCAAAATCTTCCAAATTTGAAAAAAAAAATGCAAGTGAATGATTTCTGATAAAACATGGAGCTATTATAAATAAAGAAGTGAAGATTTGTGAATCATCACATTTCCGATTTGTTTGGACGAGTGCCTTGAATATTGTTTTTGCTGCGTTTGTGTAATATTCCGTCCTAATGACTTCACATTCAAATTTTTCTATAGATGTTGTTGAAGACTGGGTCCGTAAAAATGGAATACTTTTAGCGGATGCAAATAACGTCTTTTTATATAAAAAAAGCAACTGATTTTAAAATGATCAAATTAAAATACTATGAAAAGTGCGTATGTAAATTTTGACAGTATGAAAATTATGACGGGTTTAGATTTCACATGGGAATTCTATGATCATGTCTATTTGGAATATTTTTTTTCACTTGCTTTATACCAAACATAAGATCCTCAATTGATAATTTCTTCATAATAACTTATCTTTGTTATACTTTACTGATTACATATGCGATTTAAGTTTAATTTTAATAATTTGGACAATTAAGTTTTATAGAAATAACTTTTTCTCTTTTTTGCTTAAAATAATATTTGTTTGAGATTTAGTATGACCAATCTAAGATGCATTTTTTACTGTAGCTAATTTTGTGGGCTTATTACAAATCAATGAAACAGTTCCTTCTTAAACATTTTCTTTCGTCGAAATTCGACGGGTCCCACCTCGTGATATTAAAAGAGGAAATCAGACCAAAGACTCAAAGGAAAGCAATCTCTGGAAAAGATTTTGATACCTTTCGATGCCTCACAGCCTGGATGTAGTTAATGGTCTGAATCGTCAAAAGAGGAAGAAGAAATCTATTAGAGAAAGTTACGATGAAGAAGATGAAGACAATATCTGCCTACAATGTCTAAAAGAGTTCAATTAAAGTATGCCTGGGGAAGAATGGATAAAGTTCGTGAGTTGCAAACGTTGGGCTCATGTGAAATGTGTTCCAAAAGAGGTTAATGAATTATATGTTGAATGTATTCACTGCAATGATCCCTCTGATTTGTAAACTTAATTTGCAAATAATTTTTTTATATGCATGCATTAAAGTTCCTATTCACTATCATGAATTTTATTTAACTTCTAAATAAACACAAAAAAGAGCATTGCAGGCCAACGTGCCCGACTTAATGGGCCAACGTACCCCGTGCACGGGGTACGTTCGCCCACATGACATAATTAAATTCATAAAGTTCTTAAAATTTTATATTAACTTTAAGTAAGCGTTTTCTTCTCTAGTTAAACGTACTAGGTATTGTAAAAAAATACTAAATCTGAAAATAAGCAAAACTTAGGTACTGAAAAATAGAACATAAAAATAACTGGGCCAACGAGCCCCGGTCTCTCTACTATAGAAGTTAACATAGTTTTGTTTATGACAAAATACATATTAAAATAGAAAAATATTAGTATTTAGTCATAAATACAAATACAAAATTATATTTCATTTTCAAAAATCTTTAAATACATATCTTAAAAGAAAAAATATATTTATACCAAAAGTACGACATTTTAAAATAAAAATAAATAAATAAATAAATAAATAAATAAATAAAAAATTGTAACCTCTTTTTTTGTTGTTGTTGTTGTTTTTCAACTGAAAGTAAATTAAAAATAATGGATTTTTAATTAAGAATTTGAAAAATAAATAAATAAATAAATGGATTTTTCTTAAATATCTCCCACTTTTTTTAAATATCAATACGTTTGCCATTTTTATGTATTTCAAATTTGTATTACACACAACTGAGCAATCAATTTTCGATACTTCTAACATTACAATACATTTTTTTAACTGAAATATTAACGTACTATAATACGTTATAATACATCTTCATATAATTTTATTTAAAAAAATCTGCTTGTTACTTCAAAACTCATATTTATAACATATATAATAAAGAATATATACCAAGAAGATTAAATATATATTCTAGAGGGGGGGGGGGATCCAATCAGATTTGTCTGCAGACGCAGGTAGATTTTGAAGTTAAGTACTAGTTTCACTAGTAAATAAATAATTAAGTTTAGAAAGAAACCCAGTTTAATAATTATTTCTGTCCGCTTTTTGCAACTTTTTTATTTGATTTTTACTTATCCATCGTACGTAGTATAGTGTAAATCGTTTCGAAAATCGAAAAATATTTTTTGACGGATTTATACAGTTCAGACTCAGAAGATTATGAATAACATATTTTTAGAAAAAAAAATGCCGTCCGTCTGCCGGTGTTTCTTTGTCCGTCTGTCGGTCTGTTGTAAATGCTCTATCTTCCGAGCAAATTGAGATAAAGATTTGAAATTTGGTAGGCATGTAGTATGTAGGAGCAGAAGGAAGCATATTGAATATAAGTAACCTCGATTATTCGGAACTAGTTTTTTTCGGACACTCCAGTTAATCGTTCTGATTAAAGGTAAAAAAGGAATTTTCTATTTTTTTTTTTTACTTTATTTTAAGGAGTGAATAAAAAATACAATTAAAAAACATAAATTTTGCTTAAAGAATAAAATCGATCGTATAATTAGTTGTCGAGATATTTGTAATCAAGTTTTCCACACTCTTCGATTTTTCATGACCAGGTATTTCATTCAAATTCCAATTCAAATATGTATTTTAATTGGAAATGAAAACGCTTAATCTAACGCAATATATTGACAGATAATATAATTATCATTTTTGGAGTTATAAGTCTGTTTCTTTTACGCAATTCAATATTACTTGATTTTATTTTCATATTTTATGCATACTCTTGATGGGTTAGCATTACGGTGGCCCTCAACGACTTGTTTATCAGGAGATGATCTTATCATATTCATGTTAAGGCTGCCTTCAAAAAAATATGTTTTTCATTTCAACAACTTGAAATTTTCTGACATATTTTAGATTCATTTTTAAAAGAAAAACCTTAAGCTTGCCGATATGACTTTTTACGAGATTCATAAGGATCATGTGCTTTTATTTTTTCGTCCATTTAAATCAAACTTTATTTATAAATCGATATTTTTTTCTGTACCATCACATTTTCTTCGGTGAATTCGTTTCAAAATGCACTTTTACACCATTTTTGAAAACATATTCTTCTTTTGTGAGAATCTCGACCTGTACAGATCATTATATAGTTTCTGAATAAGAGAGTTTGTCGTTTCGATGCGTTTGAGATCAAAAATACATTTTAAAAGGAGTCGGAAAATAAGTTTGGATTTCAAAACACATTTTATACCCTATTTTTTCCTCTAACTGCTATGTTTTCAAAATTTGTTTTTGCTGTAAATATTTGTCCTATCAGAAACTTCTCAGTTGTAGATAAAATATTGGATCAAATTAGAAAGATTTAGAATAAATTCTGACAGATTTGATATCTTTTGAATTAAGGAAGTTTTGGCTATTTTTTTTTCTTTTGCAAACTTGTATTTTGTTTTTGCTTTTAATTTTCGTTTTCAGAAGAGTTGATCCTATCAAAAGTTCATAAGTATAAATATTGTAGATAATGTTAAGAAAATCTGTAACTAATTGAAGCAGATTTAATATCTTGTGAATTGACGAAGTTATTATTTTTTTGTCTTCTTTAAACTCTATTTTTTGACAATTAAGCCCATTTTTAATTTTGTCAAATATCTACCATACATAAAGATTCGGACTTTTTTTTCTAGAAGTAATATAACTTTTAACTAATTATATATGCAAAACGTATAGCAAAAACAGTTTCTTTATTAATGTTCTCGTCAATTTTCTTCCTATTTATACTCCATGTTTCAGATTTTGCCTATTAACGAAATTGACTAATTTGTTCTTACCCTTGATTTTATTTATCAGTTTGGAATATATTTGTGCGGTTTTATGGAAGTTATCAAGTCCATATATAAATAGAGAGAAATATAAATAATTAGATATATATATACATATAGACCGATGAATAGACAGACAGATAAACAAATATATAAAGTTGCAACAAATATATAAAGTTGGACGGTTTTGATTCCATTAGTCATAATTGGTTTAGATCTGCAACTTCAAAAATTATCAGAAATTTCAGCATACAAAAGCTTATAATAGTTAGTATTTCCTACGAAATCTACCTAAAAAGCCTTACCATTTTTAAAACTCGAAAGGGAGGAAAATATCGAGAAAAAGCCGTTGATAATTTTAAACGTTGTGAGTGACTGATTTGCATATGTTAACAAAATTTTGAATATTTCGCGATAATACTGTCGTATAAGTAAAAATAAGGTGTTGAAATATTCACACTTAAACATGCTTTCACTTATTATTTAAAAACTAAAATCAAGTTTTGGGCCAACTCTGAAGGAATCTCTCCTATTAAAGACCGTATCGATTATTTGTTTAATAAATCATCTTAATTAGTTTACTTTAAATTCAATATCTTAAAAGCAAAATGATACTGTAAAATAACTGATTTAAAAAGCAAAATTAAAAATGTTTCTGAATTAATCTGTGAAGGCTGTAATTCAAACGTTGAATAATCTTTACTTCGTAAATGACTATTAAATATAAGGAAAGAAAAATTCATTTTCTTGCATTACTGCCTCTGTGTTTATCCTTGATTACATGTTCAGTCAAACGTACAAATCCTGTTATTTTTCCCACTGAACTTTCAATGCTTATCTAATTGTTAGGGATATTAAAATGTTGCTAATCATTTCGAAGAAAGATTTTACTTAAAACGTCCTTCGAAACATTTGTAAAATATTTTGATTTGTTTACTTAAAGAAATATATATTTTTCATGTGCGTGTATAAATAATGAATTACAAAAATGATAGGTCACATTAATGTAGTAAAATTAGAGCGTGATTTTAAAATATTTTAAGAAATGAGGGGTTTTGTATATACTTAATGTGTTTATTGAAACATTTCTTTTTTATTTATTTCTTTATTTTTCTTGATAAAATTAAGAAGTTTTGAAAGTGTTTTTAAACGATATACACGTTTTATACACGTTCACATGCAAATGAGTTCGAAATATATGTTTAAAATTAATATTAATTCAATTATTATTGTAAAAATTTAACAATTTCGTCGTATCAATAGGAAATAATTGGTTGTCCTACGAGTTTTATGCAAAATGTGTGACAAAGTTTGCTTTTCTGGATATATAAATAAATAAAAAATTAATATTTTTACAAAATGATTTCATAAAGTATAATGTTTCATAAATTCAATTTCCATAATATAATACATTATCTAAAAATGCACACTATATTTCTGATTGCATAAAAATTTTCAAGTTTGCTATATTTTCAAATATTATTGCAACATTCAAAAGTAAACATCAAGCATTGGAACTTTTGAAATTAGTTGTAATTTTCAAAATCATTGAAAAAATATTGAGGCCAAAATTGAACGAAGGGCCGTTTGTGTTATCGGTTTATTTTCTACGTGCTGGCCTATTTTGGACAAATATGTTGGGCACAGCTCATTCAGTTAATTTTGCATACGTACATCTGGTCTGGGAAATGAAAGATATCAATAGAATAAATCGCAGGTTACGGTGCTCTAAGAAAACGTTAGGTAAGTAATTGAAGTTGATTTGTTTTAACTCTTTGACTGCCGAATTATGAATTCATGAAAATTTTACTTTGTAAAGGATTTAACGTAAATTGTTTTATCTAAATTAAGAGATTTACACAATCATTTAATAAATGTTTGAAGGATTTTAGAAGGATTGAAGGATTTAGAAGGATAAATTAAAATTGAATTTACTGGGATTTTGTGCAATATTTATAACCCCACTTAAATCTTTTATTTAATATTGTTTTCTTAGTATTTTGAGAATTATAAAATGTACAAATATGATGTTTTTAATATACAGGGTGATTCATAAAAGATGGGCAGAACTTTAAGGGGTTATAGTACACTTAAAGACAAATAATATTAAATAGGAGACTAAGGGTCCCAGACGTATTCCCAAGGAGATAGGGGGCATTAAAGTTTAGGGTCCGAAATTTCAAATGATTATAAAAAATGGAAAAATTGGTCGATTCGTTTGCGGTTTTTGCAAAAAAATTTCTTTATGCCAGTATTTTCTTGAAATAAAATTTTAAAGTTCAATTTCAAAAAATGCCGATAGGGGGCGCTTTAGACTTTGGAGTAACAAACAACTATTTTTTAACGTTATTTTTTGTATTTCTTTAAATGATTTCGAAAGCTTGAACTTAAACTTAAATTTTGATCTAAAAATCTGAGTTATAACGAGTAGTTAAGTAGCGTAAACTGAAATTTGAAATTTGAAACCCTTCTCCCCCCAGAACAAAAATCAGTTATTCCCGATCTTTGTGTCGTAGATTAGGCTCTAACTACTGCCGCGTTTTGCTAAAATTATTCTTTATGTCAGTATTTTCTTGAAAATAAATTTTAAAGAAAATTTTCAAAAAATTCCGATAGAGGGCGCTTTAGTCTTTGGAGTAACGAACAACTATTTTATACCGTTATTTTTTGTGTCTCATTAAATGCTTTCTAAAGCTTAGACTTAAATTTTCAGCCCAAAATCTGAATCGTTAGACGTGGTTAAGTTTCTGGGGAGAGGGGTTTGAAATTTCTACTCCTGAGCACAGTTCAGTTTACCATGTCCACACATTGTGTGCTGTGATACGAGGTAAAAAGACACAAATTAGGATTATGTTACCAAAGCATATTTATTAACATGTAATTACAATAAATGTTCAAAATTGTGACCACAAGAGGTTATGCACGCAGAACAACGGCGAAGAATGGAACGGCGAACATTCGCGAAAACATCAGGCTTTTCGAGCACTTCCCCTACAGCGGCGGAAAGTCTGGCGACCAGTTCCTCGGGGGATTCAATGGGTGTCTCATACATAAGAGCCTTCAATTGTCACCAAAAAAAGAAATCGAGGGGTGAAAGATCTGGCGAGCGAGCAGGCCAAGCAACAGGACCACCTCGACCAATCCATCTGTTCGGAAATGTGATGTCCGGACAGTTGCGGACGTCTCGTACGTAATGGGCTGGCGCTCCATCGTGCTGGAACCACATGACCCGCCGGATGCGTGGAGGAACAACGTTTAATAGGTCTGGCAGCACATGTTGCAGAAATGTGAGGTATGTTTTACCGTTGAGGCGTTCAGGAAGAAGGTACAGTCCGATTAGGTGGTCTCCGAGGATTCCTGCCCAAACATTGATGGAAAAGCGTCTCTGAAGAGCATGTGGATACGTAGCATGTGGATTGACATCCGCCCATACATGTGCATTGTGTGTGTTAAATGTACATTCACGTGTGAAGGTACATTCGTCGGTGAAAAGCACAGTTCGTCCAAAATGTGGATTTAGCGCGTTCTGCTGAAGAAACCAGCGGGCGAATTCAATACGATTTGGATAATCCCCTGGAGACAGTTTCTGGACTCGTTGCACATGAAACGGGAGCAAATGTTCATCCTTCAGTACCCTCCAAGTCATGGACTGTGAGGTATCCACCTGCCTAGCCACTGTTCGTGTACTTGTACTTGGCTGCGCTGCTACTACATCCAGAATGGCTTCTGCAACAACTACTGATTCGTCCTTTTTTGCACGACCTGCATTCGACCGGGAAGCGAGAAATGATCCCGACTCACACAACTGTCTGTGCAAGCGCTCGAATGTTTTGCGGTTAGGCAACCGCCTGTTGGGAAATCGCTCTCCGTACATTCGTTGTGCCTCTGCACCATTTCCATCTGCCGTTCCGTAAATTAAATGCATCTCAGCCTTTTCCTTATTCGTGAAGGGCACCATCTTCCGATTCATTACTACAGCGACTTACACTTGACTCACCGTTCAGTGGTTTTTATGCCTGAATCGTGTCGAAATTTTGCATACGTGTTCTTCTTCTTCCCCATTTGACATTTGCATACTTTCTGTCTCCTTCTTCACCCGGTTACTAGCGTCAGGAATGGAGCTTTAACGTTTGCATGAGCGACGTTTCCAACTGTGCCAGTGCCTTTATGAGTGAATTCCGACTATGCAGTCCTTGACTTAAGTTGTATTTTTGCCTCGTATCACAGCACAGAACCGTTGGTCATGGTTAAGTAGTGCAAACTTAACTATGTTCAGAAGTTGAAATTTGAACCCCATCCCCTCGCTACTGAACCACGCTCAGCGATTCAGATTTTGAGCTGAAAATTTAAGTTTAAGTCTAAGCTTTAGAAAGCATTTAATGAGACACAAAAAATAACGGTATAAAATAGTTGTTCGTTACTCCAAAGTCTAAAGCGCCCTCTATCGGAATTTTTTGAAACTTTTCTTTAAAATTTATTTTCAAGAAAATACTGACATAAAGAATAATTTTAGCAAAACGCGGCAGTAGTTAGAGCCTAATCTACGACACAAAGATCGGGAATAACTGATTTTTGATCTGGGGGGAGAAGGGTTTCAAATTTCAAATTTCAGTTTACGCTACTTAACTACTCGTTAGGACTCAGATTTTTAGATCAAAATTTAAGTTTAAGTCTAAGCTTTCGAAATCATTTAAAGAAATACAAAAAATAACGTTAAAAATAGTTGTTTGTTACTCCAAAGTCTAAAGCGCCCCCTATCGGCATTTTTTGAAATTGAACTTTAAAATTTTATTTCAAGAAAATACTGGCATAAAGAAAATTTTTTGCAAAAACCGCAAACGAATCGATCAATTTTTCCATTTTTTATAATCATTTGAAATTTCGGACCCTAAACTTTAATGCCCCCTATCTCCTTGGGAATACGTCTGGGACCCTTAGTCTCCTATTTAATATTATTTGTCTTTAAGTGTACTATAATCCCTTAAAGTTCTGCCCATCTTTTATGAATCACCCTGTATACATATAGAAATATTTCCAAATTAAAAAAATCCCTATCCCCCTTTTGATAGCGCCAAGAAAGCTGAAAAGCTACAAAGGCAAAATAAATCATCCCTTTTAAAACATTTTTGTTTTATGTAACCAATAATGCTTTTGTAACAAGATAAAGTATTGTATCTGTAATTTGTTCCAAAAAGTATTACAACTAATTGACGTATTAACAGAATTTTAAAAGAAATAATTTTAGTGCTATTTATAAGTACAGTGGGTAGATAAAGGGTAAAAAAATTCGAATTGGTATATAAATCCTATAAGAATTAAAAATATTTCTCTCAATGAAAGGCTTACGGTCCAGAATTTTAGATATTGATATTTGAATTTAGATGTCAATGCTAACCGACATAGATTTACCTAAAAAATCTGATGAGTACAATTCATGTAAAGTTAAATAGAGATTGTGAGATCGATAATGTAGCAAATGAAAATATTGGAAGCTATACTACAATTCAGTTACGTATGCATATTAATTATAAAGTTAAAATACTGTCTGCTTCTCAAAGTAATTAAAACAGACAGTTTTTCTCATTCCAAAAGCAATTATTATCAGGTAATGATATTTTGAGCGAAATTATATTAACTTCTAAATAAGTTACACAATACCTACTATAACCATTTAGAAGTGCACACTATTTTAGTCACCGATACAGTGAGCAGTGCAAGTCATATGTAGAGGATAGAGTCATGTAGCGGAACACAGAAGATGTGGCACTCAGTCACTTGTAGAGGGTCAAAATATTCAAAGTGTATGTCATTGTATTTTGTATATCAGTTGAAAAAAAAAATTAAGAAAGTTTCAATAATGAAATATTTTCCTAAAGCGTCTTCGTTTTCTTTAACATGTTATCTATCGAATTATGAACTCATGAAAATTTTACATTCTAAAGCATTTTGCGTAAATTGTTTAAACTAAATTAAAAGATTTACATAATCATTTAATAAATTTTTGAAGGATTTTAGAAGAATTGAAGGATTTAGAAGAATTAATTAAATTTGAATTTACAGGGATTTTGTGCAATACATATCATCCCACTCATTTTCTTTTATATTAAATCTTTTTTCTTAGTATTTTGTAGAATTTTAAAGTGTGCAAATATGATGTTCTTACAGTATAAATTTCGAAATATTTCCGAATTGAAAAATCCCCCCTTCCCTCAGCGCCAATAAAACTGAAAAGATACAAAGGCATAATAAATCATCCTTTTAAAAATATTTTTGTTTTCTATTACCAGTAATGCTTTTGGAAAAAGATTATGTAATGTATCGCTAAATCATTCTAAACACTATTACAACTATTTGACGTATTAAAAGAATTGGGTAAACTGAGTTTTAACCCACTTCTTGGCGGCGTTTTTTGACGCGCGATGACTGCAACATGTTTGCTTTCTTTTCCATTTAGGTGCTGCTCTTCTTGACAACCCTAGGAGAGATTTCGCTCCTCGGCTTGCGCATACTACGTTCGTTCTTTCTTTTCTAGTTTTCTTATTGGACGAGAGGGGAGAAACATTTAAAAGTTTGAAGTCTCGCGCCTTGAAATTAATTAAATTTCTTCTGTCTCATTAGAGTCCGTTGGATTTCGAAGAGTAACATCGAGAGAGTAAACTTTTTGGGGGAATATACGAGTGATTTTTTTAATTAGAAACCTTTGTTTTGTATTTAAATGGAAGTATTTTCTACATTTCTATTGTTTTTTGAATGTAAAGACCGTGCTTTGTAGTTAAAAGTAAGTGTTTTAGGCCTTGCTTTAGTATTTCAGATGTTTTGTATTTTAATGTTATTTAGTTTCATATTAAATGTAAAAGAAAGACATTATTTGACTTCAAAGCTTAGTATATTTCTTTAGAAAATCTATTATCAATTTCTTTTTTTATTTTAAAAAATGCTGGTTTTGTTTTTAAAAGAAGGTATGTGTACAATTTCTTTGTTTCTTGAACGGAATTGTTTTGCATGTTTTGATGTTATACGTGTTTTAAGGAAATTTATAGCTGGGGGTTCAGGGGGATGCTGAGCCCCCCTGAGAAAGAATTTTTTTTCTTCTAAAAGCTTTGTATTGCGTAGTGACTCCTGGACTTAAATCCTGCTCCGAGAGACAAAACGCAAAAGCACGCCAGCGTGGCGATATTTTGGAAACGCGCCAAGAAGGGGGTTAAAACTCAGTCGCGCCAAAGAATTTTATCAAAAATAATTTTAATGGTACTTATATGTACCGTCGGGAGATAAAGGTTTAAAATTATCAAGAAAGATATTGTATTTTAATCTTGGACCCTCTACCCATCGAATTTGCAACTGAAATTGACGCTTATGTATTGCAATTCTTGTTCCTTCAGATATATTTGTTCCCTTGATATACAGCTTCCCTAAATTTAATAGGAACCTAGCCCTCAGTCACTTCTAGAAAGCTAAAACATTCAAAGTGTACTTCATTGTATTTTGTACATCATTTGAAAAAAAATTAAGAAAGTTTCAATAATGCAAAAATTTCCTAAAGTGTCTCCACATTTTGCTTTTTAAATTATGAAGAGAGATATTGGATATCAAATTTGGAACTGATATTAACACTTGTGGATTACAATTCTTGTTCCTTCACATATATATTTTCCCCTTGATATTCAGCGCCTCGGAACATCATAGGAACACAATGTACGGGTTTAAATAAAATCTTTCAAATTTGGAATTTCTTCTTCTCCGACGCTTTCAGTTTTCATTTATTTTCATTGAATGCTTCACATCTTAGAAAAAGAACGTCTTCAGCACGAGATAATAATGTTCTTATTGTAGAATGACAGAAATATAGAAATTCATAATCCCTTTTATTTACCAAAAAAGAAAAAAAACGAAGATATTTTTTTCAGCATATTTTCAGTTTGAAAACTACCCTTTTAAAATAAAATGTCAATAAAAATTCACACATACTTCGCAGCAGACAATGATATTTATTTTACGATATTTTGTTTTATAATTTAATATAATTATTTTGTAAGAATTATATTTAAATCAATTTGTCTGATAAACGAAAAAAAATAATGAGGAAAAATATAAGAGCTGGAATCGTAAAGTTACAGTAATTCATGATCACCGTTCCACTTGATTACATGAAATATCGAAATTTTTGCATAAAGTTTTCATTTTTAGCGAAAATATTTGTATCATTACAGATCTTGAGATCTGAACAATAAAATATATCCATTTGAAAAAAGGTATTTATTTTCCTTATAAGTCTATTTTTTTTCACTTAACAAGTATTCATTCAATTTGATGTTTTTAAGTGATTTTCACAATACTTTCAAGCATATTTGTAAGTGTTTAATTATTGAACTGCGGACATTACTTCGAGCATTACTGCGGACATTCGTCAAAACGTGTGGCGCATGATACAGCGATTAGCATTATTTTTGACAGTTTATCGTCTATATAACGTAGTTCGTAAAATCAAGAAGCGATATAATTACTTTCTTCATGAATTAACTTTGAAACAATGACAATTTTTGATTAACATTTTACATTTCGCTGCTCTACGAGAATATAGCAATTAAGTGTGTCTTATTCGAAAATTTCTCGTCGTTTACACACCTTTAATTAAATGAAATCATTTGATAAATTGTTTTCCAATGAGCATTACTATAACACCTAAAAGAAAATATGCAGTTTAAATGTTTCTACTTCACTTGTTCAACTGTTCTTCTGGAGAATAAATACAACATTTAAAAAAACAATTGGGACATGTGATGAAAAATATCCCTTGGACAGTAATTGAAGAGAATTAGCACAAAGGTTAAAAAGAGTTGAAACCAAGAGGTGCAGAAATTAATATTTCGGGGAAAATAATTGTTGATAATATAGATGTTTTATTAGTCAACAATTGTCTTTGAAAAGTGGGAAAAATGTGCATTTACAGATCTTCTGCACACACTGGAACACTGCATTAATAATAAAGTGCTTTAAAATATGGGAATTTCGTGCAGTAGTCTGATATAAAGAAATAAAGTTATGCTGCTTTGTTTCATAGTAGCTGTCTAAAAAAGAGGTATCATTGCACTATGATTTTCTTTCTTAATCTCTATATACACCGAATCTTTTGACAATTTAATTTCGAATAATTAAACTGTTTTTTCGTGAGAAGGAAAGAAATCAGCAATCAAATAGCCATAATTAACTCTTTCAAATGTTTTAAAGTTTCAGGACGTTGGACTTGTATATAACTAGCTCATAATTCTTTGCATATCGGTGAAAGAGTTAAATTTAATTCTTCCAGTGGTGTTATTTTGATTAGTAAAAGTTAATTCAAATTGAATTATTGTATTTTTATGTTTATGTATTAATTCTAAAATTTCATATGTAAAAAATAATAATAAAAATAATTGTAGTGGATAAATGGTTCCCCTATGAACGCACATTAGCAGGTAGGCTGAAAATGTTCATTTCTTTGTTTTCCTTAAATACAAACACTTAAATTATCATTTAATGCTTATTGATAGTTAAAATAAATATTCAAATATTCAACCACGCTTTGTAACATTAGGTTTTTGCATAATATTCCGTACTTACAATAATAATAATAATAATAATAATAATAATAATAATAATAATAATAATAAGTAAAACTGGAAAATATGTCGAAACCTCGGAATATAGGAAAATAAATAGAAATGGAGTTTGTGAGTCTCCAGTCTACTCAAACGAGAATCTTGTTATTCGTAAATCCGTCGTTACTGCGAGCATGTAATAAACGCCGGAATCTTTAGAGACCAATCGTTCCATGACGCCACACACATTTCATAACGCTGCGAAGCATGTATTATAATTGCTAGACGCAATTTTGAACAATTAATGTACATATATTGCTTAACCAACTTCCGAAATACAGTCGAACCTCTAGATAACGAAACTCCATACATCGAATTTCTCCATATAACGAATTTTTAGTAAGAACGGTCCCCTTTTCGCATGATTACATTAAAAACAGACTCTATATAGCAAAATATCTATCTCCATATAAAGAATTTTTTCATAAATTGATCTTAATTTATTCAGTTTTAAAAAAGCTTCGAAATCATATGGAATCAATTTTCCATCACTTATTTTTGATTTATCGTTCAGTGGAGAGTGTTTTTTTTAAATATTACTTCTCTCCTTATTCTTTAAATCTAACAAGTTCATCCCACCTCCCACACACCTTTCAACATCCTTCTCAAAACACAGTCAATTGAATTGTTACACATATAAGAGAGGAATAAATGAGAGCACATAAGAGAGACCTTCAAATAGAGGAAAATATCAACTACAATTTTTCATTCCTTGCTAAAATTTGAGAATTTTTTTTGAACAATTTTAATTTAAAAATCAAAACAACAAAAAATTACAGATTTCTTCCAATGAAATTTATGTAAGTCTTCCTCATTTGATTTTCATTAAGCTTTCAAATAAATGTCTTTTCTCTTTTTTGAAACTGCTTAAATAAGTAAGAAATAAAATGTTAGGTTAATATATACTTTTAAACATTTCAAATTCTTAATTAAAAAGATCAAAAATAATATTTGTTCAAAATTTACACATTAAATACTATTTTTAACATCATACTCTATACATCGAATTTCTCTATATAACGAATTTTTTACTGGAACGATGGATTTCGTTATATAGAGGCTCGACTGTATCTTTATAAATCTGTTTACAATCTCTCCAGCGAAATTGTTACTGAATTATCAGAGTACGAAGTGTCCGTTCAAGACAAAAATATTACTTTTATTATTTTTACTGAATTTATAAATATATTAGTATAAAAACTGTTTCATAATCTTAACAAGATAAAATAAGTTAATTTAAGCTCAATTACTTGCAAAAATTAAAATTGAATATTTTAAAACTTTAATTGCTTAAAAAAGCATGCATCATAAAAATATAAAATTTACTTAGAAATTTTGAAATTATTTGTTTTTATGCAATTTTCCTTATTATTAGACTCAAATACAGATATATATATATATATATATTTCATATAAACAGCAGAAATAGTGCAGTGAAAGGCTGATATTATTACTTTTTAGCTCACAGGCTATCATAGCCTGAGAGCTTACGTGCCCGTCCGTTCTGTATGTATGTGCGTATGTGCGTAACGCGATAACTCATGATAAAAATATCGGATCCACTTGAAATTTTGTATATAGGTATATCCTGATAAGGCGCTTCCCTGATTAGTTTTTGGAGTTCATTCGATATGTATAAGAGGGGGAACGGGGGGCTCATGCCCCCCGTTAGTTGATATAAATGGGATTTTCATGCAGAATTATGTTTTCAAAATTTAGATTAGGATCATTCTGATGAGGCGATTCCGTGACTGTTATTAGGTGTTCATTGAATAAGTATAAATAGGGGGAACAGGGGTTCTAATCCCCCCCCCCGTTAGTTGATATAAATGGGATTTTCATGCAGAATTAAGTTTTCGTTCAAAATTTAGATTAGGATAATTCTGATGAGGCGATTCCGTGGCTGTTATTAGGTGTTCATTGAATAAGTATAAATAGGGGGAACAGGGGTTCTAATGCCCCCCCCCGTTAGTTGATATAAATGGGATTTTCATGCAGAATTAAGTTTTCGTTCAAAATTTAGATTAGGATCATTCTGATGAGGCGATTCCGTGACTGCTATTAGGTGTTCATTGAATAAGTATAAATGGGGCAACAGGGGTTCTAATGCCTCCCCCCCCTCTTAATTTATATAAATAGGTTTTTCAAGCAGAATTTTCAGATTTCGTTCAAATCTCTGAATCGTTTTGGAAGTTTAATGATTAAGTATAAAAGAAGGGGATAACTCCTTTTAAATTATATAAATGCTAAATGGGTTTTTATTAAGAATTATCTAATTTGCTCTGAATTTTGGATATAGATTTTTTATATGATGAAGCATGTCTTTGATAGTATAGGAGGTTCAATGATTAAGTATAAAAAAAGAGGAAAGGGGAGAGCTGTTTCCCCTTCTTAATTTTTTTTTCGAACGGAATTAACCCTTGAAAATATAAGGCTTTAATGTACAATTACTATTTGTAGCCTGTGAGCTCAATGCCATCAGTTTAACTAGGCAGTATTCTTTTTTATTTTATTTTATAGGTAATTATTTTTCAAAATGGCAACTAGGAGGGTTTAAAGTTATTTTTCGACTTCTCAGTCCCTTTGCAACTCGAATCACCTCTATACTGGATGTTATGTTACCATGCATCTAGGAAGTCCATAATGATATCAGGCTGTTCCATTGTCCTAGACTTAAATACGGAAAATAATAGTACAGGAACTTTCTGGTATGAATGAGAAATTTTGGGAAAAAATGGGTCTATCTGACCCCTTGGTTTTTATACCGCAACGCGTCACTTATTATTGTATATTAAATGATTTTTGCAGTTTCCAGTTTTAACCATTGACATTTTTGTCATGAATATAGAATCACCCTTTATAGCTATAATTCTATTCAATTTTCCGTAATCTGGCGCTATTTTTTAAACAAACCACAGTATTATGTTTTTGAGGCTATCAAGTTCAAACAGGGTTTGCGGAATAGTGTAAGGAGCAGAGCTTTCTAGTAACAATATACCATATATAGTATGATAGAAATATATGCATTTAATTCTTAAATAAATAACTCTTTGAAACACAGTAAATAAAAAAAATATGATTTATCGTTAACTATTTCAAATATTCATTTTATTTAAAAAAAAATATGCACATATAAAAAGTATGTTAGAATTAAAATAAAACAATACTTTAAGACAACAAAATGCAAAATACATCAAAAATAAGGATGTGCAGAAAACTTTCCGAGGCTTAATGTCAGTTCTTTCCAACTCTTTCCAACAGCAGGTAAGTGTATTTTGAAAAAAATTGAAATCAGTGGTCCTAAATTCCACCGTCAGTTTTACATAGAATAATTTATCAAATAACAGATTTTTATGTCTACATGTAAGATAAAGATATTAAAAAGTGATGTTTTCATTTTTTTTCATTTCTCTGTTGTTTGACACAACTCAAAGAAGTTTTGATATAAAATAAAAAAAATATATAAAATCTTAATGTATCAGTTTTATGCAAAAATTAAAGTGTTTCACGGAATTTGTTTTCCATATCCTCAATACTTAATGTGTATTTTAAAGATTTTACTGGATTTTTACCTATGTATTTTATATATGTGTGAAGGCAAAATATATTATTATTATTTTTTTTATTTTGTAAATGTTAGTCTGAAATTTGAACGTTTAATTTTACTATTTTTCGCTTCTAATATAAATTATTATTTTTAGTTTTTTCCTTTTAATAATCTGATTTGTTTCAATTATTTTTATTTCCATTCTTGTTTTCCACAAATAAAACTTTTTCTCTCTTTAAATTTTTCTCAATCCTTTTTGATTAATTTGTTATTCCGTAATTCTTTCAATTTTTAAAATTTCTATGTTGCTCTGTGCAATTCAAAGAAATTTTCATGTAAAAGGGAAAAATAAACTTAATGCATCAATTTAAAGCAAAAATTAAAAGTTTTTCAAAAAAAAAAAAAAAAAAAAACATTTTTCTTTCATTATCTTCAACTGCATAATGTATATTATATTAAGACTTTTCTGGATTTTTATCTATTAATATTGTGTGTATGAACGTAAAATATTTTAATTTTTTTTAATTTGTCTGAAGGTTAATTTGAAATTTAAGTTTTAATTTTTCTATTTTTCTCTTCAAATATCATTAATTTCTTTATGTTTTTGTCCTTTTAATATTCTGATTTATTTAACTTACAGAAGTTATTTAACTTATGTTTTAATTCCATCTTTGTGAAATTAAATGTTTTTTTTTTCTTTAGCTTAGCTTTTAAAACACCTTTCTTTAGCTTTTTCCTTTAAAATTCTCTCTCGGATTCATACGAAAGACTATTAAAACCCGTCAGAAAAAAATTGCAAAATTTTCGTGTGAATTAATTTTGACTAATAAATCCATGCCTATGAATTTATTTAGATAATAGTTCCATGCTATATTCCCAAGTTTCTTTAATGATTTCCAAGATTTTTAATTTCGGCTATTATATAAGTTATTTTCTGCTATCCCAGATTTATTATTCAGAATACATTAATGATTTTCATTCTTAATAGCTCAACTGATCTCTCGATCGATTGTAATGTGTCTGTTCGGATGCTGATGGTCCCCCATTTAATGCTAACAGAACGAAATGGCCATTTATCAATTAGTTTTAATTAGTCAATTATATTGTTCATTTTCAAGTTATCCATGCTGATAAATGGCTAGTCATTGACTGTTGAAATATTTAGATCTTCAATCTAAAAAGCATGTGTTAGAAAATTATGTTTTCATTTGATTTTTAACATTTCATCTAGATATTTTTAGAAAGCTTTATCAGTTAAAATGTTCTATTTCGGCTTTTTAAAACATTTTAGTACATAAATATTTCATGAAACAATTCGATGAAACAATACATTTCCGTTGTATTTTAAACATTCTTATTAAAAGAATATTTTATCGGTTACTCTACGTTTTTCATCACAAAGAGAATGATTTTTAATAAAAGAAAAATTTTGATATTAATAACTTTATACTTTCAATGTTTTTTTTAAATAAAATACTTACTAGCACAGCACTTCTTATAAAAATATATTTTAACCAAAAGAAATAATTAGTATTATTATATAAATTGTTATTCTCATATTTGAATACTATGTTAAGCATAAACAAATGTTAATTAAATAGTTAAAGATATTGTGAGTTCTGTAAGGCTAAAATGAAAATTGCTGATAGGTTTTCGATTTTAATTTTATGTTCGAATCAGATCAATATGTTTTAATTCTAGATATTTTAATTATCGAATTCAAGTATTCGCCCGCAAGCTTGAATATTTTTTTTTCTTTCTTTCTTCCTTTTTTCAGTTATGAAGACATTTTATATCACGTATCCCAGTTTAAACGTATCCCAGTTATGTCCGATAATTATTAAAGTTCAATGTAACTAGAAGTTTCCTTTTTTTCTGATTACTTTGATTTACGGTAAACATATTAGAAATTTAATTTCATTACATTCGGAAATGAATAGTATGTTTCTGATAGTATATTTTTTTAGTTTTTTTTTTTTTTTTTTTTTTTTTTTTTTTTTTTTTTTTTTAATAGGAAGCTACATTTCATAATAAATTTGACTTTCCGTGTTACTAATAATGTATTGACTAACTTTAATTGCTTTAAAAAGGATTTTCTTTAAGTTGCGGGAGATTATCTTTCTAAAAAAACAAGCTTCAAGTACTTTTTCTAAGTTTAATATTATATTTTGGAACAATGCACGTGACGTTAAAACTGGTATTTAAACAACAAAGTGTATATCTGACAGCACAATAATTTAGAAAAGAAATGATGACACGGGTTCTTTTTTTATAGGTCAATAAAAATTCAGATTCTTCAGATAGATTTTTGCATGTTTGAAGTTGACGTCATTTCTAACAGAAAATACATATTTTTCATATATATATATATAAACTGTAACTAAATGTACTATTTTGAATTAATTCGAAATAATAATAATTACCGTAATATAGGTTCTTCAATTACAAGGAGATAATTTATGTATATATACATAAAAGAAAATCCTTCTACATATAAAAAATAACAATATGGAAATGGAGCAATGGGGACCTAGAAACCTATGGGGAAATGAAAATTTGCGTAGATACCCCGAAACTATAGGGATCAAACATCATGTTGAAGAGGGTTCTAGGAGGGGGGGGGGGGTCTGTGCAAGTCGGTACTCAGCTTCGCGACATATAGCCAAATATGAGGACCAAAATTACTCGCAAAAATCTGACGCCAATTTTACGCTATTTCCAGCATTTCGACAAAATATTATGCCTACTAATAACATTAAACTAATGATAATATTTGTTTAGATTTGTTAGCTGAAGTTTATTGATCAAATTCCTGAAAGAATCTGAAAAAAGTTGTGAAAACAAGTGAAACCAAACAGATAAGTAGAGCTCGCTCTGAAAAATGTTGCAGTGAAAATTCATAAATATTTTCAATCTATAAAGTGCGCAGAAATGTAATGGAATTAGATTATATGTAAAGCTCACCTAATTTTTTTTTTATAGCTGAAAAGGTGGACTCAGCTTTACTTGTGTCTTATATTCGAAATAGTACTATTATCCTTTCAAAATGATTACTGGGCAACGTATTTAGTATAATGCATATTTATGTTGTCTCAAAATAAGCTAAGCTCTACAACACTTAACGAATGTAAATCATAGAGTAATAACTAAAGTATAACGTTAGTACAGTCAAGTAGTTGAGGAAGTGATGTAGATAAATATTTCTGAACACAAATAGTTAATGTACGGTTTAATCGTAAATGTTTAAGGTTTTCGGTTTACTTAAAGATTTGCCCTTCATATTTTCAAACGCATATGTAGTCTAATAGGATTTTGTCCACGCTGTACTGAACGTTCAGGTTCTCGTTCTATGTTACAATTACCTGTAGTCAATAAATATTAACCCAAATTTTTTAACAGGTTATGTATGATTGGAATATGGAGAGTGTTAAAAAAATCCCTCATTTTCCAACATTTTTGGTTTTTAAGTCGCTAATAAAAATCAGTTCATATTTTCTGCTATCAACAAAAATTTGGGCTGTTTCATGAGCTTTATAGGTAATTTGATTCATTATTTTCATACGCACTTTTTAGATTAAAAATAATAAGAACTTTTAATGTCACATTTTTTCACACCTCCAATTTTCTTTCTGGTTCTACCAGTTTTTCCGAGCTGAGATTATTTAATACTAAATTAACTGAAAGGAAAACAATTGTAGAATGAGTATTCTGATATTTATGAACTATATTTCGGCTCAATATACTCTGTTTAAAAGTCCCCGATATATTTTATAAATTCAAATTGATAATATTAGCATTTCTCAATTTTAGAAGAATTAAACACGTTATAAAAAATATTTTTAGTACTCATAAAACATTTAGTCTTAAATAAAGCGATAAATAAATTAATTTATTTGCTTGTCCAGTTATAAACAATAATTTGGCTGCTGAGGACAGACAAATTGTCAAAGATCTTGGAAAATGTTTACCGTATGTGTAAAAGTGCTATCATGTTTGGTAATATTTTTCAATATACAAATAAATAAATAAATAATAACTATTAAAAAATGTGATATTCATATCGATGCCATTTTCTCACATCTCCTTTCTCCCCTACATACTTCAAAATGCAGCAAACATAAATCTTTTACGAGTAGATGGACCATGAGAAAAGTCGAAGTATGAAGGTAAATGATAGATTATTTTTATGAACACTGGATATTTCGAAATATTTTTTACAGAAAAACCTCAATAATATTAGTAATAAACAAAACAATGTAAACATTAGACATCGTTTAAAGATAAGTGCTTTAAAAGTATTGTTTATCCTAAAAAAACTTTAGAATTTTCTAGACACATAGACAATTTTTAGCTTAGTTTACTCCAAAGCTACAGCTGCTGTTTGCTCATTATTTAGACGATTTTGGTTAGCGGTAATAAAAAATCGTTTACCCACAAGAGAAATATTTTCAACTGTCTTATGTTTTTAAAAGTCAAAATTATTGTCTGTATAATGAGAGCTTTGTCAAGAAAATTGCTTCAAAGTTCAAAATTGCTTTTTTAACGAAGTAGTGGCTCGAAGGCTTCATTTACACTCTTTCCGAAAAGGAATATTCATATTCCGTTACCCAAAAACGATGTAAGTGTCATGATTTTTAATATTTAAATCGTCGATAGATACAATCGTCAACAAGAAAAAAAGACATCATATTGGAGCCTTAAGTGGACAAAAATTCCACACAAGTATCCAAAGGAAAAAAAAAAACAACACCTCTTACTATTGCAACGGTAAGTTGTTTAATGTTAAAAAAAAATCCGACTAGTCAAAGGACAGTTGCAAAATCATTAAAATCTTCGGTGTCCACTGTTAAAAAATGATAAACGTTGATTTAGACTTTAAGAAACTGAAAAACTGCAAATTGCATCATTTTCTTCCAAAGCATATCGCTGAACACAAGACACGCTGAAGAATTCTGTATGAGAAATACTTATCCAAAGAAAAATGGAAAACAATTGTCACAATTGACGCATCATGAGTGTATATAAATGACTGCATCAAAAAAGAGCCATTTATTATCACAAAAGGGGAGACAAATATTAAGTACATGATTCAAAGAAACGAAAGAAAATTTTTCTAAGGAATTCATGACTGTTTCTGGAGTTTCATATAACGTCAAGTTATAAAAAATCCCTGTCAGCTTGGCCTGTAGCCGGAGGTAGATTTCGAAGAATACTCATTTCAACAACAACAAATAGAATTTGATTACAGATAAACCCATTTTAACAACTTTATTTAGCCACTTTTGAAAAAATTTTTATTTCATTTTTTCCATAAGAACTGGATTTATCAGAATCATCCTAAGAAAAATTTGACTCAAATGCCCATTTTGACACCATATTTTTAAATATATTCTGACTTCATTAAAAAATAGACCAATACAGCCCATTATATAGTTCCTGAATAACAAAAAACTGTCAACTGAATGCGTTTGAGAGCAAAATTGAATTTAAAAATGAGTCATAAAATAACCGATTTATCATTTGAATATATCCTCAATCGCTTCGGGAAATTTTGTGGGAAGTGCCCACTTTGACAGCATTTTAAAAATATTTTGAGCCTTTATCAAAAAACTGACTTACACGGCAGTTCCAAAATAAGAGAACCTGTCGATAGCATGCATTTGAGAGCAAAACTGAATTTAAAAATGAGTCAGAATAAACGCAATTTGTTATTTGAATACTTTCTTAAATATTTAATCACGATCACTGGGAAATTTTGTTCAAAATACCCTTTTGGCAACCTTTTTTTAAACATATTCTGTCTTTATCAAAAAACTGGCCAATGTGTCACATTATATAGTTCCTAAATAAGAGGATCTGCCATTTGGATGCTTTTAAAATTAAAAATGAATTTCAAAATAGGTCAGAATATAAGCAGTTAGGATTTGTGATTTTTCCCCAACTCCCATTTTTGTTTAATTAATTTTTGCTATAAGAATTGGCCTATGAAAAGCTTCTCAGTATAAAAGTGGTGGATATTATTGAGAAGAGTAAAATAAATTTAATTAGATTTGACAGTTTAAGAATCGATGAAGTTGTGGGTTTTTATATTTTTTGCTTTCGTTTTTAATTTTTTTCAACTTTAAGAAATAGACCTATCAAAAAGTTGTAAATACAAAAGTTTTAGATATTTTAAAACCATTTATAAAAAATTTCTTCGAATTTGATGTCTTTAGAATTGACGAAGTTGTGATTTGTTTTCTCCCAAAAACCCAGTTTTTTTTTGTCCCCTGAGCCCATTTTTAACTTTATCAAATGTCTGTCCTGCATAAACTTTTGGTCCATTTTTTAGAAGTAATATAAACTTTAAACCGATTCTATATCACTTTTAACTAAGTCGTTATGGCATTTTTTTCTGTTTTCACAAAAACGCCCCCTATTTCGCCCCCCTTGGTCCGATTTTGCCCATTAATAATCTTGACCGAGGTTTTATGCCTCTTGATTTTATGTAAAAGTTTGAAGAAGATCTGACAAGATTTATAAAAGTTATCGTGTCTAAAAAAAGTGATATAGACCGATAGATAGGTAGATAGATAGAAAGATAGATTGATAAACTTTTTTACTGATGGTAGTTTTTATGTCTAGAGGTCATGATCGTCGTAGATCTGCAAAAATTTTTCAGAAATTCCAACGTGGGAGCGATAGCAATAGGTAGTATTTCATACGAAATCTACCTAAAATGAGTCATAAAATAACCGATTTTGTGCGAAATGCCCACTTTGACAGCATTTAAAAAAATATATTCTATCTTTATCTAAAACTGGCCAATGCGTCACATCATATAGTTCCTAAATATGAGGATCTCTAAATTGGATGCGTTTGAGAGTGAAAGAGGATTATAAAACGAGTCAGAAAAAAATGCAATTTCTTATTTGAATACTTCCTTAAATTTCAATCTCGATGACTTCGTGAAATTCTGTTCAAAATACCCTTTTTGTTAGCCTTTTTTGGAATATATTCTGTCTTTATTAAAAAAATTACCAATGCGTCACATTATGTAGCTCCTAAATAAGAGGATCTATAAATTGGATGCATTTGAGAGCAAAAACAGATTTAAAAAGAGTCGAAAAAAAAAATGCAATTTCTTATTTGAATACTTCTTTAAATTTTCAATCTCGATGACTTCGGGAAATTCTGTTCAAAATACCCTTTTTGGCAGTCTTTTTTGAAATATATTCTGTCTTTATCATAAAACTGATCAATGCGTCACATTATACAGTTTCAAAATAAGAGGATCTAGTATTTGGATGCGTTTAAATTCAAAAATGAATTTAAAAATCAGTCAGAATGTAAGCAGTTTGGTTTTTTGGTTTTTTCTCCAACTCCTATTTTTATTTAATTTATTTTTGCTATAAAAATTGGTCTTATCAAAAACTTGTCAATATAAAAGTTGTAGATATTACTAAGAAGAAGTAAAATAAATTTAATTAGATTTGATTGCTTAAAAATTGACGGAGTTATGGGTTTTTTCTTCTTTCACCCCTTTTTTTGTTTTCGTTCTTAATGTTATTTATCGGTAAAAAATGGTCCTATCAAAAACTTGTAAATACAAAAGTTTTAGATAATTTTAAGAACATTTATAAAAAATTTAGTTGGACTTAATATCTTGAAAATCGACGAAGTTATGAATTTTTTTCTCCCAAAAACCCTGTCTTTTTCGCCCCTTGAGCCCATTTCTAAATTTATCAAAATCTGTCACGCATAAACTTTTGGCCCATTTGTAAGAAGTATTATAAACTTTAAACCGATTTGATATCTTATTTATGTAAGAAGTTATGGCGTATTTTCGATTTTCACAAAACCCCTCCCTATTCCCACCCCCTTGGACCGATTTTGCCCATTCTAACGAACTTAGCCGAGATTTTATACCCCTTGATTTTATGTATCAAATTGGAAGAGTTTGGAGCAAAACTATAGAAGTTATCGTGTCCATAAGAAAGTGACATATATATATATATATATATATATTTATATAGATAGATAGATAGATAGATAGATAGATAGATAGATATAGATATAGATATAGATATAGATAGATAGATAGATAGATAGATAGGTAGGTAGATTGATAGATAAACTTTTTTACTAATATTAGTTTTGGGATCTAGGGTTCATGATCGGCGTACACTGTAAAAAAAAAAGTGTCGATCTACTAAAAAAACTTTAGTGATCCTTGTAATTACTAAAAAATGTTTAGTAATCTTAGTCGGTTACTAGAAAATCTGTAAGAATTACTAGAAAAAAGTTAGCAATGGATAAGAGTTAATAGTTTTACATTTTTAATAGCTATTACTAAAACTCACTTGGTATGGCCTTGATAGCATAGTGCTTATAGTATCGGACTCCAGGCTGAAAGGTCCCGGGTTCGATTCCGGACGCCGCCAAATACATCTCGAATGTATGTAGATGTTTGGTGCTGCCATCTGTTGCAGTTTTGCCGAAAATCTATCGCTTCAGAACTTCGGATGCAGCTCGAAGGAAGCTCCTGTCCTTCGGTCGCACGTAAAGGTTATTAAAAATAATTTTGGAGCTATTACTAAAATTTTCTTGGTGGCTCATACTAAGAATTTTTAAGTTAGCTATACAAAAAATTCTTTTGTTCAGTTTACAAAAGAAATGCTTGTTTCACTTGCAAAAAAAAAGTTTGTAATGGTTACTAAAAAATTCTGTGGAATACAAATTTACTAAAGAATTTTTAGTAACCTCTTGAATTTTTTTTTACAGTGTAGATCTGCAAAAATTTTTCAGAAATTCCAACATTGGTGCGATCGCAATAGGTAGTATTTCATACGAAATCTACCTAAGAAAGAGAGTGGAAACAAATGTCATGACTGACTCCATATCCTTTCAGGTACATATTTTATCGAAAATTTTTGTGAATGAAATACCATCGCTTTACCCACAGTGCCACCAATCTGTGAAACTCCATCACGACAAAGCTAGCCGTCACACATCAAATTCCACTGTAAATTTCCGAAAAGGAAATAAAAAAAACCGATATCAATGCCATACCCTTCACTGATATCCTTAATAAATCTTTTGATGTATCGCCTATGTATTTTTCTGCTTTCGGACTTTTAAAATTTGCCTTATCAAAACGTCATCCCATACAAATTACAGTACTCTATAAAGCTGTTCACGAGGGATGGGATAGAATACTTCTTCTGACATTAAAAAAAGGCATTATTACCCTAGAAATTAAGCTGCCAAAAGATAGTTGAAAATAACGGCCATTAAATACAACAATTAAAACACAAGAATTGTATGTAATTTAATTTTTTGAATACAATATACATCGTCTAAAAATGTTTAAGCAGTCTCTGTATTCATTAGAATTTTCTAATTCTTTTAAATTTTCCTGCTTTCCATTTAACTAACACATACTAATTTTTAAATTAATGGAAATTTTATTTTTAGTGCTTGTAATAATAAAAAAAAAGAACGATAGCGTTCAACATTTGCATTTTCTAAAGATACAACGCTTCAGTCTTACGCAAAAAAAGTTATAAACCAAAGCACATTACATAAAAATAAATAAATGTAACAAAACAACCAAAGAAAACAAGGGATCAAAATTAATTATAATAAAACTAAAAGAGAGTTGATACGCTGACCAAAATATGGTTACCTACACTACGAAATGGAAAACAAATCGCTGGTCATTGTTGCATTTTAAATATTTTAGACATATCTGCATGTAACACTTTTGTATTTTGTTGAAAAAAATTAAATTTTCGACTACAGAATGCTCATGTAAGAAAAGAAATGTTTGGGAAAATTTGCGAAAAACTCTTGCATATGAAGACAAATAAAACATTTCTAAGTCAAGAAGCAACCAGAGTAATGAAAGTGCGAAATTATTAGTACTGTAATAATAATATATGGCGACCTCAGAAGCCAAGGGGTACAAGTGACAAAATGTCGGTTTGGAGTAAATTGAGTTTAAAGATAATTGATGTTAAATTGGAACATCAATAACAATTGACTAAATTAAAAGACGAAACATTTGCTTGTTGCATTTTAATCTTTGAACTCTCATTTCAATAACTGTTAAAAAATAGAGTACAATTTTCTTTAAATGTATCATTAATCAATATTGTTTGTTTTTCGAAAAAAGTGGTTTGTCTCTATAACTCCCCAAATAATAAGAATATGACCTATATTTCTTCACCTGAAATGCAAAAAGCATATTTCCAGATACCCTGTGCACTCAATTCATTTTTTTCAATTTTTTCACTTATACCACCCTTGGCTTCTGGGGTCCTCATATAATATTTTAAAAACACATTTTGCTCTTTTAAGAAAATAATGCTTAAGAATTTTTAAAGAGTTTTTAAGTGCCTCTAAACCCGATTTTGTAAGTGTTTTTTATTTTTATTTCATCTTTTTCACGATTATAATAGCACCTTAAGATCACTAAAATATAAAATAAATTAAGAGAATAAGTTTATTACTCGTAGACATTCGAATTAAAATGCGTTAATCTATGGATCTTTTAAGAACTGCGAGATCAATTCTAGGCAATGAACAGAGAGCATTTAATTGTTTAAAAAATGTAGACACAGGAAAAATTTGAAGCAGCGAAAATGAAATCTTCAAATGTTGCCATGTAGGCCAAGGTTCCAATTTGGGCTATCTTTATTTGAATTATATTACATTTTTTTGCTTATCATTCGTACGTGTACTTATCTTTTGTACGTACTTCTTTCATGTTCGCGTTATCACCAATGTAAGTAACCTGTGAAATCATTATTATATTATTCTTTAAGTTACGGAAAATGCTATTTTAATTAATCGTATTGATATCATCGCATCTCTAATTCCATTTTTATTTACAACGAATTAATCTAAAAAGTGAAAATGAGTGTGTTCATAAACTGAAAAAAAATCGTATGTGTGTTTACTGGTTTCTCAAATTTAACAATTTAAAAGGATATATCGTATTTAACATATTTTCGCTAACATTACGTACTTACAAAAGTAACAATAAAACTTTTCAGAACAAAACTACAAAACTAACTGCAAGTAAAAAAAAAAAAAATAAATAAATAAAAATAAAAATAAAACTTTTAATCGGAAATATGAATTTTTTTATCTGAACAGCTAATTTATGAAAGTATATGTAATTTAACAAGTAGATATTAAATAATCAAATAATATTTAATAAATCTCATTCAAAAACATCGTCGAAATCTGCATTACTATCACTTGGAAAATGGGATTAACTCAAGAGAAATTTTGGTATTTATCTAATGCTAACTAAGTTATATTTTATTGCAGCATTTATAGAATGGAATTTCTGGTTCATAAAATTTCTTTAAGTCCAAATTTTTTTCCACAGCCTGAACATACTTCAAGAAATTGGTCAGCTACCGTCACATGAAAAATGTTGAGTAAAATAAGAAAATAAAAACAGCCCGGGGATGGTAGCGCAAAATAAATAAAGAACAACATATTTTAATGA
Organism: Maratus speculifer; assembly: GCA_964019185.1. Lineage (NCBI taxonomy): Eukaryota > Metazoa > Arthropoda > Arachnida > Araneae > Salticidae > Maratus > Maratus speculifer. The sequence goes on from OZ025297.1 coordinate 197,869,697, forward strand.
TTTTTATCATTGCATTATTATTATTTTTTTTGTAGTAATTGGTAAGCAAATATAGATATTACTATTTTACGTCCCAAAACCAAAATTAAGAATTTTCCAAACAAATAATCAACCAAAATTCATTAAATAGCAATGATAATTTTATGAAGTATTGTAAGGCGTTTTCTACAATGATCATAGATAGACCGTTAATTTAAATGTAAAAGAAAGAAAACAATTACAGATGATTCTCTAAAATTTTAAATGGATTTCAAATAATCTTGAAGATCTCAATGTTATGGAATATGTGTTCCACACTAATAATGCATTTCTTCATTCAACAAGATTGACAATAGATATCCTTGAACAGGTGCATATTAAAGCGATAGAACACCTAATCTGTTCTTGAATATGTGACTTGAAATATGTGAATTATTTTTGTATTTAAATTTTAAAAAGTCATTTGTTTGTTTTGATAATTCAAATTGTTATTATTCATGAGGAAATGGAAATATACACTTTTCATTTTTAAGCAATCAATGGCTTGAAGGATTAAGCAGTGCATAATAGTTTAGATGAACACATCCACTTTTACTTGTGTTATTTTAAACCTCTTCAAAAACCATCCTGCTCTGCATTTCCTTAATAATTGATTTCTCCAAATTTTTTTTCTCAATTTTTTTCAACTATTGTTTATTATTACAATAAATATTTTTGTGCAATAATCTTTAATCTAGATAACGTGATTCTGAAATATTGCTTTTTACTGGATCATTTAAAATCTTAAATAAGTAGTTCTTTATCTTAAATGTAACCTAAAATAAATAAATAAATAAATAAATATCAGTATTCACGTGTACGTTACGTGTTAATAACTAAAAATTTTCCTTTTACGTATTAACAAAATTACATTACAATCCTCGTGTTTAAAATTTTCCTTATTCACTTTAATTTATGCAGCATTTAACGTCATTGCATTTAAGTTAAAACATTTTGGGTTTTCTTATTATAACAAAACTGTTTCCTTAAGGCCGGTTAAGTTAGAAATGATTACATAAATGAGATGAAAACCCATCAAGCGAAAATGCCAAAGAAGAGATGTTAGTGCATTCGAGAAGTACCGCTTTAAAACAGGCGAATATTTACAGAATATTTCCCAAGAACTGCTTTTGGAAGTTGCTCAGTAAACAGTATTAGAGAGAGAAGTGTTAAATTGAGATTTTAGGACCAGGTGGTACATCATAAAATAAATTAGGAGAAATTGGTAAAATTATCTGGCTTAAAAATATACTTAAAGGAATATAATTTCACATTTCCCGTTTTAGTAGCAGAGCGTTTTAGTAGCTTGTGTTAACTTTAATATATGTGAAATTGCATACGATTAAAACTGACATTTTTATCTTATGAATATATGAACAATTTGTGCGACGTTAAAAGGGCAGTTTACTATTAAACTGGCAAAAAAACCCTGAATTTTTTTAATATTAAAGAAAAATTTGAATAATTATGAGTATTTTAATCTTTTATATAGAAGTTATGCCAGTAGATATTGTAAATTTTATTAATCTGTCTATGCGAATTTCCGCTTCATATTGAAACTTTTAATAGTATATTCTCCCTGCGAAAGTTTTGACACTTTCCTGTTTTAAAAATCCAAAGACTTTTTTTTTTTTTCGTTTGTGATAGAGATTTGAAATTTTTTGTGTGTACTTTTTTATTGCATATGAGATAAATCTGCAAATGGAATATTTCTTCAAAGGTCTTTACATATATGTTAGTATGCTCAGACCCCTGTGAATTATGTTCGCCAACCCCCATACAGATTTCGCAATCACTAAAAACATAATAATGTGCTTCGTTTAACAAATCTTTACAGATGATTGAATGACATTAGCAATATAATGGCGACTATGTTCTGTTTGAAATGTGCATTTTTCTGCTACATTGGCCTTACCCATAGCTGTTTTAACATTTCACGACAGTTTTCTAAACAAATAAGTAAGATTAATTCAACATTTTAAAATATGCTTGTATAAAATATTTTGGTTAAAAAAGGGGCTATTTTTTGCCTTTTAACAACACTATGGACATCATTCTTTCTTTAGGTTTACGACTAGAAAATCTGTGTCAGCTTTCGAATAGTTTCAGATCCAATTTAAGCTTATATTTTATGCTGTGATCGAGTTTTAGATATTTTCATGAACAGGTATAGGGAACATGTTATTCATGAATTATTTTCTCCATTTCAATACACCATCATGCATGTTTTCAGATTCTGTTTACAATGTATATTGTTTATCTTAATTAATAAAAATATAATAATTTTCTGATAAGTACTTATTGAATATTATTTGAGGCGTCCAGAAGTCAGTCTAACTCCATGATATAAGCATGCTCATTTCAAACAATTAAAGTTATTTATCAATAAAAAATTGTAATATTTTTTTAACATGTTTAATTATTCGTAATAATTGCCTGATAATCAAGGGTAGCTCATGAGCACTGTAGAATCGAAAATTTTCAATCCAATCATGCGATTACCGGAATTTCTAAAAAAAATGGAATTAGTCGGATTGTCTTCCAATTGCCAAATTTCTTTAAAAAAAGAAAAAAATATATCGAAAGTATTTTGTGTTTACATTTACCTATATTTACGATACATCCAATCATACAATATATAAACAAATTTGCTAATCTCACTGGTTTCATACCATGTCATGTAACATTAAAATTATATAAAATACAATATTAGATCCATATCACTACTTGTGTAGTGTTGTGTTAATATACGTTTTGAAACATTTGAAAACAAATTCAAATTTAAAATTTTTATTAACAGTTTTGAGATTCGCTTATCAATACGGATTTTCGGTGTTGATTTACACGCATAATAGAAAAACTTTTGGAAAAATTGCTGTAAAACAAAATAAACCATTTAATACGATATTTCATTATGATTATATATATATATCGATATATACAGGGTGTTTCGCTACCAGACCGACAAACTTTGAGGGGTGATAGTAGATATGAAGACAAGCATTATTAAATGGGAAACCGTGGGGCGCAAACTTCTTCTATAGGAGCTAGGGGCCAGTAAAGATTAAGGTCCAAAAATTCAAACGATGGTAAAAAACGGAAAAAAGGGTCGATTCGTTTGCGATTTTCACTAAAATCATTCTTTATAACACGATTAAAAAAAACAAATTATAAAGGTTACATTCAAAAATTGTCGATAGAGGGCGCTTTAGACTTTAGAGTAACGAACAACTACTTTTTACCGTTATTTTGTGCATGGGATTGAAATCATTTTAAAGTTTAGACTTTAACATAAATTTTAATCCCGAAATCGGAAACATTGGAATCGGGTAACTGTCGAAAATTTAACTGTGAACAGAAGGGCGGATTTTAAACATTCATAAACATTATACAAATTGATCGATTTTGTTGCGGTTTGCGTGTAGTTCATTTCCTTGGTACATATTTTATTCCAAATGACTTACAGCTCTTGTGTATCCATTTTTTGACAGAGGGCGCTTCCGAAACATCTCCGTCATTTCAATGGCATTACACCTGTGTGATTTGCTACCAGACCAACATACTTCCAGGAAGTGTTAGGGATGCAAAGCGACTCGGAATCACATAGGAATGTAACATTGAAAATATCTTTTTAGCGAGCTGTGGTTAAAAGAAGCAGAGAAAAAAGCAACAGAAAGAAGTAGTGAAACAGCAACACGTTAATGTGGCAGAAAGCTATTTAGTTAAAGGTTTTATTACAAAAGGTATCCGAAATTACGACCAGAAGTAGTCGGGTATGCTTGACAGAAGCTTTATGTGCAATTCCTTACGCTTTGAAAGATTCCTGGCATCTCGGATAGCTTTCTGGCAGCTACAGAAATTCGAGCTGACAGGTCTTCTGCTGACGGTACAGGAGTCTCATACATTCAACTTTTCATTTGATCCCAGCAGAAGAAGTCCATACAGATTCAGATTCAGATTGAACCAGGCGGTGGTGGTGGTGGAGGGGGGGGTGTACCGATTGGTTTGAGCTCAACTAGCCCTACCCAGCAATGTTTATTTAAAAAAATACAGAATAATTATACAGTAATAAAATAAAGGTAGGTAACAAAAATTAATTGATATAATGAAGTAGGTGCGACGATCTGGCAGACCAACGAACCTGGGTTCGTTGGTCCTGGGTTCCAACGAACCGGGCCAACACTATCTGTCCACCGCTGTGCGCATGTTCCGTTGAGGTGTCTGCGAACATCATTGGTAAAATTTGGAGGAGCCCCATCGTGCTATAGAGTAGCGCAACGAAAGAGGAACATGTGCTTTTACCAGAAGTTCCGACAGAACGTGTTGTTGAAATATCAGGTGGCTTTTCTTCTCTGCTTCTTTTAACTTTAACTCTTAAAAAAGATATTTTTGTCATTACTTTATATTATGATTCCGAGTCGTCTTCTCATCCCTCACACTTCCTGGAAGTATGTTGGTCTGGTAGTAAAACTCCCAGGAGTAATGCCATTGAAATTTCGGGGATGTGTCGGAAGCGCCCTCTAACAAAAAATGTGAACACCAATGCTGTATGTCATTTTGAATAAAATAATTACCATGGGAATGACCTACACGCAAACCGCAATAAAATCGTTTAGTTTGTCAAATCTTTATGAGCGTTCAAAATCCCTTCCTCTGTTCACAGTTCAATTTTCGCTAGTTACCCGATAACAATGTTTCCGATTTTGGGCTTAAAATTTAAGTTAAAGTCTAAACTTTAGAATAATTTCAACCCCGTGCACAAAATAATTGTTTTTTACTCTATAGTCTAAAGCGCCCTCTATCGACAATTTTTGAACGTAACCTTTAAAATTTTTTTACAAACAAAACGTGATATAAAGAATATTTTTAGCGAAAACCGCAAACGAATCCACCCTTTTTTCCGTTTTTTATAATCGTTCGAAGTTTTGGACCTTAAACTTTAATGGCCCCTGTCTCCAACGGAAGACGTTTGCGCCCCATGGTTTCCTATTTATTAATTTTTGTATTCATATCTACTATCACTCCTCAAAGTTTGTCGGTCTGGTAGCGAAACACCCTGTATAAAATATAAATAAATAAATAAACAAATAAATATAAATAGATATGTACCAAAATTACATATATATATATATTAGAGTTCATAATTTTTAGGGTTTCGTTCATCTGACGAAACTATATTCGTGTCGGGCTGTATGTCTGTCTGTAACAGAGTCCGTTCACAAAAACTGTATAAGTCAGAAATACTATTATTTTCAACACAATCTAACTGATTGGTAAAGTAATCATATACTTTAATAATTTCCAGCTGAGCGAAAAATTGCCCAGGCCGGGAGTCAACCCCAGATACTTGGCTTACAAGGCCAATGCTTTACCTGTTAAGCTACCGGGGCCAACAGCCGGCTGGAATTTTTTGCTCAGATAATCTTATTAGTCATAGCGTCTTGTCTGTCATTTAGACAGTTCAACAGTAGACCACAGGTAATGGACCTCCATATGACGATGAGTACGTAGATATACTTTTATTTTCAACCGAAGTTCCATTACCTGCGGTCTGTTCTACTGAACTGTCTAAATGACAGACCAGACGCTATGACTAATAAGGTTGTCTGAGCGAAAAATCCCAGCCGGCTGTCTCCCCGGTAGCTTAACAGGTAAAGCACTGGCCTTGTAAGCCAAGTACCTGGGTTCGACTCCCGGCCTGGACAATTTTTCGCTCAGTTGGAAATTATTAAATTGTATGATTACATTACCAATCAGTTATATTGTGTTGAAAATAATAGTATATCTACGCACCCATCGTCATATGGAGGTCCATTACCTGCGGTCTATTCTGTTGAACTGTTTAATGACGGACTAGATGCTATGTCTAATAAGAATATTTGAGCAAAAAATCCCCGGCGGCTGTCGCCCCGGTACTTTAACAGGTAAAGCATTGGCCTTGTAAGCCAAGTATGTGGGTTTGAGTCCCGCCCTGGGCGATTTTTCGCTCAGTTCGAAATTACTAAATTGTATAATTACTTTACCGATCAGTTAGATTATGTTGAAAATAATAGTATATCTACGTACCCATCTATTTTGAAACACGAAGGGAAATTTATTTATTTATTTATTAAATTTATCTTCATTTAAATTACTAGCCGCCTCTGGTGATCGGTTTGGTACCTCTTAAATTCATGCTAAGCTTCGCAATATTTTACTTTTATTCATAATTATATTTACTAGCGTACCTTCATCAAATCTGCAGATTCTGATAAAGAAATCCACAAATCTATGTGATATTAGCTGCTTTTAAGGGAAGAATTCAATATTCTGTTCTGGTTGGCACGATTGGCGAAAAATCCGTTACAGCGCCAAAAAAGTGTTTCGTTCGTTAATTTAATGATATAGTATTTTACAGAAAATATTAAACGAAGCCCTCTCTGTAATCTGCGATCACACTTACCCACTTGTTTACCCTATATATTAGTAAAAAAATTACATTAAATGAAATATTATCTCCTCATCACACCTTGTGCAATGTTCTGTTAATATACGTTTGAGAATCTGAAAAAAAAATATATATATATAAATGCTTATATAAAAAAAATACTGGGAATTTTTAAAAATATATTTAAAAAATCAGAATTTTTATTAAATACTAATTTTGTTGTACAAAAGTCATAGTTTGTTGAATAATGAAATGCAGGAAGTTCAACATTTGAATCGTAGTTTTAAATTAAACAAAATTTTTGAAAAAGTAAACTAATAACAGTAATTAATAATAACTTTCTTTTAAAAAAGTGTTTTTTTAATCCTAAATTAGTGTCCTTTAAATGCCACTTCTCGTAGAACATGTTGGTTCTATACTTTTAGTATAATATTACGGTCACGTCCTCAACATGTGTTTTAATTATGTCACGGATAACAAGAATAGTTTCTTTACATATTTACACAAAAACATACGTTTATACTACTGTCGATGAGTAGTAAATTCTTAAAAGCTAATTAGAACCATCAAATTTCTTCAAATTTATTAATTTTTATACTTTAATATTTTTTATATATATTTTAAATTATTATAATTTTTATCGAAACTTATTAGGATATCTTAATATTAATAATATATATTTCATAAGAAAAGTAAGAATCTATATTATAAATAAATACAGGGTGATTATAATTAAAGATGGAGTTTCAAAACGCTCTAAAAAGCGAACCACTCGTTAGAATGGCGTCAAAATTTAACAGCGTATTATTGAAGAAGGGGGAAGAACATGAACCAAAAAAAAAATTTTAAATTTTAGCGACAGATGGCGCTGTAAGCGTCAGAATATCGACTAAAAAGGACAAATCGTAAAACAACGGCAAAGGCGTAAGTTACACGATATAAACCAACTGTATTGTTTAGTGTGCATGACAGTACGCGTGAGCTGAGGGTGAGCCATCACCGTAGTATGTCGCGTTTTGCGGAGCTCATCATGGAGGGCTAAAAGCTTAAGAACCAGGTAAGTCAGAGCCTCAAATCATGTCTCATTCTTTTCCTAAAGTGCTGTTGAGCATTTTGGCACTTGTTTGATCAAAATCGGTGCAGTGGTTGCCGAGATATAGCTATTTAAACTTTTAAGCTTTTTACTTAATCTCGTCCCCAGGTAACCAGCCATTGCAACTACACTGATAACTTTCTGTGCTTATATTCTAATTATGCTTAACTATTTTGCTATCTTGTCATTTATTTATGATACTCAAATCTTTTCTGAACATTTTGAGGCATAATTTGCTTTTCTACGTAACATATTAACGATGTTATGGGTACTTTATTAAACTGTTGTCAATCCCTTCCGTTGCTATCGCTACGATAGATGTCAATCTTAAAGTGTTTTTTATATATATTATATTATCTTAAAACCTCATATTAGGTATTAATCGTCGTTAATTATAGTTTCTTCATTGTCTTAGATTGAGTTCTTGTAAGTTTTCTATTTTTTTAATATGTTTAAATAATCTTTTAGTATAGCTTGTTAACGCAATGGCGAGTGCTTTTAAATACCCCCCATTGAAAGGTGCTTTGTTTACATTTTTTATTTACCTTGTAACATACTAAATTATAATAGTATCTTTGCAAAAGTGGTCATTATATGTAATTTAATGATTTATCTTTGCTCCGCCGCTAATCCGAAAGCATTTTGTCTATTTTAAGTATTACAAATAAATTTTTGAAAAATGTTTTGAGTACGTTCTTTATAATTTGCTTATGCGGTCCCAATAGGGAGTAACTATTTTTTAAAAAATCAATTAAAAATATTAAATCTTCTTTTAACTTAAAATAATGCATTTGTATGTCTACAGTAATGTTTGAACTTTGCTCCGCCATGCTTTTTATTGTCTTTTGAATATTTTAAGTGTCTCTAATAGTGTTGTTCATAAAATGTTTATCATTGTTTTTAAATGTCTCCCATTACGACGCTTGGGTTTAGCAGATCCCGCCCAAGTTCAGTACAAGTTGAGAAGTTGATAGCTGGCCCCCCAGCTCGTAAACTATGGTCCGTTGCTGTTCTAAGGGATCAACTCAAATATAAACTTAGAGATCTTAAAGATCTAAAGTGTAGAGAGGCAATGTCCAGTTGCCATCTCTTGTTATTCCTTATTAATAGTTAGTTTATTTATTTAAAATAGTTTCAATGGTATTAATTGCTCTAGAGGCTCGTTGTATGGTGTTGCCATACAGTTATTCTCTAGATTTATTGAATTTTGTAATATCATGGACATCTAGTAGTGTAGCTGCAGGTATGAAGGTCTGCGGGTAACCATCACAGCGTGTATTATACACTTATAGCATTATTCCTTGTTTTTATTAACTTATTCCTCTTCATTCTATCTTATAGTTATCCATTCTGATTTTGTTTCGATCTATAGGGGCTTTTAGGGCTGCTGGGGCCTCCCAGCCCTCTTCATTAAAAGATCTTTTCGAACAGTGATGAAATAATTATTTTTTTTTTTTTTTTTGAGTTTAAAGTGTTGTCTTTGAGGGCCAGTCCAGGGGGGGGGATAGGGTACGCACCCCCCCAACATATACCTTAAATTTTCGCTCGTTCAATTTTCTATCACCTTTATTTAAAAAATTTTATTATTTTTGCACCCCCGGGGCTGTAGACCCCCCCTGTTGGTCACTCACTCAAAAAGGCTCATTTCTTCACTTCTTTTCAAACTTTAACAGCTTATATCTCTTGTTCTATGGGAGCTACAGTGAGGAGAAATGTTTTGGCTGGACTGGTTTTGTACAGACTTTTTTCTGGCTTTTGAATTTCCCTGGTAATTGCAAGGGGTCCGCCCCTGGGGGGGCAGGGGGGGGGGGTCTTAAATTTTTGGTGTAACATGTCTACTGAAAGCTACTGACCCCCACAGTTCAAATCTACCCTCATTTGGTCCCTCTTACTGTTTTGGGCCACGCCCCGGCCCCTTATCGGGTTAATTTCATCTTTTAAACTACTCTCGGGGCTCTTCTAAATTATCACCGTAATACAGGCATGTTGTACCTCTATCTTTTTGTCTCTAAGAGCGTTTGTCACTAGTTAACTTTCATGCCTCTCCTTCCCCTCCCCCCGCTCCATGGAGCATTTTACAATATAGGTGCTTGGAGATTTTCAGCTTAAGCGCTGCTAGGTAAACCTCAAAAACAGGTTAGGCCATAGGAGGTCCCTCCTTGTTCCAAGTATTGCAATTCTCCTTAGGTCTAAATATATCGTATAATGTTTAATGTATACTGTAAAGTAAAATGGTGATCATTATTTAATGCGTAGTATGTGGCACACCATTATATCTTACATTTAGCTCCTATTACTGTTTTTTTTTTTTTTTTTTTTTTTTTTTACTATGGCGGAGAGTGAATTCAAACAAATTTTAATCGTTTTACTGTATTTATTTTGAAATAACTGTGCAGATAACTGTTTATATATTGGTATATTTACTCAAGTTTCATATATACGCTTATTTTTCATACCAGGATATTTTTCGGTGTATATATATATATATATACATATATATATTAAAAAAAAAAAACTTTATATTAGTATTAAATATATATATATATATATGTGTGTGTGTGTGTATGTATGTATGTGTGTATATATATATGTATATATATATTTATGTGTGTATGCATGTATATATATATGTTCATTTGTGATTAAAGTTGTATATTTACTCAAGTTAATTCATTACACATTTCTCACTCTGGTATATATGTACAGTAGTACATGAGAATATCAAGTGCAGGGATCGACAACAATAAGCACAGAAACAAACTAAATTTTACTCTTTTTCTTAGCAGCACTACTTATCATTTCAACTACGTATTAGTTATTTCATTACATTCTTCGTTTAGACCACTTCCATTAAATATTCCCCTCTTTATTCCAAAAACTATTCAAAATTAGTCTATATATTTTTTTTTTTTTTTTTTTTAAATATTAACTTAATTTTAATTTTTATCTTAGCTATTTACGGTGGACAAGTTCACCGGTTTATGCTATAAACTATCTATATTCCTTTCTTTCAACGAGACATGTAGTGGGCTCTGATGAAGCCTAGTATTTTGCATACAATACTCTTGAAAATTTTTAAAAACCTTTTTGAACGTAGCTATTAACAAACCAAAATATGCCTTCTTCAAGAACTTACTCCTCGATAAGTAAACGTCGTAAAGGAGAAAATAATGTTTGTCTATCAAAATCACGTAAAAGCTCATCCATGGATGATTTGGACTTGGTGGTGACAACAACTCAAAATACAATTAAAAAATCAAAATGTGAACCAGCGTTACAAGGAAAGAATTTGAAAAACTTTGAAATGGTAATGGAGGAAAATATGAGCCTAGAGGACCAATTGGAAATGATGTATCGCCATTTACAAAAACATGATTCAAAACATGCTAAGGAAGCAGAAAAATATTATAACAAACTACTAAAAGAAATAAAACTCCTTAAAAGCACTAGAACAGCTCAAAATGAACAGTATGTCGAAATAGAAAATCTAAAAACTCAAATAGAAAATCAACAACTAGAACAAGAAAATCTACAAACTCAAATAGAGAATCAAAAACAAATCCATGAAGATACTTTGAAAGCAATTAATAATGAAATGGACAATTTAATCACAGAAAATCAAGACTTAAAACATCTGATGCAGGAAAAGACAGCAAATTACAATTTAATACTAAGGCTGATCTAGAAAGGGATCTACAAGAAATGAGTATGGAAGAAATGAAGACTCAATGCCACCAACTAAGACTATCTTACCAAAAACTCCAAATGGAAGTAGAAATTAAAAATGAAATATTCCAACAACACAACCAAACACTAAACACGATGAGAAAACTATATGAAGAGTTGAGTAATAAATTAGGAATACTATGCAGTAATCAAGAACAATTAAAAACTACCACTCAAAATGAACCAAATCTAGAAAGAGCGAAAGACCTCCGAAAAAATTCCACATATGCCTCGAAAATCTCTGCACCTGTACCGCTTTATTCAAAATCAGCTCTTCTGTTGACCCGAAAATTAAATACAAAGCTCACAATGTTTGGAATCAGGGAAGAACTTAACAAAGCCATAAATATCAAAGCAAACAAGATAAAAATATTCAGTACATTGGCAAAAGACAAAAATACAATTATAATAAGATCCGAAACAGAGGAAGACATAGACAGATTGTCAGACCTCCTTCAAGCAAATGAAAAAATAACATCATTAGTTACATTAAAATATGCAGCAGAGAAAAGGAAAAAGATCATAATATTAGGTATTCCAAAATCAGTTACAGTAATGGAAGTCAAACAAAAAATAAGTGAAAACCTAGACGAAGATGTAACAGATAACCAACATAAGGAATTCAACAGGGATAAACTAAAGTCATACCAGCTAATGCTAGATCTAGAAGATTCATCGGCGATAAAGCTCCTAAGACAGGGAAGGCTGCTAGTGGGCTTTATTTCTTGCCCAATAAAGCCATACTCCCCCATCATACGCTGTAATAATTGCCAATATTACGGGCATACAGCAGGTACATGCAGGAAAAATACTATTTGTGCATATTGTGCAAAGAAGCATGAATCGGAATATTGCCCATTAAAAGATGAAATAACCAAACACACTTGCATTAATTGCTTAAACTCATATGATCAAAATGGCTGCCCTTATGAGAAAAATCACGCAGCTAACTCCACATATTGTCAAGTTTTTCAAAACATATATCACCAGAGAAATCTTACAATAAATAAAAATTCTTCTCTTTTGCGTCCATAAACATAACAGAAAACATCGTTTCATCAGATAAATTATATTCTTCCCTATCAACGTCAATTAATGGGTTAACAATTGCCCAATTAAACCTGCAAAATAGCAAATGTGCGACGGCGGACTTCATACGCTACGCATTGGAAGAAAATATATCAATAGCTTGCCTTCAAGATTATTATAAAACAGAAAATCGACCTTTCGGACTTCCACTGTCAGCTCCTTATTACTCATCACTAGAAAATAACTGCTGCATTATAATCTTAAATCCCTTAATTCGTCATATACAAATACAAAAGAACATCCATTCAATATTCATTAACATCCAACTTGAAACAAACTTTTTAACAATAGGTTCGCAATACTCTCCTCCATCCGCAGATCTCCAACACGACCTTAACGAGTGGTCAGAAGAAAAAGGCTTCAGCAATCTTTTCTTCTTGGCAGGTGACCTGAATGCGCATAGCGTGCTATGGGGGTACAAAAAAGACGACGACAAAGGCCAGAAATTAATTTCACACATGGCTAGCAAAAGACTCATAATATTAAACGAACCACATAGTCTACCAACATTTGAGTTATTAAACAAAAAAGAGGAAACTATAAGGAAAGGTTGGCCAGATATAACATTAACATCAATGGCGCTATTTCCTTCAGTGGAATCCTGGGTAGTAAAACCTGAAATGGATTTCGCTGATCATAGGCTTAAAACATCCAAATTAAATTTAGAAATCCCAGATCAACCATACAGAAGATATCGGACAAAACACACCTCATTTAAAAAATTCAACATGCAGTTAGAAAAATCAATAAAACAACAAAATTTTCACTTCAAAAATGTATCCAACGAAGAAGAATTTGACGAGAAATATCAAGAATTTCAACAAATATTAAAAAACATATGTGATTCAACTCTCAAAAGACGTAAAAGCACCCATCAACCAAAAATTACATGGTGGACAAATAAATTAAAAACAAAACGTAACTTTGTTCGTGCATTAAGAAGGAAAGCTAAACTCGCAACAGCCACAGCACAAGACATAATAAATTTTAAACAACAACGAGCATTATATAAAAAGGCATTATTAGAAGCCAAAAAGCAAGCCTGGATAAATTTCTGCAACCAATCGAAAAATCCCTATGGAAAAATTAAAAAAATTGCATTCAAAGATTTCCATAAGAAAGAAGTATATGCACTGTGAACTCTAGAAGAAAAAACCTGCACAGCAGAACAATTTTACGAAGCACTAACAACCCAAATTTTTGGCGAATCAATATCCCCAACAGGCCAAAATCCTTACACAGGAGAAGAAGGAAAACCTCCAAATTTTACTGTCAAAGAGTTACAAAATGCAATTTACACTTTTAATAGAAATAAAGCTCCGGGTCCTGATGAGATTGATCATAACATAATAAGACAACTATTTAAAAATCAGAGAGAAATTCTTTAAGACATGTTTAACATCTTGCTGCACTTAAATTACTTTCCAAAAGCGTGGAAAGTAGGTGAACTTGTATATTTTTTAAAACCAGCAAAACAGCCGGACATAGCCTCCTCATATCGTCCGATAACTTTATTACCGATACTCGGAAAAATTTATGAAAAACTTCTTCTAAAAAGAATAAATTTTTCATTACGTAATTCAAAACAACTTCAGCATTCACAGCATGGATTCCAGGAAGGACGCTCCACAGAATCGGCGATTGCAGAACTCTTTTCTCATATAAATTTAAGCAAAGACGACAATAATTATACATCGCTTATTTCTTTGGACTTTAAAAATGCTTTTGACCGACTGCCATGGTCAGATACATTAAATGAGCTAAAAAATTTAAATCTTGAACAAGCCTACATAAATATTTATTTATTTATTGCCTAAGTGGGGCAGAATCACCAGACCTCAAAGGTCCGGTGTAGACTCTATTAACCCCACCCGGAGTGCTCCCCGACACGCGGGAATTCGTTTACAATTAATAAAAAAAAAAAAAAAAAAAAAAAAAAAAGGAGAGAAAAAAAAAAGAAAAAAAATATTTTATGTACAAAACAAGCTTCATCCGCCGGAGCACAGGCTGCTCCCTCGCGACAAGGGGCGGACCAGCAGAGTAGGTGATGCTATTGACCGAAGTTGCATAGGAACAGTAGGTTGGTGCACCATGCAGGCCTATGAGGTGAGATTCGTTAGTTCCATTTGGAAAATAAAAATCCTATTTAATTTGCCTATAAGAAGGGGTCTAGATAAAATATTAGATAGCCAGTTTTTGGGAAGGATGGAGGGACGTTTAATATGCCAGGCTTGGGTAAGCGTGCAGATACGATCCTCTCTCTCCTTCAGAGGCGCCTTGCCACATTGGTTATCAAGAAAAATACATTGGTTTTACAGAGGCTGTCCACAAGGCTCTTGTCTTGGCCCCTTTCTATGGAGGATTTTTCTGAACAAGCTACTGAGACTCTTGAAGGATCTGGGATACAAGGTAATTGCCTATGCGGACGATCTCCTTTTAATAATCTATGGTCAAACACGACGAGAATTAGAACAGATGGGCAATGATATGCTACGGATTATTAGTGACTGGGCAAAAAATACAGCCATGCTATTTTCTTATGATAAATGCATTGTCTTAAATCTCCGCCGCCCACGATTCTTAAAAAGAGCACCATGTTTTAAATTAGATGGATATTCACTAAAGAAAGACAATACAATAGATTATCTAGGAATCACTATAGATAATACTTTTTCCTTTCTACCACACCTGCACTAGAAACGGTCTGAAATTAACATAATTTCACAAAACCTATTAAAATTTGCGTCTGCCTACAGAGGTTTATCAAAACAAATCCTGAAAATATGGTATCTTCAAATATTAGAAAAAAAAAATTAGTTATGCCTCACCTTGCTGGTTCCCTTATTTACAACCCTCACACGGTAAAAGACTCTTGTCATCAATTCAAGCTCAATGCCTCCTTCTTGTGTCTAGAGCCTATAAGAAAACTTCCACAGCAGCGCTAAACGTGCTATGTGGAATAATGCCGCTTGCAATTCAACTCAGTACATTATCAACATTAGGCCAAGTGCTACGTTTAGGAATCCCTAAGGATGAATATCAGTCGCATTTCTTTCAACCAAAAATATCTTCCTCATTAACTGCACCATATGTTAATTATCTACACATATTAGAAGGGAATCCAGACACCACCTCAACGCTCATCTTTACAGATGGTTTTAAATCTGACCAAGGAACTGCCTATGCCTTCTGTTCATATAAAAATAAAAAATGCATTCACACACATCAGGTTAAACTACAGCATAATAACTCAATCTTTCAAGCTGAGCAGTTAGCTATACTAGATGCCATAGAATGGGCAGATTCCTCAATAATGGAGAAATATATCATCTTCACTGATAATCAATCAAGCCTGCACCTAATGGAAGATATTTTCACAACAGATTTCATAAACTCACAAATAATTAAAAAGCTTCAAGAAACAAAGAAAAATATTCAATTCCAGTGGATAAAAGGTCATTCGGGATCATATGGCAACGATCATGCGGATGCACTAGCAAAGAACGCAATAACACAAGAAGGTGTGCAAGAGAAATATCATCCACTCCCAGCTTCTTTTCTTAAAAAAATATTAAAGCAGAAAGCACTTTCCCAATGGCAAATGGACTGGGACTATTGCAATGTAGGGAGATATACATATGACCTTCAGCCAAAAGTAAATTTAAACACTATATTACCTCATAGAAATCTTTATATATTTGCAACCAATCATGGACCTTTTCCAACATATCTTCATAAAATTAAAAAAGCTCCAACTCCATTCTGCACATGTGGCAAATTAGGTACTTCAATTCATTATCTAACTGAATGCACATTTACTTCCTTATTTCATATTCGAAAATCCAGAACCATACAACTACAGCAGTGGTTCAACATTGTGCAAAAAACTCCATCTCTCTACTCCAAAATAATAGAATGTGTCAAGATTATAGAAATTAATGAACATATTTTTCAAAGTACAAACAATAATTATGAGGACTCTGATCCCGAACCATAGCTACGGTAATCTGTAAAAAAATTTCTACAACTCTCTCTTGTCTTATAAAAGCAACTCTCAACAAATTACGTGTAAATAGAACATTTAACAACTATTATATAGACTTGTAAATAGAACATTCAATAACTCAGCTATAGAGTTGAAAATAGTCTTTTTTTAACAACGTTAAAAACTGTAAACATTATTGTCATATTGTTAAAAAGATTATGCCATCTTTAAACATTGTTAAATAATGTAATTTTTTTTTTTTTTTTTTTTTTTTTTAATAAAGTTGCAACGCGGGATCTGGAAGCCTATGCCGATTGGTGGGTTATCCCGCGCTGCTGAATCTGAATCTGAATCTGACTGTACGCGTGTGATACTGTTAGTTACGTAAGCCCGTCCACCACGGCAAGGTCGTACCACATCGGATGGGAAAAATCGGTTTTTAATTGTCCTGAGGCCAAAAACCGCATAAAAAGCCTCCATCCAATCGGTTTTTAAGTTTGGCGAGACTGGCGCAAAACATGTTCAGTATGCTGTCCGCCGTTGTGGGCAACAAGATTAAATCGGGAAACAGCATGTTCCACAACCGATCGAAGTGTATCCGGGGTCAAGTACAGAATGTGTTGCGCAATGCGTGTCTTTAATTCAGCTACTGACGCTTACAGTCTGTCACTCAAATTTTGAACTTTTTTTGGTTCATGTTCTTCCCCCTTATTCAATAATACTCTGTTAAATTTTGACGCCATTCTAACGAGTGGTTCGCTTTTTAGAGCGTTTTGAAACTCGGACTTTAATTATAATCACCCTGTATTTTGCTTATAAGACGTTGTTGTATTAATAAAAAACATTTAAATACGTTAAAAATTATTAATACTACGTCCTATAATAAAAATATTTATATATAATATAGATTCTTACTTTTTGGTTGTGGAATATACATTATTATTATTACGATATTGTTATTAATGGCCGTAATCAACGCTTACTAGTGTTACTTTTCACGTTGATATCTTATCAAGATATGCTTATTCGTCATAGAAAATATGGAGATTAAGGGGGTCCGACGCACATTTTATAATACATTTTATTTATTGAGTTATAATTTTGAATTTTTTGGTAATGATTAACTATATTACTTGTAAACATAATCACATGATAATACGTATCATAATTTTTTCAGAGAAATTTAATGTAAGAAAATTAATAAAAATGTTGTTTAATTTAAAATCGTTCTGACTCGAAATAATATCTTTAGATTTTTTTAACATTTAAATAAACAAAAATATATAAGATTTAATCTTGATTCAGGAATTTTTAAATGGTTAGTATTTTTTTTATTAGCAATATTTAAAAAAAAAAACTTTTGAAAAAAATGATGTAACATTTATTTAAAAAGATCCTATTTTGAAAATTATTTTGTTTTTTCAAATTTTCTGAATCACAATTAAAGTAAAATAATCAAATATACATGTTTTAAGATGAAATATTTGTCTTTTTTACAATTCTTGAATTATAATAATTTAAATCCGAAAATTTTTCAAAAACACCCATCATAAAGCAACACTCATTTTTTCAAGAAGTCATTTCCATGACAATAATGCTGAAATGAGCGTATCATTTGAGCATAAAAGTTACAAAATTATTTATAAATCATCATTTATTTAGAATTAGTTTTACTCTTAGTAATTCTCGTTTTGACTAATGAAGTGTAATTATGAAGCTTATTGAAATTGTGGCTGAAATTTTTTGAATTATTTCAAAAAGTACAATTTCTTCTTATAAAAATTATACACACGATTATCACTTAGCATATATCAACTATTACGCAAGCAAAGCCTAGGGCTGGCTAGTATGATATATTTTATAATTGTAAAAATTACCCTATTATATCTTTTTTCTTCAAATTTTCTTAAAGAATTTTCAATGATTTAAACATAATCTTATTGTAAAATAATTTTCAAAAGTTACTTTTGAGTATAAAAAATATATTTCCTTATCTGGGATGCTACTAGTTTTTTCTACAAGACTTGCTAATACATATGGTGCATGAGCAATACGGTGATATCGCTATTTCGGCATCGTTTTATGAGAATTTAACCCATAAGATATTAGGGGGAAAAGCTTTGTCAGTTATGTTTAGAATGAACAACTTCAAAGATATTTGCATTTTACAAGTTAAACACATCCCAAAATCTGTTATTTAAAAGTATTCAAAAACGTCCTAGTAAGTTTTCCAAAACTAGAACTTAAAAATAATAGGCATATTGTGTTAAATATGAATAAAAATAAAAATAAATTCTAAAAGTCGACGAATAACTTATGCTTTAAATGTACTGTTTGTAATTCTATTGAGTGAATCTTATGTTAGGTATATCTGGATATCTTTGCTTGGCAGAACTACAAATGCAGATATCAAAATTTCATTGCAGATGACTTCAAAAGTGATTCGAATTATCCCTATTTCACTATAAGACATTAACCATGTATTTATGACAAAGTTTTCAAGATAAATATTGATTTACAAAGAGGTATATATTAGAATAGAGTGAAAAAGACGGATTTTTTTCATATTTCTTGACTCAATAAATGGTTCTGATTGCAAAAAATTCCCAGATCAGTCACTCATTATCTTAAAAGGGGTGGGGGGAAAGGAAGGAATGTTAAAACAAAATTAAACAGATATATATAATATTTTATTTAATTTCATGTTTAAAATAGATTTAGTTTCTAACTTAAAAACAATTCTAATTTTTAAAGAAAAACATCAAATCATTTTACTTTAATCAGATTTTAATTCAGGATGTCAAATGAGAATAATAAAAAAAATAAGCTTTTTCTTAAACTTCGGAAATTCTTTTCATTATTTGATTCCAGTACAAAAGCATCGATCTCTGGCTTCTGTTTCGAATGTTACCAATGATGCCTGCATATCCAGTTGCATAGCATATGCCTTTTTACTGTTGGGAATTGGAAGAGAGCTTCCGTTTTTCAAAAAGCGAACGTTTCTGATGATACTTACTGTGTCTATGTCACTGAGGTTTATTGTAGCTAGTGGTTCCAACAGACGTCCCAGTTCGTCATTTCAAAATATTTATCTGCTTCGAAATTTAAATTTGAAAGATCAAATTAAGAAACTTTTCTTTTCCACTCAGGATTTCTTCAGTATTTTTCTGAGGTACAATTCTCGAATATATTATACTACATTTAACAATATTGCCTACAAAATATTTTCACAGTGAGCATTATAAGAATTTCTCCGAATCACTTCGTGAATGATTGTTTTAAAATCTTCCGGAAAGAATGAGCTTACAATATCATTCTCAGAAGATGACTTGTTCCATTGATAACTCCTTCAATATTCTTTATTTCGATCCAGGATGGCGTGTAAACTCTCATGACATATTTTACTATGACCATTAATTCTGTGACTTATGTTAGCTAAATCTTCAAGTTCCTCCCCCGTGGAGACTGCTTTAGAAATATAAAATATTTTTGTTCTGCACTGAGGAATTTTTCAACAATTCCAAACAGAGCAACTGGAATAGCAACAAACCAAGTCACGGCGAGGTTTTTCCACGTTTCCAGAAATTTTTCTATTGTTCCGGAAAAAGGATGTTGCCCAGATGTCTTTCCGTCAATGATATGGAAAAGCCGGCGAATCAATATTTAAATAGCATGCAAAAAGCACACACATTTGTGCAATTTTTTGTCAAGAAAGATTACAAACTGTCTAACTGCGCCATTTTCTTCCCAACGTTGACTTTTGTTCCATCACAGCTAATGCTAAACAGTTCCGAAAGTTCAATCGCTTTTTGTTTAACGAATTTGATATTGCTTCATATAATGTTCGTGCTAGAGCCGGAATTTGCAATCAAATAAGCTATATAAAGAGAACTTGGCTCTGGCAACAAAACTACATGATCCTTTACAGTTGTAGTCGTATATAAAAACTTCTACAGAAAATAATAACAAAGAACTTCTTTTTTACAATATAGTTTTGTGCTTTCTTATATCGTAGTAGATAGCATAAAAAGATAAAATTATTTTTCTAGAATTAATCAGTCTTTGTAACTTTCGTTGTTCTCTACTCACATTACTGATTCAATAATTTTAGATGGAGCATCTTTGGATAGCAACAGAAATATTTCATATAACTAGACTCCGCATTCAATTGTTCTTTTATACTGATTTTGAATCCAGTATCTTTCGCTTTCATCGCCAAAAAGGATGCTGTTTTTTGGCAGTGATCTCGGTTTTATAAAAATATATTTTAACCTATAGAAGTATTATTCTATAA
This sequence comes from Maratus speculifer, assembly GCA_964019185.1. Lineage (NCBI taxonomy): Eukaryota > Metazoa > Arthropoda > Arachnida > Araneae > Salticidae > Maratus > Maratus speculifer. The sequence goes on from OZ025297.1 coordinate 197,890,329, forward strand.
CATGTTATGATTTTTTTATACTAACTTAAGCATAAAAGGAAGTTAGTAAGTTAGTTATGATGTTATGTCTTCTGTAAGGCAAAAATGAAAGTTACTGATAGTTTTTGGATTTTAATTTTATACTAGAAGCAGATCTATGCATTTTTAATCTGAATATTTTAACTATCGTATTCAAATATTCCCCCGCAAGCTTGGATTAATTTATTTCCTTCTTAATTATTATTATTTTTTTAGTTATGAAAATATTTTATGTTACACATCCCAGTTTAAATGTTATGTCCGATAATTATTGAAGTTCAATATAGCTAGTCAGGTTTTGAGGCTTTTTTTTTTCTCCTATCGTTTTTTTTTTATTTTCGGAAAAGTATTAGAAAGTTAAATTCATTACTATCGGAAATGTATGATATATTTCTGATAATAGGTTTTTTAGAATTTTTTTAATAGGAATCTACATTTCAGAATAAATTTGACTTGTTTCTGTGTTATTGATATTGTGCTGACTAACTTTAATTTCTTTAAAAGTAATTTTTTTTAAGTTTTGGAAGATTATCTTTCTAAAAAAAGCAAGTTTCGGGTATTTCTTCTAAGTTTGGTTATATATTTTGAAACAATGAATTCCAAGTCACGTAAAACTTATATTTAAATGAGAAATGTTTAATCGGGTATGTATAGCTGTGATCTGCATTCAATTAATCACTAAAGCTTCTACAAAAAAGTTTATATTTATATACCTTAATAACATACTCTCGTACATCCTTTGAAGTCCTTACTAATTACATTTAAAAAGCAGATCTTTAAAAGTAATTTTTAATGCCTTAAATTTATTTATTATACTCGATATCGTATTATATCTTCAATCTAATGTATTATTAAGGTTGAATAATACACGTAATATCTCTGTATTGAAGACCGTAGATTAAACTGAAATAAAGAAAACGAATGATGTATTTAACATTATTTCTATAAAAATAGCATTTTTTTTCGCCGTAGGACGTGGATGGTTGCACGGCGAAACGTTGTAATTTTGTATAACTGTCGAATTGTATTTAATTGTAATCACAAATATGCAGAATACGCTATATTGACTTCCTTTTAAGTTCTTAAAATAGTGGTGCTCATAAATAATTGGCTGTTATTATTTTGCTACACAATCGGAAAGATAAGATTTAATCCCTATATTTTTAATTTTTTATTAACACTTTCCGACAAAGTTGAAAAGTGTTTATACATTCGGTTTGTCTGGCCGACTGTCCACGCTCTAACTCTCGTAAATATACTCGAATTGCTCTGAAATTTTTATATGTTATTGATGTTTACCCAAGCACAAACCTTATTGAAAATGAAGTTTCTACTATGATTAGTTTATTTACAGGGATAGTTTAAAGTTTTCCGATACATTACGGCCAATGGGAAAAAAATCATTTCAAATGAATTTTAAAGGTGTTACACCCTGTTAAACTTATTCAAATTTACATGGATTCGCAAAGTGCACTAAAATACGCATTCTGTAAAATGTGCTGCCAAAATAATAATTATTATTCATTTACAGGGCCACTCAAAATAATTTCATTACACAATAATAAAGGAGGAATAGTTTGCGACATATTTTCATAATGTCAAACGGTTTCAAGTATCATAAAATTAATATGCGCCGTTGAGACTTAATATTTAACGCATAATACGAAGTGCATAGATTTTACAGGGTCATACAAAATAGTTCAAACCTTATATTTTTATCTGAAATACTGTGTATTATCGATGGTAGCTGATGGATGTTTAAAATGTTTTTCAATTATGATATGACCTTTTAAGTTTTATATAATATTTGAAAATTATGTGGTGTATATAAATGTTATAGTTGATATACAGGGTTACTGAAAAGAGCTCATAAAGGTCACTGAATATGACAGTAATTAACTTAAAGTTGGTAGTTATGCATTTTTACGTTGAACTGCTTTCAGTTTACTAAGAAATGTTTGTAGAATACAGATAAAATGATATACAGGGTCACGCAAAGAATTAGAAACATGGTCATCCATATGTGATAATTTCTGAAAATGTTACTTAAGTAGCTTTAAGAATGTGTTTGTTTGAAATAAATTCTAACTAAATACTGGCGTGTAGTAAAGATACTGGATAAATTACAGGGCTGAACACAAGTATTGAAATATTTTCCATCTATTAGAATAAAGGGCTGCAAGAGAAATTTCAGACAGTTAGGCATTTTCTTGCTAAACTAAATTTCCGCATTATATTACATATATATATATATCAACCGACGGATCAAATACAGGGCTGTTCAAAAGTATTTCAAAACATATTTGGCTATGCTCAGTAGCATCTTATTTCCCTAAATAACAGAATTTTGCTAAAGATTTCAAGAATCGTTGGAAAGTGTTTCATAATCTATGCTTAACGTATGATTTTTCATTAGGATATTCAAGGAGAACGCAATTGATATGTGCATGATAGAAATCTAAGTGCAAACACGTCGAATATTAGATTGCTTAATGAACCATATACAAAATGAATGATGAATCAGACAACTAATGATAAAATTAAAACGCTTTATTTTTTTTTATTTAAATGTTATAGAAAATCTAAAATTTCTAAACTTTTGAATAAAATATACTATTATAAATGAAAAACTTCAATTAACTTATTTTTATGCGTAACTTTTTCTTATCTTACTTTTCTATAATGCCAAAAAGAGTTTCATTTTTAAAATGGAGAAGAATATAACTACGTAAAATTGTTAAAGTCGATCTGAGATAATTATTTAATCATTAAGAAATGCAACAAAGTAAGTGAATTAATTGCCTATGTAAAACAAACAAATCTAGGATATTGAAGAATTTAACGTTTTCTACAAAACATAAAACAACACTTTTTTTTTAATTTTAAACTCCTTAATGCATCAAAATGCAAAGGGAATTCTGAATACTGCCGATAGAATTAACTAATGTAAAAGTCCTAAAAATAACATTATAATTTTTAAATTTGTTAAAAACTCCTCACTGGTAATATAAATAAATTCATATGCTCGAGAATTCAAATAATCATGTTTGCATTTGAGAGCATCTGTCACACACAATTTTAAATGTTGTTACTTATATCAAGTTCAAATGGTATTTTTAACTAGAAATGAACTAGCTTCGTTTATTAGTAATTTGACTGTTCAATTTAAGAGCACCTCAAGGAAAAGATATATTCTAATTTTATTACAAAAGTTTGATTCAAACTCGGGAAGTTTAATTTTTCTAGCTTAAGTTTCTAATTTTAAGCGTTTAGTGTTATTAAAAGAATTTCGGTGCCCTTTTGTGCATATCTCTAAGTTACAGCGTATCTTTTTCCTACACTGTAAAAAAAATTCTGTAAAGTTACTAAACTTTTTCTAGGAAACTGGGATTCCAAGAACTTTTCATGTAATGAGAACAGGAAAAACCCATGTAACCGATTCTAAAACTTGAGTTTTTGTTGTTACCGTTACAGGAAAAGTTCTTGGAATCCCAGTTTCCTAGATAAAGTTTAGTACCTTTGCAGATTTTTTTTACAGTGTATGTTACATAGAATCAGTCATAAAATTCGATGTACATAAAAAAGCCGACTAACTAAGTAATCCTATTAAACATATCATAGACTTCACGCATTCATTTTTTTATAATATACCAAAATTCCCGGCTTTTCTTTTTTTTTTTTTCCTCTTAAAATTGTGTTCTAAATATAGGGACTACACTGTAAAAAAAAAAAATTCAAGAGGTTACTAAAAATTTCTTAGTAACTTTGTATTTCACAGAATTTTTTAGTAACGATTACAAACTTTTTTTTGCAAGTGAAACAAACATTTCTTTTGTAAATTGAACAAACGAATTTTTTGTATAACTAACTTAAAACTTTTTAGTATGAGCCATCGAGCAAATTTTAGTAATAGCTCCAAAATTACTTTTAGTAACCATTACGTGTGCCCAAAGGGCAGGAGCCTCCTTCAAGCGCATCCAGTGGCTAAAAATACAGACTTTTGAAACGGAAGATTTTCGTCAAAGCCGCAATAGATGGCAGCACCAAACATTCCTACCTACTCTATTTTGACATGTTTCTAAAGGGGAGGGAGGGAATTCAGAGATCATTACCCATGGTAACTGCTACGACAGGATTTTCATAATCCCTTTATTTAACAAGTAATTACATTGCATACATTCGGAGCCGACCAGCATCGAACCCAGGTACTCTCAGCCTGGAGTTCGGTGCTATGCCTACTAGGCTATGCCGTCCACACCAAGTGAGTTTTAGTAATAGCTATTAAAAATGTAAAACTATTAACTCTTATTCGTTGTTAGCTTTTTTCTAGTAATTCTTACAAATTCCTTGTAACCGAGTAAGATTACTAACAAATTTTTAATAATTACAAGGATTACTAAAATTTTTTTAGTAGATCGGTCATTTTTTTACAGTGTAGTATATCTCTGTATGCCGTAAAATATTACAAATTTCACATTCCCTCCGAATAATATAATCGCTTCCTTTGATGTTCTAATAATTTTTCTTCTATCCAAGTATATCTTTGTACTCTGAGTTATTGCAGATTTCTGATCTGATAGTAACTTTGATTTGACTATTGCGAATCTGTTTAAGGGGTCTCAGGAGTCTTACTTCTTACCTGGTGGTGCGATTTAGCAACATATACATTTGATTTTTTTTCTCAGTCCCTATTAAACTTAAATGCATAAAACTTTTTATATAGACAACTCAATATCTCTTCTATTTAAAATAATTTTTTTAACGTTCTATATTGAATTTTTATTATATATTTTTTATGTTTAATTTTGATTTAAAATTTAAATTGTTCTTTGACTGCGCGCAACATTTCTCAAAAAATAATAAAGCAATTTGTATAAAACTTGGTAAATATCTTCATTTTAAGTGTAAGAACAACTTATACCTCAAATTTAGAATTTTAATTACATTAATGATTGATAATTGGCAATTTTTGTAATAAAAAATGATTTTTTTTTCATTTTTTTCAAATTTAATTTAAATTTTAAATAAATAAATGTATAAATTGCTTTAAAATGAGGTATAAGGTCAAGATACATTAATTTTACACCATTATCGACTTTTTTAGCGGTTCTTGAACTAATAATTTTGCTAGAATCCTGCGCGCAATGGATACAAGTCTAATTTTTTTATCAACATTAAACATAAAAAAAATAAAATAGAATTTCAATGTAGAATATTAAAAAAATTATTTTTAATAGAAGAGATATTAAGCTGTCTGTATAAAAAATTTTATGCATTTATGTTTTATAGGGACTGAGAAAAAAAATCAAATGTGACATGTTGTAAGTTGCACTACCAGGTAAAAAGTAAAACTCCTGAGACCCCTTAATTTTTGAATGACGCAAAATAGTTTTATATCCGACAACGTTTGGAATTTTTTTTACTACACATTTGACGCATTTTTTGGTATCTGTCAGATTAATTTCACACAGAGTAAAGAATATTGTACTAAATATCTATTCATCCTTTTTAAATTTTTGAAGAATTTTAGAATTTTGGTCATTTAAAAAAAATGCATATAATGTTAATCTTTTTTCAAGAAATGCATATTAGAAAAATTTAAGAGTAATGAACTAAAAACTAGTCAATAGACGAAAAACTAAAAAAGATACTGCTGGCTATATACATTTAAATAATAATTTCAGTAATTTTGCGTGTAATTTCGTATAACAATAGCTATATATCAATAAATAAGTCACTTAGACCTATTCTTTAGTTCATTATTCTCTAGTCATTATCGAAAATATACACAAAAAAATCATTCTTATAAGACAGTAAAATGTTGAGTAAGAAACATAGTCATTTACATTTTCCGATGAAAACACTATTTTCAGAAAACCCATTTAAAATTTTCACTTCGGTTTAAATTAACGTCGGCCGCTTTTTTAAAATCAACTCTAATTTTCTTTCAATTAGGCCTATAAAGAAAATGAAAACAGATTCAGAATCAAAAATGTTCATTCTGTAAACAAATCGATCAATAAAAATCGAAAATTTTCATCAAAATTGATATTTTAATTGTAGGCGGATACTTTAAACTTGAATAATCGGCTATTTAAGTGGAGATGAGTTCGCCACATTTATAAATCAGTAATGTATCATATACGTCAGTATTGTAAATATCACCCATAGTAAACTACATATAAACGATATAATAATACTAGTCTAATAAATATATCTTTATAAGCATTGATTTATTGAAAATGTACTGAGATTTATTATTATTTTACTTCCATATACATAAAATGAAATTGAAGACAGATTAATCTTACAGATTATGAAACTTGTTTTCTTCTGTATCAAAAGGTATTCATCTTTTATATCGGCAAATACAATTAATTATTCTTTTATTTTGAAAGCAGAATCTTTTAATTAGAACAACACTAAAAATTTAATTGGAAAAACAAATAGTCTTTAAACAAAATTACGCTTTTCGTTGCATAAATTAAATTAAATATAATAAAAAATTTATTTTCATTTATTTCTTTAAGTAAAGAATCATCTACTAATCAAAAAAATTAAACTTTTTGATTCAATACATTAATTCGATCATATGCTATTCAGATATGTTTGATTCTTTTGAGGAAAAAAACTAAACAGATATTTTATCATGCTTGGTAATTAATTTCATTAACCTTAGTACGTTCTATTATCTCCATACTATAGAAGTCATCATATGCATTGGATAAAATAGATGGAGTTATCTCTATTTATATAAAATAAAGTTAATTCCAATTAACTGAAATATATCGTTTGTAAATGGATAAACTGTTTAAAAATTCATTTATCTTTTACTAAAAGCAACGATTTTTAGTTTTATAATTAAATGTAAATTTCTACATAAAAAATACTACGAGGATACTAAAAATTAAAAAAAATCTCTAAAAAGTTCCGATTGGATTCATATTCAAATATAAATTTTATGTTTATTAAAAGTAAAATTTAAATTGTATACTAGGTGTCAAGGGAAAAAAAACCGTAGAGTGAAAACAATTAGTTGCAGAAAAATTTTATTAATATGATTTTCACAAATTTAAGACGTTTAGAAACACAAAGTAATAGAGGATGAAAATAATATAAGTAATAATGATAAATATAAATGTAGTCAGTAAAGCGGAATTTATGTAAGACTAAAATTGGTGAAAGTCGGTAATACTTTCAAATTTCTGCGAATTCATAGACATACTACAAAACTTATCCTAGAAGGAATATTGTATATTTTGGGGAATTTCCTCATTGTTGATCGATTATGCCTTAGGCAGTGTTTACTCTACACATAATGCATATATAAATAAATGTACATTGATTTATTTATATCTCTTAATAGTTTCTTGAACATAATTCAGGAATTTTTTTGTATATTTATAGTAATACTAGATTAGCTTTAGCACAGTTTTTATAGTTGGTATATAAATCACATGTGTAGTAAATCTCCAGAACGTAGACATGCATGTGTTAGTTTTGATCTGATCTAAGCGTTTATAAGATATGTTTATTTTTATTTGTGTTATTGTTAAGGAGAGGAGAAAGAGATTTTGTAATTTCTGTGACTTAGCCAGGAATATGTTTATGACCCTCCACTCAACACTGATTTGATAATTAAGATGATCCAGTGATCAATAGTATGAATATCAACCTTTTCTTCATACTTGAAATATAAAACAGGTCGAATCTTGCTAAAATGGCTCCCCGGTCCCTGACGGTATTATTTATAATCATCTTAAATTAATAGAACTCAATTAAATAACCATAAATGTACTGTATAGTTGATGTCTAAAATTTCAAGCCGCCCCAACGTCTTGTGCTGATTAAAAGTACTACTACCATTCAGGTTTACAAGAAGGAGGTAAAAAAAAAAAAATCCGAGGACTGACGGCCGATTGCTCTTGGTAACACTACATATATAAGCTCTACGCCAGCTGTCATACTAAACGTTTGTAACTTTGGTTGAAAAAAATAATAAAACTAATTTCTTAACCAAAAGGATTTTTTGCCGTACAATATTGTGCTTTTAAACGGTTACATGCTGGATAATGTAATGCGAAAGTATAAGATCAAAAATAAAGACTTGATTTTTTTTCTCCGTGGACATTTCAAAAACGTTTGGGTATCTCCCTCACTGGTTAATTTTGGAAGCACTATATTATACCGATGCCAGCAAGAACTTTGTGAACATAATTAAAGAAGGTTACTGTAAAGCTGTTGCCAGTTGTAAGACCACCGAAGAACTGCCCACCCCTCGTGTGGCATTCATCGGTGTCAAGCAGGTTGAGTTACATAAAGGAACATTCTTCATCCTAGCCACCAATTTTATTCTCAAGATGATCCAGCAGGAGGATTCTGCAAAGGAACCTTTCACCAATTGATTATTTTACCACATATTGGCTTACGACGATGATATTATCTTGGTTGCACCAGATTTATTGAGGTTCTACATGTCCTCCTCCTCCTCTACTTAATAAACGTATTACCAAGGAAAATAGAATACAAATTTAATCCAAACAAGTGTATTACTCAACATTACAGCTGCAAAGCTCCTGCCTGCAAATTGCCCTACTATCTTCAACATGGTCAGATTCTATATCTCGAACGTGGATGCCCTGCCAGTTTCCTGAGAAAGCCCATAGGTGCATTCCTTCCTCAAGACTGGGTAACGGTGGATACCTTTAGGCAGTGTGGTATTTAAATAGTAACATCTATTTTTACCTCTGGTAGAGAGTTGATCATTTTAAAAACTTTTTCCGTATCACCGATTTCTTCAAAGTGCCTATAAAATACCAAAGACTGATTCGATTATAAATGATGATACTTTAAAGCGTCTAATGAAATATATATTTAACCTCCCATTAAATGCAGAGAATGAGTATCTTTATGGAAATAGGGATAAAAGGCAGGTCTGTATTCTAGCATCAGAGGACTGTGATTTAGCGCTCATTGATGGGTTTGGATTTTCATTTCCTTACCTATACTAACAAAATTATTTTAAGTCAGGCCTGGGACGAATGAAAATCTTAAAATAGAACAGTCATAACTTAGTATTTCACTGATGGAAGCATTACATATTATAAAGTTATTTTTAATACAGAGTATGTTACTTTTGTGGAGACTCGAATGAAAGTTGTAAATTCCTGCGATTTCGCCACGAATATTAAAGGAATGTTTTTTTTCCAATGAGCCTTCTATCCAGAATATTTAGTGTAACTTAAATTGTAGTTTAACTCCCAGATATTTAGTGTAGTTAGTCCAAAGAATGGTAAGGTAATAATAGTAATTCGTTTGAAATATGCTAATTTTCTAGAAAAATAAGTTGCAGCCCTTTTTGTTACTTAAGCTTAGTGCACCATTGGGTACACAAGTTAAGGAAATTATTAATGTGCTTTTGTAGAGTCTTATATTGAATGGATGGCATGAGCGCAGAGGTATGCATTGCCATCAAGATGAGTCCTCAATGTTTTAGGAATATTGTTAAAGTATAAGTTAAACTATGAAGGCTGAGAATCGACCCTTACGCTTACCAGAATGTATATAGTAAAGTATGGCCAGTATTTTATTAATGGGTACACAAAAATGCTCTCGATAATATAAAAATGTATCAGATGTATACGTTTAGCATTGATACTAAGCTGAATTAATTTGTACTTGAGGCATTCATGCTAGACTATATTGAAAGCTTTTGAGACATCCAGAAAAGCAGCCGCAGCTGAAGTTTTAGGATTGACGTTTTCACTAAGAAAATTCACATCACGCTGGAATTGATGTACTATGGAACGTTTAAATCTGAAGCTAAATTATTCATGAATTAGAATATTATTTTAGTCTAAGATGCTGAGCTGTCACCTAATGGCGCATTCAAAAACTTTAGTTATAGAATGTAGAAGAGAGATGGAACAGTAGTTAGTTTGATTTTTAAAATTATTATGAAATTTTAGGAATTAAAGAAATGATAGAAGTTTCCAATTTTTAGGGAAACAGTGGAATTTAAGAATAGCATTAGTAAGATTACATAAATGGTTGTTAAAATAAAAGGGAAGAATTTGAAGTGGGAAATTAGAAATGTTGTTATAAACAAGGGGTGCATGCATTTTTAAGACTTTATTTTTGTTAAAAATAGTTAAAGTTCAAATTTCTGAGAGTATATCAGGAGGGTTACTAAGAAATATTAAACCAATTCGTGGCATTAAAAAAAGTGACCAGGGCTAGCTAAATAAGGATTTTGGGATGACTTCTAGGCATATGTCTTAGAAAGCATATAGGATTTGTCTTTATCAGTGTATGTCATGAAATTTAAAGCAGTTAGACCAAGTATAGTCGAAAAATTTTATTAAGTTTTTTCTTGTTTATCTATTGAGAATAATCTTCACTGCATAAAGAATTAATACAGTTGCTCCAAATTTTTTGTTTCTTTACATTATATTATCCGGTGGGTTTACTATAGGTCATACAGCATGGTCTCAGAATTTTGAATTATAATTTTGAATCTTGCCGGATGTTATTTCGCCGCTTACAGATGTCATACACAGAGCTTTTATGTGTAGCATATTAATAAATACTTTGTTTTATTCAAAAGTAAAAAAAAATTGGAAACACTTAACAGTGTTGTAACTATCCTGAGAGTTAGTAACATGAAATGATAGATCACAGTTATGAAGGGTGTTATTAAATGTATATAAGCCATACGGTCGAGCCATAAGGCCATAAAGGTCGAGGGGAAAGGTGGAATCAACAAAGCCAATTTTGAAGCCAACAGGAACATGATGGCCATTTATAATAGTAGTCATTATAGGGATTTTTTTTTTTTTTTTTTTTTTTTTTTTTTTGCAGAAATAAATGTCTTATAGTGATAAATGAATCAGACAAGGAAATAGACATTTTCATGTTCTTAAAAAATAAAATAAACAAAAAATAAAATGTGCATTGATATTTGCAATTACACTTTGATTTATTGTATTATGTTCTTGTAGTTAATTTGGCAATTACTGTTTTTAACTAAACGTAGTTTTAGAAGTCAGAAGTTTCTCAATTTCATGTTATGTATTTGATCCTTAAAGTCATATGCATGTCAGGAAAACATAATTACGATAATAACGATTCAGCTAATTATACGAATTTATAAGAATAATGGAGTTAGTGTAATTTTCCAAATGAAAATATTTGACATATTTGTATAATTATTATGCTTTTTAAATTAATATTTTAGAAAATCACAAGTAATTAAAACACGACTGCGCGTCTATTGCTTTCTGTGCGGCCCCACAAAACAAGAAGTTTCATATGAAATTCTAATCAGGCATAGGTCGTACAGCGAGTTGAACTTTTCAAAAGTAATCTCAGTCGGATTGACCCTCATTTGTGAAATATTACCATAGCGCCCGTCATAAAGGAATCAATAAAAATCAAACGTAATTAAAATTGTTAGATAAAATGTTATTATTATTTTTTTAAATACAAATTTAAGCATATCTAAATATATCTCAAATGAATATAATATTCTGTTTTGTGAAAGGCTAACTTGATAATGATTTATAGTTTTTCGATTTTAATTTTTTACTTCAAGCATATCTACACAATGAATATTTTCTGGTATCGAATTTAAATATTTCCCCGCAAGTTCGGATAAATTTCGTTAACTTATTTCTTTTTTCTTTTTTGCTGTTTTGAAGATTTTTTTACATATTTTTGTTTAAACTATATATCCGATATGTATTGATGTTCAATAAGATTAAAGAATTTTTTTCGGTTTACTTTGATTTACGGTAAAAATTTTAAAAACTTAAATTCATTACTATCGGAAACACCTTTCCTGATAATAGATTTTTTATAATACTTTTAAAGAAAGTTACGTTTGTATAAATCTCATTTGCTTCTTGAAAAATGAGAATGCCCAGATAAGTATAATGTATAACTGCTTTAAAAAACGATATTTTTAACAGTTGTGTAAACATTTGTAGTGCGATTTTTTTTTTCGTTTTGAGCATTTGGTTTAATTTTGATAATACATTTTGCAAAATTAAGTTGCATGTGTCGTTAAAATTGATACATAGATAATAATCAGTATATATATATATATAAGATCATTAATTGTGAAAACACTCTTCACGAAGACTCCCTGGCACCAGCAGCCGCTCATTTTCAGAACATTTTTATTTTATTTTTTTTTTTTCTTTCTTGTGCAAACTAAAGCTGATTGGTTATTTTACGATCTTTTTTATTAATGTTTTTTTGTACCTTTCAGATTTCGATGTAGTCAAATTAAGAATAATGATCAAGAAACATGTAATATCTGTGCGCGCGTGTGTAAATAATCAACTTTTCTTTTTTGTGTGTTTACGTTTTGTCTCTTATTTTTGCTGTGGATTTTCTGTCTTTGAAGACGGCCAAGAATTAAGATTCTGACCACCGTGCATCCCTCAAGAACCCCCAAGAAAGGTAGGAAAATTTTATATTATTATTTTAAGAATATTTTTCTACTGAAATATCGCATTTGAAATTAACATGCCATCCCTGCACTGTTAAAAATAAAGGTGACAAACCGGTGCCATTTGGGACCCGGAGGTGAAAAGGCGGTGCCATTTGGAACCCTAGGGTGTCATAGGAGCTTGAATATGCGGTTGGGGTGACGACAGATCTGTTACTGGATGATGGGAGCTAAATAAGGTGCCATGCACTTCGTAAGCACCTCATCGGGTGACTGGCAACTTGCGCATGCGCTATGTATGACGCGTGTCTTTCTGCTTTCGGTGTCAGCATGTAAAGTTTACGAGTGTGAGCAAATCAAAACACGGCAGTGTGTAAATTCGCGATATTAATTGAGGACTAACCACTGAGTTACAATGAAACAACAATGAGGACTTAACGATCCGATTTGCGCGACCAGTGAACCGGGCAAAGTCTGATTAAAGGTAAGATTTAACTTTATTTTATTTTATTTTATTGTAACGTTAATTTGTCGTACATCCCTATAAGTAATGTCATAAAAAAGAGTAAATTAGATTTTTTGTTAGTATGATTGATTGTTAAGTTTATTATGTGAAGCTACAAGCTACACTCTCACCAAAATACCTGCTTGCTAATGTTAAACCTATGAGGTAGTTATTTTACAATTTCTCGTTTACATGTCAATATTTTTAAATGATTTATCGAGGCCTTAGCTACCGAGGAGCAATTTGAGCAAACTGCTCTAGGCACGGGAATACTAAGGGCGCACAATTAGAAAGAGCGAAATGAAAGATTTTAAAAATATTTACATATTTTTTCATTACAAATCAGTTATTATAGACGAATCTTGTTGCAATCGGAATATTCTATGACCATTTTACCTTGTGTTTAAACTCAGCTGTTTAGATTTAACTCTTAACTGCTGTTAGTGGTCTCAGATACCATGAGTTTTTCAAGTTTCACAGTTTAACTTGTAATTTTTTGTTTAACTATAGATACTGGTCAATTTTTTTTAGTTTGGAGCCTTATTACTACCTCTAAATACTTTTGAATAGCTGAATTTATTTATAATATTCTTATACATAAAGTTTAATATATAAATAGTATTCTGAGAATTAACGTAACATTTTATTCATCTTCAGATTAAATGGTCTGACAGACAGCTCACAGTAGTTATGTAACAATTTTTGTCAGAGCAGTTAAGGTTAAAATATATTTTTGCGTCTATATACAGTTAAAAGCAATTAATTTTATTCGCGAAGTTTTAATTTTAACCTTTACACGGGATCTCGGACAGCATCTGGCCGGCTTTGCATATATTGTCGGATAGATGCTATCCGAACCCCTCCTGTAAAGGCTAATTCACACCATATTGCAGCCTCGCGTAACTTCTCTAATATTGTTTCAGTATACCTGATTTGTCTTTATTTGAGAGGGGGGGGGGGAACTTTTTCATTTAAGACAATTGAATACTTGCAAATCTTAAAGTAATCAAAACTTATTTACAGGGTTTTCATTATTAATATTTTCCTTATTAACCACCATTATTTCCAAAATAATCTTCATAATAAGATTAGATCGGGAGGCGGTAGCACGGACAATCATTTAGTCTCACTTAAGGATAAAAATCACGGATAAAACCTCGATTTGCATATTAAAACGTTATTAGTCAGCCAAGACATACCTTGGTGGGAAATGCCTAAAAACCCGAATTTAACGGTATCTTGTTTTTACCATTATGTTTTCTTACTCCCATTTCTTCATATTTTCATACTTTTGGTTTCATTTTCTTTCAAAAAGGTGAGAAAATGTTAGGGTATTGCATTGAATAAACCTTATGATCTGATTATCGGCTATGCAGATTTACACCCACTTTTTTTCGAAAGTATTCTTTCGCATTAAACCTTATTTAGTAGCAGAATTTTATGGTTTAATAAAATAATTTTTTTTTTTCAATAATAGTAATTTAAGTTTGATTAGACCGTAATCAGTCCCCCCCCCCTCTTTCTCAATCATCAACATCATCCGATATGACAAATTTGTAGTCATGAACATTCAAATTATAAAAGGAAAACAATCTGTATTTACTCCACTGAACTTTCAGAATAGTTTACAGAAATAGTGTGTGTTCAAAAAATATAACAATAAATAAAAACTTATATCGTAATTTTACACAAATGTGAAAATTTTCCGCAGGTGATGAAGATCTCGTGTTTTAAAGGCGATTTTTGCACTGTCATTTATAAATCTTAAACATTTTTCTAATGACATAATTTTTAACAATCTTTCATTCCACCCGTTCTGAAACAAGACCAATAAACAGTGTTGGCTTTTTACCGGTAAAAACCTGGGGAGAAGGTGGTAAAAACTTAAGGATATACAATAAACTGTTAGTCCTTAAACCGTATTTTAATACTATTGATAAAAATTCTATTTTCATGTAATTGGTGGATTAATATATAATATCTATATAGGGGAGAGTGGGGTGGTGTGGGACTTTTTTTTTTACAAAAGTAAGAATTTTTTTGGTTTATATATTCACAAAAAGAAAAAAAAATCAATTTATAGCATGCAAGGCAAAACACTTTTTAATCCCCCTGAACAATATAGAAACATAACGTGCAAATACTGTTTTATTTTAAAGAGAACGTAAGTTTCAAAATGTGTCTCATACCTCCTCATTAAGAGTTATGGGACAGCAATAATAAAAAAAAAAAGCTATAAGGCACAAAATAACCTATAGTGTCGGTAAGATAAACAATCAAACAAAGGTTGTAGGTTGATAATGTATATGCCACAATATAAAATTCCAGTATCTTCATGACTGGAATGAAAATTCAGGATTCTCTGTCATAGGTGTCATTAAGGCCCCACACTAGGCTCAGAATGTAAAGATGATAATGTAAAAGTCTATAGGAGCGTTCTTTTGAAATACCTAACTCAAATTTTAATATTTTTACATGATTCTTTTGAACAAGATAGCTGAGGATGATCCATAACCGGCCTAGTTTTTATTTTTTCGATTTTACTTTTATATTTTTTGTACAACGATAGTTTCAATTTCAGAACCGGTTCAAACCAATTTCGTAAGTTAAAGTAATTTAAAAAAAAAAAAAAAGTCTGAAACAAAAACTGAAAAAGTAAAAACTACGCCGGTTGCGGATCGCCCTCAGCAATCTTGTGTAAAACAATCACGTAACAATATTAAAATTTCGCCGAAATATTTGAAAAGAACGCCCCAATAGACTTTGCATTATCATCCGGGTCTTTTTCTGTGCCTAGCGTTGCGCCTTAAATAATCATCAATTTATTTACATTTTGAAGTATGAATGCATATATTATCAATGTTATGATTAATATATTATCGTCTAAAAAATTTGCATGTTAGCAATTTGCATTATTATTAATTAAAAAAGGGAACTGGGCGCGTCCCATTCATCCCTTTTCTGGCATGTCCCATTCCTCGCCACTTCCTTGTTTGTGTTAAACTTCTTGTTCAAACAAAAATGCTGCTTTAGGCTTAGTTTAAATTATGGATAATATACAGTATAATGTTTCATAAATGGGGAAACTATTACATTTATACATAAACAAGCCTTTAATATATTGAGAGCAAATAAATCAAATTTAAATTGGATTTTTGAAAAAAAAAATTTCTTTCAAACATTTGCAAGTCTATGCATATCAATATTTTTTTGTAAACTGAAGAATGGATTACCATTGCTTCATCTTGTATGCGATTGATGAAATGTTTAGAATAATGCACAAAGAGAAAAACCTACAGTCCCATTCCACCCGACTTTCCCCCATATAGCAAAAGGGGAAATAAAGAATTAGCCAGTTCCCTAAAGCTCCTGATATACACTGAATGGCCAGAGATGACCGTCCACTTGCGGTTTTAGAAATTTTGTTAAATAACTAGAAAAATGTATGTAGAATTATCCTGAAAATCTTAGTGTATAAATATAATACACTACCTGGCCATTGATTATCGTAAACTTGCGATTTTAGACATTTTGCAAAATATCTAGAAAAATACATGAGGAATTACCCTGAAATCTCCAATAGGGGACCATCAACAAATTGAAAAACAATGAATACCTTTTGGATATCTTTTGGATAACCCTGTCAAAACTAATGTAGCAAAAGTGCTCAAACTGTAGATTATGATTAAGTGGCTTATTGTAATAAACTGTGTTCATTTTTATGTCGATAGCATGTATACTCGTAGAAAAATTAAGGTTTTCTACGAATCCGAAAAGCAGTCTCAAATTTACCCAAGATTTTTGCTTATAATTTGAAGAATTCTTAATATAAAATAACATTATTTTCAGAAAATGTGACAAACAACATTGCACACAATACCCTGTAATCAGAATTAAAAAATAATAAAAATTGTTCGAATATTGAGTAGGTTTACTAAATAATTTTTCACTGCTCATGCGTCAAAGATATCAAAATTTCATTTGCATATTATGTTAGCCAAATGTATAGAGCAACTTTTGTGAAAGTTGCAAAATCACATCTTGAAAATTTTGAAAATAATCGTCAATAGAATACGTTGAAAATTCTTTATTCCCAAAATGAAGGAAAAACACGGGGGGTTGTATCCATATATTCATTGATTAGTGTCAATATAGGATACATAATAGGGGCTTACTAATAAATTTGAATAAAATTCCTCATTTTTTATTATTATTACTGGTATGGAATACCTGTACATGTTAGGGAAATTCGTTGCTAATCTGGAATAGACACTTTGTTCCAAGATATGTTTTGTAAATATGGTTAATAATGTAAATAGTTTGTAACTCTTAATGATAATACAGGAAAAGAATATCTGAATGACAAGTATGAGTTGGTCATGTAATTTTCTCGTGCTGTCCGAAAATAGGCTATAAAGAAGAAAGTGCCCGGTAAAACGGATGGCATTGAGCTCGCAGGCTATACATACAACTGTATATTATACTCGTATTTCAAAGAATAATGCCCTTCCAAAAATAAAAGAAATCAACTAACTGTAAGTTATTGGACAGTGGATTAACTGCGATCCCTCTTTATACTTAACCAATGAGCCCCTAAAACTAATCAGGAAAGTGTCTTATCAAAGTGAAATTATTAACAAAATTTGAAGAAAATGTGATAATTCTGCATGATTTCTGCATATTTATATAAATTAAGGAGGGTAGCACTCTCTTCTCCCCCCCTTCATATTTAACCAGTGAACCTCCAATGCTAATCAGTGAAGAACCTTATCAGAATGAACCTCCATATAAAATTTGAAGAAAATCTGATATTTATATAAAGAGTTATCACGTTACATACAGAACTTGCGGGCACATTAGCTGTCAGACTTTGATAGCCTTGTGAGCTATAATTTAAATTTTATTTAAATTTTATTCTTTCTTTTTTTGTTCATCTACAATTTTTGCTGTACTTTGATGATAGATTTTAATTGGACTGTCTTGTTGTGTGTTTTCCTTAATGTGTTATTATTATTTTTTCAGATAGTGAACTTAAATTTATAGTACTTACATTACCATGCTTGATACAAGAAAAGTTTCCGACTCTTTATCATGAAGAAGGTGCAGAAATTTCTGAGTTTCAACCTGTTACTGTGCTCCGCAACTCAAGCAACTTGTTAAATTACTCATGCTATGTATTAATCATATATATTATAAAGCAGAAGTTCTGAAACTTCCAAACGAGTGTTTTCAAAAACTACCCGATGGATCTTTTTGCAGATTATATCATTCGATAGGAAATATTTTTGCGGAGGTTTATGATACAAATATACAGGGATAACTCTGATTTTTCGTAGTAAATTTCCTACTTTTCGGTTATTTTTGACTGAAGGGTTGCAACAACTAATTATTTGGCGATAATTATATTTCAAAATAAAAAATTAAACGCTTTCTCTAATGGAAAATAATATAAACATTTCGAAAAAAAAAAAAAAAACCTGTTAATTCATCGATTTAAAATAAATAATGATAAAAAGAAAAAAATCCGTTTAATGTAAAATAATATTATGAAAGGAAAAAAAATTATCTTTAACGAAAAAAAAAAGAATATTTATAATATTTAAAAAGTAACTCAATGTGAAAGAAAGTTTTGAAGTGACACAATGTTTGGCTATTTATTTCTTTCGAGCCAGATAAAGAGAAAACAACATCTCAAAAATTTCATTAGGTAAAACATAAGTATTTTTTTTCTTTCTTTTTCTAAAAATAGTTTTAAATCTAATTTTCCCGTTATGTGTTTTACAGAAGAAACTCGCAGAATTATTATTTTTTTTTTAAAGGCTCTAATTGTTATTTGTATGTGGTTTCTTCAATTGGGTGTTTCAATCTACTTTTGTCGCCAATCAATGCTATTCTAAACCAAAAAAGCACAAGATGGAGCGATGTTCGCAAGAACTATTTTCTCTCTCTCTCTCTCTCTCTCTCTCTCTCTTTTAATGAGTGAGAGCATTTTTAGGAAAAAAATTTACATTTAACTTAAATACATATTACATATACAGTTAATACCAGAAAAATGAATAATATTTAAATTTTAGGGTAAATGTCTTTCCACATACATAGATATTGTAAAATAATTTAACTGCAACTTAATTTTTTTTTTGGCACAGATATCTCAATCGCACTATATTGGTGCGATTTGTCTCTTATGACAATACCATATATATATCTGGGTAATTAACTGACGCCAAAGTGTCATTATTTTGCTTGATATGGCAACCCGGATGTTATTGTCTATTTATTAATAAATTGTCTATTAACATTTTTTTTTTCCAATTACATAAACTATTTTAATCTAGGCACATTTGTCATATATGCGCCACATTTGCGCGACTGCAATAAAATGGCGATTTTATGCCTCACTTGGTAACCTGGCTGTTGTTTATTTATTAATAAATTTTTATTTTATTTTATTTTATTTTTTAAAAGACATAAATAGTTTTGTTTTATAATTATTAACTAAACTTTTTAAAATTTATTGTTATTTTCTATTTAAAATAACAGAAAATAATTGTAAACTATATATGAAACTGGTATTTGAAAACAAAATTTTCTCCAAATCGATTTTAGAAGAAAAAAAAAAAAAAAAAAAAAAAAAAAAAACGCGCCAATGTGGTGCGTATATGTCATGTATACATTTTTTTCACTATACTACAGTATTTAAACATGCTGTATAAATAACGATTATTGTTTTTTCCAAACATGTTTGGTACAGATATTATATACACACTGAGATATCTGACTGTCGCCAAAACGGTGTTATTTTGCCTGATATGGTAACCCAGCAATAGTTGTTTCAGTATTAATAAATTATTTATTTACTTTCAATTTCTTTTTAGAAATTCTATAAATTATTTTGTGCTATAGTAACTTTTTTTATTTATTATTATTATTGTTTTAAAATAATGAAAATAATTTTTAAGTTTTGCCGCATTGGTATAAGAAGGAAATCTTGCACCGCAAACCGGGTTTGTGCCGGAGTTTTTTGTGAAATATGATATTTTCAAATGTAAAGTGAGTGCTACTTGATTAACACGTTTCGCCAAACTATTCAAATTTACATAAATTCATTTTAAATAACGAAAGAACAATAAACATAAATAAAAAATAAAAATTAAAATTCGAATTAAAAAGCACTTATGACGTAAAAAATTACGTGTATCACGTGTAATATCAATTGCTATCATACTTACGATCATCGATTATTGACATTTATTCCTTTAATCTGTTATTAATTTTTTTCTCGACAGAATAATCAAGTAGTACCATAAATTGTACAAAATCCAGTTAATATTACAAAAAGAGAGCTAAATAACTAAATTTAGGTGCAAATACACACACCCATGTTGTAAGAAAGAGGCACAAATGTCATATATGCATCACGTTGGGGTAATACATTTCTGGCGCCACTTTAACGGAAACTTCGTTTTCAAATGAAAGATACATTTTTATTTTCTATTTTACTTTTCTATGTATAGAGTATAACATTTTGTATCATTTAAAAGTGCAAATGAAAGTAAATAAATAGTTCATTAATAAATTAAAAACAGAGCTGGATTACCATAAGAGGCATAAAATGTTCATTTTGTTTCTATCACGCCAACGTGATGCGTATATGACATCTGTATCAAAAAATGAATTTCACACATTCAAAAAACATTCACCGTATTTTTCTAAGGAAAGCTTTATTTAACTTTATTTATTCTGCTGCATTAAAAAACCAGCACACTGTAATAGATTTGTCAAGAGCAGATGTACGTTGCGAAATATAATATAATATTGATAGAGGATGTATTAAGGTTTCCACAGATACTCATATTCTCAAGTTGAGAGGTTTAGAGTTCAAAAACTATCAAATGAAAATGAATTACTTGAAAATTTTTTTGATTCAATGGTCAATCTCTGCGATCATAATGCTCGCTATTTTAGAAGTATGATAAATAGACAATATTTAAATTGCTCTTTTCATAATTGCCTCATTTATCTATCAAACTCTACAATAAATGGTCAACTGAAATATTTTTTTCTTAAAAGCCCGAATTTTATCGAATGCATAAGCTGATACAACAACATAATATTTTATTATTATTTTAATATATTTTGGCGTCAACGGGCCTTGATTGCATTGTTGTTGTTGTTATTTTTGGCTCAGTTTTGTTTTTTCTAGCTCGATGAGTTTTGCACTGATGAAGAATCTCGACAGTAGATTCGAAACAGCTGTTTTCTAACTTTTAATGCATTTTTGGTGCATTTATAACCGTTGATTTTCTATCTTTAAATACAATGGCGTTTTGTATGATTTTCAGAAATGTGAAAGGGCATTCGAGGTGAAGTTGCTTTAAAAACACAATCATATTCAATATTTTGTTTGATTCATGTTTTGTAAAAATAGACCAGCTCAGCGGGCTTAGCCTGCTAGTTTTATGTAAACAGTTAATTATAAAAACTGATAATTTTATAAGCTTAGTTACTTTGTGGTATGCATTGTTTTGGTTGTTTAACGTTAACTATAGTAAAAGCCAATTTAAATTTTTATCATTTTTATTAGATAATTATGTCTTCAAAATTTTCTCAGTGGCATCAGTTCCACATAGTGTTACGTCTTTCTTTAATAATATTTAATACATTCTTCGTGTTTACAATAAAAAGATTATTTGAACTAAAAGGTTGTTTTTTTAATTCAATGTTTTATTCATTTCATTATATTTACTCAGTGGATTAAAATTTCAGATGCAATAAGTCAAAACACAAAAACAATTAGGCAGAAAGTGTTTTGATGTGGATACTGGACTAGAAATCAGCAGTCGTTAGTCGTCAAATGAAACTAAATTATAGAAAAATTATTCCTAGTCGTCAAATCTTGATAGCTAGCTTTCTTTAACTTTAATTTTTGTTTAGCAAATGCTTTCATTTGTATTTTAGTATACATCCCCCCTCCCTCTGGACCATGACATCAGCACGTGTCTTAAGAATTTTGAACCTTTCAATAACCTCTAAGTTAACTTCACTTTCACCAATGACTGATAAAACTGGTCCTTGGATATTACACCCCTGTAAACAAGATTTTCTTTTATTATGAGATATTTCTGCATCCTTATATGTTCCTAAAATAAGAAACTGTATTAAAATTGTTTTAAAATTTTTGTATTCCCTTCCTCAAACAAACAAAAAAAATGTGTGTGATTTGGAAATGTTTTAAATGCCCCACCATAATTGACAACCAAAGATTCATTTATTTGCTAACTTTTTATTTTCTGATGTACTGTTAGTCTCAGATTTTTTTAAAATTCGCTTATCCCTAGTTATATCTAAAGCTCATATTTTCTCTCTGTGGACATATTTGCTTGATTATCTGTTTTGTATGCATATTAGCTTTATAAAAAGAATAAGTTTTTCCAGAATCCAAATATTGTAGTTTAATCAGGTTTCATACTTATGGAAAGTCAGTTTTTATTTTGTTTAGTAAGAAAAAGTGTTTAATATATAAAGTTTCCTCCCCACTTCCCTTCAATACATTAAAATTAAATATGCAATGCAATATTATTACTATTAACATGGTTGTGAAAAGAAATAAGAAAATATGAAATGCATTTGGCACATCGAAAAAAAATTGTAGGCATTATTTTGACACCTTACATACAGTTCTTAATTTCTAATCCTGTGTGGATATATGCTATAAAATATGGATTTCCATAAGTTCACTATAAAGGTAAGTATTACACATATTGTAAAAATGATTTTTTTTTACTCAATTTCATCTGTGATTTTACACAACTATAAAATGAATTTATTTTCTATAATTCATTTCATAGCTTGATGGCTAACTTTCTGGAAGAATTTTAATGAATATGAAGTAATCTTACTAATTTAAAAGTTACACAGCATTTATTACATATTCTTTTCTAATTTGTGTTTTAAATTTTTTTAATTAGATACAGCAGGACAGCTGAAAAATTATTGGTGCGTTATTTGACATTGATATTTCATAACTAAAATTTGAGAAATGCTTATTTTAAAATTTTGTAGCATTTCTTCTACTATATGAAAATCTTAATCCTCCGAAAAGTTCACAACCGTCAAAATGATCAGCAACTAATATGTTCAACGAAGTATTCGCCTCATGGAAGCAAAATAACTTTAATGGAACTTCCAGCAGTATTGGGGCCTTCACATGGAGCAAAAACAACATTGACCATCTGCGTGGATATTTAATAACAGGTGTATTGCCTTCGAGCAATCAGATCTTAACTCACTTGACTTCTGTAGAAAAGCTAGAAATAGAAAATCCCCAGTTTGCATTGTATGTGATGTGAAATTATGAAGGCATAGAATGATTTAAATCAGAATTATCTGCAGCGGACTGTCAATTCTGTGATCTTTCGTTTTCAAACTTGTGTAAAAAATAAATATCAAGCCAGTGAACAATTTGTTAAAATATTGTTATTCCTTTTATATTTTATTATTAAATTATGTCATATATTTTACAGGATATAGCATTTTCTGTGTCCCCATACTTTTCAGTTGCCCTGTATATAAAATAATGAAAATACATGTCAAGCAATATACTATGTGTCAAAAAAGATGGTTACTTATTACTTCTGAAACTATAAGATAATTATAAAAGTATTCATATGAAGATAGATAATTCAATTTGTACTGTCTCTTATTTTGGAGTCAAAAAACATCAAATTTTTATAATGTTCTTGCATCTAAAAATGCCCAATCACAAAAATAGTTACTGGCCCTTTCTTAAACATACCCAAAAAGTTTGATCCAAACATATGAGTTAGAGACAGTCAAAAATCATGATTTATTTCATTTTACAAGAACTTCAAAACATAAAATTGAAAATCAGGCTTCAAATTGCATGACAAAGTCACAATATTTGACTCTAACTCAGTGATTTTTAGAGGCAGAAAATAGGTGTAGAAGTTGTGTAAATTTTCCGATTTATTCTAACAAAACCTTTTGGGTATGACTAACAATGCAATAGTGATGACTTATGATTGGTGATTTTGAAATGCACAGACTGTATAAAAGTTAAAATTTTGAATTTTTCTTAAAATACTCTCCATGTAAATGAAAGTACAATTTGAATTCTCTGCCTTTCTATGATTATTTTTGTAGTTCATATTATCCCTCTCTGAGTTACAAAAATATGCTACAATTTTTCTTTGGACACCTGATAATGAGTTTAAAAATATAATATTCCATCAATCTAAAAGAAAAAAAAAAGACTCAAAATATTGACTGATCATGATAATTTTCTCTACAGAATTCAATTTAAAAATGGGTAAACACTTTCTATTTCATGATTCAAACCAATACAATTTCTTGACAAGCAGGGTGGGGGGAGGGGGGTTGCAACTGTGGGCCATAGATTGTGAGTGCTATTTCTGGTAGGATGCCACAGGGCACACTGGATTGTGTGTTTCATCCGTTCACCCTCTGGGGCACCCTGGATAAATAGTATTATTATTCTCCCCTGAGATGCCATTCTTTCACCCCTTAAGGTACCCTGGGTGAGGGGTGCCATTACTCTCCCCTCAGATGCGATCCTTTCATCCTCTGGGGCACCCTGGATAAGTAGTATCATTATTCTCCCCTGAGATGCCATTATTTCACCCCTTAAGGTACCCTGGGTGAGGGGTGCCATTACTCTCCCCTCAGATGCGATCCTTTCACCCTCTGGGGCACCCTGGATAAGGGGTGCCATTACTCTCCCCTGAGGCGCCATCTTTTCACCCTATTGAACACTGTGGATAAGGGGTGCCATTATTCTTCCCTGAGGTGCCGTCCTTTCATCCCCTGAAACACCCTGGTTTAGGGGTGCCATCCTTTCACCCTAGTTAAGGGTGCCATTTTAGCTCCTCTAGGGGTGTCACCAGTGAGACAAGCCTTTCACCCCTAAAAGGTGCAATGTGTCACCATTAGTTTTAACAGTGTGTCGCGGGATGTACGGTGGTAATATATTTTGAAACAATTAAGAATTTGAATCTTGAAATTAACTAATTAAGTAGAGAAAAAGAAAAAAAAATGGCTGAAAATTTAGAAACACTTAAAAAAAGAAGAACGATTTTCCGATCGGCTGTTACGAAAATTCTAAATAAAATCGAAACTTCCATAAAATCAGACGATGTGTCTATCGAAGAACTGCAAGAACATGTTGAAACTTTGACCGACAAATTTAAGTCACTTAAGACAACAGATAATTCAATTGAATTATTAGTCAATCCCGATGATTTAGAGAAAGAATTAGAAGCCGCTGAAAAGTATAGCGAAAATGTAATATTATGGAAGTCACGCGCAAATCAGAAAATTAGAGAATTAAATGCCGGATTTTTAAATTTAAAATCAAAACAAGAAAGTAACAAAGAACAATTTTCAGACAGTACTAATGAAAAAGTGGATAATTCTGTAAAAGTTAAGTTACCGAAATTGCATATACCAATATTTGATGGAAATATAAATGAATGGCTTTCCTTTTGGAGCAGTTTTGAATCGGCCATTCATGATAATAAGTCGTTAAATAAAGTTGATAAATTTAATTATTTAAGATCGCAATTAAGATCGACCGCTTTAAACACAATTGAAGGTTTTCCTGTTTCCGAAAAAAATTACGATGCGGCTATAGAATTGCTGAAAAGTAGGTTTGCTAATAAACAATTATTAATACACAATCATATTAGTAATCTTTTAGCTATCAAGCCATTGAGAACTTCGAATGATATATATGCTTTCCGACAATATTTTGATAAATTATCAGTAGAACTGAGAAGTTTGCAAAGCTTAGGAACAGATTTAAATAACATTTCAAGTGTATTATGTACAACCATTTTGAAAACAATTCCAAAAGATTTGTTAATAGAACTTAACAAGTCCGATAATGAAAAAGGATTTTATGAAATTGAAGAACTAATGAATTTTTTATCTACTTGTTTAAAAGCAAGAGAAAAGGCTAATTTAGTAATAAACCCAATGAACGAAGACAGAAAATTTTTTATTCCTCCTAAAAAGAAAAACTTTAATTCGTTTCGAAATAACAATAAACAAAAAAAATTATCCCACAGCTAATGATTTAGTGTCAACGAACAAAAAAGAGAATTTAAACATAATAAACTGCGTTTTTTGTGAATCATTTCATCACTCATCGGTTGATTGAGATAGAACTAATGAGTTATCTATTGATGAAATTAAGAACATTCTAATGAAAAAGGGAGCATGTTTTAAGTGCCTAGAAATGAAAAAACATTTATAGCGTTTTTGCAAAAAAACTATAAAATGCCAGATTTGCAACGGGAATAACACATTGTTTTGTTATAGAAACGTAAAGAAAGAAAAATCTAAACAACAGACCGAAGTGTCGGATACTGCCCTTTTTGCGAATGAAAACTTGCCGAAAGAAGTTTATTTACAAACTTCATATGTTTATGTAAGAAATAATGGTTGTGAATATATAGTACGCGCATTGTTAGATACGGCGTCTTCTAAGTCGTATATTTCAAAGTTCGTAGCCAATAAGATGGAATTAAAAAGTTTAAGAAAGGTCAGAATTACTCACGGGTTGTTTGGAGGTACCGAAACAACGGTAGATCATAACTGTTATTCTGTTAATTTAAGGGGTTTAAGGGGAGGTAAAAAGATTAAAATTGAGGTAATGGAACAAGAAAAAATTTGTGCTAATGTACCCAAAATTAGAGACATTCGTTGTATTGCGGAATTAAAAGGAAAAAATATATTTTTGAGCGATATCTGCCCTGAAGGAAAAATTGTTTATATGAAAGAAATTTAAATGAAATACAAGTACTTTTGGGAGCAGATGTTGTGGGAGAACTCTTTACAGGAAAAATAGAAAATTTATCTTGTGGTTTGGTTGCGATGCAAACAAAACTGGGTTGGACTACTATGGGCAAAATTGGCGGAAATGAAAGGGATAGTTCTCTTTTGGTCCTTTCATTATATGTAAACGATGCCAAAATTACAGATTTGTGGAATTTTGATTCTTTAGGCATAGTAGATCCTGCGGAAAAACAAACTAAGGAAGAAGTTCAGAAATTAGTTTTGGAGCATTTTAAAGAAACCGTAAGACGCGAAACTGATGGTAGGTTCAAAGTTTGTCTTCCCTGGTTAAGTGACCATCCTCCCATTCCAAGTAATAAAGATTTAGCGATAAAACGCCTGCAAAATAATACTAAGAATCTCCAAAATTGCGGTTTGTTGAAAGATTACGAAGCAGTTTTAAATGAGTGGGAAACGGAAGGTATTATTGAAAGAGTGAAAGGAGAGGAAAAACTTAACACCAAAGTCCATAATCTCCCTCATAAAGCTGTAATAAAACCTAATTCTACGACCAAAATTAGGCCAGTATTTGATGGATCAGCACATGTTAAGGGTTCTGTTTCCATAAATGATTGTATCGAGAAGGGACCTAAGTTAATTGAACTAATTCCTTCTGTTCTAAATCGATTTAGAGTGGGAAAGATAGGTATTGTAGCAGATATTCGTAAAGCTTTTTTACAGATATCACTGAATGAAAAGGATAGAGATTATTTACGTTTTTTCTGGTGGAGAGATGGGAATTCAGAAAACCTTGAAATTTATAGACATTGTCGGGTTGTCTTTGGGATTAGTTGTAGCCCCTTCCTTTTGGCCGCTACTCTTACACGTCACTTAGATGAAGCACCTGAGAACATTAAAGATGTTGCTATAAAACTTAAAGAATCTTTCTATGTAGATAACTGTGTAGCTAGTGTAGAATCGTTAGAAGAGTTAGAATATTTTCGCAATGAAACACGGAAACTCTTAGCTTCGGCACAATTTGATCTTCGTGGTTGGTGTCATAATCGGTGCGAAGAAATTGGATTAGGCTTTAATGAAAAGGGTCATTTGAGTGATGCGGCTGAGGATAAAATTCCCTTACTTGGTTTAATGTGGGACACCAAGAGTGATACATTATCGTGTGATTTTCGGAATTTTAAATTGGAAAATGAGTGCATCACTAAAAGAACAATTTTGTCCTTAACTCATAAAATATTCGATCCCATCGGTTTCACTTGCCCCGTGACCTTAATTCCAAAATTACTTTTACAGAAATGCTGGAAAATAAAGGCGTCATGGGACTCCAAGCTGCCCGATGAGATAGTTAAGAAATTTAGAAAATGGACTAAGGAAATTAATGATTTGGGAAATCTTGAGATCCCGCGAAGATTGTCTAACTTATCTCTAAAAGAGGGAAACTTATCTTTACATATTTTCTGCGACGCTAGTAAATTTTCTTACGCTACATGCATTTATCTAAGAAATGAAGTAGAAAATCGTGTAACTTGTCAACTTATTCAGGCTCGTTCTAGAGTAGCTCCTCTAAAGGACATTTCCATTCCACGCCTTGAGTTATTGGCCTGTTGTATTGGAGCTAGATTGTCTAATAGTATTAAAAACGATTTGAAATTAGAAAATGTTGATACTTTCTATTGGTCAGATTCAATGGACGTGTTATACTGGATAAAACGGGAAGGTCCTTGGGCTACATTTGTAGAAAATAGAGTTAGAGAAATTCGAAAGCTTACCCCCAACACTTCATGGAATTTCGTACCTGGACATATGAATCCAGCAGATTTACCGTCACGCGGTTGTTGTGCAAAATCCCTTATTAAATCTCAGTGGTGGTTAGGACCATCATGGCTTTCAGAATCAAAGGAAAATTGGCCTAGTACTAATATTTTTCCTAATATGGATATAGTGAATTCTGAAAAAAGAAAAACTATTGTGACCGCTCCTAATGTAGAGAGTGATGAGGCACCATTTTATAATCGCTATTCTTCTTACAATAAAATTTTGCGAGTTACTGGTTGGATTTTGCGATTTTACCAAAATTCGAAAAGGGGTAGTACCGACAGAATATTCGGTCAATTAACACACAACGAATTAAAAGCGGCAGAAACAGTATTATTAATACTTGTGCAAAAAAATCCTTTGTGAATGAACATAATCAAAGACTGAAATGCCTGAATATTTTTACAGATTCGGAAGGAATCATACGCGTAAAAACGAAGATATTTCAACGAGAAGATGAATTTAATTTTAGATTACCTATCTTACTCCCTTCAAATCATTACGTCGTAGAACAGATTATATTTTCGAAACATTTAGAATTCGGTCATTGTGGCGTACCCTTGCTAATGACTGCGTTACGAGAATATTACTGGGTACTGAAGAGTAGGAAAACAATCAAAAAGGTAATCGGCAAATGTATCATTTGTAAAAGACACTCAGCAAAACCACCTGATGTAGCAGAAAGTGTCTTACCTCTTGATCGTGTCAGAGAAGCCGCGATTTTCGAAATAATAGGAATAGATCTGTGCGGGCCTCTTTATTTGAAAAAAGAATCTAAAGTCTGGATTTTGATAGCCACATGGGCAGTTTTTAGAGCTGTGCATTTCGAGCTATTGACAGCTCTTTCAACCGAAAGTTTTATCTTAGGACTGAAACGCTTTATTTCTAGACGAGGTCGTCCTGCAATAATATATTCAGATAACGGCACAAATTTTACTGGCTGCCACAATTTATTGAAAACAATTGACTATGAAAAAGTAAAAGCGGTTACTGCGTTTTCACGTATAGATTGGAAATTTATTCCACCTTCTGCACCTTGGTGGGTTGGATTTTGGGAGAGGCTTGTTGGAATCCTGAAACGAATCTTGAGAAGGGTATTGGGCAAGTCGTCTTTAAATTTTGAAGAACTACACACCGTTATCTGCGATTGTGAAAGTATTATAAATGCCCGCCCCTTGACGTATGTTACAGATAATAATGAAGATCTTCAAGTTATAACTCCTTCAATGTTCTTACAGGAAAATACTAAAATAGGTATGCCTGAATTAGAATTTCTAGACCACAAAGAAATGAATAAACGATACCATTATAGAATTAAAGTTAGAAACGATTTAAAATCAAGTTTTAGAAGCGAATACCTCGGCACATTAAAATGTTCGGTCTTTAGTGGGAAAAAATCAAGATCTTTGTGTGTAGGAGATGTTGTCCTGATATGGACGGAAAATTCTAGCCGAATAAACTGGCCTCTTGGTAGAGTTGTCGAACTTATACACAGTCAAGATGGCGTTGTGCGCGTAGTAAAGTTGAAGACTGCAACTGGAATGCTAATTCGTCCCATTAAGAAACTTTGTTCTTTGGAGGTGAATGGAATCGCCGATAATCAAAGAGATGCAGTACTGTAGAAGCGTTTTACTACTCGCCATGGTCGAATTGCACGGCCGCCCGAAAGACTCCAACTGCAGTGATTGAGTTCTGTCCCCTGATGAACTCAAGGTGGGGAGTGTGAAAACACTCTTCACGAAGACTCCCTGGCACCAGCAGCCGCTCATTTTCAGAACATTTTTTTTTATTTATTTATTTTTCTTTCTTGTGCAAACTAAGATTATTGGTTATTTTACGATCTTTTTTATTAATGTTTTTTTGTACCTTTCAGATTTCGATGTAATCAAATTAAGAATAATGATCAAGAAACATGTAATATATGTGCGCGCGTGTGTAAATAATCAACTTTTCTTTTTTGTGTGTTTACGTTTTGTCTCTTATTTTTGCTGTGGATTTTCTGTCTTTGAAGACGGCCAAGAATTAAGATTCTGACCACCGTGCATCCCTCAAGAACCCTCAAGAAAGGTAGGAAAATTTTATATTATTATTTTAAGAATATTTTTCTACTGAAATATTGCATTTGAAATTAACATTAATAGTAAACAATATTAATCATTTGAAATGAACCACTGAATTTAATATCTTATAACACATTGAATATGGAAGGAAAAAAAAATAATATGAATACAATTGGAATTTATAGAACCAAAGCAGAATCTTCAAGTCCCAAATACTTTGAACTACAAATGGAGTGTGTGGTTTCATCTTCGTATTTGCCCTGATAAAGCAAAACAATACGAATTTGGGACTACCAACACACATAAAACCAAAATTAATTAAGAAATACCAAGTAATCTATACTGGATATGAAGAAAATAAAACAGTTTTGAGATATAAAGTAGAATGAATCCCAAGTGCACCACCTTAACCCTAATATAGCACGTGCTAAATTAAAACATCAAGTATTCATATATCATATGAGAGAAAATGGAGATAATAAAATAATAATAAAAAAAACGACTTATCGTATACATCATAATATTAAATTCATAAATTAATTAAAAGCAGAATAATGTAATAACAGAAAAGTTAAACCATACACCATAGTTTATTATAATTTAAATAAATAGCATTTATTTTGACTATGCTAGGCTGAACTCAATATCTTAATTAAGGAAGATTAAAGATTAAAAAATAGCTTATTAAGAAAATATTATATATATATATATATATATATATATATATATATATATATATATATATATATATATATATATATTGTAAAATAATTCGGTCAATGGTTTTAAAATATTTAGCCGAAAAGCTTCCCTAGGCAGACACGCAGCATTCAAAGAACTATTGGAATTTTCGGATTTAAAAACTCCAGATATGTCTAATTAAACTCATGTGATCAGCACTTGAATAAGACGGTCTCTATAACTATAATTCAAATTTTTACGTTTGGTAAATTTCGCTAGCCAGCTATGACCAACAACCAAACACTCAAATACATGCAAAAACAAATCAAAACATTGTTTTATTAGTATAAAATTAAAATCACTATTTAAATACATTTTGTTATGGAAACTTAACAAATTACAAAAAGAATTCATTTAAAAAAATTTCTAAATTTACATTTTTTATAACTATATTTGCATATATTTAAATTAGAAAATATAGAAACAATCAATTGACAGTTTTTTGTATTTAGGAACTATATATAATATGCCGTATTGGTCGATTTTTTAATAAAGTCAGATATATTTCAAAATATGTTGTCAAAATGAGCATTTGAGCCAAATTCCGCTTAATATGATTCTGATAATATCAGTTACTGTAGAAAAAATAAAATTAAACATTTTTCAAAAGCGGTCAAATAAAGTTGTTAAACTGGGTTTATCTCTAATCATATTTTATTTTTTTTTGTTGTTAAAATGAGCACTCTTCGAAATCTACCTCCGTATACAGGCAAAGCCAAGAGGGATTTTTGATTTCAGTTTGCTTATCAAATTGGTAACTATAACTACTCTTACTTTGAGAAGGTGGTGAAAGCAATTTCGTGATTAAATAACATTTCCCACAAAATATGAAGAGATAAAAAAATATTTCAAGATTCATCAACCAATGCATCTTTTAAAATAAAACTATAAACAAATCAAATCGACAATACATAGACACTTGTGTGCATATATGTTGCGGCCAAAACCCGGAGCCTGGCCAATTCTAGAACTGGCCGGCCAATACCCGAACTGGCCAAGCTTCCCGGCCAATACCCGAAATACATGAAATGAATAGCGTAATTCGGGTTTTGGCCGGCCAATTCACGAACTGGCCGAGAAGCCTTGGCCAACACCCGAATTGGGGATTTAAGGCTACCCAGTAGATGCGGCGCCGTCATGAAATTCTTTTAGAAATTGTTTCTTATTCAAAGAAGAGCGTAATTTGCGACGGTTCCGTTTGATGGCACTGATATGCACACGTGACAGAAAAGGATATTTCCATGCTATTCTGATATGCCACCTTAGTGGTCTAAATTGCCATTTTTTCTAATAGAAATATTATTTTTTATTTGTATAAAAATGGTCTCAGTAAATTTATAGTATTTCGCATTATTTCCAATTCTTTTGAACCTGATTAACTACATTCTGCAGAAGATTCTTTACAAATTTAAATAAACATGAAGGGGGATTTTTTTAAAGTAATAAACGTAACTCATCGACAAATATGTAATTTTAAACTTAAAACAAGAAAGGAAATGAATCACTGTGTAGATTACAAAATATCATGCAACTCTATCGCAATGTTGTTAAGAGAATTTACTCCGGTTCTTTTTATGTAAAGAGATATCCACATAAGCATAAAAAAAAGTAAAATTTCATTTCAGCAATAGGTTTCCGCAACTAGTAATCTATTTATTTTATCTTTCATTAAAGCTTTCTATGATCTACAAATTGCTTTACAAATAAATATTAAAAGTTTATCGCAGCTGGAAATGCACATAAAAACAATCGGAATATAAATGGTAAATTCCACCTACTCAATAATCTATAGAAAACATGTTGTAGAGCATATTAGAAATGTATAAAGGGTTTATTATGTTTGAAGTTGTGAAATATCAAAAAAAAAATACTCTGTAAAAGTATTTCTCGCATATATCATAATTCCTTATCGGAATACTTTTTTGGAGTCCCTATTAACGATTTATAATGATTTCTTAAACAATATTCTACAAAGAAACCTACTGCTTCCCTCATGAGTGAGGCATATAAATTTTACTATGTTTGAAATATGCCATAATTCTTTATTGGAATTGTTTTGGCGCCCCTATAAATGATCTACAAATGCTACTTAATCAATACGCAACAAAAGACATTGTTTCTCACATCAGTGAGGCTCATGAATTGCATTATGTTTGAAATAGTGTAATATCATTAAAATAACCTATAACAGATTTTTTGGCATACATCATAATTCTATACCGGAATTCTTTTTGGCGTTCCTGTAAACGAACTGTAACGGCTATTTAATCAATACTTTACAAAAAAAGTATCACATGTGCATTATGTTCGAAATCGTGTAACATCATTAAAATGCCTTATAAAAGATTTGTTCGCATGTATTATATTTCCTTATAATGGCTACTTAATCAATATTCTAAAAAAAAAAATATTGCTACTCACATGAGACAGGCTTGTAAATTGCATTATGTTTGAAATAGTGCAACATCATTAAAATACCCTATAAAAGGTATTTTGGCATACATCATTATTCTTCATCGGAATTCTTTTTGGCGTTCTTATAAACGTACATAAGAATGGCTACTTATTCAATATGCTACAAAAAATTTACATCCCACATATGCATTATGTTGAAATAGTGTAACATCATTAAAATACTTTATGAAAGATTCCTTGCATTTATCATAATTCTTTATCGGAATACTTTTTGCGTCCCTACAAATGAGCTATATTGACTACATAATCAATACTCTACAAAAAAGCATTGCTTCCCACATGAGAAGGGCATATAAACTTCATTATGTATGAAATGTATCATAATTCTTCATTGGAGTCATTTTTGATGTTTCTATTAACGAACTATGATTACTAATTAACCAATACTCTACAAAATATATATTGCTTCCTACATAAGCTAGGGTTGTAAATTGCATTATGTTTCAAATAATGTAACATTATAAAAATGCCCTAAAAAGGATTTTTTGGCAATATCATAATCTTTATCGGAATTCATTTTGGCGTCCCAATAAACGAACTAAAATGGCTACTTAATCAATATACTCTATAAAAAAAGTTCTTCTACACTAGAGAAGCATGTGATTTTCATTAAATTTGAAATAGTGTAACATCATTAAAAGGCACTAAAAAATTCTTTCATCATTTTCTTAGTAATAAAATTTTCAGTGTTTCTGAAAAAATCTAGAATTGCTATATTTCATGCACTGTAATTAATAACTGTTTGTCGTCTTTATTAATGATACATAGGTACCAATTTTATTGTAATGTAACAACATTAAAATGTACCGTAAAAACAATTCTTATTGATTATATTGAAACGAAATATTTTTGTATATCCCAGTAAATTAACAAAAAACAGTACACAATTCCCTATCAGTGCCAAAATAAATTGATAAACGAAATAAGATAACAAATACAAGTCATCCCGAGCCTTTACTCGAGTTAGAGAACGGCCAGGTAGACGACTACACTATTTGAATTCATAGACACTTTCAACTGTGTTAGAAATGATTAAACCGAGTGCCTCTATCTATTTCGGGAATTGGCCAATCACATCTGGCCAGTTCGCGAATTGGCTAATCGCATCTGGCCAGTTCGCGAATTGGCCGGCCAATTCTAGAATTGGCCAGTCATTTTTAAACGTTACTGGCCAGTTCGGGAATTGGCCAGCCAGTTCTAGAATTGGCCGATTTCGGGTTTGGCCGCAACATATATATATACACACATTGGTATTATTATTAATAATATTATTACTATTATTATTTTTTTATTTTATTTTATTTTATTTTTTTAATTTTTATTCTTTTAGTTTTATTTTATTTTATTTTATTTTTTAATTTTTATTATCCTATATTAAGATAATGAGTTTTTACCATGTAAAGTCACAATAAATGTTACTGATTAAAGTAGCAATAATGTATTTTAAGTTATATGTTAATATGAATGTTATCTCTTAATTCTAATTTTAATCATTTTATTAATTTAATTTTATGTTAATATCGATTATTAATTATTTTCTCCGGTTCAATTATATTTCCATTCAGCTTCATCTTTTATGTTTGTTACGGATAACTATTATTTTTACTTACTTTTAACTCCTTTTTGTAAATATCTTTGTTCCTTGTTTAATAATTTCGTTTTTGTGTGATGGTAGTCCCAAATCGTATTGTTTTGATTTTTCATGGCAAATACGAAGATGAAACCACACACTCCATTTGTAGTTCCAAAGTATTTGGGACCTGAACATTCTGCTTTGGTTCTACAAATTTCATTTGTATTCATAATATTCTTTTTTCCTTCCATGTTCGATGTGCTATAAGTTATTAAATTCAATGGTTAATTTCAAATGGTTAATATTGTTTACTATAATTCAATTTAATTCTTCGTTTTGGTTTAATGTTTTATTGATAAATTCCATTGGTGAATCTTGTCTACTTTTAATGGTATTATATATATATATATATATATATATATATATATATATGACAATTTAAAGTTAGGGGGCAGAAACATCATCGCCAGGTTACCCTTTCTCCGCAGAGAAGTCATGGCCAGCGAAAAAAAAAAAATAAATAAATAAAATAAAATAAAATAAAATAAAACGAAATAAATAAATGTAGAAGGTCCGAATTATCACTCCTTGGCTGCTGCAAGCTCATTTTATTAAACTGTAGTTATATTAGAGAAAAAAACTCCTGTTGCAGACGATATTTTACCGAAACATCCAAAAAATATTCCATCCTTTACTACATACTCATGCAAGAGCGCACCCAAGAATCCTTCTTCTCTTCCTACCACTTCTGTAGGCTTCCTCTTTTAAATCCAAAAAGAAAATTCTAGAACATTCTCTAGTCTCAAAACCTCATTCTTTTATGTAAACATAACTCATGCCCAGATACGAGACTATTTTCCACAGACGAAAATTTTATTTAAAAAAAATTATTTAACCAATTTATAATCAACTCAGAATTTTAAATATCTTAGGCAGACGATTTTTATATACGATTAATTTTAAGAGAAAAAGAAAAGAAATGAATTTATTGATATGCACACTATCAAAGGTTGACTGAGGGAAAATAAATAAATAGATAAAATAAAATAATGATATTTTTTGAAAGGTATGGTTTTGGAATAAATTTAATAAGACTTTCTTAAAAAGGGTTGATAAAAACATAGAAAAAAATGAGTTTTATTTGGAATATTAAGAAATAAAGTTTAATTAAGAATATTTTTAATTTAGAGCCATCTTTTAAATTTACGCGTATTGGAATAAATGTTTTTTTTAAGGCGAATTAAGAATTTATATCGTCTCCATAAAGATTAACAGATTAGATCAAAAAACAAGATTTTAATTTAATAATTTGAAGTAAGTACGGAATATTATTATAAGAAAATTAAGATAGTATAAAAGTTAGTTTTGGCGATTTTTTTTTTTTATTTGTAATATTATCCCTTCCTTCCCAAAACTTTGTATGAAATTGATAGTTTTTTTAAAAATTTTTCGGATTTTTTTTTTAAATTTGTAATATATATATTTATATATATATATACATTTTTTAAATATAAATTCGAGTAAGGTAATAAAAGAATATCTGAAATGATCTGCCTTCCTTTCTGGCAAAAATTATTATCCTTAAAAAATTAAAAAAATAAATAAAGAAAAAAAACAAATTATCGACTATAGATAATTTCTATATCTATATATATGTATAGATCGCTCTTTCTTTTTAATATATAATCATAAAGAAGCGAATTTATGAAATGATTTCATGAAACAACTAATTAAAATTCTGATTTAGTTTCACGGCTATTCTTTCAAAAAATATTGAACGTTTTGAGTTTAAATTAATCTTGATTAATCATATTGAACAGCGGATTTCAAAAATGTTATTAGAATTTTAAATTTTTAACAAGTTTTAGAAATATTGTTATTTTTTTTCTCCAATTTTAATTTTATTCACTAGCGATGGCAGCAATAAAGTCTTATCTAGAAAAGGGCGAAAATTGGAAAATATAGCGGTTATTTAATTTATTTTTTCCGTATAATTTTTAAATTGAAATTAAAATTCTTTTATTATTTCTTTTATTATATCATTTCTTTTTCTTTTCATTAACCCCTTCGCGACGGGAGCCTTTTACGAAATTTTTAATGTTTTGTCACCGGTTTTTAAAAACAGAAATTTGTTCCTTTTTAAATCGAGAAAATGCTCCGATTGAATAAGGCAAATTTTACAGTATAATTTTACCGGTGGGAATAAACAAGGATTCTTAAGCCTTTTTGCGGCACGTATACGTGTCGCTCGTCCCCAAGGGGTTAAGGAATACAATATTGTGATTAAATTATGTTTTCCAAACGTATATGAATAAATAAAATCTTATTTTAACATATTAGATCTTCAAAAAAAAAAAAAAAAAAAAAAAAAAACATTTTATTTTCGAAAACCAAAAATCATCTGTCATTTTAACTGTTGATATAAATTTTCCATTGACTTAAAAATAATAATTCAACCAACCCCCCACCATTTTTACTTACCCATCATACGTAGTATAGGGTAAGTCTTGCAATCGTTTTGAAAATCGAAAAAAAAATTTTTTGATGGATTTACACGTTTTAGATAGTGGAGATTCCGAAAAACATATTTTTAGAAAATTTTTTTTGCCGTCCGTCTGTCTGTCTGTCTGTAAACACTCTATCTCCCGAACAAATTGAGATAGAGACTTG
The DNA here is from genome assembly GCA_964019185.1 of Maratus speculifer. NCBI lineage: Eukaryota > Metazoa > Arthropoda > Arachnida > Araneae > Salticidae > Maratus > Maratus speculifer. Next base: position 197,928,473 of record OZ025297.1, read on the forward strand.
AAACTTTATATGTAGTTAGTATGTAAGAATGGGACGAACCCTATTTAATATCAACAACCTCGATTATCCGGAACTATTTTTTTCGGACTCTCGAAAAATTCGTTCTGATGAAAGGTATATAAAAATTTTCGAATTTTCGTAAAAGGCAATAAAATAACACACATTTTGCATATAGAATGAAGTCGATCGGATTATTAGTTGCCGAGATATTTGTAATCTTGTTTTCCACATTCTTCGATTTTTCATGACCCTGTATTTCATTCAAATTTCAATTCAGAAATATATTTTAATTGGAAATGAGACGCTTAATCCGACGCAGTTAATTGTTAGGTAATAGAATTATTATTTTTGGAGTTATAAGGATGTTTCTTTTACGCAGTTCGGTACTACTTGAGTAGTTTGGCGTTTTATATAATTTGTCGAAATTGGTACATCAGCAGTTCTTTAATGTAGCATTACTATGTATATTAACAATATTTAAATTTTGTTTATGAATTGCAATGCATTGTATAAATAGTTTCACATATTTTATTTTCATATACATATCCATGATGGGTAAGTATTACGGTGGCCCCCAACGACTAGTTTTAAGTTTACAAATGCGCATTGAACCGAAATATTTTAGCGATAAAAAATACGACTTTCTATATTAAGTATTTATTTTAATTCATATATTAGAAATAATTTGAATAAATTCTTTTAAATGACGTCATTTGTGTAAATTTTGAAGAAAAGGGAGAAATAAATTATAAAGGATTATTACTTATTGATTTCATTTTGTCATTTTGAAAAAAAGAAATATATAATGAAACGAATTCACAAACGCACTGATCTGGATATGTGAAACAAATGTGCAATAATAATTGTCCAACTGAATGTAAAGAAGATAAAATTTCCTACTTGATTTTCTTTTCAATTTTAAAGAGCATGTGTAATGAATAACATAATCCTGACAATGGCCGTTTCCGGATGGATTTTCGGTATTAGTTAGACGAAATTGTCCAATCACAGGTCTGTATTTTGCAAACTTTTCGCAATTTCAGGTAAATAACGGAAAGCCTGCAAAAATACTAGATTCTGATTAGTCAATCTCATTCTCGCTAACTGTGAGAAATATATCTGGATCCCGTTCATTATTAGCAAACATTTTTTCTGGCAACTAATAGAAAAATACAATTAACATTTAAAACAAATTAATGTTTTAATAATATATATATATATATATATATATTTGCATTTAGAAATCAATTATTACATTTCTTTCGGGACTAATCAGGTATCTGAAACAAATATATGAAATACCAATCGTTCATCTGAGTGTTGATAGGGAAAAATCGCCCTTGGTTTACTTTTCAATTTCAATGAGAAAATTGAATATATGAAAAAAATTTGTTGGCTCTCGTCCTGCATTTGTAGCAAGAAAAAAATGTTGTTATTATGAGAGAAATGCTATAAAAATTTAAAATAAATTAATATTGCAATAACATTATTGAATTATTTACATTAAAAGGAAGAAAAATAAAAATAATAATTAAATTGTCATACGAAAATAAAATTGCGGTGAAATTTATGCCACATGGAAAATATACTTTTGAAATGATTTACTTGACGATAATATTCCTTTGTCCTTATACTGAAAATCATGGGTCAAAATGTAGTACGGCCTTTATATATATATATATATATATATATATATATATATTATCACTTGTTGCAGCAAAAATGTAGCTTGCCTGAAAAAAAAAATGATTTGTTGTATAAAAATTATTATTCAATAAATATTTAATAGAAAATTTGTATGTAACTTAATAAATAAAATAAACAGTTTAAATTTTAAAAATAATATAAAAATATGATCTATGATAATCTATAATAGAGAAAAGTGATTTTGCTAAAAATAACTATAAGTCGATCAAAACATAAAACATAAGCTTCAAATTTCATTGCACTGCATTTTTGTAATTCTGAATATTTTTCCTAAACGAAAGGATTTTTTTAAAAATTCTCGAATTCAAAGTAAAAATATTGTTTGTAGCGTCTAGCTGAAAATTTTATTGGCAGCAATATTTTGAACATAATCATTTTATGCAAGCAAATATTCATTTTTTTTAATGGATTTTAAAAGCAACCGTAAGTGTTGACTTTACGCAAGATCTCTACAGACAGAATATTTTTGCGATAATCATTATATTTTTGTAATCATTTAAATTAATTTATAACTTAAAAATATTTGTGAATAAATTTGTAGAAACAAAGCTATTCATGTATATACTGCACAAATAACATCATTTCAAATACCTTCCAAGTTCTAAAAAAAATGTTGAAAGAATGAGAGGATTTTGACTCGCTGACGTATAGACATTGTTAATTTTTATTTCTTACCACTTATAGTGTATAGATTAGCTATAATTTGAAATATTGTATTTAAAAAAAAAAAAAACTTACCATATAATTGCCAAGTAAAAGAAAAAAATACATTATAATGGCCTTCTAAATAAACAATAATATTGGATTTGATTTCTCCTAAAATTCGAATGATATGCATTCAAAAGCAACACTGGGATATCACGAAATTATTCTTTATAAAGAAATGTATGGGATTTTTTTTTACTAATAATAATACGTGCTAAACGGAAATATTCTTTAAATGGCATTCGGTATACCACGATTTTTGTGTGCAAGTGCTATGTGTGAGTATATATATATATATAAACCCTAATTCAATTATCAAGTTCTATAGTTTTTTTTTTTCTTTTTACGGAAAATGTGACAAAGATTTATGATTCCTTGATTTCAATTTTATATTGGACGCAGATCTTTTCGTACTTTTATTTCAGCTATCGAATTCAAATATTTGCCTGCAGGCTTTGATATATCTCCTTAACTTGCGTTTTGGAGATAGGAACACATTTTAGATTAGCTATCTTTTTCCGATCGTTATGGCTGATAAGTATTGATTTTCAATAAAACTAGAGAATTTATTTCTTGCTTAACTTGATTTACGATAAAAGTATCTCGTCGTTTGAAACCTAAATTGATTAAAATCTCTAAGCCCTTTTAGAATCTGGCATTTTTTAGAGAGATAAAATTATAAATGATATACTTAGTAAAAAATTGAAAAATTAAAATTAAAGAAAGAAAAATAAAGCAATAAATTGTTTCTTCTAGTGTTGAATAGATAAGATCAGGAAGATACACACACACACATATATATATATATTTATTAATCTATAATTCAATTATTTATATTTACACACCATTTGTTTTTAGTTATTTATTGATGATGAATTATTTTTCTACTTATATTTATTAAGAAACAATGTGATTAAGCATGGAAGCATGTTTTAAAACATATAAGCTGCCAAGTGAAAGTATCGCCTCGCTTTGAGAGGATTTTGTACAAGAAAAATATGGATTATTATTTCTATTATTCAAAACAATTGCTGCTAAAAATAATAAAAATTAAATATATATATAACGTATGGTTAGGTATAGCTTCGTGTACTAGAAAAAATATGAATAGTAATATCAAAATGTCCAAAAAAATACGAAGTCTAAATAACATCGAGCATTCCTATGCTGTATACATTTTTTTTTAATCTATATTATTTTAATGAACATAATTCGGTACTGAACAAAAGTAGTGCATCATTAAAATTCATTTCATAAAACTAAATCCAAAATAGCAATAACCTTTTCTTTTTACAGTGTTGTTAAAACAAAACCATTATTACAAAGTTTATGCTTGTAATTTTACTGAGAGCGCTTCTAAAGGAGGTCGCAAAAGTGCAATGCCAACTTGGTCTGTCCCGCGTTTCTCCAGAGAGGTATTTAATTAATTTTTACCTTCACGGGTGCGGTATTAAGAGGTCCATTAAATGCAAACTTGTTAAAAATTCCATAGCATTTATGAGATTAATTATAATTTAACAAGTTAGTTTTTAACGGTTCATTTATATTTTATACTGCTACTGGATATTATATAACAAAAATATATCATCAAAAGCTGTTATCTAGGCTATAAAAGACAATAGTACACACACTGCGCCATCCCTGTCATTATGCATTTCCTAACCGTCACGGTATTTAAGGGTTATATCTTGGCTAATTACCGACGAAATTACCGAAATACCGATTAATTTTGTCTTTGAAAATCCTTATCAACAATGCTTTTATACTTCAGTGACGATATGTATCTCGAGATTTTGTCAACACATTTGCTGAATGGCCGTAAATGGAAATTTGTGTGTAATTGAAAAATGCGCTTTCCTCAAAAACTATGTGACTTAGCGTAATCACTCTACTTTTGTTGCAAGCTTTATATTAAAATCTGCTATCTTATTTTTTTCAAAATTTTAAATTCAAGAGAGAGGGGCGAGGAAGCATTTTTATGTGCTACATTTTGGACGACATTTTGGTAAATGTAATACAAAAAATTAGAAGAAATTAGTTTCGAGTTCAGAGTTACGAAAGCTTTCACAGGAGACCCCAAACGATTTATAAAGAAAAGGATTTTTTTATTCAAGTAACTTAAATAATTCCCATGCATTTATTCTAAATAAATTTGTGAATCATTAATTCATTCGCAAATATATTCGCAAATATATAGTTCAATAGACTTATATCACTTCCATCAATTTAAATTTTACATTTTCCATAGTTTATGAGTAAAATGGCTGTGGCAAAGAGAAAGATGCATATTGATGTTAGAATGGTTCTCTTTTCACTTTTAGGCACGGAACTCTTAAAAACCTATTTATAGTTTGAGGAAAAAACCTTTTATTATAAATGGGAGTATATAATTGTACTTTATAATATTTAAAGAAAATTCGCATGTTTTACTTGTTTTATTCTTTCAATAAGCACATTTCTGTATACTTTGCATTATATTTCGTTTAAATTCATTCAGTTACATTATATTTCATTAATGCAAATAAAAGCATCTTCGTTGGAACCTCAACATTTAATTATTCTGAGAACCAATTATTTCATTACTATAAAAATTAAAGTGTTTAATGTTTTTGAATAATTGTAATTATTTGAAATAAGTTCTCATTGTATAAAAATATATATGCTAGGCAGGAAAATACAGCTGATTTGGTTTTATGTATTTCATATGATCGTATGTAGCATTTATTGATCAGTATCAAACCCATGTGCAAATCTGATACAGATTTTGCTAGTAGAACAAAGATATTTTCTTTTACTATGATTAAAAAATAAATATTAAATATATTGAGTTTTTTTAACTCAAATATTAGGTGCAAACATCATAAACATTTTAAAATTATTTAACAAAAATATAGCTGAGCAATTAAAATTATTTATAGAAAAACAGAAAAGGTGTTAGATTGATGATTTTTCTATTTCATATTATTATTGTTTGGATGAGTTTTATCTAAACAGAGTTTAGAATACTTTAGGATAACAACAAAGAGCGTCGTTTTGTGATATTTATAACGCCGGAAAACAAGGAAAAATCCCAAAAATCCAATGTAATACGAACTTTGAAAACTTGGCTAAAAATAAAAATATAAAGCATCCTTTTTTTCTTTAACGCAGATGTTTCCTATACATCAGAATTTGGAACCATATAAGCTTTAATGTGATATGTGCGCACCTTTTTATAAAAAAAATATGATAGGTTAATCAATTTTTTCTTTATATTTTAGATATCTGTACTGAAAAATCGGATTCTCAAAAATGAGTAAAAAGTACTCAATTTCAAATACTTCACATATTCAAAGTAAATCCCATCCAAATTTACTCAAAATTGAAAAACACATGTAGTCATTTTTGATTCTATGGATACGTTCAAGTATGAACTCCTATGTACCACTTTCTTAAGGCCCTGCACTAGTTATTCAAAAAGTCCCGGATGATAATGTAAAATCTATAGGAAAGTTCTTTTCAAATATCTCGCTCAAATTTTAATATTTTTACATGAATTTTTTGCATGGGATAGCTGAGGACGATCTAGAAACGGGGTAGTGTTTACTTTTTGGATTTCGCTTATATATATTTTGTATATTATGGTAGTTTCAATTTCAGAACAGGTTCAAAGAAATTTAAAGTCATTAAAAAAAAAACATCTGAAACCAAAATTTAAAAAGCAGAAACTAGCCAGGTTGTAGATCGTCTTCAGTTGTCTTATGTGAAAAATCATGTAACATTATTAAAATCTGAGCAAGATATTTGAAAAGAACGCCCCCCCCCCATACACTTTACATTATCATCCGGGTTTTTTTTCTGTGACTTCTGTGTTGCGCCTTAAGACTGCTAGACATTCAACTTCCGAATTTCCTTACGTAATGGTATGCCTACGAACTTTTAATGCATTGTTAATTTCAAAATATATGTTCAAGAAATAAATATTTTTAACTTCTTTTTTCAGAGTTCTCTTCTTAAAAATTGTGTCTTTTTTTTATTTAGTTGACAAAATATTTTTAAAATGTACGCTTATTTGTTAATTCAATGTTAAAATTTAATTTCCTGTTCGTCAGTTTAAAAACGTAAAATGTTAGATTAGGCATACAACTAAGAAAAAAATGTGACATTCTTTAAGAAGGGATCACTCAAAAAAGAAATAAAAAATATTAATTTCCTGAGGAGATATTTTGAATATAAGAATGCATCATATGCCATTAAGCTTAACATTTCTGAGATGAATTCACAAGTTGAGTGATTTACAACCATAACCTCCTTTTACTGTCTGGTTTAAGGTCCCACAATAATCACTCAAAAAGACCCGGATGATAATGTAAAATCTATGGGAGCGTTTTTTTTTAATATCTCTCTCAAATTTTATTATTTTTACATGATTCTTTTGCATAGGACAACTGAGGACAATCTACAACCAGCCTAGTTTTTACTTTTTCGATTTTGCTTATATATTTTTTGTATTATGATAGTTTCAATTTCAGAACCAGTTTAAACCGGTTTTAAAATCAAAAGTATTTTTTTAAACCTGAAACTAAAATTCAAAAAGTAAAAACTTGGCCGGTTGTGTATCGTCCTCAGCTATCCTATGCAAAAAAAAAAAAAAAAAAAAAAAAAAAAAAAAATCATGTAAAAATATTAAATTTTGAACGAGATATTTGAAAAGAACGCTCCCTTAGAACTTACATTAATATCCGGGTCTTATTCTAGGACTAATGTTGCGCCTTAAACAAGAAAAATCCTGAGTATGTTCAACTCTTTCGAAGGCTCCTAGACTTGTAGGGGCGGAATTTTTCTGTAAGAAGGAACGGACAAGAATGGCTACTATAATTCTAGGAATGGTCGATTGAACGGCAGAAAAGAAATGCCCAGGCTTTCCTATTATATAGACGAGTGACCTGTTACCCTGCCAACTGAATCAAGATATTTTTTAGGATTTTTCTTGTCAGAGTTAGACAATACTGTAGATTGAAATAAAATTGTACTGATATTTTTTCACATTGTTTAATAACGTATTAGGAATTATATTTAGAAAAAAGTTAAAGTAAGTGTGAGCACATATCGCACAAAGGGTTTAGTTTAATATCTCCTTACAATTAAATTAACAAACAAAAATTGTCAATAGAAAATTAATCATTCCTTGCATAAATGTCATCATTATTATACTTAGGAATGCGCCTCCTAGAAATTACACACTAATATTTCACTTCGCGAATCAAAATAGAGAATAAATATGATGTAATATGATGCAATAAAAGCAAATAAGTGCATTTTTTACATGATTTATCTATTAACTAATCCATTAATTTATGTTGTATACATAATTATTTCATATAAATTTAAACTTGGCGTGCAACAATTAGAAGAAAATAAAAACAACAACAAAATGAACTGATGATACGGTACTAAAGATACGAATAATAATGTGTACGGATTTTTTGACAAACAGATGAAATAGCAGACAGAGGACAGAGACGAATAGATTTTCGTCAGATAAACGAAACCCTTAAAAAGATAATTCAAAATCATGTTTAATTTCATTTAATCATAAATGATAAATGGAAGAATTTGTCTCATTTTAAAATATTATAAAAGTTTTTCATATGTTAAAGTTTTTCAATTTAAATATTTCTAAAACATTTTTAGAAAAAATTTCGTGTGCAAAAGTAAAAGTAATCTAGCTTTAGTTTAGAAGAAGAATTGTTTGAGAATCTTAGAGACTGGCTGACTTCCAACAGACATATGGGTTTGATTTTTAAATGTATTTAGTATGGGTTTATCTATAAATTTCCGTAAAAAATTAATAATGTCTTATTTTTATTCAAATTCATCGCCATAACCCACATTAACAAAGAAAAAAAAGCGATGTTTGTAAATAACAATAATAATAATAATAATAATGATAATAATGATAATATTTTGCTTAAAGATTATTATTGTTATTTAATGTATATTTTCTTAAAAATTTTTATAAAAAACAATGTAGAAATATCCGTATTTTGTCTTTACTGTTTAGTAGCAATGCTTCAATATTTTGTTTGGAAAATATTTACATAGCATGCCAACAAATTATTCATTCAGTTTGTGCAATATTATTGTCACCAAGATGCTTGATGGTAGGGTTTTCTAGTTAACTTTTTTTGAAGGAAATAGAAATAAAAGATATTGCCCATAAATAATAAAATCTGCATTAATTACAATTTAATATAATGTGTAAATAAAATGTATATTGAAAAGAATATATTCTTGCCTTTTTAGCCGGATTACATGTTTTATTCTAAATAGCAAAATGCAAAATGCAAATGTACCGGTGGAAATTAGACGGCTCTGGAATGTGGTGATGTTATATGTGGGGAACGGTGCAACGTGTGTCAGGATTGTAGTATACAGGCGACTTTGGTAGGAGGGAAAAGGCAAAAAAGTCTATGATAATTCTCGGCATGACTGACTGAACTGGGAAAAATGAAATGTCAGGCTTCCCTAAAATAAATTAGATTGACCAGTTACCATGTCTCAGGAACACGACCATTTCTAGGGTTTTTCTCTTTTGAGTCAGATAATACTGTAGATTGACGTAAAAATGTACTGACACTTATTTCACATGCTTTAATAATATACTACCGGCCTTCGTCCGCTAAGCTAGTCGATTTATACAAATAAAACTTGAAAAACGCCAAATATATCTGTGAATTGGGTGATTACTTTTAAAGTAATAAAAAAAGCACTAATAAAGCCCAAAAGTTCCCTGAAATATTTTGAATTCAGAAGAGAAGCAATCCGCTTTTGACATGATGTCAAAAACACTCTTCAATAGATTTCTATTAATTATTTCGTTTCTCCGTCGCATTCATGTAAATAATTATTTTTTTTTAAAGTATTCAATCAGTTCTTTCAAATTTTTGAATACTCCTACATTATGATTAAATAAAGAACTAAAAAAAATTAGAGTGAAAATACCAAAAAGTCGGCAAGATATAAAATGTTTATTCTTAATCGCATACCTATCATTTTCCAACCAATCACTCAACCGACTTTTTCTATATCTTCTACAAATAGTTAGCCAATGTTTAGACACATATATAAAAAAAGTCGATGGTGCAATATTTTTTTTTAGATAGAAAATATTTACCTGTGGAAATTGTATAATAAGAGCCTTTAGAAAAAAAAAGAAAAAATCAAAACTTTAAAAAAAACATTTCAAAAAATTACACTGCCACTCTCAGAAAGGAATGAGAATTTAGAATCCGGCATCGTTTTTTGTCAGATTTTCTTGAAACTCTCAGGATTGGAATTCAAAGATGCATTCCTCGAAAATATTTAAAAAAAAATGACTAAAAATCGATGTTTCGTAAACAATACGAAATAAATAAAAATAAAAATAGACCGTTAGTTAAAGAAAAGAACCAGCTATTTAAAAATTTTGTTTGACTCTGTTAGAATGCCCGCGATGGTAATTTACAAAAAGAGAAAAAAATATTTTAATTTTGTCATTCATTTTCGGTTGATTTCGGGAGACACATTTGTCGATCTGTGTGAACACTGTACAAACATGCAGCTGCAAAGTGATTAAAATTTTGATGTTTTTAATTAATAACTTACCAACTAATTGGAATTTCGGGGTGTGAATGGGCAATTCGAGATCCCAGGATTTTCCCCCTTCGATTCAAAACAAACGCGACGTTTCTCCGTTTCTGCGCCGGGAGGAGATAGCGTCACATTCATACAACATACATACGGTCGAATTTTAATAGTGTAGAAAAAAGTAACTGAAAGACCTATTTTATTCCATTTATTCATAAAAAAGAAATTAAATAATTTGTCGTATTTTAAAACATTCTAAAACTATTTTCCATGCATTAAAGTGTTTCAATTTAAACTTTTCTAAAACAGTTTGAGAAAAATGTTCGTATGTAAAAGGAAAAGTAATTTAGTTTTAGTTTAGCAGAAGAATTGTTTGCGAGCCTTGGAGACTGGCTGACTTCCAAAAAACAGACGGATTTGATTCTTAAATGTTTTTAGTATGCGTTTATCTAAAACTATCCTGCACTGTATAAAATAATAATAATAATAATAACATTTTATTTTCATTCAAATCCATCGTGTTAACTTACCGCTACAAGAAAAAAATAATATCAGTTTGTTATGTTTGTAAATAATAACAACAGCAACAATAATAATAATAATAATAATAACAGTAATGATAATAATAATATTTTGGAAAACAGATTATTATTGTTATTTAAAGCACACTTTCTGAAACAATGTAGAAATTCGTTTCGCGAAACAATGTAGAAATAAAAGAAAATAATCTCTTATTTTCATTCAAACTTATCGTGTTAAGACACACTGAAAAAAAATTTAATAAAAAAAATTGCTATGATTGTAAATAATAATAATAATAAATTGTTTAAAGAAATTATTACAACTATAATCGAAACTATTATTGCTGTTTAAAATATATATTCTCGCAAATGTTTTTGTAAAACAATATAGAAATATTGACATTATTTCATTAATATTTAGTCGTAATGCTTCAAATATTTATTTGGAAAACATTTATGTAGAATGGCGACTAGGTATTCATTCAATATTATCTGCCGTATATGTTTCTTGATGCACGTTACTGTAACTCAACTATGTAATTCCAGTTTAAAAAATAATTAATTTTTACATGTATTTATGCGGTGATATAAAAGATTTCTGTACCTTATGAAAACTTGATCTGTTTTTTCGATTTAAATTGATATGCATGTCATCATCGATTTCTAAATTTAACCTCTCCTACCTACTCTATAGGTGTTTCAAAATTATTGCGTACGAAAAACATCTTTCATAAATATATCACTTACCCTTTTATTTTACGAGATTTGGTAATATAAACATATTTGTAAAATTTCAAGAAAATATCAAAACTCAAAGTGAACTCTCACGGCTGTGAAAGTTTTATAATATTGGCATTTATTTAAAAAAAATTGAAATTGTTGAGAATTTTCTTTTTCAAAATCATTAAACAAAACACTTTTTACATTATGTTAAATTTAATTTATTAATAATTTCTTAGGGTAAATTGATTTTGAAATGCTTCTTCATTGGCCGAGTACTTTAATTCCGTTTCAAAATTATTGCCTGCGAAAAAGACTTTTCATGATTATATTAAATACTCTTTTATTTTATGAGGCTTGATAATATAAGCATATTTGTAAATTTTCTGGAAACGAAGAAAAGTCTAATTGACCTCTTAATACATTAACATTTTTAACCAGTATACCGTCTGCCTCGAGATAAGTCGGTGGTAAAAGCACGGTTTCCCCATACCCATCACCGGTTAAGTGGGTAAAAAATTGGCATTGATTTAAAAATCTTCAAATTTTTGAGTATTTCGTTTTTTCAAAATGAATAAACAAAGCACTTTTTACAGTATGTTGAATTTCATTTATTATTACTTTCTTAGGATAAATTGCTTTTGAAGTGCTTCTACCTCGTTAATCTTTTTCTTGCAGAAATATGTTATTGATATCACTGGCTAATTTAATAATGCTTTCTTCAAATTCGTTTGTGACTCGTATTAAATATATATATATATATATATATACAAAGTTCTTTATAAAGATACATGCGTTTTAATGTACATAGTTAATATTTTGCCAGCTGGAACTGTTCATAAAAGAGAAAAAAATATTTTCAGGCATTACATTCTTTTCGCCATCAACGTGCTCAGATGGTGTGTATTAGGAGAAATGAATATAATACTACTTTTGCCTTTATGAAATTTTAATGGGTTATCAAACTTAATAAATCAGTACTAGTTTTATTAACGTCACATAATCATCACGAGTTCGAATATTTCTGCCTAATATTTCATAAATTAACGCTACAACAACACTTCTGTTTAATAGTAGCCAGTTTCCTTCAGGTTCAGTTAAAATACAACCATCGCTATACTTGTTAATGCACAGTTGGTAAGATTTATAAAAGGGAATTAATCTTGAAATGCACTCTAAATAGCAAATTAAGGTCCTGATGAAGTGAAAACACAGCAGAAGCTAATATTTTAACAATAAGATATCAACATAATAATAATAATAATAATAATAATAATAATAATAATAATAATAATAATAAAAATAATAATAATAAACAGACGCTTGTAAAACATGCTTTGCGCATTTGTTGAAAACACATTTCTCACATTCACAAGGCTTTTTCTCAATTTAAAAAAAAAAGAAAAAAATGTAATGATTTACAGATTCGTTAACTCTTTATACAATTCCGTATTAAGATTGGAAATCGGATACCCTATTAACTTTGCACTGATGAAAGACTGCATTGTTACTTCTAGTTTTCTTGCTGAAGATGCGTCACGCATCTTTAGTCAAAAAATGTAACATATAGCCTCTGTAACAAATTTGTATTTTGCACACTATCATTTTTCACGTTAAGTAGAATAAAATATTTTATAAGCAATTTTTGATTAAAATGGAAATGGGACATCATATTTCAGATTTCAGAACAATCAACACACTTTCAAATAAACAATATCATTTCTCCAAAAATACTGGATATTTCACTTCAATTGCTTATTGAAATATTTTTTCACTTCATGTGATTTATAATAATGGTTTATTACAATGTTTATATGCAATTCCAATCTTCTACAGGAATACAACCCATTTTCAGAAAAAACTTCATATTACTCTTCAATTCAGTTTAGTTTTTACCTTTTTCATTCTTCATTTCACTTTCTGATTTATAATAAAACTTTTAATAAAATACGTTTCACCTTCTGTTTTTGCAACATGTAATTTATAATAATATAGAAAGAAGTTGATATTAGTGTGTTGTGAATGTGAGTGTTTTGAAGAGACCGCAGTGTGTAAACATACGAATTTTGGGGTGAAGGTACATCTTTAATAATGATTTTCGTCTCAAGGCCCTGCTTTTGATTTTTTATTAGATTTTTTTAAATTAATTTTTTTAAGCTCTTTTAATGCTCTTTTTATGTCTCGGGGTAATTTTTCCACCTTAGTGAAGAGAATGTGGTTTCATTCTTTTAATTCAATATATAGTAAATTTTGTACTATTTTCAATAAAGTTATTCGGAATCCGTACAGGAATTTATGAATTTTTAGCGAATTTTTTAATGCGATTTTCAGTGTTTTTTTACGATATAGCGGCTTTGTTTTGATTCTGTTAAAAGGAAGATTGTGTCAAGCTTTTAGCCTAATAAAATTAATTTAATGTACTACAACTTTTGAATTTCAGTGATTTTAAATGTGATTTTCAATGCAGTTTTTAGTGATTTTTCGAATTTTTTGGGGGTAAGCTTGGGATTTTTTTTTCATTCATGAAATATTTCCAATTACAATGTTTTATTTCAATATAGTACATTTTTACCCCTGATTTTTTTTTAAATAATAATTATTTATGCATTTTCAATGCAATTTTCAGCGTTTTTTCGATGTCGAAGACAATTTTTTTAGATTGCAAAATGAAATTTTATTTTATACTTTTAGCACAATTCTTCTATATATATATATATATATATATATATATATATATATATATATATATATATATATATATAAAGTGAGTATATACATATATATGTTATAAGCCAAATTCGATTTTAGGCCAAACCGGTCTATCCTAACGCCCATCGGATGAACTATTTTTTCCTAGGCCAAACCAGTTTATCCTAACGCCCATCGGATAAACTTGTTTTTCCTAGGCCAAACTAGTCTATCCTAAGGCCCATAGGACAAATTAGATTTTCCTAGGCCAAACTAGTTTGGCCTATTTCTTATAGGATAAACTAGTTTAGACTGCTGTTTATTGGTTTGAACTAGTTTATCCTAGGCCAATTCAATTTGGCGTGATTTTATTGAATTCAATGACCGCCTCAACGCCAACATTCTTGTTTGTCCTATTCTGATCTAGTTTATCCTAGGCCAATGTAGTTTTACGTGTTTTTAGCTTACGGGAGTAAAAGCCAGAGAAACAATGGCTTGCAGGTTCTGTATGTATGTATGTACGCATGTATGTACGTATGTGCGTAAGGTGAAAACTCTTGATAGAAATTATGTAATTTGACGTGTTTTTATCTCAGCAGGCTACCAAAGCCTGAGAACTAATGTGTCCGTAAGTTCTGTATGAACGTATGTACGTAAGTACGTAACGCAATAATTCTTGATAGAAATACTCGATTTGCTTCAAACTTTCAATATAGGTTTATTCTTATGAGGAGCTTTTCTGATTAATTTTGGGAGGTCGTTGGAGAAGAACAAAGGGGGGGGGGAGAACGAGAGGGTTATACGGCCCTTTCCTTAATTAAATGATTGGGTTTCGATGCATCATTAGCATATTTTATTCAAATTTTAGATATAGGTGCATTCTCTTGAGATGCCTCAATGATTAGTTGTGGGTGTTCATTGTTTAAATAAATGCGGGGTATTTGGGGTAACGCCCTATAATTTATGTAAATGCTTTTTTTCACACAGAATTTATTGATTTGCTTCAAATTTTAGAAATAAATTCATTTTGGTAAAGCGCTTCCCTAATTAGTTTTGGGGGTTAATTGAATTAGAAGAACGGAGGGGATCCCGGCTTATTTTGGCAAATGGGTTTTTCATGCGATGTGTTCACAGAATGGTAAATACATAATGTATTATTAATTATTTAGATTCTTAAACCTCTCAATATTCAAATAGAGATTCATTAAACAAACAATGCAGTTTAGAACAAAAGGGAAAAAAAGTAGTGTTATAAATATCATAACTATTGAAAATTTTCAGTAAAAATTAGATTTGTGAATATGCTTCCCTGTCTTTCCTTAAGGCTTTTCTCAAATCGAAAAGAGCTACATCCTAATACATTTAAGAACTACTTCATTTTCTTAAATGCATAAGATTAACAGGCATTCTTACTCAGAAAATATATAACCAAATGGCGTTTACTATTTTTTCATAAAAATGATGTACCTTTGAAAAGTACTATTAAAGCTACGTTTTGAATCGAATTTCCGCTTACGACTTTACGGAAAAGAAAAACTTGACGCCGTGAAAAGAATAGCTTATAAGTGGACAGGTAATTAATTTCTCAAAAGTGAAAAACGCTGTTCGATTATAAATTTTGTTCAGCTCCGATCTGGATGCAAGTCTGATCTCAGTTGGCACGAATCTGCAGAAAATAAATAATAAGTGAACACCATGTCTAACGCATCATGTGTCTACGGTGGACATTTTAAATTTCTGTATTGATGTTATAAGCAATGACTCTTTACACACATTTATACTTATTCTTGTGAAAGACATTTTTTTATCAGCCAAACCCGATTTTGAGCCAAATCAGATTAGCCTAGGATTAGCCTAACGCCAATTGGATAAACCAGTTTTTCCTACGCCAAATTTGTTTATCTAAATTTCCATAGAATAAACTAGCGTTTCTTAGGTAAGAGGGTAATCCTTCATTTCTCCCTTCATGCTTAACTATTAATCCCCAAAACTATTCAGGAAATCGCCTTGTCAGAAAGAACCTTTATCCAATAATTGAAGCAACGTCAAAATCAGCGTCAAAAACCATTTATCTAAACTATGTTGTGTTACCTACATTGCCCTTTCTTTTAGAGTTAAACAATAAATATCCGCAACTAATCACGGAAGCGGCTCATCGCAATGATCCTATATCTAAAATTTTAAATGAAAATTCATAATTCTGCATAATAAATCCATTTCTCTAAATTAACTGTGGCAGTTTAACCTCCCGTTCGCTCCGCTTTATTCTTATCAAATGAATTCTCAAACTTAATCAGAAAAGTACTTTATCAGGATGAACCTACATCCAAAGTTTGAAGCAAATTGGATATTTCAAGAGTTATCGCGATACATACATTAGGGTGGAACGAAAAAAATGTTTTTTTAATTTCAATATGTAATAGAGATAAGAAGTTGTCTAATGTCTTTGTTAAGACAGTATTAAAATATTTTAACAAACATAATATATTTAGAGGTGCCGCAAAAGACTTGAATATATGATTTTTAAGCAGATTTTACGAATCTTGATAAATTTGGTTTAGTAAAAAAATTATTTTGAATATCAAATGCCCTTTTTCAATTTTTAAAATAATACACATAAACTAATTTACAGTAGATATTTATAGTTTTATACTGCATGACTTTATTATTTATGCTACTAAATCTTGCACTTTTTAACTTCCATTTCTTTAGATTTTAACAGTATTTCGTAATAGAAAAGAACCTATAGAAACTAGAAATTAACCTTACTTTTAACTTCAAAAAGCGGCAAAGCATTTTTTTAGTTCTGAAAATTAATATTCAAAAGGAGAATAGTACATGGTTTTAAGTGACTTTGATTCAGGCGGCATATTATTGGCTGGTGTAGGGTGGCAAAGGAGTAAGGGATGCGTGCAGCTGTAGCAATGGTCTGGTCACATGTTTCTATCGTTAGTTCGTGCAAGCAAATGAATAGTTTAAGTAACCAGTTAATTGATTGTTTAGAGCCTGCGAAGGCCAAAGCCTTCAGGGAAAACTTGCTAACTATAAACTTTAGTATGCTCGTGAAATGAGTCAAAAGACTAAAATAGCAGGAAAATTGATAGCTAACGGAGAGTTCCTCTACTGATATAGAAAACCCTATGACAAAAAAGGCGAAAAAACTTGATATTGCGAACTTTGAAATAGATTTGAAAACGCATAACGAGTCACAGTATGCTGACTCAATAACGGATGGTTCTTAATTCGAAGACAACCCTATAGAGAGGGACGCTAAGATTGAAGAATATTCTAAATTGATATGCGAAGAGGAAATTTCCTCTGAGCACAATAAAATAGAAAAAATCACCTCTAAAATTAAAGAAAAACCTCCTAAACCTATCATGGTCAAATATATTACTAACATAATTGATTTTACTTCTAAATTAGAGTGAAATTGCGGTCCAAATTTCGTTGCGGAAATAGATGGAAATTTAATTAAAATTACTCCTAATTCCTTAGATATTAAAGACAAGATCATTAACTGCCTAAAAGACCAAAGAATTCAATTTTACGTTTTTCTGGATTACATCTCACCTCTTAAATTTTTCATTAGAGGAGTTTTCAAATCCTGTAAAACAGAAGATATT
Source organism: Maratus speculifer (assembly GCA_964019185.1). Taxonomy (NCBI): domain Eukaryota; kingdom Metazoa; phylum Arthropoda; class Arachnida; order Araneae; family Salticidae; genus Maratus; species Maratus speculifer. Next base: position 197,946,048 of record OZ025297.1, read on the forward strand.
TATACCGAATTAACATCTTACGGTTTTAATGTGATAAAAAATGACCAAATAGTTAGCAGAAAGATAAGAGAACTCTTCCGCTTTTCCAAATTCATCTAGAAAGAAACAAAAACTCGAAAAAATTTGCAAAGTTAAATTCCTTCTTAAAAATTCGTGTCGAAATCGATAGTTAATGACCCCCTAAAAAGGCAGTTCAATGTTGCAACTGTCAGGGCTTTTTTCATATAAGTACTCAATGTTTCATCAAACCAAAGTGCGTTGGATGTGGCGAAATTCACCGATACAACAAATGTCCCCGAAAAATCACCGAAAACCCGTCTAATACGGAAAATAACGTAAAACCTCCGCCGTTATGAAATACTTGATATTCTCATTAAGAAAGTTGAATCTATTTGGTCGAAAGCATCTATTCCTGTAGTATCTCACACCCGCATGTTACAAATGGGAAAAACCTATCACGATAAATAAAGAAGTATTTTAAGATAAAAAAAAATAGAAAAGGTACAGAAAAATGGGCTTTAATTGCAGCAAAGTTTTTAAACGAAAACAGACGTCTTTTTTACGTAGCAGCCTGTAAGTGCAAAGAATTGTCTGCCTGTAAGTGAGAAAAAGAAAAAAAGTACCTAAACTTGAACAAGATATTTTAATTGACCAAAACATTGTGAAAAACATGAGTATAAGTGGAGTCGATAAAGTTATTTCTAAGATTTCAACACAAAGGGAACAGAAAAAGCAACATGTAATACAGAAACATTTAAAGTACAAGTACAATCAGAAATTAGTAGTTAAAGCTGCTAGAAAAGCTGTAAATGATACTGTTCAATCAGATACTGAGCAAACATCTAAGGGAAACTTAACATACAATCCCAAAAATTACTCTACTTCTTTTTTGGGATACAACTGCAAGCGGGCAAACCGAGCGACTGTGACCGAACTGGAGTTTCAGAGAGTTGCTGCAACTATCGCAAGTGCTGTTCTTAAAGATGTTGGAATGGTTACAGAGGAAAACAAAGGTAAGGTAATTGATAGGATGAAAATTTGAAGTGAGAGAGTCAAGAATCGGACTAAAGAGATAGTAAGAAGCCTTGACCAAGATAGAGAAAATATAGGTTTACTTTTCGATGGAAGAAAAGATAAAACAATTGTGCAAGATAAAAACGGAAACAAATTTTAGAAAAAGGCGGTCATCGAAGAACATATTTCTTTAGTAAAAGAGCCCAATTCATACTTTCTAGGGCATGTAATCTCTACCTTTGGGACAGGCGAAGTTATAAAAAATAGCATAATAGAGTACTTTAATGATAACAATTATTTGAACATATCAATTGTAGCTGCTATTGGGTGCGATGAGACAGCTACAAACACTGGAGTTAACGGTGTGATTGCTTTAATGGAAAAAGATCTAAACATACCGCTGATTTGTTTGTTCCGCTTAAATGAATTGTCTTTGCACCACCTGTTTCATGATTGAACAGAAAAACAAAGGGCCCTAATGAATTTGGCGCATTACTCAGTAATACACAAGCAGTAGAAAGACTTATAAAGCTTGTGACAAAGTCATCAATAAGTGTCTGTGTTCCTGAAACAAGAGAAGGCTTTATTAAAGCAAAAAATGCTTTGCAAAATACGATGTCTAAATTTTTGTCAAAAAACATTTTATCTAATAATGAAGAGAATTTAAAAACCAAATAAATGTGAAACTAATAATGTAATGGAATATTCTTATTATTTTTAATGTTTGTTTTGTTTCAATAACGCTGGTTATTAATTATGTCATGACATTTTTCTATTTTCTTCAAATATAGGGAATGACTTGTTACTGTTTATGTTGCATGTTTGTGTTTAATCCCTTGCGAAAAAAATCTTAAAAAGACCCAAATAACTGATAAGTTTATTTTTATTAATAATTAGTTATTTTAAAAAGTTTTGCATATTATTTTAAAAAACTGTGTTTGAACAAATATTTGTAATCAAAAAAGTAATTACAACAATTAAATTCAAAGTCCTATTACACCTTGATTTTTTAAGCTAATTTATTTGACATTTGTAAAAAATTAATGCATAAATTTATCTTTTTTGAACTTAATATTATTATTGTTATAGTAAAGAACCATCTATAGAATGCTATTAAAAACAATATTTGATTTTTTTAATGTAAAAATAAAACAGTCAAAAAAAATTATAACTTTATGTTTAGTTTGGATTTTTTGTTAAAAATTCTCATTTTTAAGGCTCATGCGGCACCTCAAGGTATACATTTAGAACAAAAAAACTTCGTAGTTTAATTGTTAACATATAAAGACAACTTTTAATTGCTATTACAAAATTATTTTCTGAAAAAAATATTTTCCCCTATACTTTCGTTCCACCCTAACGTACATACATATGTTAATACATGCGTACATGCATATACAGAACTCGTGAGCCCATTATTTCTCTGGCTTTCACGCCCGTGAGCTAAAAAAAAGTAAGATTACATTGGCCTAGGATAAACTAGATCAGCCTAGGACAAACAAGAATGTTGGCGTTGAGGTGGTCATTGAATTCAATAAAATCACGCCAAATTGAATTGGCCTTGGATAAACTAGATTTGCCTAGGATAACTAGGTCAGACCAATAAACAGCAGTTTAAACTAGTTTAATCTATAAGAATTAGGCCAAACTAGTTTGGCCTAGGAAAATCTAGTTTGTTCTATGGGCCTTAGGATAGACCGGTTTGACCTAGGTCAATCTAATTTGGCCTAAAATCGGGTTAGGTCTGTAACATATACATAATGAAAATAGAACAAACGATTTACAAATGTACGAATGAAAATCTGCATATTTACCGCAAAACCGCAGGGGATAGAGGGGGCATCGGAGGGGAACAGGTCTTCTTAAGAAATGCCGCTTTTACCAACTTTGGGATGTATCGCGAAATTTCGCTACCAAAATCACTCGTCAATTTGACGTTATTTCTGTTATTTCGTCAAACTCCTTTGTAATGCAATAGGGTCCATTTTTGTTTCTTTTTAATATTTCTCAACAGTGATAGCTGTTCCATCAAAAACTTGAACCGTTGATAATGTAATAGGTTTTATGAAATCTATTTTAAATGTTGAAGCTTAGCTACCACTATTTTTAAATAATACTTTAATAAAATAATCTTTCTCAAGACACCTATGCGTAATGTATCTGCTGATATTTGTATAACACAGTCTTGTTCAAATATAGTTTTGTTAAGAATAGAGTGCACTCCTTTGTGATGCCGTGTGGAACTAAAAAACACAAGTTTGTTTAAAATTGAAAATCTAACAACGTGCTTTGTTTGAAACTTTAAGATAGTTTATAACACATAATACCGATTTAAAAAATGAGTCCGTGTCAAAAATTGCGGGAAGGGAGAAATGTGTTTTACAAAGTGGAATCTAAAAATTGCATTCATAAAAAACAGGGATCGAGAAGTGTTACGGAATAGAAACGTGAAAGAATTGCATCTTCAATTTGCTAGAAAATTGCGCTTGTTTACGATACCAGTTTGTATATCATTGTAAAAAAAATATCTTAACCTACATTTAACTTTTGTATTTTCTGAACTTTCTTCTTTTCTTCCACTATATAAGACATCAAGGTATTGTATTTTAAGATCGAAAATCCATTTGCCGGTTAACAGGGTTCGTAGGATTCCTGGAATTCCATTTACTTCCACCTGGATAACTCATTTTATGATGCGAAATTTCGCACATTTGAATATGGTTTTTTTCTCTATTATAAAAAATATTGGTATTTCATCTGGAAAATAATGATATACATACGAACACCGAATACACAAAATTATGTAATCAAATTACAACACGTATGTTATTTTCTAAATTAGGAGGGAAAAAAAGTGCGGTTTTATTCAAAAGAAATCAATTTCAATTAAAAATGCCATGAATAAGTATAAAAGAAAGGTCTAGGAATGAAATCAAATATATATTTATCTTTATACAGAAATGACAGTCTAGGAATTCTATATTAAGAAATTTAATTATAGAAATCTGAGAATTCGTGAAAGACGAGAACTAAATGAAGTGCAGTTCTATTTTCTCCGTATGAAGTAGAGGTATTTACAAGAAATCAAGCTCTCATGTTACGCCGAATAACGCGAAATCAAACAGTACTGTTTACTTAAGAAATATCATATTTCATAAGATTTTCAAGTTTCATTTACCTTTAATACACATCTGTTTATAAAAATGCACATTGTTATATTTCAAAATTGCTGGAATTATTTCATTAAATTAAAACAATATGTAAACAGTAATGTTGACGTTGAAAATTACATTGCAATCTTATTATCTAATGAGGATAGCGGAGTACAAAACAAAATAAAGCATTATGAAGTATGTTATAATGAATTTGAATTAAGTAAAATGATAATCTTCAGTAAATATAGATATTAGAGTAATGTTGCATTTGCTTACCTTCTAGAATGCTTCAATGTATAAAACTGAATTTTATATTAACTCATTTTTATAAAATTCACATTTGTAAAATGATAGTGTTAATTATTTGTTTCGTTTCTGCAATGAAAGCTTAGCATTGCAATAAAAATATACAATTTATGTTTGATATCAACAATTAAAATGCTACAACATATAGATATCTGAAATATCCAACTTCCCAATAAAGTTGAATAGTGTTCATGAGTTCGGTTTGTCTGTATGTCTGTCCGCTCTCTAACTTTCGTAATCATAGAAAAATTTCTCTGAAAGTTTTAAGAGTTATCGACGTTTACCTTAGCACGAACCCTATTGCAAATGATATTTCGAGCATAATTAGTTTATTTACATGGGCAATCAATTTTTTCCCGTTACATTACGGCCTATCGGAATAAATCATTTCAAATAAATTTTAAAGATGTTACAACCTATAAAACATAATAAAATTAATATATATTTACAATTTGCACTAAAATATACATTCTGTAAAATATGACATGTAAAAAATAATTATTACTCATTTACAGGGCCACGTAAAGAACTCATTTATGATATGAGAAATTTTTTGCGGCATTTTTTAATTAAATCAAACAATATTTCATTCATATCAAATCAATTAATATTTCATGTATAATATAATTGATGTACGTCGCTGAAGCTTAATATAATTTATTACACGCCTAACACGAATAGCTTAACATTTACCAGGACAAACAAAAGATCTCAAATAGCACATTCTTTCTGTATATTATCGATGATGGCTGATAGATGGATGAAATGCCTTTTTAATTGTGATATGTGTTTTAAGTTTCACTAAAATTATCCATATTATATGCTATGTATAAATGTTATAGTGAAGATACAGGACTACACAAAAGTACTCATAAAGGTTACTGAATGTGTGCGTAATTTACTTAAAGCTTGTTTTTTAAAAAATTATGTATTTTTAGGCAGAACTGTATTAAGCTTACTAAGAAATTTTTGTAGAATATCGATAAAATGATATACAGGGCCATACGAAGAATAGGATACATGCACTGTAAAAAAAAATTGGGAAATTTACAAAAAATTTTCTAGTAGAATTGTATTCCAAGAACTTTTTATGTAACGGCAACAATAAAAATTCATGTAACAGATACATATTTGCACTTTGAATCAAACAAATTTTAAGGTTACTAAGAATGTTTTTGGGAAATCGTATTCCAAGAACTTTTTAAGTGACGATAACGAGCATTATAGATAAAATTTTAGTAAAGTTACCAAAATTTTAGAAAATTCTTTTGTAAAGTTACAGATGGTTTTAGTTTTGCTTACACGTTTTGTAGATTGACATCATTTTCTTGTAGAGTGTACACATAAAATTTTAGTAAGCATAAGAGATTTCGGTTAATTTAGATTACTAAGGTTACAGATTTTTTTTACAGTGTGGTCGCCAGAGGAAGATAACTTCTGGAAATGTGTTTTCGTTACACTCTTAGAAATAAAACTCTCACTTCTGATGATTCAGAAATCCCTTGAGCCTTATTTTTCATTTTTTATGATAATTTCGTATCGAAATCACGCGACTTTTAACGAAACGTGAACTCTCAAATATTTGATGAATGTTCTTCCTTAATCATGCACAGACTTGATGAATTTTAAGGAAACTGTCGCGGTAGCTGTTTATAGAAGGTTTCACTATTGTACCTCCACAAATCTTACGATTTTAGCAAACAGATATTTGCTGTACATGTTAGTCCTCAGATAATTTATTTTAAAGCAGCACTTTTTAGCAATTTTCAGAAAATAATGAAATATAGGCGAATATTCTTCATTACTTTTTTATGTTAGTTTTTATGGATGTTTATTGCTATTTGGCTTTATTTATTTGTATGTTGTATTTAGTTATGATTTAACCCGTAAAGAATAAATTTCCTGCATTCAAAAAAACTGTTCAAAAGATAAATTTGATTAATAAAATTTCAAAATTCCAGGATCTATTTTTCCTATAAGAAGTATATCTTTTTTCCCGCAAATTAAAATTATTGATAATTGTTTCCTCTCCCCTCTTCAAACAGTAAACTGTTAAAATCTTAAGCACCTACTTTAAGTATTAAAATCTCTCCCAATAGGCACTTCATATTTCGTTATTTCTGAGCAACAAATTAACCAGTCCATATTTTAATGATTTCTTGAGCACATAAAATTTTTCAAATTATTATTTAATAAAGCCGTATTATAATTATCCATTAACCATAAGAAAATCATAATAGTAAATTTGTCTTATAAACTAAAAATTGCAAGATTTATAACTGAATCGATAAAATTGCAATGACGTTGTAAAAATTTAAACACACAACATAATCCGCTATATGGCATTATAATCCCATTAAGCTGAGGAAGATGTGGCGTGAAGTTAGAGCATGGGACTCCCACACTAAGGGTTGTGAATCAGAACCTCGCCTATGGCATGCATTTTTTGCTTCTGTTAATGAATACAGGAGTTTCTAAAAGATACGATAAATGGCAGCACTAGTCTTTTTTTTCATGAAACTCGTATCGTTAAACTAATGAGGAAAGTAATTTCATCAATTTGACAAAGTATTTGCTCAGAACATTTCCCAAGAAACGGTTTCGTCAAAACGAAGACAATTTCATTAAATCTGAGAATTCATTTTTGAGTGTATATTCAGATCAGTGTCTTAGTTTTAACTAAATATTAGCTAAATACTGGCATTCCGTTAACTATTAAATGTTTGCAGAATATACTTTAGAAGGTATAACGGAGAAAAAAAAAATGGAAACATGAACGTCTATAAGTGATAACTTATGTAAATATGAATTCACTAGTTTTAAGAGTGCTTTAATTTGAAAAATCTAAATGCTGGAGTATAATAAAAGTACTAGGTAAACTACTACACTAAACAGAAGTATACACTTATCTTTCCATCTACTATTATAAATTGCTGAAAGTCAAATTTTAAACTGTTACGCGTTTTATTGCTAAACTAAATTTTCTCACTTTTTGTATACATATGTACACAAGGGCTGATCAAAGTATTAGAATGCACATTTGGCTATAGACATTAACCTTATTTCTGCCAATAACGAATTTTTGTTAAAGATTTCAGGAAGTGTTGGAAATTGTTTCATAATCTATGCTTAGCGCATGACTTTTTATACTTCTTTAGGATTCAGTTAAGGCTTTGATTACTTCATAGAGCAAGTTAAGGATTTTTCACGTTTACAGGAAAAACATTTTTCTTTTAATTAATTATTATTTTTTAAACATAATGTTATTCAGCAGCGAGTATATTTTTTAGTGAATCACTTTATTTATGTATTCTAGCGGTAACTGCGAATGAGAGATTTTGTGGTATGCAAAGATTTTAAAAAGTATCATTTTTGTAGAATCGTTTTACGGGCGTTAAAAATAACAATAAAAAACGTTTACTATAGGATGTATACAAAGAGGATATTTTAATATTAACACATTTTTGGATGAATATCAAGTATAGGTGATTCTCTTCTGTATATTTTTGTGGCTTCCGTGTGGTATTTGTTTAATAGCAAATTTAAACTACAAGCATGTCTTATTTTTTAAGTAAAAATTTAAATAATTTGTTTGAAGTTATTTAAATACGTCTAGAAATTTTTGTTTCTTATAATGCAATAGAATGTACTAATAAACAAATCATTGATCGAATTTATATATTTTTCAAATCTGATAACAATAATTTAAAGACAAAAGAATTTTAAAAAATGTAATGAAGTCATAGATCCTATGATAAGCATCGTTGAAATACAAAAATGAAATACAAAACTGACAACAATAATTACATAGGTAATAAATGCATAAGTAATAAGCAACAATAATGACATAAATAGTAATTTTACAAACTACAACGATTGTTTTTAAAATGATACATTATAAAAACAAAAATAGTTTTGACTTATAAATACATTACATCTTTCTATTCGAAAATAAACAGTTAAGGACGAATATTACTCATGTACAGAGAGTTTCGTGCAATAAACATGTGACTTATCAACTCCTTGTTGTCGAGCAACTAAAATACGTGCCATTTAAAACTCTCAGCGTTTTTCTTCAAGTAACTTAATTAACATCCTACATAAATACATTAGTGAATGTTTAATAATCCGTAAATATGTGAGACAATAGTCTTTATTACTTCTTCCAATTTGAGCTTTCCACGTTTCATAGTTTATGAGTAAAATGGTTGTAACAAACGGACAAAACGACACCAGAGTGATATTATAATGGTTTCATTTTCACTATATGTGTATGAAATTCTAAAAACTTAACTAATGTTGTCCCCGCCATTGATTTTTTTTTTGTTTTTTTTTTTTTTTTTGTCAACCCGGAGAAAATTTTTTCTACTTATATTAATAAAACTACTGCATACAGAAGCATAAAAATATATGTTATTATAGAAACATCTTTGATAAACACGCTGATGTAGATATTTTTTAAACCGAACAATTAATTTAAGAGATATTTAAGTTAATATTGGTCAAAATTGTTCCATTAAAAAAGTTTAATAGCAGCAGATACTTTACATAGGAATTTAACCACTTGTAGATTATTTTATACATAAGAAATTCTCTGTGTACAGGCTGAATTTATTTCTTTAATTTGATTCATTCTTTCAGGATTTACTTAAATTTTAAATTGAAATTATAATCATTTCGTGAGATATTTTTACATATATTAGAAATATATACATTATTTTAAATTGCTATGGGAAAAATGGGAAGGAATAATATTTCCTTCAAAATAAAAATATATTTAACCATGTGTAATATAAAAATAAAATAAAATAAAACACAAATTACATATTAAATGCACGAAACTACGAAAATTACGGAATAAAATTATATTTCCACGTGAATTTTAAAAGAGAAGAAATACTATTAAATAAATACTAAATAATTCCTTTATATGCGTTAAATGGGAAATGGAGGAAATTACGTGAGATTTAAACTAACCATATTATATTGCCAAATAATTAAAAATATAGAGTAAAGAGAAATAATAGAGATAAAGGTGCGGGATAGAGGTGACTCCAAACATGTGAGCCTTAAATCCAATGCTTTAGGACCAAACAAAACCGCATGCTTTACAAAATAGAAAAAAACGTTTAGTAATGCAACTTTTAATTCAAAATACAATAAAATGTTACTATAGAATGGTAAAATATAAACGGATCATTTTCGTTTAGCGAAAAATTGCAGGGCCGATGTAAAGAGTTTGGTCCTATTCTGCATGAATGTTTTGTTTAAACTGAATGAAGGCAGTGAATTTTGAGAGATAATACGCATGATATCGCAAACCGTTTTGTGGCATACTGCATCTCCATCTATCTGGTTCATTCAGGAGTTAAAGAATTAAAAAAATATGTATTTACGCATATAAGAGAGAATTATTTCATACTTGGTGATAATCATTTTAACTATTGTCGCAAATTTGCAGAATGCGCAAATAATATTTCCCTTCTAACAATAAAAATATTTTTGAATGAATATTAAAAAAAGGAAGAAAATTTTGGGGCAAATTACGTCAGGTATAACTTCAATATTCTGTAAGAATTATTCTTTTTATAATACGGTAATACATTTGCATCGAAAAATGTTTTTTTTTCCGAAATATATTAATATATTTAAATTTTATATGGCCACTGGGCATACAATTTATCATTTGAAGAATTATAATATATGTAAAAGTTTCAAAATTTCGTATTTATTCGGTTAAATAAAACGAACTATGATAATTTGAATTTAAGAATTTTTTGTAACTTAAATCTTCGTCCCATCCTCTTCGTATCTTAAATAGTCGAGCACTTAATGGACCGCTATTCCGAGGTTTTTGTACTGCCGTCTTGGACGCTTTTCATCCTGTTCGTTCAATGTTAATTTAACAGGTGATAAATTACATATTAATTATTTAGGAATATTGTTCAAATAGAAATACATTAAAAGAATTCCGATATTAGTTCAACATATGATATATTTTTCTTTCTTGTAATTGATTTCTTAAAAGGAATAAACAATTTCGATACCAAATGATCACCACTGGTATGTAATTAAAAAAATAGAAATTTTAGAAATAATATATTTGTTTTACTGACTGGTTATTTCTCAGTACATAGTTTACTTTGATACCAATATGTTATTTACATCAGTGTAGAATTTTTAATTGTGTACTATTTTCCTTTTATAAATGCCTAGCGATGATTAAATGCTAAGAATTGTTTATATTGGAAAACCAATATTTGTGGTTTCTTAAACATTGCAAAAAAAAAAAAAAAAAAAAAAAAAAAAAAAAATATATATATATATATATATATATATATATATATATATATATATATATATATATATATATATATATATATATATATCAGGCATATAAATCTTCATAATATTTTTTACCTGTTTGATGCCAGCTGACATGAATATAAAAAAGAAACTAATAAAAGCTTTCATTTAATTTAAATATCAAAAATTCTCTAAATTAATATTTAAAACACCTAATAATTAAATGAAAAGTACACACACACACACACACACACACACACATATATATATATATATATATATATATATATTGCTGCAGCATAATTACATTTTAGAAAAGTATATTGCTTTTCATGCAAAAATATGCAACAAAACTTAAATTATTTTTTATGTTTTCTTCACTTTAATTCTTTTTGTAACACTAAAAATCTTGGCTTTGTTAAATTTATTCAACGAAATTCCTAAAAGTTTTTCTAAACTTTAATTATAATTTCCTTTACTGTAAAGAATCTAGAAAATGGAATTATATTTACTTTCCAACAAAAGAAGAAAATTTATGAGTTTTCTTCATTAAATGCCTTTAAAAGAGCTTAGTATATACTTTAACATTATTTATAGTTAAAAAATAAGATTGAGCGAGTCATAAATCTTTTTAATATTTCCACTTGTTTGTCATTTATAGAGAACTAACTTTCCAAATTATATATTTCAGTGTTCTGAAGGAAACAATTTAAGTCATTAAAGCATGCCTTTCGAGAATTCCATTGTTGTGATTTTGTTTATTTAACTGACTTTGAACAAAAGAAAGATTACATTTTATTTTAATATTTTTTGTTAGGCAAGTAAAACTAATTGTTGGGGACCAACAGCATGTTTATCTGTAATAAAAATATGAAAATAAAACAAGTGTAAACTATATATAAAATGAATTACAATTTCAAATAAAATTTAAACGTATATTTATATTTTTTAAACACATATTAATATTCTATTACCGATTGAGGGGGCTATTTGATTATTCCATCGACCCATTTCGAGAAATTATATAAATCGCTAAACCATTCGCAAAATAAACAATTTAGCATAATTTTTATTTTAACTAATGAAAGAACAAATAAGTTAGTAAAACATTAATTAAAATGGTAATAAAACGTGGAAAAGAAAATCCCTTGATGACGTAACAAACATGTGCAATGTGTTCAGTGTCAAGTATATGTGACATTCACGATAAGCCATTAACAGCATTTAATCTTACAGTTTTAATATAATTTTTTGGTCGACGCGTTAATCAAATAGTACTAAATTGCTTAAAAAAACTCGTTAGAACTCCGAAAATGATAATCATATCAACTAATAGTTTACTGTATCGGATTAAACTTGCAATAAAATTAAATAAAAAAAAATACATCTAATTTTACAGAAAATTAAACAGATTTCTTACAGGATTTTTTATTAATACTGAAGTTTTTGTTTACGCCAAATCAGTCACTGGTGACTGACAGTCTAAAACATAGTATAAAACTAAAAAGAACTATATTGTTTTAAGTAATCGCTGAAAATGTATTTAAATTTATTTATTGCATGATTATACTTCCTTAATAATTATTTAAAACAATATATGGAAATTTTGGTGTTTTATCATATTTTCATTGTCATTCATCGGTAACAGAGGCGGGTAAAATGAAAGTTCACTGTCTGTCACTGTGGTACTCAACTTGTTAAAATTATTTTAAAATCTTTCCGCGTCATCAATTTTAGGTCCTTAATAATTTAGCACAATAATATTTTAGCTCTATTTTTTAGGACTATAATTAAACATTTAAAAATTTGAACAATTTTATGCTTCATATGCCCTTCACTACTTTTCTAATGTAACTTTGATTTTCATTTCTGAAACTGTCCAAAAAGACAAACAACAAGAAAAAATAACAATGCATTCTAATATTTAAATCAAATGAAATGTATGTTTATATGTATTCTGAATGTATATTAAATATTTATGCCATTGTAACTTACTAATATATATATATATATATATATTATTCTCTCTCTTTTTTTTGCTTTAGATTTTGCACCTAATTCATCGAACTTTATTTCTGAAAAAAGTAATAATAATAATAAAATAAAATAAAAACAGCTTTGAGTTTAGTAATGAAAATATTAAGAATAAAAACAGCAAGAAGAGTTCGTTTTATTTTGATAAATTTCACATACTTCATAAGAAAAAAAAAATTATTACAATAAGAATTTTTTTCTAAAATTTATTTTGGATAAATATTTATTATTAAAAAAAATGAATTATGTGGTTTATCATTTTTTTCAAAACTTTTTTATTAGTGAAATGTGTTATTATAAACAAACTAAATCAATATGTATCCTAATCGAGTATATTTTAGCTCTTTTAAATTTTACTTTCTTATATCTTTACGAAAATATGTATTATATTCGTGAAGAACTTTTAGTTCAGGTTTTCAATGCATTAAAAGTTTTAGAAGTACCTTAACAAGATTTGATATTATTTAGAAAATGTCTGAAAGAGAATTTGGCTGTCACTCTAACTTTGATGTGTCTGTATGGGGCGAAAAATTTCTGAGTACTCTACTTCAGAAGCTAAAGAACAGAATCTCACAAAACTTGCTATTCAGATACACCTTGATATAAACTGGAGATATTTTCTTTTTGGTGTATATCGCTCAAAAGATAACGCTGCTATGCTGCATTACTCACAGTTACCGTTATAGTTATGTCTCATGAGTTATTCATCATTTTAATTCTAAACTTCAAGCTTTGATGCTGTTAGCTGAAAAGGATATAAAAAATTTTATATTCTTATAAATGCAAATTAAATTTTGTAAATGAAAACAAAATTCACAGGATTTTATAGAAGATGATATTCTTGGCACATCATGTACTCTAATTCCAAGTTTTTTTTTTTCTATATTAATCGGAAAATAGCAACATGAAGATACAGTAATCATTTTTTCCCTCTTTTCCTTTGCTTTTAATAGACATGGAGTACTTCTGTTGCCAAAATTAGAAAAAAAGGTATTAAAAACTAAAATAATAATAATAATAATAATAATATTTCAAAAGTAAATTAAGATACCGATGCGAAATAAATTGCATGTAAAAGTACATTTTTGTCCCTGTATGACTGTGTAAAAATTGAATATGTGCAATGTTTAGAAGCTTAAAAATTTAGAGTATCAAAACTTGCAAAACCGAAATTACATTTCAAATTTACCAATTGATACCAATTGCAAGGTTTTCGAGGTTTTTGTACTAGACTGCTGTCTAGGACATTTTTTATTCTGTTTGTTCAATGTTAATTTAACAGGTGATAAATCACATATTAATTATTTAGGAATTTTGTTCAAATAGAAATACACTAAAAGAATTCCGATATCAGTTCAACATGTGATATATTTTTCTTTCTTGTAATTGATTTCTTAAAAGAATAAACAATTTCGATACCAAGTGATCACCTCTGGTATGTAATTAAAAAATTAGAAATTTTAGAAATAATATATTTGTTTTACTGGCTGGTTATTTTTCAGTACATGGTTTATTTTGATATCAATATGTTATTAACATCAGTGTGGACTTTTTAGTTATGCACTATTTTCCTTTTATAAATGCCTAGCGATGATTAAATGATAAGAATTGATTATATTGGACAACCAATATTTGTGGTTTCTTTAACATTAAAAAAAAAAAAATCTCGCATATAATTCTTCATAATATTTTTTAACTGTTTGATGCCAGCTGAAATGAATATATAAAAAGAAATTAATAAAAGTTTTAATTTTAAGGATCAAAAATTCTCTAAATTCATGTTTAAAATACCTAATAATTAAATGAAAAGCATATATATAAATATATATTTTTTCTGCAGCATAATTACATTTTAGAAAAGTATATTGCTTTTCATGGAAAAATATGCAACAAAACTTAATTTTTTTTTGTTGTTTTCTTCACTTTAATACTTTTTAAAACACTAAAAATCGTGGCTTTGTTAAATTTACTCAGCGAAATTCCTAAAAGTTTTTCTAAGCTTTAATTATAATTTCCTTGACTGTAAAGAACGTAGAAAATGGAATTATATTTATTTTCCAACAAAAGAAGAAAAATTATGAGTTTTGTTCATTAAATTCCTTTAAAAGAGCTTAGTATGTATTTTAACATTATTTTTAGTTAAAAAATAAGATTGAGCAAGTCATAAATCTTTTTAATATTTCCACTTGTTTGTCATTCATATAGGACTAACTTTCCAAATTATATATTTAAGTGTTCTGAAGGTAACAATTTAAGTCATTAACACTAGAACAGCCGCATTTTGGACATACCTAAAACCGCCGTTTGGTGTCAATTTGACCCCCATGAGAAATTCAAGCCATATTAAAATAAATATATTTTTTAAATGATTAATGATGTTTAAATTGAAAAATATAAAAGTTTTTAAAGGTTTTTTGACTTTTTTTTATTTATTTAGTTTTTAGAGATCGTTTATCCCAATTTTTACATTCTTTTGAAATGACATTATATAAATGACAATGTCTAATTCAAAATATTTTACTACAAAATAGTACACAAATACAATAGATTTAATAATATATATATATATATATATATATATATATATAATATTACACAATAAAATTGAAAAGAAAAGAAACAAAAAATAAAAATAAAAATAATAGAAATCAGCTCACAGCATGTTTCAAAGAGAGAAAATAAAAAACATAATTCCTGAATAAGCATATAAATGTGTTCCAAAGTTATTTAGACATTAGCACAAGTAATACAATATACGTGCTTGATGGTGACATCAACACACTTACCACAAATTGGTTTCTGGCATCCCTCACAGCTTGCAGGAGTTTTATTTCGTCCCTTGCAATGTTGAAAAGCACATTTCTTTCGCTTCAGGGTCTGTGGTCGATCAATTGAGGGGCATCTGTTGCGTAACGCGCTACTTCTCAATTCTTCCACAAGGGCAAGAATAAATTCCCGACGTGAAATTGAGGTTTTTGAGCATTCTCTGAAAATTATCCAAGCATTTAGTGCAGCAATATCAAGGACGTTATAAAAGACGTGAAGAGGCCATCTGCGAGTTCCACATCTTGTAGAATAGTTTCGTAGCATCCGATCTGCTACATCTACACCACATTTAGTTTTAGTGTAGTAAACAACAGTGTTCGGCTTCTTCTTTACACTACTTTCTGCAAACACATTCGTGTGCACAGTGCTCAGAATCACGGCATTCTTTTTGTTCTTGCACCTGTATATCGTGAGTATTTTATTTCCATTTTTCAGTGCAGAAAATGAGTATCGTGGGGAAGATATATCTCGGGCAATAGGAGGTAATTCTTTCTTGTTTAGACGCATCGTCCCAACGATTGTGATTTTCTTTGCCGAAAGTTCATCGGCAAGCTTTACAGACGTGAAAAAAATGTCAGTAGTGACACTGAGACCGGAGTTTAGATATGGTTGTAGTAATTTCAGCACTACACTTTCTCCGAGTTGTAAATCAGTTGGCCGCTCTTCATCCTTACCTAAATAAGGA
Organism: Maratus speculifer; assembly: GCA_964019185.1. NCBI lineage: Eukaryota > Metazoa > Arthropoda > Arachnida > Araneae > Salticidae > Maratus > Maratus speculifer. The sequence goes on from OZ025297.1 coordinate 197,962,374, forward strand.
TAGCCATTTAACACACATTTCGAATTTACATCAGTTGCTAGCCAGAACTTGATGCCGAATTTGTCCGGTTTATTTGCCATGTATTGGATGAATCTGCACCTTGACTTACAAGGCAACAACTGTTCATTAACGGTTATTTCTTCACTAGGATTTTAACATAAATAACAATTTTCAATCAGCTTCTTCCAAGTTTCTGAAGCGAGAGCAAATCTGTCCATGGCCAGGCGTTCCGATCTGCTACTTCGCAGATCGAATCTGAGATATCGCATGATTTCACGGAAAAGATTGCGTGGCATTGTCTTTTTGAACACAGGTGGTCCCCAACATTTATTTCATAAGTCATCTGCACAAAGCTTTGAATGACCTAGTGCCCTACGGGCGTATAAGAGGGCGAAAAAAGCATCCAGTTCTACCAGAGTAGCATACCAGTCGCTGTCATCTCCTAGCTGACGTCGTGCTTCAGCAACTGTGCATGTTTAAATGTGTTTCACCATTGTTTCAGTCACCATCTAACGCCAGGCTGAAGCTGGATTAGCCCCAATGTTGCGACGAGCATAAGTAGTTGGTCCACTAGCAATTTTTATAATATTTCGAGCTGGTGTGCGACCTGTAGTAGAAGTAGGGGTGCTAAGGTTCATCGGAGTCCAAAGAATACCGCTGGATGATGTGTACTTTTCGTTACTGCTGACTACAGAAAGATTAGATATCTTATTACCTCTTTTTTGCGCACGTCCACGTGAGGTTCCTGATCCCCGAGAAACGGCTGAAATCACATTGGTAATATATTCTACAGCATCACTGTCACTGCTTTCAGAAGACGACGCATTCTGTAAATTCACATTATCTATGCGAAAATCTTCATAATTGCTGTCATCACCACTCATATCTGAATCTAACTGCTCCAGGAGCGCAAGGCACTCCTGTGTACTCAATCCTCTCCGCATTTTTTTATAAAGGAAAAAGACTACACTTTTGTCGCAATCGAAATCTTTGAGAAAAACAATGCTGTGGAAAATGGTTTCAAATTTCGTTTTCGGCCGTAACTCTAGAACGATTTTCCTTCCAAAAATTCTGTAGTACGCCAGCGTTGCTAGGATGCGTGCGCATTTCAGAGAAGAGTCAGTATGCTTAGAAGAACGCCCCCCTCCCCCTAATTGAAGGCGCGCGCGCGCAATATAGAGAAGATTACCCCCAACCCCCCCCCTCTCCGTGTCGCTATGCGTCATCGAAACAAAGTAAAACTGGAGTTTACTTTTCTCTTTTTTGTCATGGCGATAAGAAATGTGTGTTCCGCCATGCGCAGTAATCAAAACTGAGATATGGCGAATTCAAAAACAGACTTTGTCTTGAAAATTTATTATTTTTCTTATGGGGGTCAAAATGACACCTGTTGGCTGTTTTAGGTATTTCTTTGATTATTTTTTTTAATAATTAATATAGAATGATGAAACATTTTCACAGTACGCTTAATATACTTTTAGAAAAAGTAAAAAAATATGAACTGCGGTGTTCGGTTACATGTTGAAATAAAGCATTCGAAATTGGAAAAAAATGCGAAATGACCCCAACGGCGCTTCTAGTGTTAAAACATGCCTTTCAAGAATTCCATTGTTGTGATTTTGTTTATTTGACTGACTTTGAACAAAAGAAAGATTACATTTCATTTTAATAGTTTTTGTTACGCAAGTAAAACTAATAGTTGGGGATCAACACCATGTTTATCTGTAATAAAAAATATGAAAATAAAACAAGTGTAAACTATATATAAAATGCATTGCAATTTCAAATAAAATTTAATCGTATATTTATATTTTTAAACGCATATTAATGGTCTATTACTGATTAAAGGGGGTTACTTGATTATCCCATCGACCCATTTCGCGAAATTATATAAATCGCCAAACCATTCGCAAAATAAACAATTTAGCATAATTTTTATTTTAACTAATGAAAGACCAAATAAGTTAGTAAATCATTAGTTAAAATGCTAATAAAACGTCGAAAAAAAATCCATTGATGACGTAACAAACATGTGCAATGTGTTCAGTGTCAAGTATATGTGACATTTATGATATGCAATTAATAACATTTAATCTTATAGTTTTAATATAATTTTTTGGTCGACGCGATAATCAAATAGTACTAAAATGCTTAAAAAACTCATTAGAACTCCGAAAATGATAATCATATCAACTAATAGTTTACTGTATCGGATTAAACTTGCGGTAAAATTAGATTAAAAAATTACATCTAATTTTACTGTACATTTTTTTAATACTGAAGATTTTGTTTGACAGTCTAAAATATAGTATAGAACTAAAAAGAAATATATTGTTTTAAGTAATCACTGAAAATGTATTTAATTTTATTTATTGCAGGATTATACTCCCTTAATAATTATTTAAAACAATATATTGTAATTTTAGTGTTTTATCATATTTTACATTGTCAATTACCGGTAATAGACGCGGGTAAAATGAAAGATCAGGGTTTGTCAAATGAAAGATCTGAATTTCTCGTTAAATTTGGTGAAAAAGGCATGAATGATATAAACAAGAAACATATCAGAATGTTTTGATTTTTTCAAAAAATCTTTTTTTCTCCATGAATACACATACAATTCTTACTAAAATGAGAGTACATGCTTTACAGTATCTTACAGTACAGTACTTTATAATTTGTATTCTGAAGCGATAAATAGTTTCGTGCATTTTCATGTACAAAGTGATCCCAAATATTTCTATTTTTCTTTAATTTTTTATCTGCCCCCTAATTGCCTTGCTTATTAGATGGATGTTAATAAATATGATGTCAAACATAATCCTTCTAATTCTGAAGTTCTAGAAAAATCCGACAAGTATACTTTTAAACATTTGACAAAATGTCAAAAATTGAAAGTATTCAAATACTTATTGGTATATAGTGTATATAAAGTTAATTTTAGATACTTATATTTCTGTTAAAAAAATCCCATTGTGTTACATCTTTATCTAAAACAAAATATAGAAACACAAAAAGTATTTTACGGTTCAATAAATAAGATATCATAAATTGCATTTAGTGATCTAAAATAAAAGATAACCGATTTTATTAGACGTTTTATTATATTTTAATTGTGCTAATATATTCCCATTGTGTTCAAACATTACTTGTTCCCATTGTATTACATCTTTATCTAAAACAAAACATAGAAACACAAAAAGTATTTTACGGTTCAATAAATAAGATATTATAAATTGCATTTAGTGATCTATAATAAAAGATAACAGATTTTATTTGACGTTTTATTACATTTTACTTGTTCGAATATATTTTATTCATTTTCGTTCTGAAATGACAAATACCACCTAATTCATTATTTTTTTTTGTTGCTGTTGTTTTCTTTATTTAAACTTAGGAAATAAGAATAAAATCTTAGATATTACATGGAAATTCAAACACTGTCCTTTGTTTATGAGTGATTTGTACTATAAATTCATTTTAATACCTTTCTTTACATTTTAAAAGAGAATTACACTATTTAAACATAAATAAAACAAATGTTTAAAAAAATGTGTAATGTAGTGTTTGGTAGAAAAGGTATACTTAAGTAAACATCTTTAAATGGTTATAAAAGCGCCCAGAGGAATAATTTAGATACAAAACACGCTTTTTTATTTTATAAAAGAAGGACTTCATTAAAATCATACATGTACTAAGATAGTTATAAATACATTAAAGTTATTTTCTATTGAAATACTTACGGCACTGTTATGTGATCTTGAATAAATTATTCATCGAAATGATAAATGATAGCATTGTTGTTTTATGTTCTTAGAGATTTTTTCTAAAATACAATATCTGTTTAAGTTCTGAAATTACAAAATACTTCCTGAATTTCATTTTATATCTTATTCTTATTATAATGTCCCCAATAAAAATAAGTCTTGGGAATGTATTTGCAGATGAATACTTTAATTCAACTTTATACTATATAACTTTAAAATCTGCATTTAAGAGTTCGTCTTACGTTAAATAAGGCCGTATTAAATAAAACGTAGATAATATATATTTATATATAATTCTAATTATAAACTATTATATATTGTTTGGATTGTACGAAAGAAGTGTCTCATCACTCGATGTCTACTTTTCGAGTATCTAAATCGTAAGTTGTGGAGAAGAAGAATACTTTTAAAACTATCTCCTTTGTAAAATAGCGGAAAAAATGGAGAAATATTCATTCAAACGTATGGGTACTAAGAGATCTTTTTAATACTTAATTCTTAAAGTAAAATAAAAGAATAGTGAAAAAGTACGAATTGACATTTAATCAACAATTAGGTAGAATTCGTCGAATGCCAACGAAAGAAAATGCATATGGAGAAACTGTTTCACAGATTTATAATAAACTTACTAAATTACTTACAATGAAAACTGCACTTAACTCACTGCGTTTTACTCTTAAACAAATGACATTCAATCTAAAATTTACAAAATACTTTTTCTATTAATATCAGTTTTTGAAAAAAAAAATTTAATTAAAATTTAATCGTACATGTAAACAGTAAAAGATAACGAATATAGGGGAGAGCGGGGCACGTTGACCATAGGGGTAGGTTGGCCAAATTGATTTAATTTTCAAACCAGTCACCAGATGTTGCCACAAGTACAGAAGCATGTTAGAAAACCTGTTCCCCTACCCATCCAGGAGTTTCAGTAGTCTTAACAAAAGCAAACTAAGAACAACGATGATTTTTCACTTTCGTCGATCTCGAAGTAAATTTTCGTTAGTATGCAGAAAGCTTTAATGCTTGGAGAGATACTTCATAAGAAAAAAGGTGAGTAATATTTTGAAAGCTTAATTTGTAACGATTACTTTGATGTAACAATAAATATTAAATGTTGTTAAGATATGTGTAGAATAGCAAAATATGTGTAGAATAACTTGCCCGAAATTATATTTGAAACATTGCGACGGTGCAAGATGGCCCACTTACGTTGGGGCAAGTTGGCCCACTCGAAAAATATGTTAATTCAGCTTGTGGTGGTTGGGTGATAACTAATAGACTCCCTATACGCCGGGAGTTGTGAAAACTGCCCTTTCCAATACAATAAATCCAATTAACATAACATGAAGTTTCCAGAAACCTGGAATATGCCATTTCAGTATTAATGTTTTTACTAACTTTGATTTCATGCCTTCGTATGGCAGTGATAGACGAGAGCATTCAAGCACGCACGCCAAAGAGATTAGTGAAGATTCTAATGAAACCCAGGTAATTATGGGTAAGCTTATTTCCGTAGATGTGCCTACCGCATTCTTCTCCTGAGCCATGTAAGATAACTCCAAAACCTGATGACATAAGACCATTCAAAAAGGCAGAGCCAAGGAAGATAAATGCTTCGAATAGAATGAAGAGAACTTCTACAGTCTTCACAAACACCCCTGTCAAATTTCCTATTGAACAACAACAAAACTCAACAGGAGAAAGAAATAGTGCCAAAATCAAAAGTGATATTAAAAGAAGAAATCAGACCAAAAAACGCAAATGAAAGCAATCTGTAAAAAAGGTTTCGTTTCCTTTTGATCCCTAATAGCCTGGATGTAGTGGTCAGAATTGTCAAAAGAGGAAGAAGAAATCTATTAAAAAAGTGACGATGAGGAAGACAAAGACAATATCTGCATACGTTGTCTGAAGGAGTTTAATCAACATATGGCTGGGGAAGAATGGATCCAGTGCGTGAGTTGCAAACGTTGGGCTCATGTGAAATGTGTTCCAAAAGAGGTTAATGGAATATATTTTGAATGCATTCACTGCAATGATCCCTCTCGTTTGTAAACCTAATTTGCAAATAATTTTTGTTTATACATGCATTAAAGTTCCTAAATACTTCTAGTAGTCAACTATTATGAAATTTATTTAACTTCTAAATAAACATAAAAAAGAGAATTATAGGCAAACGTGCCCCACTCAATGGGCCAACCTACTCTGTGCACGGGGTAGGTTGACCCACAAGACATCACCCCATAATTAAATTCATAAAGGTCTTAAAATTTCATATTAATTAAAAATAAGCGTTTTCCCTGACGACACTTGACTCGCTACTCTTGACTGAGTCAGTTGTAAATCTCTGTTCGGAGATTTTCTCCGATTATTGTAAGTGTACTCCCCCTATTACACCATGTTTAAATAAAAAGGTGCTTAACAGTCATTGTGGGGTTTTTTTTCGCTATCTTCACAGCTAGACCTGGACTACTACACTTTACTACGTTTCTTCTAGGTGTTCTAACAAAATAGCTGCTACTACAAAACGATACTACACTAGGTATCGTAAAAAAATACTAGATTAACACAATTTAGGTATTGAAAAGAATGAAATAAAAAAACTGGGCCAACAGGTCCCGGCCTCCCCTATCTTATTATAATAAAGTTACCAATTAAAGCTCTTATGCTAGTGTTTCTACATGAAAAAAAATAATAAAAGCAAATCTGACTCAATCTCACTTTGACTCAATCATAGATATATTATCAGTGAAATCTAAACTTTACGTCCTTTTCATCATATAAAAATTTGCATATGCGACTTTCAAATCTGTATTCACCATTTCAAAAAATTGGTAATTTAATTTCATCATTTTAATTCAAAACTTAAAGCCTTGATGCTGTTAGTTGAAAAGGATATAAAATTTTTTATATTCTTATAAGTATAAATTAAATTTTGTAAATAAAACCAAAATTCACAGGATTTTATAGAAGATGATATTATTGGCACATTATGTACTCTAATTCCAAGTTTTTCTCTGTTAATCAGAAAATGGCAACATGAAGATACAGTAATATTTTCCCCTTTTTTCCTTTGCTTTTAATAGACATGGAGTACTTCTGTTGCCACAATTAGAAAAAAAAGATATTAAAAACTGTGATAATATTAATAATAATAACATTTCAAAACTAACTTAAGATACAGGTTTGACATAAATTGCATGTAAAAGTACATTTTTGTCCCTGTATTACAGTGTAAAAATTGAATATGTGCAATGTTTAGAAGCTTAAAAATTTGGAGTATCAAAACATGCAAAACCGAAATTATATTTCAAATTTCAAAGTGTTACCAATTGCAAAATGACGTATGCGTTACTCACAGATAAGTTTGGCCGTTCTAATATAGGTAAAAAGTGCAACTATAAAAAAATGCACTTGCATCGTTTATTAAAAATTTATGATTCTTCTGAAAATTATGATTCTTCATTGTATTTTAGAAATTATGAGAGACGCACTGGAGATTGCTTTGAAGTGTTCAATATCTATTAAACAGATGGATTAGTGTTTTATGTTTTTATAATGTTAAAGGTTGAAAAACGTACTGCTAGTTTTAATCCACCGTATCTCAATGACATAAAAGCATATTAAAGTAAAATGTAAGCGATATTTTTTTATATTAAATACGTATATTTGTGTATAATTGTAACTATGCACTAATTTGTATTCTTTGACATTGTAATAGCATTTCATCTCTAGATGTATGTATTTCGAGTTTGTGAAAGTATTGTTTAATATCTGTACACTAGAAGATAGCCCGTCAAAATGACGTGTTTGCATTTTTAAAGGATAATAAAAAATTACAACAACTGTGGTCAATCATAGCCACTTTAGGCTGAAACAATTTTGATAAATACAGCGATTAAACTTGGAAAAGGAAAAATCTAAAAAAAAAAAAAAAAAAAAAAAAAAGAAAAAAAGAAAGAAAGAAAGAAAGAAAGAAAGAAAAAGAAAGAAAGAAAGAAAATTTCAACAGAAATCTGTATTTAAAACTATAGCAAAACTATCTGGTAGATGGGGGTGGGGATTATAATGAAATTTAAAACGCACCCGCTGTTTGCTTAAATAAAAAGTTTTAATTAAATAGTGTTTTTGAAATCGTGAAAAGATTTCAAAGCTAAGTAAAATGTAGTGACGTCATTTACAGCTCCCACTGTAAATCTGACCATTGAGAACGCTCTATTACGACTATGGAACGGTTTCATTGGTCAGAAAATAGATTGCCTTTAAAATCGGAAGTAACTTTTCACAATGTTTTTTGTAGATTTGAAATTCGCAAGAGTCATTCACGGCTGTAAAGAAAAAAAATTAAAGCAACCCGAATATAAAAATTTTAACAATATTGCATTTAAAACGCACCTTCGCTTTCCTTTAATAAAAACTTTTAATTAAATATACACTGTAAAAAATTTGACTCATTTGCTACAGCATCACTCCACCGCTTTTATAGAAAACGGTTACTTTACTGTGTTATGGAGCATTCTCATTGGTCATAAAAGAGATATTCTATAAAAGCTCTAGAGTGCCGCTGCAGCAAATGGATAAAATTTTTAACAGTGTACTTTTTGAAATCGTGGAAAGATTTCAAAGTGAAGTAAAATGTAGTGACGTCATTTACAGCTCCCTCTGTAAATCTGACCAATGAGAACGCTCCATTACGACTATGAAACGTTTTCATTGGTGAATGAGTTTCTTTTTCTCGTGGATGGGTTGACCCCGGAATTGTTAAACACGGAGGGGTTTTATATATATAATTTTGCTTTCTTCCAGTTATAGTATTGACGAAATATTACTGAATATCTCTTAAATTTTAAATCAAATAATCAGACTCTTTAACTTAGTACAGAGATTGACTCTAAAGATTACTCTCTTTTCGAATCAAGCGAAAGACAAACATGAAATCTTTAATTATTCTTGCCACAAACTTCATATACATTCCCAGTTAATAACTCATATTTTATTGGTACATAGAAAAACTACGATTTTAAATATTCGGCGTTATATTATATGTCGTAGCATGTATCAGTGACCCCTCTATAATCACAAATGATATGAGTTAATGTTTTGAACTTATTACTTTAAGGGAAAAAAAAACATTATGCCAATAACAATGTTCGTTTTTTAAGATTAACAGTCACTTTTGAAACAATATTAAATTTATGAGCTAAACGTTGTAACAAATGAGCAATAAACGAGTAAATAATATAAAGTGAGTAACATTTATTCGTACAAGTAACTACATATCCATCCTCTTTGAAAAAAAGAACGCAAATAATAATATTAAGTATGTGTAGTTATTTTTCAAGATATGTTCTACGTGAAAATCTGTAGCCAATAACTAATTACTAAATCCCTAATAGCTGGCATAGAGGAAAATTTTATTTCTATAAATTCCTTTCAATGGAGCGTTAGATTCATGACTTTAATATAAGAATTTTTAACGACGGTAACTTTTTTCAAATAATTTAATCTTTTAAAGGTGTTGGAAATGAATCTTAATCCAATAGGTGATACAAATCGTCTTTAGATGTGAATATAAATGTAAGCTAGTAATAGGAAAATATAAAGAAATTTAAAACGAATTAGGTAGAAATATACATAAATTATCGGGTTGATATTTTAAGTATTTACTTGTATACATTGATACTCATCGAATCTTTTATCAAACAAGTCAAATCCTTTATCAAGTTTTAATTAACACCTTACATTTTTATAATCCCAAGGAGCATAAAAAGGATTCACAATCATTGTAGACTAAATTCATAAAAAAGACTGTTTATAAAGAATGTGCATCAATTCTATTTATGTTCTTCTGGATTAAATGAAGTATTTTTATGATATATGATATCTGTACAAACTCTTGACTCTCTGTGGAAATGAATAAAAGACATTTAATGCACTTTCTAAATAATCTATCCTTTTTTTTTTTTTTTTTTTTTTTTTTTTTTATAAATGTACGTATGAAATATGATTGATGTAATATGATTGTGGGTCCTTTATATCTTATTATATAAATCGCACTTAAAATATTGAATTAAATGCTATGATGATAATATTTCTCTGAAAATGTATTTATAAATATGTGTTTCTTTAACATTTAAAAAAATATATATCGTAGTCACACACATACAAAAAAAAAATAATAATACAACGCAATACATTTTTTTCTAGAAATTGTCACAGAAAAAATGTAAATAGACATTCTACTAGAAATTGAGGATTTCCAATTTGTGTTTAAAAAAATTATTTTAGTGGATTTTCTTTACACAAAAATTATAACAAACTCACAAATTTTTAATACGAACTCAGAATTTTGATCTTATCTTTTTCCGTAATAGCTGTAAATTTTACAATAGGATACCGATCGGAAAGATAGTTAATAGACTAATATTGAAATTATAAATGATTTTTATACATACTGCACGAATTTCTTTAAAAAAAAAAAATAGATACAATCAGGATTTCCGTCACAGAATTCTGTTTCCGTTATAAAAAAAGATAAGTTACAATTCGTATAAAAAATGGATTAAAATATCATTACATGTACGGATATTAATGACTACGACTCCAAGAAAAGTAATATAATTAAATCTTCGTACACTGTTAAAAATATTAAGAAGAAATTATCTATATATTTTAAGGCTGTCTGTTTTCTGACTAGTCAGAACACTACATAATCACGTACACATACTTCTCAAAGAGAGGGAATAAAGAATAGAGTCAATAAATAAATGTGCCTTTAAAAACAGAGCTATTTATTCATGTTATATATAAGTGTAGATTTCTTAATAGACTTTATCTTTGTGACATCCAGGCAATTCAACTTTGCGGATCAACTGAAAATTTATTATTCATAGAGTTCAGTAACAATTGGAGATGCATTATACACCCGAAGCGTTTGCAATATGAAAACCAAATATTGTTGAAAATAAGACAAGCAACTGAAACTGGAACTGAATTTATTAGACTATGAAAAGTTTTTAAAATCGTGCCGCAGATGTTTCGGTCGAATTATGAGCTTTTTTAATGTTTCACGTTTGCGATTTCAACTTCCCATCAAACCAACACATTTCTAACAATTTTTCTCTGAACACTGTTGTTTATTTGGAATCAATTTGCGGTTGCTATGTGTAAATTATGCCTGTGGCATCCCCACTGATATAATCTATAATGGTATGAAAATGGTGTCTATCAGAGCACAATATTTGCGCTGAGCGTTTCTCTAATATTGAATAATGCAAGAAATGTTCGTATTCATAGCATTATTGGTGAAGTTAAAGCTAAGGCGAAAATATTATTTTTTATATTATTTTTTTTTTCTTTCTTTTGAACTATTTGGATATTTCAATGGTACTATTTGGATAACAGTATCCAAAAGCAAATTTTACAAATTTTCACAAAGAAAGTTATATAATCATAGATGTTTAGCATAAAACAATGCTTTTTATTATTATATAGTTTATATTTAAAGATAATACCATTTTAAATAAATAGTTCTTTTACTAATACGAGGTAGATCCCGTCGAATTTCGACGAAATAAACTATTTAAGGAGGAGATGTTTCATTGATTTATAATAAATCTACAAAATTAGTTACAATAAAAAAATGCACTTTTATGATAAGTCTAACTCTTCAACAAATGATATTTATCCTAAAGTAAAAATTTAACGTAAACGAAATAATATTTCTATAAAACTCAGTTGTAGTAAGTGTTAAAATTTAACTTCAATCATACATATAAGCATTAAAAAATAATAAAGATCCGTTATTATGATAAAGTTATCAATTAAGGCTCTTATGACAGAATTCCAAAATGCAAAAAAGCAAAATTCTTTCCACTTTCGACTCATAGAATTTTTTTAGGCAGTGAAATCTAAACCCGACATTATTTTCACATATCCAAATTTGCATATGCTCCTTTCACATCTTTATTGACCTGTTTTTTTAAAAATGGTATTTTAATTTGAACATTTTGATTCAAAACTTGAAGTCTTTATGCTGTTAACTGAAACAAATTCTAAACTATTTATATTCTCTTAAGAGTAAATGAAATCAAAACCCATCGGGTTTCATAACAGAAGGTAGACACAGCTTGCATTTAAATCATAATTTTTTCCTTTTTTAATGATAAAATGGCAACATAAAGATACAGTAATGATTTTTTTCCTTTTCTCTATTCTTTTCATAGAAAAGGAGTAATTCTGTTGCCACATTTAGAAAAAAAGGTTTTGAAAACTACAAAAAAATTAATATTTCAAAATTAAATTAAGTTATAGTTTTCAAAAAAACTGCATTTAAAAGTACATTTTTAACGACGACGGTATAAAAAATTTAAATTATGCGATTTTTAAAAATTTTAAAATTTGCAATCGTAAAAATTGCAAATCCGAAATTTCATTTGAATTTGAAAATGTTCTCATTCGCAAAATGACATATGCGTTACGCACAGATGCATTTGGCCTTTACAATATATATATATATATATATATATATATATATATATGTATATATATAATTCATTCGATTTCTGTCAAAGCAGGTTTAGAAAAAAAAAGTACTAGGATTTTATTTTCAAGTATTTAAGCTATATAGGTTTTTAAATGAATTAAAAAGAAAAAAATCGTAAATTGCACATTTGCAAAAATACATTTTAAAATAGCAAAAGTTTTATTAAGGTTCAATTCATAAATAGTTATGTGTCTGAAAAGTTTTCTATTAAGTGCAAATATTTTTAATGTAATGAATACCTTTCAGTTTTTCGTTATTTTGTTTAATGAAAATTCATAGACATTAGTAACAAAAAATGACTTCAATTAAGTATTTTTTACAATAGCAATCAATTTGAATACGAAGAACAATTCAATAAAATCTAAATATTCTTAATTTTCCTAAGACTTTGTAAAAGGTTTAAGTCTCTTGATTATTCGTCAAAGTTTTGAATGTCTTAAAAGAATATGTACTTATAAAAATTCATTTTATCACTAACTCATCGAAATTCTTTTTGTACCTATGCGATTAGAAAAATAATTGCTTCACTTTGAACTTTCTCAGCATTACTATTCTGATTATTACAAGTACCTTGAAAAATGTTAATTTCTTTGAAAATCATATTTCTACTACCGATTTCTTTTTAAGTATGCATCTGCCTTCGGTATACTTTTCAGGAATTACATGAAATTTTAAACTTGTGTTTTTAGTTAAAAATGAAATAAATCCATAAATTCATATACATTTTAATGATAGCTTAATGCAATTTTCTAATTTTTGAAATATTTAGTAAAATGTTTGAATAGAATCAAGCTTATGCCTAACTTCTTATGATACAATCTATTCAATATATCTTTTTTTTAAAACAACGTATCAGAAAAATTGCACTTCTGTATTGTGAAGAAAAATCTTTGCACAACCTTTGAAATTTACTTTCAAATTTTGTTTAGAAAACAAGTCTTTATCTATGTGTCTTTTTTTTGATAAACATAGCCGCTAAATAAGGATATAAAAACTTACAAGCTATTATTTAGTTCATAAAAAATCAATAGATGAGCAAAACCTTCTTACGAAATTTGCTTTTAATATCTTAAAAACTATTGAAAATGATATTTCTTGCAAAAGTTCATAATGAAAAACGTAAATTAAAATTTTCATATAGCACAAGAAATTATGCACAATTCTTAAAAATTTCAAATAGATCAGAAATGCAGATGCTTATAAATTTGTGTATATATTATTGTCTGAGCGAAGCGAAGTCTTTATACTCAGAGATACGTAACGATATTAAAATTCAAAAAAATTCTTTCGTCAAGCAAATCTCAAAAAGTACTTGTCGGATTTCGATTCTGTTTGTACCAGAAGGTACCTATGAATGTAATCTGGTGAATACACCTACTTTTAAAAATTAATTCCAAATAGTTTAAAAGTTATATTAAAAAAAACTGATAAAAAAGCACAATTTATTTGCATACGTCAAAGAAATTTCTTGTGCGTGATTTTCACTGGCTGGATATTTTCGTAGGTAACCGAATCAGTACATGGAGTAAATAGTAATCATTTACGCACTCAGAAATTTTGAATGCAATAAAACATTTTAAAATTTAATCATGCAGAAAAATAAAACTGTTATTTTTTTATATTTAAAAAAAAAGTCATAAAAACTTTGATTTTGAGATTTTGTGATAATCTCTTAATAGCATTTTTTGATCGCTAAAAGAATGTTTTATATATTTCGAGTGTGAAAATTAGAAACAATTAGGTTTTTAAATAAAAAGTTTCTTTATGACATCATTTTCCCTTTATGTTTATTTTTATTGCATGTTTTCCAACTTATATTTTGTTTGTGTGTGGAAGTCAATTCTGGTCACTAATTTTTCGGCACGGATACCACAAGCGCATCAGATTTGGCGCATTTTTTTTCAAAGCCCATTTAGCGAAAACTCCGTTTTCAAATACACATTTTTAAATTATTTTCTATTTTCAAAAAGAACTTACAGTAAATAAAATAATCATAATAATTAATAACTATAAAAAGAAATATTTTATATAATTAAAAAAAAAGGAAATGAAAGTAAATAAAGATTTTATGAGTAAATAAACAAATAATAAATAAATAAAGCCGGGTTACCATCTCAGGTAAAATAATGCCATTTTGACGCCAATTATGTACCTTGGTGCATTTGTGACATCTTTTCCCATTTTTCATCCATTTCCTGTTGACATACAACTTTGAAATTTGGAATATGTATGCATACCTGGGAGCAATACTGGAATTAGACATAGATTTTTTTTTTAATTCAATCCAAAAAGGGGCAATGGGGGCTATTTTTTAAAGATTTAATACAATTTATACTGCATAAAGGAGGCACTTACCTATTTTTATATACAAGAAGAAGTAAGTGGTATGTAAAATCAATTATAGTATAAAAAAATAAAATACTTGAGATAATATACTAGAGATATAAGCACCGGGTTTGGAGAGATTTTTTATGCCAACTAGGCGAAAACATCCTTTTGATTACCTGATACATATAGCATGCTATAATAACACGTTATTTATTTATTTCAAAATGAAAAAAAAAGGAATGAACGAAACATTTTCTGTTATTAAAAAAAAGAAATAAAAATCAATAAATGATAATATTTTTAGAACAAACAATTTATTATAACATTTATATGATAACCAGCATGTTAGGTAACTGAACGCCATTTTGGCACCAAATAGGTACCTCGGTGTGTATAGGGCATATATGAGCCATATTTATTTGTAAAACTGAGCATGAACGTTTACCAAGTGTGTTTTCATAGTCGCTTATATCTTTTTGCAACATAGCGCACCTTTCGAAACCAAAACTGCACAAAAAAAAAAAAAAAAAAAAAAAAAAAAACAATATTTGCAAGGTTTTTTTTTTTTTTTTTTTTTTTTTTTTATGTAATGCACATTTTGTAATCAGTAGGCTCGATAATCAGAGATGATAAAAGATGATATTTCATACGACGTTTTTTTTGGATTCGTCGTTTTTCCATATTTGATAGCATGCGTCGATTCGTTTTGTAAATTTTTTTTGTAATTTTCTTCTTTATTATCAGCGACATTTAGATTTCCTATGTAAATAAAAATTCTTCTAAATACAAATACTTTTGTTAAAATAAATAAATAAAGGAAATGCGGACATATATTGCTCAAAACACAAAATTTTTCTTATTGAGTTATAATAAAAATCCGTAAAAACATAATTTTTATGATAATAAAAAGGTGACTTGTGTAATAACAGAGTCATATATTATGTATGTTATGTATTAGGTGTGAATATTTCTCCACCATTTATAAATAATAATAATAATAAAATAAAATGCGGACAGACCAAAGTCTATATTTGACTGAAAACAACAACCATTTTCTAAATGCTTTAACAAAATGGCCAATGAAAAGTGATATTTCAAAAGTATTATGAAATTAGTTAAAAACTATTTATTTTAAACTAAATGAATAAAAGATTTATATTTTTAATGAAATAAATGGGATTTGAAAAATTATTGGAAATTTATCACCGTAGATGTATCAATGTTATAATCAGTGCCTTGTATGCAAAATGGAACAATTAGCAATACTTTTTGTACCCGAAAAATGGTCTTTGCTTTTTTTAAGGTTAAAAAGTAGATTACGAAGTATTCCTATACAGAGATGCCAAGCCCCCGCTTATTGCACAGCAGAATTTTCTTATAGGAAAAGTTATTTTTTAAATCCGCAGAATGTTCCAATTTAATAAAACATTTTCTGTATTAAAATACCGGTATCCAAAATGCCGGAGACTTGGCAGCTCTGCCTATAACATTTAAATTAATCACGGTACTTTTTTTAATCGGATTCAAATTTAGTGAAAACAACGTTTTTTGGCCAAAAGCAACTTTTTTCCACATGTGTAACTACGATACAATTCCTTGATGCTGAAATAAAATGTTTTGACTTATGCTATTATTGCTTCCTCTTATTTATTTATTTGAATTTTAAATAAGATGGCTCAAAAACGTTTTTTTTTTTTTTTTTTTTTTTTTTTCTTTTTTTTTTAACGTACGGAAAAAATGCATTTCGAAATGCATGCGAAAAGAACAATATTTAGCGATATATTACCCGCGTTTGGCTAAGTGTCTTACTACCTTGTATTTAATACTCTTCAATATACTTCGCTGTTATATGGACTTAGGCGCTTTTATAAAAAGTTTGACGTAATTCGGACTTAAGAAAGTGAGTTTTTTACTGAATAATACAAATAAATGAAAAATGAATACTAAGAAATACTAATAAAAGAAAAATGAAGCATTATATTGATCTATGTATATTTAAAAATGCATCTGCTAGCACTAATTAGATAATTTATGTGTATATAATAGGAGATAAATGGCTTTTGATTCTGTATTTCTATGCTATAAAGCATTAATGTTTGTGTGTTTTTCGTTATCATTGGGAGTACCTAGCCGATTAAAAAAATAATGTGGGCAAAAAATGTTGGTAACCATCTTTGCTGCAAAATATACTATATTTTGAGTAGGAATAATAATCACCATCAATGCACGAGCAAAAAAAGTTCTAAAATTGAGAAATCTTTGATGCTAATATGACTAAAATTTTAAAATCTTTTTTTATTTATTTATTTTTTTTTTTTTTGTGGCAAATTTTAAGATATAATATTCTCGTTATGAACGATTTCTAAAACATTCGATAATTTAATTTCACAAATTAAACATTTTTTTTTCTAGAAAATGTTTTGAACCCAATTTATTGAGAATATTGCAATTTCTAGGATACTGTTGGGGTCAGAAACTATAACTTTGGCATCACAGTAACTTATAAGATGTAAGTGCTCGTTTAGGACAAATTTTTAAAAAAAGGATTCCTTAACTCTTATCGACAACCTCATTTCATCCATGGAAAACTGATATTCAACATTATAAACTATTCGGGCGGATTTCACACCATATAAATACACTCTTCTCTTCAAACATAATAGTTTATGTTATTTATAGATTCTCAAATCGATGCGAAGCTTCTGTTTATGCTCATGACATCATTTCAAAGAGTTATATTTCCAATATAGGAAAATTTGGTGTTTTATTTTCTGTATTACTTTTAACATTTTGATATTTCCAATTTTATATCTATGCATGGTTTGCTTTTCTTTTATAAAAGTAGTATATGCAACTTTATATATAAGATTTTGTAATTCTATGATTCAATATGCTTATTTTCAACATATTTTATCACAATGAATTACCAATTAGGTAACATCTCATTTTCTTTACTTATCGCAAGTTATTAAATGTGTATTCTCAGCAATATCGCTCAGACTAATCCCTCTGAGGGAAGTCCTAGTATATTATTTATTATTGCATAAAAAATACATTTATATTTTCATGTGTCTTTTTAAGTGGTCACTTTCAGTTTCATAAAGTTTTTCCCAGTATATATTTTGTGATGTAGATTTGCTATTAATGATTTCTGAAGCGAAAGTAGGGCATTTTTCGAACATTAAATACTTAAAATTTAATAAAAGACGATAATAATAAACGAAAATTTTCGAAAAACACCGGTACGAGGATACGCACATAAGCTAAGTTCCTTTGACAATTAAAAGTTAAAACTTAGGACAATATGATAATAAGTATTATATTTAACTTTATATTTCACTATATAGTACTATATTTTACTTTAAAAATAGAATTTAATAATAAATATCGAAAACTATTAATTTGAAAGCTTCTACAAGCGACTATTTTTCTGTTTTATTCGTACCATTATATTTTTAAATGGATTTCACAGTATATTTCTCTTGCAGATTTTCTCTAAGCGATTCTGAATTGAGCGTCTCTAAGATTTTTGTATTCCAAAATTGGTGCGAAATAGAATTAAAAACAGTTGCCTTTGGTAAAGTGTAGTTAAATTTTTCCCATAAAAATTGCCCATGTAAAGAATGTTTTAGCAAAATAATTTTTTTACGTCGTTCATTCTGATAGTGTGTATGCGGAAAAATGGGATACAGCACACCATTACAGCTTTTTTTAGCACTTGAATCATAAAAAAGGTCATAGTAATGTTTTCCAATTCCGTTCTCCATTTCTTCTTGTCTGTTTCTCGTATCACACACACACACACACACACATATATATATTTATATACATTAATTTTAACATGCAAATTATTGCAATTGCAAGCTGAAGGAAGACACATTCTTGGAAAGAAATGAAATGATTTGACGTTCGAACTTCAGAATGGAATTCGTTTGACTTTGAATTTTTCGTCACTGGTGGACAATAAAATAATGAGCTTATGTAGTAAGTTTGTGGTAGATTATTTTTTGTGGTAGATGGTCCGTTCAGCCGGAAGTGGAACAGTCACTTGCATTTTACTATTGCAATTATATTGGATTTCTTAAATTTAAATTATTTTGTTTTTATAAAGTTAATTATGATTTTATTCATAATACTGTTTGAGAACTTTGTTTTTGACATACGTTTTGAAAAAAACGATTTTTAAAGCCCTTTTTTTAATTTTTGCTTTGTATTTTGTGCAAGGTTTGGTCTCATCATACGAAACTTTCCAATAGTACTTTATAACTGAATAATAGGCATAAAATGTATAAAGCCATTCTGCCCGCTGATGACTAATGGCTTATTCATTAACTGGTGACTTTCATATGTTGTTTTATTTTAGTATTTTAATGTTTATTTATTTTTGAAAAAAATAATTATTCATTATGCACCTGATGCTCTATTAAAAATATTTTCATGCAATTTATGAATACATATATACAGGGTGATTCAGCTCGTCGGTGACAAACTTTAAGGATCGGTAGAGCACACCTAGACGAACATTTTTGAATAGGGAATGCAGGGTCCCTGACGCGATGGTAAGGCGCTAGGCGCTTTCGAAAATTTGGGTGCCGAAATTCGAAACGTCATAAAAACTAGGGAAATGGTTAGATTTTCTTGCTTGTTGCGTCGAAATGATTCTGTTTGTTTAGACTTTCTTCAGTACCAATTTGATAAGCGTATCTCTTAAAACATGGATAGGGGGCGCTGCAGACTTTGGAGAGCTAGACAACAACTTTAAACCCGTTATTTTGATAATTTAACACATGCTCGCCAAAGTTTATACTCTAACTTAAAGTTTGAACCCAAAAGTAGAGCCCTGCAAAAAGCGTAAGAGCCGGAATAAAATGTCAAAGTACAGGGTGGTCGAAACTCGAAGGCTCCTAAGAGATAAACAAACAGATTTCTTGACTTATGGCATGCATTTTCATGATTCTGTTTGCTGGGGCTCGCTGAAACTCAGTTGAACGGTACAAAAAGAAACATTGATAGGGGGCGCTTTGGGCAAAAAACATAATTCGTTGACATTTCGGACGCTAACTGGAAACGGGGCTCTACGATCAGTTAGAAACAAAACAAGAGAGTAATTTACTTATCATAAGAAGCTATTAAAACTGCAGTTTGTTTGTTTTTTTTAACAAACATAGCTGGTTTCAATCATGCACAATGCGCGCAATAAAATTTACATAAGGTGCTTTTTGCTGATTTATGCAAAAGATATCGTACCATATCGATATGCAAAAGATACGTAATGCGTAGACGACAACGCGAGATGACGTAGTTGTATGCGCAGACACGTCTTTTGAACGTGCGGTACCTACTTAAGCTTCGGGTTACTTGTCTGCAGATCGGTAGTAGGATGGAACGGTACACAAACTCTGAATTGGCTGACATGCATTTGGCGTATGGCGCTGCTGGTTGTAATGGACGAGCCGCTCAGCGGTTGTACGCCGAGCGTTACCCCAACAGGCAAATCCCCTGCCATGCCTTCTTCGCTCGAGTACACCAGAGGTTGTCCACAACGGGATCTTTCGACGGAGGCAGGCCTGAACGGGAGCGATCAGTGAGCACCCCCGACAACGAAGAGGCTGTGCTTAACCTGGTTGAGGACAACCCAGGTCTTAGCACGAGAGATATCGCCAGACATGTTGGCATTTCGCAAGCAACTGCGTGGCGCATCTTACGTTCCCGGAATCTGCACCCCTACCACATCCAGCGGGTGCAGTTGCTCAGAGAGCAGGATTTTGGCCCTCGAGTGGAATTCTCAAGATGGTACTTGGCGATGAGATCCAGGGATCCCCGTTTTGTAAACAGCATTTTGTTTACGGACGAGTCCACCTTCAGCCGGTAGGGAATGTGGAACGCCCACAACAGTCATGTGTGGTGTGATGAAAATCCACATGAAACCAGAAGCCGAGCAGCCCAGGAGCGTTTCTCAATAAATGTGTGGGCCGGCATTCTGGGGGATTGCCTCATTGGCCCTTATTTGTTACCTGAACGGCTGACAGGTGGAAATTACCTGATTTTCCTGGATCAAGTGCTGCCGCAGCTTCTGGAGGAGGCGCACGTACCCGAAGGTTCGCGTCGCGAGATGTGGTTCCAGCACGATGGAGCTCCGGCCCATTACACGAACGACGTGCGTCTCCATCTAAACGCAAGGTATGGCCAGCGGTGGATCGGGCGTGGGGGTCCAGTTCACTGGCCTGCCCGATCACCAGACCTCACCTGCTTGGATTTCTTCCTTTGGGGTTACCTGAAGGCCGAGGTATACCATACACCTGTCAGCAGTGCTGAAGAACTTGTGGCGCGCATTGTGGCAGCTGCAGGGCAGATCAGAGATACTCCTGGCATTGTTGGAAACACACACTCCTCAATGCGACGGAGGTGCGAAGCCTGCATCATGCTCCCAAGGTCGAAATTTCGAGCATCTTCTGTAGTGTTATTTTTTGTAAATAAATTTCCAGTATCATTGATGTTTTTGGTCTAAATTTATTCAGAAGTGTTTAGCAGAGGTAGAAAATGTGTTTTCATTATTACTAACTGATCGTAGCGCCCCGTTTCCAGTTAGCGTCCGAAATGTCAACGAATTATGTTTTTTGCCCAAAGCGCCCCCTATCGATGTTTCTTTTTGTACCGTTCAACTGAGTTTCAGAGAGCCCCAGCAAACAGAATCATGAAAATGCATGCCATAAGTCAAGAAATCTGTTTGTTTATCTCTTAGGAGCCTTCGAGTTTCGACCACCCTGTACTTTGACATTTTATTCCGGCTCTTACGCTTTTTGCAGGGCTCTACTTTTGGGTTCAAACTTTAAGTTAGAGTATAAACTTTGGCGAGCATGTGTTAAATTATCAAAATAACGGGCTTAAAGTTGTTGTCTAGCTCTCCAAAGTCTGCAGCGCCCCCTATCCATGTTTTAAGAGATACGCTTATCAAATTGGTACTGAAGAAAGTCTAAACAAACAGAATCATTTCGACGCAACAAGCAAGAAAATCTAACCATTTCCCTAGTTTTTATGACGTTTCGAATTTCGGCACCCAAATTTTCGAAAGCGCCTAGCGCCTTACCATCGCGTCAGGGACCCTACATTCCCTATTCAAAAATGTTCGTCTAGGTGTGCTCTATCGATCCTTAAAGTTTGTCACCGACGAGCTGAATCACCCTGTGTATATATATATATATACATATATATACATTACGGTGTATGCAGCAAATGTCTCATAGAGACGGTCAACCTATTGAGCGCACTCGATACCAACTTTAATTCTCCATCACGATTTTTATTTATTTTATAAATGATGGTGATGGAATGAAATTTTGATGGAAAATTGCACTCCTGGCAGACCGGAGTCAAATTCTGGTCTACCAGCGGAATAGCTCAAGAGCTTTGGTACCTAAGCGCTTGGTTTTTGTTCTAATATCAATCTATGCGATACTTTCTGTAATATTAAATACGCTTTTTCAAAATATGTGTTTCTTAATATCAGCAATTAAGGGTCCGCAGCCGCCCGCTGTCGTACAGGTCGAGAACTCGGCTTTTAGCTGAACAAGGTACAATCAACTTTTCATCTCTTCGAGGTCGATAAAATGAGTACCAAACTTACCTGAGAACGTTATACCGAGGGTCTAGATTTGGGTTGCTACCTAGAAGGGACAAATGCTGCACAAAATCGCGGCACCCCGGATCTAATAAACTGAGATGAGCGCTGTATGCCCATATCTTTCAAAAATCGTAAAAACGCAGTTTTCTTTAATCTGAAATTATTATATGTTAGATAAATCTCTCACACGTTTTTACGTTGCATGTTGCCCATGCATAAAATTTTGTGCCAAAATTCAAACCGAAACAACTGGATCTAATCGAAAAAATATGTATATTTTTAAATCTATTAATATTATAGTGTAAATAAATCGACAAATTAAATTAAATAACATGTTTTATAATGTGGATTATAATTATCTTAGCGATAAAATATTACCTCTCATTTCGAATTCCTCTACAGAATTCAGATTACCTCTCACCAAACCCCTCATTTTGGGTAAATTTTATTTTGTAATAACTAATGTTTAGAGAAATATAAGTATTGATTGGCCAACTTTTTCAGACTCGTGAAGGAAATTTCTAAAAGTAATACTCTCAATTTTCCAAGAATACAATCTTAATTTTTTAATTGAGTGTTTATAAATGGCTATATCTATGTATATGTATCTTATTTCTGTATGTGCAGATAATATAATCACAAATTATATTAATAAAAAACATATCATTCCCAAAACTTTAAGATGAAAGCTTTGCAAAATTTTGACTTGAAAAAAAAATGTACTAGAAAAAAAGACGTTTTAGAATATTTCAAACTAAAATCCCATTCGAAATATTCTTAAATAAGTAGTGTATTTTTCTGTCGATCAAGTGTTTGAACAACTGTGGTATTAGTACATCTTATTTAAATATTAGCCAGTTAAAAATAAGAAACTTTAAAAAATATATTAATAAATTCTAACTTTATTAAATTATAAGTTAATCTTTAATAAGTTATTCTTTATTAAGTTATTCTTTAAATCTTGAAAATAAATTGCGTTTAGAGGTTTTTAACGTTAAAAGATTTTTTTCCAAAATCTTCAACGACTTAAAAGAAGTCATTGTACATTTTTGTTCGTGATTAAAGCATTTTTTTGTTGATTGAAAAATACTTCATTTTTTTTTATAACTTGCAAACTGATTGTTTAGCTATTTTGTAGAAAAAGTACTACACTGAAAGGAACTATGTTAATTGTCATTTTAATTCAGAAATGAAAGACACTGTAAAGTATTTTCATGAAATCATTTGCATTTTATTTTAAAACTTAGACTGAATAAATGATCAGCTGCATGTTATTTGATGGAATATAACTTTTAAAGATACTCGCTCTACAAATACTACCAAACTAGAAAACAATTTTTTAAAAATATGCAAAATGAAGAATACAGAATCTGAACATATTTGAAAGAATAAAATATGCGTAAAAAGTGCGTAAAAATGTTACATATTATATATAATAAATACTTTAACAAGTGTGATTTTCATAAAGTTGCGATCAATTTGCCATCTATTAAGCATTTCAGAATTATGTGTACTTCTTGATATTGGTGAAATGAATCGTTTAAATTTTCCTCCAGATCAATAATACTTTTTCTTTCATATTATGAAATTATCTGAAAATATTTCTTAAAATTTTGTAGATTTATCCTCTTCAGTACTGATGTCACCTGGAGGCGGTACTAAATATCACCCTTTAAATTATTTTAAATTCTTCAAGAATTGTTAAAAATACATCTAGATTTCTAAAAAAGATGTGAGCTTCTTAGAGTCATCTATATATACACTGATGCGTCTCTGGATATGTTTTATAATAATTTTAAACTGGTTTTTGTCGTGTCACATTAAATTTGTCTCAGGAATGAGTAGATTAAATGCTTGTACATTTTATAAGAAAAAAACTCTTTTTTTATTTGAAACATGATATTTACTAATCGGTATTAGCTATCACCAACCTTTTATTTCGTACTAATTTCTTTAAGAGAATGTTAACCTCTTCTATCTCTATGTTCTCATATGTGATACCGCACACCTTTCCCCACTTAATTTAATTTATGGTATTTTAAAGAAGTTTTTTCACTTCAATTAGATATAGGTTACCAAAATATCATTAACCCCTTGGAACGGCGAGACATATGCGTGCCTTAAAAAGGCTTTAGAATCCTTGTGTATCCCACCAGTAAAATTTTATTGTAAAATTTGCCTTAGGTAATCGAAGCATTTTCTCGATTTGATAAAGCACAAATTTCTGGTTTTAAAAACCGGTGACAAAACATTAAATATTTCATAATAGGGTCCTGTCACGAAGGAGTTAAAAAAAACCAGTTGATTGTATGTAAAAGTTAACAAATAATTCTAAGAAACTCTGGAAAAGCTACCTTAAAACCAAAACACAAAAAAACTACATCTTGTTCCTTTTTTAATTAACTGTTACTTCCTTAATTTGCGCCATGTTTCTGAACTAATTCTTCTAAAACCCCAAATGTTCAATAACAAGTTCAAAATTTATCACTTTTTTCATCACGAAAATTCTTAATTTGGAACAGCATTACAAAACTAATGTTTATTTCCTTTTCAAAATCAAACAACCATGAAAAGTTTGAAATTTCTATCAACAAACTTTTTCAAAAAATCTGCATCAAGCTGTGTTATATTATTTTACCGGAAATGAGTTTTTAAAGCTGCTTATAAAAGTTCTGTATAAGATGTTTGATGTTTTCAAATTGCATACAGGTATCTTTGCGATTATGAGTATTTTCAAAAGACATATGACATTTCTTAAAGTTTTAATGTATTTCATTAGTCTCCAAGACATTTTTATCTTCTTGTTAAAGCATTCTGAATTTGAAAAAATAAAGTTTAGGATGCACATTAAAATCTTCGCGATTCACATGCATTTAAGTGTTTTCAGTGAATCAAGTAATATTTAAAACTTGAACAATTTAGCAGTATACTTATAAATAAATAAATGCTTCATATTTCGCTTTTGTTATATTTATATATATATATATAAGGTACCTGCACCCAATATGGACACCCTAAGGAAAATGTATTTTTTTCACCCCCATCTATAAGTCATAGAACTCCAAAAATATGTGACCACTATCCTTGGACTATTGACTATCATTATTAAAATTAGCGACCTTGTAATTGTTCTGGTTTAATTTAAATGATAAAAACAAGAAAATGATTACAAGTGTCCACATAAGGAAATACCTGTCCCTATTATGGACAGGTGTTTCCATATTCACTTTCTACACAGTGTGTATGGAAGAGCCACTTTTCAAAGGGATTTTAGAGGACAGAGAATAAAAAAAATGTATCTTAAAGTATTCGGAAATGAAGGGGGGCAGTAAATTTCTTCAGAACATACATTTTAGAAAGGGCGGGGATCATTCTCGGTTTTTACCCTTCGAAGACTTATACAAAGCCCCTTAGTTACTAGTAAATATTATGAAATATTATTGTTGGTTTTGCTTAGCTTTATTGCATCTGTCTGCGAATTTACATCTGTTATTACTATGTACTGACAGCATGGACAAATAGAAACTTTTTCACCATGGCCAGTAAGTCCCACATAATCCTCATGAACATATCTGCCACATGCGATGCATGGCCGCATTTTTGAAAAAGCATCAATACTGCAAAAGAAGCAATGCCAGCTCTCCTTTGTTGAGGAAATCATACCATTGGTACCTACGATTTCACCAACATATATCCTACTGGGGGGGGTCGTTTTATTTTTCTACAAGGGTTTTTTTGGTGGAAGGTTTTTGGGAAATTGTTCAAATGGCATCTTGTCGAACAAAGATTTTACCACATTGATGCCTTTTCATTTTATTGCTTGGCAACGTTGAATTTTCTTCTTTCTTACAGTTGTAGTCGATGGGGACATGAGCTGTCCATACTGGGAACCGGGAAGAGTTTTACTAAATCTTGTAACAAATGAATAAGGAAAATATTTTTAAGCAAAATATGCAATAGCAATCGAAAATATGTTTTATTAGCTTTCTGAAATACTCCACTTTTCAACATTTATAGTAATTTTATTATAGCTAATAAGAATTTAAATTTACAAGTAATTAAGATCAGCACATCTCGAAACAACAAGTTATATATAAGGTATTTGTACCCTATACGGACAGGGCTTTTATATGGACACCAATAATATTTTTAAAGGCAATAATTTTGATCGAGAGATGGTTCAACATTTTCGCGAAGAAAAGCAGTTGAAAAGATAATTAAGGCTGGAAAGAGTGAAAAAGCACGTTGTTCGCCATTTAGGAGAAAATTTGTTGTTTCGAGATGTGCAGATCTTAATTACTTGTAAGCTTAAATTCTTATTAGATATGATAAAATTACATTAAATGTTGAAAAATGGAGTATTTTAGAGAGCTAATAAAACATATTTTCGATTGCTATTGTATATTTTGCTTAAAAATATTTTTCTTATTCATTTGTTACAAGATTCAGTAAAACTACGCCCGGTTCCCAATATGGACAGCTTATGTCCCCTTCGACTACAACTGTAAGAATGAAGAAAAATCAACGTTGCCAAGCAATAAATCGAAAAGACATCAAAGTGGTAAAACCTTTGTTCAACAAGATACGATTTGAACAATCACCCAAAAAACCCTCCCCCCAAAAACCCTTGCAGGAAAATAAGAAGAAGCCTTCTCCCCCCAGTAGGATATCTGTTGGCAAAATCGTAGTTATCAATGGTATGACTTCCTCAACAAAGGAGTGCTGGTACTGCTTCTTTTGCAGTATTGATGCTTTTTCAAACATGCGGCCATGCATCACATGTGGCAGATCTGTTCATGAGGATTATATGGGACTTACTGTTCATGGTGAAAAAGTTTCTATTTGTCCATGCTGTCAGGACTAATAACAGATGTAAATTTGCAGACAGATGTAATAAAGCTAAGCAAAACCAACAATATTACTTCATAATATTTACTAGTAACTAGGGGGCTTTGCATGGGTCAGCGAAGGGTAAAAACCGAGAATGACTCCACCCGCCTTTCAAAAATGCATGTTCTGAAAATATTTACTGTCCCCCCCTCCTCTTCCGAATACTTCAAGATACATTTTTTATTCCCTCTCTTCTAAAATCCCTTGGAAAAGGGGATCTTCCATACACACTGAGTAGAAATTGAACAAGGAAACACCTGTCCATAATAGGAGTAGGTATTTCCTTATATGGACACTTGTAATCATTTTTTTTGTTTTTATCATTTAAATTAAACCTGAACAATTACAAGGTCGCAAATTTTAATAATGATAGTCAATAGTCCAAAGATAGTGGTCACATATTTTTAGAGTCCTATGAATTATAGATGGGCGTGAAAAAAATACATTTTCCTTAGGGTGTCCATAATGGGTACAGGTACCTTATATATATATATATATATATATATATATATATATATACATATATATATATATATATATATATATATATATATATATATATATATATATATATATATATATATATATATATATATATATATATATATATTTCAATCATTTCAAGAAGAATTGAAAAAAAAATTCGTCAAAAAATGTTGACTTCCATTTATTGATAAATTATATATTTTAATAAATCCTGAACATGGTACAATGATGTTTAGAAAATGTTTGTCCGACACTTATTAACTCTGTCACTCTGTGAGATTGTATATGTCAAAAATTTGGACGCGCTCTACCTCAAAAACTGATGCATGGAATTTCACATAATTTTGGATTCTATTAGACCTTGATATAATCTGGAGCTGGTAAGTTATTGATGTATATCACTCAACTGATGCTATCCTGCATTATTCTCAATTGCCTATAAGTTGTAAATCAAGAATTAATGCAGATTTAATATATATATATATATATATATATATTAAATTCACTTAAACCTGAATCTAACTTAGTGTTCTTGTTGTACATCGCACAAAATATGGCGCGGCTATGCTGCATTATTCATCAATATCACAATTGCTATATCTCAAAATTTAATACATGAATTCTTATCAAACTTCAGATTTAGCTACTATTTGACATAGAATAGTGTTGTAAAATTCCTGGTGTAAATCGTTTTTTAAATGGCGGTGCTATTCTGCATTTTCCACGATTTCTATTTAGCAGCATCTGAAGCGTAAATGCATGGATTTTCATCAAATTTCACTTTCAGCTAGTACGTGATGAAAACTGATTCTGATAATTTTTTGAGTACATCATCCAACAGGTGGCGCTGTTATACAGAGATCTTTAAAATTATCTCAATGGCTTTATATCAGAGACTAATGCATGGATTACCATCAAATTTCGCATGCAGTTAGAAGTTGACATAAAATGTTGCTGACTATGTTTTGGTGTAAATCATCTAACTGGTGGAGCTGCTATGCTGTATTTCTCCGGAAGTATTATTATTTATGAGATGGAAGTATTAACATTTCTTGTACAATGCAGCATAGCAGCGCGACTGATTTGACAGTTTATACCAAATTGAAGTTAGCAATAATTTAGGTTTACTTTTAACTGAATATGAAGTTAAAAGAAATCCGTGCATTAGTTTCTGATCTAGATATACTTCAAAATCTTTTTTAAAAATCTGCATAACAGGCCGCACGTTGAGTGATGTTCACGAAATCTAATCAGGTCAAATAAAAACTAAAGTTCAAAGAAATACCAAGCACTAATTCTTGAGATTCAGCTATTGATAAATTATAAAAAATACAGCACAGCAGCGCTACCTGTACTGTTATTTATGTTAAAAACTAAGCAACATAAATCTAAAACAAAGACAAACAGAAAATGAAGTTTGATGAAAATTTGTCAGTTAGTTCTTTAGATAGAGCTATTAAATTTATCATAAAAAAATCAACATGAAAGCACCACCCGTTGAGCAATTTGAACAAAACTATATCAAGGACTATATAAACCTATTGTTTTATTTAAGTCCGTGACGAAGTTTTATATATAGATCTATAGTAAAAAAATGTAAAAAATGTAACATAGCACCGCCACGGATTGAGGGATTCACACTAAAAAGTAATCACATTTAGATTTTATGAAGGTCTAACTGAATAAATTTTAGTAAAATTCCGTCCATTAGTTCTTGGAATAGAGAGCCCACAATTTTTTTTCATATACAAATTTACAAATTAACAGAGTAAAAAAAGAAACAAAAAAATTTACTAGGTGCATAAAAATATACATTCTTCAGAGTATGCGGTACAAAGAATAATTGTTACAAGGCCACACACACACAAAAAAAATCATTACATTATTGTAAAAGATTGGGGATATTTACGGTATACATTTTATAAATTATACTTTATCATGTACAATAAAATTGATATCCGTAGATAAGGATTAATATAAATTACTTCATGTATAGTATTAAGTGCATAGTTTTTCCACGTGTACAAAAGATTCTATTCGAAGTGCTGTATACTAGCGATGATGGCAGGGAATGTATTTTTTATTATGGCATGCTCTTTTAAGTTTATTTATGTTTATTCATATTATGTCGGTATGAAACTATGAATAAGTTGCTTGAAAATCCCTACTTGTCGAGGTTCATTTTCTTCCCTCTCTGAAAGATGTGCAATGTTAATTTTTTTTAAAAATTTTTTAACTTTACTAAATTAGAGATCATATCATAGAGTCATTTCCTCAATTGTTTTTTTCAGGTTTTTTATCTAATAACTTATTCGAATAAAACTGCTTAATAGAATCCACTTTGACGTATTTGAGCTTGCAAGTTTTGTTGAAAATATATGTTCTGGTTTATAATTTTTTAAGACGACAATTTGGGAACTCAAAGCTAATGCAGACGAGAAATTCAAATTTCGTGTCGCACCTTACACTTCAGCCATCGTCAATTACTTTGATTTAATGCATGCTAAAACAAAATACAACTCAACAGAATGATAATACGATTGTAAACGAACAAAATAGCGTAGATAGTGGACAGACAATGACAACAAATTTAAATCCGATTGAGTTTATCAGGAAGATATTTCGAACGACGCATGTATGCCTTTTTTGATTGCCGTTTTAGGGATTTTATTAAATCACTTTTTGAAGGGGAAATTCTCCAAGGTTTTATCGAGAATCTCATCGCACACATAGAAAACAGATATAAATATTATGTTTATATATATATTGATTGAATGAATTATTTGGTATTAAATAATCGAGAGGGTAACACAATATATAAAAAATCCTTTATTCTCTTCAAACAATTTGCTTTTGCCATTTATCGAGACCAAAATTTGTATAAATCACCTGTTTATATTCGTAACATCATTTCAAAAAGTTAAAATTCCAATATAAGATATTTTCGTCTTTTACTTTCTATATTACCTTTAATGTATTGCGCACTTCCAATTTATACACATGCATGGCTGTTTTGCATTGTTTACTTCCAATTTTTTAAGAGCGCATACGAAGTTATATATAATATTTTGTAATTATGGTGCTCTGTTTGCTCATTTTTGGTATTTGAATTTGTAGCAGTATATGGAAAATTAAAGATAGCAACTAAATTTCTTTACTCGTGAGAAGTTACTATTAAATCTATGTTTTCTGTAATATCACCCAGACTAATCCCTCAGAAGGAAGTCCTAGTTATTATAGACAGCAAAATTATTAATAAAAATTTTCTATCACAAATAAAGTTAAATATGTCAATACACAATATTATAACACTGAATGGAATCCAGTAACTTCTGTACATACATAAATGGATTCTGTAGATAGCATTAAACTATTCCCATAATTCCTTCAGAGTCACGACAATTTAATAAAAAAATAATTTTTCAGACCATTTTTTTCTATTAAACTAAAACATTTAATTAGATCGTTTTAAACAGCATTAAAATACCATTTTGAGTTAAAAGCACTCTTTATCATCTATTGAAGTACAGCTGCAAATACATTTCCAAATATATAAAAGATATTTTACTTCCCAAAGGATATTTTCGGTTGACGATTCTCTTTTGATGATGTCAATACAGGTTATAATTAGGATTCCTTGAATTCTTAGTTCTATATCACGAAAAAAAAAAAAATATAGCACAAAGAAATTCGTTAAAAATACTTTATTGGCATTCAATGCTTCATTCAAGATTCTGGCTTACTTTTATTTGACAGACACAGTTAATTAACGTTTAAGATATTTTCATAGCATTTAAGCTAAACAAACATCAATAGTGAGATATCCTACGTAAAAAATATTTTTGAATCAATTGCTTTAATCAAATTGATATTTTGAAATAGCTACCGGTAAATGTAAAGGTTTGTTGTAAAATAAATAAATAAATAAATAAATAAAAACAAAAAAAAATTATAAATATAAACGTATTTGTATGTAGAATTAAAGGAGTATTACGTTTAGAATACAAAAATATAATTAAATTAAAAATTGTTAAAAAATCGAAGATTTTGCCATGGAAGTATGAAAAGAATAAACATACATATTAAATATAATAATTATTAAAATAAATAATTACCGTATGTTTGGGATAAAAGTCTAACTTCAAAAACTGAACTTTTGTAATATATTATATGTTCTTTGAATACAAGAATTCATAAAATGTAATATAGTGTACTATATGCAAAATAGGTCGTCTTTATTTCATATTAAAGAAACAATTTAGTCATTTTATAATATATTAATGTTTATGTGTTTGTTTAATTAAATAATATCAGTTTCTTATTATTTCTGTAAAAAAAAAAAAAAAAAAAAAAAAAAAAAAAAAAAAAAAAACCCTAAGTTGAAATTTTTATTTCATCACTGTGGATTCTAACCTAAATATTATTTGTGCATCTATTCTATCATTATTTAATGGCACTCAAAAATGTCTTTCGTAAATTTCTGGTGAAACGCTTATTTTAATAGATACTGCCCTGTCGAATCCTGAAGAAGATTTGAAAACTAAAAATATTAAAGCCGTGTTTTTACCCTCGAGCGTTACCAGCCTGATTCATCTTATGGACCAGAGGATTATCAGTAAAATTGAGACACGGAAAAATTATGCTCATATATATTTGGAAGAAGACACAGCCTCTTTGATTCTACACAGGAAACAAGTAAGGAAAATCATACGTTAAACGAAGATTATAAAGCACTTTCCAACACTTCATGGAATCTTTAACAAAACCCGGTGCTTAGGAAAATAAGTGTATATAGCCAAATATGTATTATAATATTTTTATTAGCCCTTTTTTGATATTTCTGTTGATATACATACTATATAATGGGAAAATTTAGTTTAGCAAGAAAATGACATGCAGATTGAAATTTCTTTTTCAGCAATTTATGCTAATATTGGAAACATACTTGAATACTTTTGTTCAGCCCTGTAATTTACCTTGTACCTTTATTACACGTCAGTAATAAGCTAAAATTTCTTTAACTAAAAGGCTCTTAAAATAACTGAAATCACATTTTCATCAATTACAATTCATAGGCGTCCATGTACCCAATATTTTGCGTGTCTCTGTACATAATTTTATTTATATTCTGCAAATATTTCTTAGTAAATTGAATGCAGTTCAGAGTAAAAATAAATACTTTATTTAAGAACCACCTTTACGTAATTTACGCTCATGCCCAGTAACGTAGCGAGCTCTTTTGGAGCTCTTTTGGAGCTCTTCTGTATATCAACTGTAGCATTTATACACACCATATAATGTACAAAGATTTAGTGAAACTTAAATGCGCATATCATAATTAAAATATGTATTTCATCCATCTATCAGTCATTATCGGATCAGAGATGTAGTGAAGAGTACCCGGGGGTATACGCCGCATATCTTCTGAATTTTTTAAAGGAGAACTGTATATCCTCTGTTTCTCAAGAAAGCTATAGTATACGCACTCCAGTGTATACCCTGTGCGTTAAGCGAATATTCTCTTCTACTGTTATGACTACACCCCTTCATCGAATATATATACGGTACTTCGGAAAGAATATAATATTTGAAATCTTTTGTGTGTCCCTGTAAATGCTATGTTCTTCATATTATGCAAGACGGTAACGTATAATTTATATTAAGCCTCAGTGATATATGTCAATTTTATAGTACATGGAAAAGTTTAATATATTTAAAATATGTCGCACACAATTCCCCCTTCACCATTACTTAACGGATGTCTTCTGTATTGCCCTGTAAATGAATAACAGCTATATTTTTTATATCATGAGAAATTTAGTTTATTTTATGGCCCCGTGGGTGCACTGTTAAAAATATTGTGCTAGTTTATACGAAATTTCGGTGCTTAATAGCCTCAACCGTAAGATTGTGAAATCTTGAACCAATATGTGGAGCTCCTGTTGAAACATAGTTCTAACAGTTGGAATGACGTTGAGATAGGAAATTCCAACTGTTGTTCCGAAATTTCCCCATCTCACGGGGGCAGCTACTGAGCGCCAAAATTTGGTAACTTCGAAATTCTTCGAAATTGACTTTCCAAATTCCAAACTAGATCAAAAATTTAACAGTGCACAATGCTACCGCATATGTGGTTGTTGCCTTTGTGTTTGTCTTCCTGTTCAGTTGTGTGCAACTATTGCTATCTAATGAGGCCAAAACATTACAATTATACATTACAAATACGAATGGGATAAAAATATTGGGGCTTAAATTGCTTATGGAGTAATTCATTTTTAAATCATACGCATTTAAGTAATAACAGGATCTTAATTGTGAGGATTAAATAAAATTGTACATGTTGTCTGAATAAAATATTTTTCATTCGAACAAAAAAAATTTAGATATCAAACTCATATTATATCATATTTTAAAATTTATCCTGAAAGCGATTCAGATTTAAATATATTTTTGTACGCTATAATTTGCATTCCATTAGCTGTAATTAAAATTTGAAAATTTAAATAACTCTTATCATCTGAAGAGATGCATTAAAAGGCGCACTGAAGTAGTGTAGGGAGAATAAATTGAAAATTTCACATTGCAACAAATTAAACATTTAAATAAAGAAATAATTTAACATTCATGATTTTAAATTATTCGAAAAATCTTCACTATTCAATGCAGTAACTAAAAATGATAATATTTTTGGCGCTGCTTTTATTTCGAAAGAAATTCATTTTAGAAAATTATAATCATTAAAAC
This sequence comes from Maratus speculifer, assembly GCA_964019185.1. Lineage (NCBI taxonomy): Eukaryota > Metazoa > Arthropoda > Arachnida > Araneae > Salticidae > Maratus > Maratus speculifer. The sequence goes on from OZ025297.1 coordinate 197,996,755, forward strand.
GTTCCTTCACTTTTATCTCTGAATTCTCAGCAGTCGCTTAAGTAAAATTAAAAGCACGAATTCGATAATATAAAGACATTCTTCACAGGAATTTAAAATAGTCACTGAATATATGATCTTTAGATCAGCATCACCAAGGGATTAAAACTCAAGTAATTGATATTCTTCTCAGATGCATAAGAATATAAATTTACATTTACATTCTAATTTTTTATACGTATGCATTATTTGAATTGCGAAACTTTTAGAAAAAAAAAATTAATTATCAAATAGAATAAAAAGTAAGAGTTGTTACTTTTCTTTCAAGTACTCTAAATGTTCTTAAAAGAATAATCAAATACTAATCTATAAATTGACAATTATTTAGTATTCTTTTTTTTTTTAATTTATGCTTACCTGCATAAAATAATCTCTATCTCTCTCTTTCTCTCTCTCTCTCTCTATATATATATATATATATTGCAAATTTAAATTTATTTTTCTTCGCGAAAATTAACCTTATACTATATTAATTTCTGTTTAACAATATTCCGTACTTAGTTCAACTTATTAAATTGAAATCCTGTTACTAGATCTAATCCATTAATCTTTATACAAAGGACATAAATTCTTAATTCGCCTTAAAAACATTTATTCTAATATGCATAAATTTTAAAAAATGGCTCTAAATAAAAAAATTTCTTAATTAAACATTATTTCTTAATATTTCAAATAAAACTCATTTTTCCCTGTTTTTATCAACCCTTTTTTAAGAAAGTCTTATTAAATTTAATCCAAAACCATATTTAAAAAAAAAATCCTTCTTTTTATTTATTTATTCCCTCCCTTCAACGTATGATATTTGTGAGTATCAATAAATTCATTTCTTTTCTTTTTGTTTCAAAATATGGTCTGCAGGATATCGAATTCAGCGTTTGATTATAAATTAGTTAAATAATAATTCTTTAAAATAAAAATTATCATCTGAATGAAATTAATCTCAACGCTGGGCAAGAATTCTGTTTACATGTGAAAATCATAATTAGAGACTATAGAATATTCTAGTTTTGTTCTCTGATTTAAGAAGGAAGCTGAGAGGTGATGACGGAGAGATATTTTTTTTTCTTCCGAGGATTTGATTAGAACGAACGGCGGAATAATGTTTTTTTATGGTTAAATGTATATATTTTTTTCTTCTTTCGTGGAATCTATTCAAGACGGCTTGCCAGAGAGCATTTTTTGCTATAATATGCATGCACTTGAATAAGCTTTTTTGTAGAAGCTAATATGTAGTTTAATGAAACGTCTACATTTATATTATTTATTTTTTCCTCACTTGCCATGACTCTGTCTTTTGAAAAAAGGGAACCGGTGGAGATATTTCGAGTTTCTCCCTTTAAAATGACACAGCCATTAATAAAGTACGAAAGGATTTTTCTGTGACAAGAACGGAAGGTATGTTCTTGGAGCACTACAAGAACGTTTTGTTTTTAGGGTTAGATTGGGAAACTTATGTAGGCATATGGTGTGCATTTTGATTGTAGAAACTTTCAAATTGATGTTATTGAAAAATTAAAGTTACGTGTATTTAATCCTAACTATATTTACGCATTTATTTTACATTAGTATTATGTTATTTTTCCAACAGATATTTGTATGATAACAGTTATAAAATTTGATGATTTTACACAAACATATAACTTGATATATGATTTTCAGTGATTGTTAAAAACTGCAGAATATAAAAGTTTTTTAAAAGGAAATTATTTTTATTTACATGTCTCAATTAAGAATGACACCTTTTATTCCTATTTGTTTTATTATTTAAGTTTATAAATCATGTGTAGATAAAACTTTACACTACATTTAATATATGAAAACTTATAACCAAACTTTACAATGTTGTAAAAGCGTATGAGAAATAAATTGTTGTAAGGTAATACTGGTTGAGAGTCTATTTTTTAAATAGTTAGAATTATTTTTTTGGATTTTGAAATTATTTTTAATATTTTTTATGTATACTTTCAGCTGGATAAAAATACTTTTTTTATACTAGTAGAAGATAGAAAGTTATATAATTGCTATGTAATTATTTTTATCCCTAACCAATATTTTCTCTATCAGTATTAAACAAATTGTGATATTTTCTTTTGATTATACTTTTGTTTTATCATTATTATCATTATGGTTTCTATAATAAAGTATATTAAGAACTGCACTCTTTTTGAGAATGTTAGAATTATTATTGTTGCTATAAATTTTGAGTTTTACTATACTACTTACTTTTAGTGTTATTGTTTGAATTTTTCTATGTTATTTATTATTGATGTTGAGAGTGATAAAACAAAAAATATACAGTTTACTAGTGAACTATGCCACTGAGATTTGGTGAACGATTGAAACGGACTAGTAGACTGGTCTAAAAAACTTTTATTTAGTGGACTAGAGATTGGGTTATTGAAATTATGTAAACTCTTAATGAAAAATATTTTTTCGTTTTTAATATATTTTTTATATCTTACTTATTAATATTTATAACTTATTTACTCTTATTGTATGTATTATCTCCTATGCACTTTCAAATGATAAGTCATATTGTAATATTATTGCATTTCTTTCACGGAAATGCACTTACCTAATTTTAACTCTATTTAATTTGCTCTTGACTTTTTTTTAATCGCTATTATTTTTTATATTGCGTTAATTTTCTTTTTCTTCCATCTCTTAGCTTCCTGGGTTGGACAGTTTTTTCCAAAATTTAACTTTTTAAGTTATTAGATTTCTGTTGGCTGAACTTGTAGTTTTATTCAAAACTACAAGTTCAGACAAGTTGACAAAACTACAAGTTGTAGTTTTATTCAAATTTCATACAAGGTTTTGGGAAGGGGGGATAATGTATTTTTTTCTTCGCCAAAATCAACCTTATACTATATCAAATTTATTTTAACAATATTCCGTACTTAGTTCAACTTATTAAATTAAAATTCTGTTATTAGATCTAATCTATTGATCTTTATGGAAAAGATATAAATTCTTAATTTGTTTTAAAACATTTATTCCAAAATGCGTAAATTTAAAAAAATGGCTCTAAATTAAAAATATTTTTAATAAAATTTTATTTTTTAATATTCCAAATAAAACTCATTTATCAATCTTTTTATCAACCCTTTTTAAGAAATTCTTATTAAATTTATTCCAAAACTATATCTTTAAAAAATCATCATATTTATTTATTTATCCCCCCCCCCTTCAACGTTTGATATTTGTGCGTATCAAAAAAATTATGTCTTTTCTTTTTATTTCAAAATATCGTCCGCAGGATACGAATTCAGCGTCTGATTATAAATTAGTTAAATAATATTTTTTTTAAATAAAAACTATCGTTTGATTTAAATTAATCTCGACGCTGGACATGAATTCTGTTTACATGTGGAAATCATGGTTAGAGACTATAGAATATTCTAGATGTTTTGTTTTTAGATTTAAGAAGGAAGTTGAGAGGTGATGACGGAGATACATTTTTTTTCTTCCGAGGAGTTGGTTAGAACGAACGGCGGAATAATTTTTTTATGATGGAATATTCTTTTTTGTTCTTTCGTGGATTCTGTTCAAGACGGCTTGCAAGAGAGCATTTTCCGCTATAATATGCCTGTACTTGAATAAACTTTTTGGAGAAGCCAATATGTAGTTAAATGAAGCATCTACATTTATTTTATACATTTTTTTCCCTCGCTTACCACGACTCTGTGTTTTAAAAAAGGGGAACCTATGAATATATTTCGAGTTTCTTACTTTAAAATGTGACATATAAGTGTATGTATATATATATATATATATATATATATGCATGTGTGTGTGTGTATCTATTAAATGTAATACAATTTCCCGCATTAAAACAGAAAAAAATAAGTATTTTAATAAACAATTTATATTACTTGAGAAAGGCTTTCTAAAATTTTAAAAACAGATAACACTGAAATGTTTTGGTTCTATTTTGATAAGAACTATCCTCATTATAAAAATAAAAGTACAGATCGTTTCACGGTCAATACGAATGTCACTCGACAGCGACATGTAAACTAAAACCACGCGCATTATTTTCAAATACTTAAATGAAATATAGACCATGATCTAAAACTAGTTTACAACTTGTTTCATCCCATTCAAGCTTTGCACAAGTAATTTATTCATTAACTCCAACCTCAACTTAGGAATTATAAAAGAAACAGTATCATCGCAAACAAAAGTTTTACGCGTCTAATTTCAACGGACTCTTATATAATGGTCTTTAAAAAGCTGATGCAAAATATAATTTGCTTTCATTAAATATAATTTTTATTCTCTCATCTAAGTAAAATCTAGATAATGCAATGTTAGTACGACAAATTTAATTTCTGATTCATATTCACCTTTTCTAATTCAAAGTTTTCTCCGAGTCATGCTTATGTAATAGTTTAAGTCAACATTTACAGTTATATTAGGTATTTCATAATACAGTGCAAGATCCTCATGTGCTATTAGGTTAACTTGCTTATTATGTAAACTCTATAATTTTGATAGAATCATTGTAACCAATTAAATATTAAACTTTTTTAATTTAAATTTTAACTTCTCAAAACTACCGTTCATATATGGAGATGACATTATTATAAGTTTTTTTAGAATCTCTCTGTTTTTTAAAACTTTCAACTCTGTACTTTTTGGATTAGGTTTCCATTTTTAAAATATTTTATTAAGTCATTGATGCTAATTATTTTACATCCATTAAAACCTGTAAACTCACGGATATCATCCAATACCTTATTAAAAAACTCTTCAGCACAAACCTTAAAAAATCTGTCAACCAATATAAGGAAAATGTTAGAATTTATAACAAAAAGCTGACCATGCATTACATTTTTTTTCGATAAATTGTTCTTTTAAATGAATTCCATTCCTTTATTAAATAGGTGTCTGAAAATAATTAAAAAGACATATTTTTTTATCAACATACATTAACATACATTTTTCAAAATAATTTAACTTTATTAATATGGTATCATCTTGAATTTTACAAGAAATCCCGAAATAGGAGAAACAATTGGTTCCCTATATTTTTTCTCATTAATTTTTACCATTTAACTTAAAGAAATTACTATTTATGATCAACCAGTAAGACACTTTTCAGTGTCATTTTTATATTATCACTAAATTTTTCTGAATTATATATCAAATCATTTATATAGGAAGTAACAACAGTAATATCAATTGATGGAAAAAAGTGACTTGACATACTTGAGCTCAGTTTTGCTGAATCTCAGTTTTGCTATTTTTTAGCTCGCTGAGTTTTGCACTGATGAAGAATCTCGATAGTAGATTCGAAATAGCTATTTGCTGCTACCTTCTCATACTTTATTTCTGCATTTATAATCGTTGGTTTTCTATCTTTAAACATTAGGTGATTGTCTGTGGTGCCGCCTTTAATTTCAAAATATTACAATAAATATTAACATTTTCTTAAATCCTAAAGTAAATATTTAAGTTAGTTTGATTCATAATCATTTGATCAATAATTTTTTTTTGTTATTGTTGGCCATCATGATCACTTAAAATATTAAAAAAAAAAAAAAAATTCGCACGTGTATAAATGCTTGCCGTCCTTTGTGCATACTATATATATCAAAGTGTGTGTGCGTATTATACATATAATACATATCTATTATACATATTTGAATATGCATGTTTATTGCAAAGAAATTATATGTATTTGGTAATAATATCAATAAATCTGCGTTTAATGAATATTAAAGAGATATTTTTTATAACTAATGTTTGAGCTTTTATTTCTTGCTAGAAAAATGTTCTGAGTATAATTTATTCATAAGTAAAACGCAAAAGAATATTTAAACCAATAAAATAAATAGCATTAAAGACCTATGTAATGAACAACCGTGAGTGAATCTAAATTACTATTGTTTATTTTATAGAAGAACCACTAATAAAAAAAATCTGTTCATATTTTTATGTTTATTTAAATAATTCATTTTTTTTTCATTTAGTTGTTTACAGCACGCAACTTCTGTTAAATGGTTAGCTGCGTGATAAACACAATATGTTAAGACTTGCATTAAACTATTTCGTGCTAAAGAAGATTTGTCGACATTAAATGTCATAGCTTAATATGTTCTTTAAAGCTGTTTGAACAGTTAAATTTTTGAAGAACTTTTATACTATACGCAACAGTTCTGGAAATATTCGTTTTTTTCTTAAAATTAATGAATGATATAAAATTATTGTTATATAAAAATGTTCCATAATGAATTTCAATACTCTAATTTAGAATAATAATTTTTTTAAAACAATAATCATATAATAATCTTTTGATAACATAAATATGATCTTAATTTTGGGATTGGTTATTTCGATTCTAACAATCTGTTAAAACGAGAAAGATACTAAAATTATGTGTAACTTTAACACTACAATTATATTTCGCTATTATTATTTAATTTATATCACCACATATATGTTTATTTTTACTGTTCACTTCAGTAATTCATGCATAACGTAATTCGGGGAAAGTTGCCAGTTTATTCCTCGTTCTTCTATTTCTCAACGCATTGCAATACTGACCAGTTTGTGTAAATAGTCTTGTTTCAATGTAAAAGCAATTTGTGAATTTATCTTAATTTCTCACATCTAATTGCCAATATTTTTTGTTCTTGTGAGCCTTTAATCTGGTGATTAAATTTCGCATAATATTCTGTTGCTCATATTAAATGTTCATAAACGGATGTTTAATTTTTAATGAGATATTAGCAATGTAAGTGAGTTTTGTATTTTGATACACACAGGAAAACTGCAGCAGGAACAGGATCACCCTAACCTGGGCACCAACCAAAATTTGGCATAGGTGACAACCCTAGGCGGAAATCCCCCTCCACCACTCAGCCAAAGCTCATCCAGGGCAACAGACCCAGAAATTCAACGGGCATTTCTCAATAAATTAAAATAAATATTAATGTAAAATAGATTTAAGTGATTGCCCTGACACTTAAAAACAAAAAGCACAAAAATACATTTTTTAAAGACATTTACAAATTATAAACACATGTCTGTAAAATAAACTAGAAATAGGTAATAGAATTTTATAAACATTTTCATCTTTGTAGTTTTCTTAGATTCATAAAAATACCAATCAGCTGAAATAAAATGGATTATCGTAAATCAAAATTTATACTTTATGAATGAAAAGTTGTTATTCAAATCATTATAAATTTTTGATAATAGTTCATAGTTCTGTCTATTCAAAAGTACTGCTCTCAAGTTCCATTCAGTTGTCCTGTTATGGATAAATGAAAATTTGTTCCTTGACACACAACAGTTTTGAAACAGATAATGGAAAGGATCGCCTCTTTTACTACAGATGCACTTATCAGTCTGTCGTTTACCAATCTTTTGTAAAAAAATAAGGAAATGCACCATGTCCCGTGACAAAGTAAGCTGCTACTTGCGAATAGCAAATAAAGTCTGTAGATAAATCTGGCAATACTCTATAGGTGTCACGACCTTTATCTGTAAACGACCATCTTGTTTGCCAATCCGTTATGCTTTTCTTTCGAAAATAGCACTTAGGAACACTTATAGGAAATAAAAGCCTTTCCTCAGAGTCAAAAATTTTATCTATAATTACCGATTTGGCAGTTCGTCGGCACGCTCGTTGCCACTGATACCAGCATGTGACTTTATCCATCCGACATGCATCATTTTGTTATGTAGTAAACGAAGACTTGTAAAAACATCAAATAAAATTTCATTATTAGGAAAAAGTTTACGTAAAGCTAAAATAGGAGAAAGGCTATCTGTATATAAGAATAAATCTGTATACAGAATTTCTGTTACACACAGAAAGCAAGCTTGAAAATTCTGAAAGTGATCATCGATACAATAAAGTCAAAATCCGTTATTCCCAAATGAAGCAAAAAGATGAGCCGCTGTATTCATTTATCCATTGATTAGTCTCAACACAGAATATACAATATGGCGCAACCCCTCATGTATTGGATACAACCACTCATTATTTTGCTTCATTTTGAGAACAACGGCTTTTGAGCTTATACTATCGACCATCACTTGCAGAATTTTCAATTTAGGTTTTTGAGACTTTTATAAAAGCTGCTCTATACATTTAGATAACACAATACACAAATGCAACTTTGATAGCGTTCACCCATGCAGAATGAAAAATTATTTAGTAAACTTGCTCGTTTTTTCATTGTATTATTATTATTATTTAATTCTGAATACAAGGTATTGTGTACAATGTTGTTTATTATATTCTCAAGAAATAACCTTATTTTATAATGAGAACTCTGCAACTTTTAATCTAAAACGTGGAAAAATTTGCGGCTTTTTTGGCAGGGTTATATAAAATATGTTCGTTCTTGTTCAATTTGCTGACGGTCCCCCATAGAATTTCCGGAATAAAATCTTTATTTAAATGTATGACCGTTACGGTTATGTTTATCCACTTTGAAGTTTGGGATATTTCCTAATGTATTTTTCTAGATATTTATCAAAATGTGTAAAATCGCAAGTTTCCGGCCACTTTTTGATATATATTGTATTTTTTAATACAAGAAAATACAATAGTAAACCTACGAGTCAACAACTAAAATCGGATTTTCAAGTGTTTTAAGCAAAGGTATGCGTTGGCAGATCAAATGCATTTTAATCTGGGTATCAAAAGTTAATTTATTCTGCAATTTCAACCATGATCTGGATGAGATAACTATTTCTGCTACCAACTCGTCGTCTGTAAAAACAGATTACTATAATTCTATAATTAAAAGCAGAAGCAAATCGCTGAGTAACGATTACGTCATGTCGCCCGTTGTAAAACATTACAAACAGTTAAAATTTTTACTAATTTGTTGAAGCTGTTTAGCATCGTACAAAAAGATTTAAGATTTCGATTTTGAAAGAGATTTAAATGCTTTAATACATATATATGACAATTTAGTTTTAAAATACTGGAAATTATTTATTAAAATATGTATGATTGATATTTGAAAATGAAGTTTTCACAAAATTAGCGTCAGAAAAAAATCGCGCCAATGTGGTGCATACAGTGGCGGTCAGAAATTTTCGGCCAGCAAAAAATTTTCAGTTAATTTGTAAATATACCCATATGAAGAGGAATCTCAAGATGATTTTTATACATTTTATTGACATAATAGTTAGGAACTTACTCAATGAAGAACATGTACAAATATCAATTAATTTAACCGACGAAATTAAGTATAAAGGAAAACGCATGTTCTCAAAAGTTTCCGGCCACCTTCACAAGTTTGTAAAAAAGTGGTATTGTAAGAGAAAATTACAGTGATCAACAACATTTACAATTAGTATTTTATCGTATTACTATTTTATTAGCTTTAGTAATAAGTACTGCGGCACAGTAACGTGACATCCGGTTAAAGGTATACTTTTAATACTCCGGTTAAAGACATCCGGTATACCATCAACGGTTAATGATCGTCTATGGTACGTTTTCCCCACATTTCTTGCAATTTTGGCGAAATTTCGGATGAGTTGGAATAGTTGTAGTTCCGCAGACTTTTGTAAACTTTTTTCGAAGATTTTCTGATCGATTCATGTTGGGCGCTTGGCCTGATCGTTTAAAAAACGAATGTTTTTTGCTAAAAACCATTGCTTATCGAGGTTTGCATACATTATTTATGTCGTTATCATGTTAAGAAAAATAGTTGCGATCAATTTTTGTTTCTCTAATAAGGCATAAAATAGTCTTGCAAGATATTTTTATACATTGTATCATTCACCTGGCTGTGGATTTCAAATAACGGACCGATACTTTTTGAAGAAAATACTCCCCACGGCATAACGTACCATCCGCCATGCTTCATTGTAGGAATAACATAGGTCGAATCATATCTTTTGTTATTAGGTCATCGGACGTTGTGTCTCCCATCACTGCAAAAATTGTTTCGAATTCGATTGATGAAAAAATAGTATTTTTTTCTAGTTTTCACTTGATCAGACTTTGTTTCTTTTGGAAAACGCCAGGCGGGTACGTTTGTATTTTTTTTAACCGTGAAAAAAATTTAACACCGACTCTTCCATAAAGTTATTCATCACGTCAGCATGTTGATACGGTATACGGACTTATTTCAGCAATATTTTCATTCCGTAAATCGCAGTATATTGCAGCGGAATTTTTATGCGTATTATCAATTGTTTTTCTTCTGATAATTCTGTCGAAACCAGGAATAGTAATTTTCCGGGATCTCGCGGATCTCTAAAAGTCTTGAAGGCCACGACCATCTTTATATATTTTTAAAAAATATTTTGCGGTCTATTTTACCGATCGATTCTAATCGCCGCAATATATTGAGAAGATTGGCCTTTTAGCGACTTTTTAATTTTGAATTCAGACTATGCTATACACGTTGATTCATTCATAAACACAACCAAAAAACAGTTTAAAGATAGAAAAAAACTAAAGAATGATAAGTGGCCGGAAACTTTTGCACACGCGAACTTCGATTTTTATCCTTTGCATGAAGCATCTTCAGTATCCAATCAAAATGATCACGTGGTCAGAGGTTATTCATAACTTTTGAAGCAATTGGGCTACTTCTTTGCTGAAACCTTTTTTTAAATAAATCGAAGAAACTAACTGGCCGGAAACTTTTGACCACCACTGTATATGACATATGTATAAATCAAGAACTCAGTATTTTCATGCTTGCCTCGCGCAGATACTAAATCACCAAATATTGTACCCGTGGCATTTTTTTTTTTTTTGTATTTCATTAAATTTATTTAAAATATAACATTAAAATCTTTTTCCTCATTTCATTTATAAAACATAACATTAATTTAAAACTGAAATTTTAAAATTTATGAATTTAATTATACTTTTAAGTAAAAATAAATAAATAAAAATAATAATATTTTAAAGCTCCATAATTGTAGCGAAGAACAAAACATAGATAAATCCAATTTACCACAGTTTCATACTTGGCAAAGGACTTTTGCACAATAAACATTAAGATGCGTTTCATTTGGAAGTTGCCATTAAATAATTTACAAGTAATCGTGATTTTTGTGCCACATACGATAGCGTTGTATATATATATATATATATTACAAATTTAAAATTTTTCGCCAAAACTAACCTTTATACTATCTTAATTTTCTTATAATAATATTCCGTACTTACTTCAAATTATTAAATTAAAATCTTGTTTCTAAATCTAATCTGTTAATCCGTGTGCAGACGATAAAAATTCTTAATTTGCCTTAAAAAACATTATTCCAGTATGCGTAAATTTAAAAAGATGGCTCTAAATTAAAAATATTCTTAATTAAAACTTTATTTCTTAATATTCCAAATAAAACTGATTTCTTCTGTTTTTATCAACCCTTTTTAAGAAAGTCTTATTAAATTTATTCCAAACCCATACCTTTCAAAAATATCATTATTTTATTTTATCTATTTATTTATTTTTCCGCCGTCAACGATAATTTGCATATTAATAAATTCATTTCTTTTCTTTTTCTCTTAAAATTAATCATGTATAAAAATCGTCTGCCTAAGATATTTTAAAATTCGGAGTCAATTATAAATTGGTTAAATAATATTTTTTTAAAAATAAATTTATCGTCTGTTTAAAATAATCTCGTAGCTGGACAAGAATTCTGTTTACATGAAAGAATGATGGTTTGAGGTTACCGAATGTTCCAGAACTTTCTTTTCAGTTTAAAAGGGGGAAGTCTCGAGATGAAAGGAAGATTCTGAAGATTTCTTGGGTTGCTTCTTCGATGAGGACAGCTCGCTGAAATAATGATGGAATTTTTGCAACAAGGAGCTTTTCCTTCCTCATTATCACGAATTTAATAAATGAATTTACAGCAGCCCATGACTAATTATTGGATCTTCTACATTTATTTATTATTTTTGTTTTTTCCCTCGCTTGCCATGACTGCGTGTTTCTGTTTAACCAGTGGAAATAATTCGAGTTCTCCTGAAATCGTCACAACTAATCGAAAAGTCGCACAGGATAGGTAATGCCTGTGCTAGTGCCTGTTTCGGATTTTGAAATGAATCTACTGAAGAAGTAAAATGCTATGTAAATGAATCTAATGAATCTACTGAAACGAAGTGATGACAAAAATATGAATCGCCGAAAATTTTTCTCGCCATGGTTGAAAGTGTTATTAAGCAAGAATTGCCATTATCTTTTGATTCCTCGAGTGAATGTAACAGAGGAGATTTTAATGTTAAACAGCTTTCTGTCCGAGTGGTTTGAAAGATTTCTTCTAAATATCTCGTGAATTCCTGAGGCCTGATATTCCACCTTTTTGCTGTTTATGTGTAACTGATGACTCAAGATAATCATGGTCATAATGACAAATTTTTGAAAATTAATAACTTCAAAGTGGTGAGTATGCGAAAGGTATTTGATGAGGAATTTAATGAAGATTGGATTTTATTGAAGATTTTTCGTGAACTGTAAGTTTATTTTATTAAATGTTTTGATTATTATTTCTATTCTATTTATGATTGATGGAAAGTATTTATTATTTATTTATTTATTTATTATTTTATTGATGAGAGTAATTTGAAGTTAATTTATTAATTTACTAATTTATTTATTTATTTGATTATTTATCTGTGAATCTTACTTACTTACCAATTTATGAGCATTATTATTATCATTATTATGTGTTGTAGATTGAAATATTTTATTCTTAAGGATTTAATTGAGGAGTATGATGTTCTTAAGATATTTACTGTTACTTATTAAGAGTATTATGACATTTTTATGCACGATTAAAGGCAATTTTGTAATAATAAGGAATTATATAAAAAACTTAGTAGCTCAAGTTTACTTTTAAAAAGTACATTTTCTATTTTATTGATATTTGTTTGTTATCAAGAACTATTCTCAGAATGCAGTATTTTCATGATAATGTTCCTACAACTAAACATTTGAGCTGAAAATTAAGTTAACATTTATGTTTTTCATTTTATTTGTTAGAATTTCTGGTTACAGTGAGCTTTGGTTCCCGGATTCTTATAATTTATTTAAATTCAGTAAGAATATGGAACTGTGCAAGGCTGTTGCTGGAATTTTGACTGATAAATGTGATTATTTTTTTTTTTTTTGTAAATTTTGTGGGTTTAAGTAAGGAATTACCTATAATTAAAATTTTTGAATCTGTTTATGATTTATAAAATAATAGAATTAAAAAGTTGATCACAATTTAAGGTATAACTATGATATTTACAATATCTATTTTTATTAGATAAAATTTCTGGTTAATGTTAACAGCTAAATATAGTCACAATTTCACGATAATTTTGATTCAATTTTTTTTTAAATGGTGGGTGATGGTTTTGTGTGAGGCAATTAAAATGTATACAACACCAGTAGACAAAGCCCTCAAAATTGCGAAAGCGCGAACTCAGGAATTTCACCTTAAAAGTAAAAGACTCTATGATCGACATTTTGTCGAATGCCCATTAAAAATACAAGACTCTGTAATTTATGAAGAATTTAAATACCCTAACACTCGAAAATTAGAACCTACTTTCTCTGGACCATATAAAATTATAAATAAACTTTCTGATGTAACTTATGAAATAGATAAATTTAATTATGAGACAGGACAGAATTCCGTTATTGTGCATGTTTCTAAATTAAGACCCTATTTTTCACCCGAAGATTTTAAACTGTTTCATGAGCAACCAAAAAAACAAACAAAACCTCAGATACAATCACTAGATCAAACTAAAGTCAAGACAATAGATTAAATTTACCATAAACAACCATAAAAAAAATACCATAAAAAAACTTTTACCATAACCATTTACCAAATACCATTAAACCATTAAACCATTAAAACCATTTACCATAAAAAAAACCCATAATTTTCAACATCAGCAGGTATGTTCTTGGAGGCCTACAAGAATATTACTTGTTTTGGGGAGTTTTTGGGGTTAAATTGGGCACCTTATGCAGGCATAGGGTGAACACTTTGATTGTAAAAGCTTTCAAATTGATGTTGATAAATTAATTTTAAGGGGTGTTTAAGTCTAATTATATTTACTCATGTATTTGACATTAATATTATTCTATTTATTCAGCAGATATTTATGTTATAACAGTTATAAAATCTAATGATTCTACTCAAACCTATAACATAATATGTGATTTTCAGTGATTGTGAAAACTACAGATTAAAAGTTTTTCAAAAAAGCAAAGTATTTTTAGTTCCATTTCTCAATTAAGAATGACAACTTTCATTCCTATTGTATTTTATTATTAAAGTTTATAAACCATGTGTAGATAAAACATTATTCTACATTTGGCATTGAAAACTTATAACCAAATTTGACAATTTTGTAAAAGAGTATCAGAGAGGAATTATTGTAAGGAAATACTGGTTGAGAGTCCATTTTCTAAATAGTTAGATTTAATTTATTTGGATTTTGGAATTATTATGATTTTTTTTATTTATACTTTCGGCTAGCAAAAAATACTTTCTTATGCTATTAGAAGATAAGAAAATTATTTAGTTGCTATGTAATTATTTTTATCCTCAACCAATATTTTTCCTATCAATAATAAACAAACTGTGATATTTTCTTTTGATTATACTCTTGTTTTACTATTATTATTATTATTATGATTTCTATAATGAAGTTTAGTATTAATTATACTCTTATTGAGAAATATTAGGATATGGAGTCTTATTATACTATCACTTATTATTGTTGTTATTGTTATTATTAAAATTTTTCTATATTATTTATTATTGATATTGAGAGTGATGCTATTTATTATTAAAAAAATTGATATATTATTGAAAGAAAAATTTGATTGATTGTTAAAAGATGTTGGATCCAACATAACATAAAAAACAAAGCTTAAACTAGATTTGGAGATATTTAATTAAAGAGACTGTATTCACTGAACATTGAAAAAGACTCTTTTATATATTCTTGAAAGACTTTTTTCATTTAAAGGACTTATTTAAAATAAACTATGCATTAAGTCATTGTAGTTATTTAAACTTCCATGAGAAAGAACTTTTATTGTTTTTATTATATTTTTATCTCTTGCTTATTAATATTCATAACTTATTTACTGTTATTATATGTATTATCTCCTATGCACTTACAAATGGTAAGTGATGTTGTAACATTATTGTATTTCTTTCAGGGAAATGCTCCTACCTAAATTTAATTCAGAATTATTTTCTCTTAATTATTTTATTTTAATCGCTAATATTTTTTATATTGCGTTAATTTTCTTTTCTTCCATCTCTTGGCTTCCTGAGTTTGACAGTTTTATTCCAAAATTTAACTTTTCTAAATTATTATATTTCTGTTGTCTGAACTTGTAGTTTTATTTAACTATCAATTTCATACAAAGTCTTGGGGAGGGGGGATAATATTACAAATTTAAAATTTTTCGCCAAAACTAACCTTTATACTATCTTAATTTTCTTATAATAATATTCCGTACTTACTTCAAATTATTAAATTAAAATCTTGTTTCTAAATCTAATCTGTTAATCCGTGTGCAGACGATATAAATTCTTAATTTGCCTTAAAAAACATTATTCCAGTATGCGTAAATTTAAAAAGATGGCTCTAAATTAAAAATATTCTTAATTAAAACTTTATTTCTTAATATTCCAAATAAAACTGATTTCTTCTGTTTTTATCAACCCTTTTTAAGAAAGTCTTATTAAATTTATTCCAAACCCATACCTTTCAAAAATATCATTATTTTATTTTATCTATTTATTTATTTTTCCGCCGTCAACGATAATTTGCATATTAATAAATTCATTTCTTTTCTTTTTCTCTTAAAATTAATCATGTATAAAAATCGTCTGCCTAAGATATTTTAAAATTCGGAGTCAATTATAAATTGGTTAAATAATATTTTTTTAAAAATAAATTTATCGTCTGTTTAAAATAATCTCGTAGCTGGACAAGAATTCTGTTTACATGAAAGAATGATGGTTTGAGGTTACCGAATGTTCCAGAACTTTCTTTTCAGTTTGAAAGGGGGAAGTCTCGAGATGAAAGGAAGATTCTGAAGATTTCTTGGGTTGCTTCTTCGATGAGGACAGCTCGCTGAAATAATGATGGAATTTTTGCAACAAGGAGCTTTTCCTTCCTCATTATCACGAATTTAATAAATGAATTTACAGCAGCCCATGACTAATTATTGGATCTTCTACATTTATTTATTATTTTTGTTTTTTCCCTCGCTTGCCATGACTGCGTGTTTCTGTTTAACCAGTGGAAATAATTCGAGTTCTCCTGAAATCGTCACATATATATATATATATATATATATATATATATATATATATATATAGATAGATAGATAGATAGATAGATAGATAGATAGATAGATAGATAGATTTCTCAAATCTTATGAACAACAACAAAAAATTCATTAGCATTAAAAGAATCACACTTCATTTTTTTATCAGAATATATATTTACTGCAAAGAAATAAACATAATAAGGAATTAAAACATAATAGTACAGCAATCCGTGTAGTGGAGCAATTCTGGTAATAAATATGATTTAATGTTAAACGGGATATAAACATATTAAAACATGGAAATGCTGTATTGGTTTCTGATTATATGTAGATAGATATATAATGATACTACCATAAACAACTTTGTTAATTTAGAACGGGAATGAAATCAGTTTTGAAACTCAAGAATGTGCATTGAGAAATAAGGATATTAGTGCTGCTTGAATGAGCATTGTTAGGATAATAGCTTGTACCATTTATTTTATTGTAAAGCTGAGATTCAAACACATTTCAAAATACTTGTGAAATTGCGTAGAGTGAAATTTACTGACTAAATATTCAAAGTGGATCTATCATATTTATTTTATTGATGTGATCTTAAAGTTCAATTTTGTTAATATTTTATTTGGATATACTCCTCATTTATACTGTCGCTTACGAAAGAGTGAATAATTTAAAATAATCAATATTCCAGGAAAAATCCATAAAAGATTAAAGCAAAAACTACATTTAATCTAATTATTGATTTGCAATTTTTTTCTGAGTTCATGGTCGATGCATGTAAAAATTTATATTTTCGCTATTCTAAAATAATAATGTTAATTAAAGTAAAATAATAATAGTAATAAAAATAATAATAATACTCACATTCACGGTGGTAAATTAATTGTTTTGACAACAGAGTTTATCATCTTTTATCAAGAAAGATATTGCATATAAAAATATGAAATTTTGTATTTATATAAAGAAATTGTTCGATAAACAAACATAAGGCAACTATTTTTTTATTTGCAAAAAATTACAGTAAACTATATTTAATGCTTATTTTGGCAAATTTTGTTAAAGGAATTTTATTACTTCAAATGTATGCATAGCAATTGAAACATCTTTCGCTTGACAAACTCCGAAAGATGCATTTGTGCAAGTTGCCATTTTTTAAATTGAATGACTTTTGAGATAGTTTTCTATTTCAAATTTAATAATTCAAATAGATTTAATTAAAGTCTATATTTACCTGGTGTTTCCAAATTTTAATACAGCATTGAAAATATTTTTTTTTCAATTAAAATGTGCACTTAAAAGTAAATATTGAAATTAGACAAAGATATAGAAGCAGATTAACTAAATCATTACGTGTTGAAAGCATTAAATATACGTAAATACATCATATTTGAAATGTTTATATTTAAATAATGTTAATTTTTTTCAAATAATATGTATATATATATACATACATATGAATGATTCATTACGATTTTCGAAACAATCACTATTTTACAGTGTTAAAACAGTGTTGTTAACAACTCTAATTAAGAATTTGAAACAACTTTTGATGCTGTGCTAACTTGAAATGTCTCATGATGAAATCTAACTCAAAGATTTGGAGCTTCAGTGGAATTCTCGAATGAAATTTTCCTCCAAGTCAAGTTGTTGGATCACGATTTCATCATCGTTATGGCTTCAATTTCTGAAACACCAAAGATTGGTTCAACTTATCAGGAAATTTTCGACAATGTACATAAATTGCAAAATTTTCAAACAACTCAATTAATAATATTTAATTATTTTTATAAATACACTTACACATGACTAAAAAGAAAAAAAATGTATTGGTAAAAAATTAGATCTATTTAAATGCATAAATTTAAAGTGTCTTATTCAAAACAATTTCTTTAAACAGTTGGCATAAATTTTTAGAAAGCAGGTCTTCATTTACCGATATATTTTATATAAAGTGTTATTTTAATGTTTATTACACTTTAAATAATAATTCATGATAATAGCTGTTATCTTTCGTGAAATCCATTGGACATTACGAAACAAAAATTCTCTCAGTGATATGGGAACTTAAGAGTGATTTGAAAGCAAAAGTCAGCTATTGATCACTTAATCTTTTCCAATCTGACTACTTTTCCACAATTCAATGAAGAAAACTGCATTTGTGTTAATAACAGCCATAAAATAAATTTACTGAAGTTTAACGAATATGTCATTCACTGAAATATAAGGAATTATTTATGTTTGTTACCAATCTATTCATATTTATAAAACAAAAGGCTAAAGAAGAAGTCTTGGAGACGTTTAGAAAATATCGTATTTCAACGGGATTCGCATATAATAAAATTCTCTCTCTCTCTCTCTTTTTAAATCACAGATGATTCAGAAAAGTAACCTTTATTTGATGTTTTGTGAGGGAAATATATGTTTAAAACAAAGAAAATCACCAATAGTGTAAAGATAATTACGCAAAGTTTTATACTATTATTATTATTACTACTACTAAGTGACGAGTAGTAATAAGAAACACGTAGACAAATGCGACTATTACTACATGTCGATAGTAAGAAAAATAATTGTAAGGGTAAAACAATATCAATTAAAAACATAACTTATTAAAAGTAGGAATATCAGAGTGAGCTAAACACAAGAAAGCTCTCACAATCTTTTATATAAGCATAGCAAATTGATGTATTTTTAGAGCCTGCGATTTCTGAAAAACTTTTTTAAATAGACACTCCTGAAGAAAAATGTACAGCTATCTAATGATGAAGTGTTTTCAATTATTAATCGGCTGGATTTCATGGATAAAATAACATTAGTTGAAAAATATCACAAGTTGGAAATTGAAGTTTGAAATCATGATGCTCTTATAGCATATTATTATAGCATTACATTTAGCATATGTGCTGAATTTACCTGACGTTAATGAAATAGTTCAAAATACGGTGCGTCAAATGATTTAATGTTTTTCCCTCATACATTTTTTAAAATTTGCAATGAGGTTAAGAAAAAGATCAATGTGAACAAATTAAAAAAAATTAAGCGTATGGAATTTTTGATTATTTTGCTATATGATTGCGACATATTTATAAACTTAATTATCCTATACCTCTGTACATTTCGAAATAGATTTTTTTCTACAATACCCTTTGTTAAAAAAATAAGCAGTAAAAATGTTTGGCACAGTAAATACTATACTTTTAACATCTTAGATACATTTTAACAAAATTTCATAAACGAAATGTATTTTAAATTCTTATTTAAAAATAATCATAATTATACAGGATAAAAAAAATACCAGTTCAGTTTTGCTTACTTACATGCTGGAAGTTCTCAAAATTTGTAAAAGAAATGAGCGCCTAACTTAATAAAAAAAATGAAAGCTTCAGTTTTATTCTTATTATAACCAGTATTTTTACAACAACATTTGTTTTTGAAGGATTTGTCTAATGACCTTAATTTTTTGACATAAGCAAAAGATTAATAGCACGGTTTTACATTAAAAAAATAATTCATGCAAACGTAAAGATGTCACTAATGTCAAGATCGCATTTAACAAATTCTTTATTAGCGTAAAGCTTGCCAGGCTGAACTTCATGAGCAGCATGCTATCACTTTAATCGCATTCTTTCTGTTTTGGAAATTTCATTCTTTTATAATTTTATGCTTAAATAAATTTCGTCAGTTTGCCGTTACATATTTTTTTCGTATCATGCAATTATTTTATTTTAAATTTATGTTCAGTGGCAAACAAAAATATTCTGTAACAAAAAATCTGTATTATGAATAGAACTATTGTTTTTAAAGAATTTCATTAATAATTAAATTATCTTAGTTCAAAATAATGGAATTTGACAACATTTAAAATAGCATTTAATGGAAATAGATTTATTTTGCAAATGTATATTTATGTAATTTGCATGTGATTTTATGTTTAAAAAGTTAAGACATGTTTTGATTTTAAGATTTTGAAACTTTACAGAAGTTGTCGTGCAAATGTTTGTCTTCATTCAGATATAATACAAAATTTGTGTTCCCTTTTACCTATTCTTTTTTTCTTCCTTCTGCATTACTTTTTTAAGAGAGCAGTAGTTTCTGAGGGAAGGGTTTCACTGTTATATCAAATTATAACAAGGAGAGTACTGACAAAATACAAATAAATCTATTTATATAATTACGAATGCATTTAAAAACAGTTAAACTTAAAAGCACGTGTAAAAAGTGAAAACGTATTCAAAGCAATTATTACTCGATGACAATGTTGTAACCGATTTCTCTTGTGTCTCACTGTTTATAGATTAAAAATTCTGTAAATGTCCTGTTCTAATGTAACTGTAGTGAAATTTATTGTTTTACATCTGTTTCAATACATTTGCAACAGCGTAATATCAAAACAATACGCTGTAAACAATTTTTCCCCATTGACCATAATGTACTGGAATTCTTTTAGGTGCCCTTGTAAGTAAACTGTTAATGTCACATACTTCACATACAATATCAAACATACCTAAAGAACCCTAATTAAGGTATTTAAAACAGATGAATAATATACACTAAAACAAGCACGCACGAACTTTGTTTTATCTTTTTTGTTTGTTGTTATATATATATATATACTGATACAAATTTATTTTCTTTGTTTTTAATGATTTATGCATGTTTAAATCCATGACTGGAAAATACATATTTTTTTTCAGTGAAACAAACTGCAATTATGTGACAAAAACGTTATTGAAAAATAAAGATATTATGTCTCAACAATGTTCGCATTATTTTCAACAGTTATATTAAACGATTTTTTTTTTTTTTTTTTTTTTTTTTTTTTTTTTTTTTTTTTACAATTTTATTTCCTCTCTGGAATTCCTATTTTAACCTTTCTACCCTGAATGGGTCTAATCGACCCATTTCTATTATTTATTTCATAATAGCTCCGTCGGGTTTTAACTAAAATCTCATATATTTTAAGTATTCCTCAAACAGATAAATATCTTCAGTTTATAATTTTTTAAGACTTCCGAAATTATTTTTTTTAGCCAAAATAAAAAAAGTCACATTTTACCTGAATGGGTCTAATCGACCCATACTACTAATCGCATATAAATGCATGGAAAACAATTAGATTTTTAGATGCCATTGTGGAAAATGTTTAATCAAAATAAAAGTTTTAGTTTCTCCTATCTGTATTGTAATCAGAGATTAGTGTACTGAATCTGCGTCATATGCAAATTTCCTCATTGCGCCCCAATCGAGTTTTTTCTTTTGGAGGGAGGATTCCCAAAACGGTTTTTTGTGCGTGCATAACACGTCCGTTTCTTGCGATACACGTACGGTTCCAACGCTCTTTAGGGTTTTCTCATGCGCTGAGCATTTTGCGATGAAAAAAAAAAAGGGTGTTGCCTTTGGAAATTTTCGAGTTTCTGTAACTATAACCGTAACCGTGAGCGCAGAATTTGTTGATCGCAGAATCTCGAGCTCATACCTCTGAATAGCTATATCTGAAATTTCATTTTGATCAGTTGAGCGGACTGGCCACTAGAGCTCCATATATCGGTAAAGTTTTTTATGACCACCCTGTATTTTCTTCATTATTCAGGTTTCAAAAAGATATGACACTTGTCTTATATGTGCCGAAAAAAAAACAAATCGGTAATGCTCCTTACAACTATGCATCATGAGGCCAAAGTTTCAAATGGAGAAAGAAAAGAAACCGAAAATAATTTTATATTATAATGAAACTAAAGGTGGAGTAGCTACTACTGATAAATTAGCTGCTGCATATACAGGCAAAAGGGGTACTAGACGATGGCCTGTGTGTTTATTTTACAATTTAATTGATCTATCTGCAATAAATGCATTTGTTGTTTTTATGCATGTAAATCCTTCTTGCAATCAAAACAAACTATACAAAAGGCGGCTTTTTCTAAAGGAACTTGGGAAACAGCTGACAGAACCTCACAGAGATATTAAGATGAAACAAAATATCCGAGTAACCATAAAGAAGCAATTGGCTACCGCAGCAGGGGGAAAAAAAAGAAAGTATTAGTTCAGCTAAACGTGGAAGATGTAAAGAATGTGGTCCAAAGAGAGATCGAAAAACGCAGACGAGATGTACTTCATGCTTATCTTTTCTCTGCCAGGAGCATGTAAATGTGTACTGTAAATCTTGTTTATCATAAAAAATGTATCAAAACAATGGAAATAAAACAAATTTCTAATGTACATTTTTTATTATTACTTTCCAAATTATTGCTTATACAAACAAGGCATTGCAAGGAAGAGGGGGAGGGGGTGCAGTTAAAGTGGGAGGGGGGGGGGAGTTATAAAATATGTTGGTCTCTAAAAGTGAATACAAAAATAATATCTAAAATAAAGCTAGTTAAAAATATTTGTTTTGAGGTAGAATAAATAAAAACAAGTAAACTGGGTCTAATCGACCCATTCAGGTAAAACGTAACTTTTTTTTCAACAGGGTAGGAAGGTTAATATGTGCAATCACACGAACAAAACTTCTTTAAATTTTCAAATGCATCATATTTGAATTTTATAGTCTAAATATTTTTTTATTAACTTAACACTATCATTTTCTTTTTTTTAATAATCAAGCCGCATATTTTCTGGAACCTAAAATGTATTTGTTTTTAACTTTCTCCTGTAAAAAAATCTAATGCCAAATTATTATGCATCACAGTTTTCTATTCTTACCACAATACTTCAATTTGTATTTGACATATTACTAAAAATATAGCAAAACATTGGTTATTTTTAAATGGGATAAAATATGAAAAAACTTCTATCGCTATTTTAAATTTTAACAATTTTTTAAACCAAAGTTTTCTCTTAATCCGTAACGTAATCGTATTCTTAATTATTGGTTAAAGCGCGTTACTGTGTTGTCGGGCGTTGAATGCTTCTCTTTTTTCATGTTTATTTCATGATTTTTTTCCCTGTATTTTTTAAAAATTTTGTTTATACAATTTTGTATTGCAATTTATCGAAAATTGAAAGCGTTGGTATTCTTATGAAATATTAAATTGCAACAAGAAGCTCTTAAGATACATGTAACTGCAATAAGAACTAAATTATTGTAAATAACTTTTCTAAATATAAGTAGCATTATAAGCAGATTTCCGATAGTAAGATTAAAAATGGGAAATCTTTTTACAAGTTAAAAAAAAAATTTACAAACTTCATACATTGGTGCGGATGGAATATTTTTTCACAAATTCAGAAAATACTTATATGGAAAAAATATTCTAGAGATTGCGAAAGATAATTAAGAATATATATTTCAAAATTTAATTGTGCGTCAATGGGGTTGAAATTTCGAAAAGTATTGAGAATTATTTAATTTATTTACGTGATTTTTTATCTCAAAATAATTATTTTAATATTAATCAAAATCTATCTTTTCGAAAAAGATGTTCTATTACATAAATATTATTAGAAAAACAATTTACATTTTTTGTTACTTTTTTTAACAAAATTTATTAGTTCCGACATATGTATGAAATTAATGTGTATGAGTCTGTTTACTATGAAATGTCAAAATATTTTTTTATTGTGTGGAATATTCATTTTAATATTTTTATTTATTCTAATAAAGCGATCTTTCTTGTTTAAAAGGAGAAAAAAAACAGATCAAAACCAACAGATCCTTTAGGTATGAAATAAAAAATATATCGTCCAGATTAAAGTGGGTGGTAAGATCTTGAAATAAGACTTGACGTTTATCGGCATTCGTGTCATGCAATTTCTTATGAAATAGTTTCTTCTATAAAATAAAAGACGATTACAGTAGAAGTCTCAGACAGTAAAAACACGATCCCGTGACTGTTTTATGACTATTCGCTCACTAGCTTGTTTGTAGCATAGAAATCCTTTCACAGCGGATTTGATTGCCGCCGACATGATTACTGAAATTACTGTTGTTTCTGAAATCATGCTGTCAATATATCATTTAGTTAGTAGAGATTTTTCACATTTCCACTTTTAATGAAATCAATACATTTCGCCGAGAAAAGATCAAAAAGCTGATAAATTGAAAATACGGATTCTATGAAATGTTTGAGTTTACAGCAAACCATTTTAAGTCGTGCTCTTTTAAAATTATTTGCAGGTCCAATTGCCGTATGTGAATTCGTCATCGGCTAATATCCATATAGGGATGTTTTCTGTATATAAAAAAAGAATTCCTTCTATTAACAGGGCCTATGACGTCATTACTGGGCAAATAATGGAAAAGAACGATTAATAGATGCATATGCTGTGCACCATAGAATACCGTTGGTTTCATTTTGATTTTCAAACACAATTGCGATTAGACTTTTACGATGTTCGTCGTTAATAATACTAAGACCAAAAATGGATTTCCCCAAGCTACATAGATCCTGAGTATACTGTTCGCGGTAGTAAGCCACTTTCAATGGTTACAGTTTTCGTTTGTCATCGTAGACTTTCGCCTAAAACTACGTATCTGATGTCTTAACAAATTTCCATTAATTAAAGTACTCAAGTCTTTCCTTTTATTTACTTGTCATAGTTTGCGTCCTAATGACATGAATGACACATCTTTTCATATCTCGTCAACAAATTTACAAATTCATCAATGAAGTTTCTAATCTCAGTCTTGGATCTTTCCACATGCGCGAGAATATGACATAGTTGAAGCACATTGGTGTGTAACTGGTACATAACCCATTGTATTGGGCGATTCAGGATCAGTCTGACATATCGATTAACCCCTTTTTGAACGATTGTGTTAACAGATGTTCATCGTAACCGACCGGAGCCAGCATGGTTAAATCTAAATTATTGTCAATGCATAAAAAAAGAAAAAAAAAGGAAAACATTCTCTATTGTTTTGCACTATTGCAGAATTTACAAAAAATGCAGCAAATGTGCTTGGAAACAGTCTTTTTTAACTAGGTTACCTATTCTGGGCTCATTCTTGGTTCCTTCCACCTACGGGAAAAAGAAATCATAGTGGAGAATTGCGTATAATTGTTATACAAACCTTTGTAGTGGACATTTTAAGATGTGTATCATATTTCAAATAAGACCTCCTTGAACAACTGTGTTAATAATTGCTTGAAGCAACCAATCAGAGCAACCTTTTTACATCTAAATTATTGTAAATGCATTAAAATAAATGTGTTTTTCAATTTTGCTCATTTTCAGGAGGTGGTAAACAGGTGGCCAATGTACACGGAACCAGTTATTTTATCAAGAATAAGAGCTCTTCTGTTATAATTTTTCTTCTGTTGTATTGCAGTATTAGAGTCCTTCTTAACTTCCATAAAAGTATGTACCAAACTGTTTAAGGTCATTTTCGTGTTGCAAGTGAATGAGACTCTACAGTAGTTCTTGCATTTTTTTTCTTCTTTTTTTGCATTCGCCGAATTTGATTTCTGTCAAAAAAGCTCATTGTGTATATTAGTAACTTAATGAAGATTCATAGAAACCATGGCTGAGAGTGCTTTTTCGGAAATGTCTTAACGTTCCAATGTTTTGACTATGCGTGGAAATTTTGTTATTGCAGGCGTGTACTGATGTTATCCTTGTTTTGGGCTCCGTTTTCAATGATTATTTATTATGTAGAAAAGTAATATTTATATTCATAGTGAAACCTTTAGCATTGAAAAAACAGCAACAACAGTATTGGTTCTCTCTGCATTTCGCTCTTGCTTCAATTTTCATTTCATGGTACTGGTTACTTGTGAAGTTATTTTCCAAGACAGATGAAGAGATTACAATTTTTTTTTCAGTTCACTGGGCTAATAAAAATTATCATACTTATATCGGTACTTGCTGCTTTTTCTGATAGCAGCAACTTTTAATTGATTTATATGTACATGTTGACATATCAAACGGAACATTTCCTTTTGATCAGAAACTGTGAATCTGATTGTGGTAGCTTTCAATCAATTTCCTTGCTTAGAAAAGGATACAAAGACCAGGATAATTGTCATGATTTGCTCGATTTATTTTGAAAAAATCGTATTGGTCAATTATTGGGATTAAAGCTCATTTTCAGGTCAGTTCTAACTCATTAGGAACTTCTTCACACCAGTGGGGAAAGTGTAGAAAAAGACATTGTTTCTTTATTTTTTTAAGATTATTTTTATTCATTCGTATTTTTTTCATTATTAACCATTTGAAAAATATTTGCATATTTCAGTCGAGAATGAAGCTTGTTGTGCCGAGATTTTATGGAATTTCTTTTTTAAACCACTCTGCGTCGGTTAATTTTGAAATATATATGTTAATTTATATATACATATATGTTAATTTAATACCTTACTATGATGCCATGTTAGTATATTATTAAAGGTTGTGATTACTGATACAGAAGTTAGTACCATACAGATAAGTATATTTCAAATAATTCAATCTACGAAAAATGGACAGCATATACTAATATAATATGTGTTATTTGGGATCAATCTACTTTTAAACTTTTTTTTATTCATACATATATATTTCAGTATTTCATTTTTTATTTCTTCAGTTTTTCTACAAAACATACATAGTAAACATATTTTAATCATTCAGCAAGTTTTCCAACATACAAACAAATAAATAATTTAAAAAAAAACCTTCTTTCGATATTAAAAAATATGTACACATAAAAAACTGTAAAGAGGGCTAATTGTTTATAGATTACCAAATATGTATTGCACATAAAAAATTATTAAGCATTTTTTTAAACAAAATTACTGCTTAGACAATGCATTTCTTTTTAACTCGAAGTTTACTATTTTGAAAATTTGTTTAAAATATTTTATCGATGCTTCATCTATTCTTTTGTACTTTTAATTTTAAAAAAACATTACAGTATTTTTTTGCAGTGTATTGTTTACTTCATATAATGCTATGAAAGAAAATCGATATTCTATTATTATTTTAATTATGTTTATAATAATTCATAATGTTACTTAATGGTATCGAAAGTAATATAATTAGATGTTCCAACTAATACAATACACGAATTAACTAAGAATTTTATTTTATAACGTCTTCTTTATCATTAATCGTTGTGAAAACAAAATTGCAAAGTTAATAATTTTTTTTCTAGGAAACTGGAATTCTTTGAACATTTTATGTAACAATAACAGCAGAAATTTAAAAAACAGATGCATATTTGCATCGTAAATCAAAAATGCTCTACGTTTAATAAGATATTTTTAGGAAACCGGGATTCCTAAAATATTTTATGTAACAATTTGAGTTACAGAGAGAATTTTAGTGAGATTCTTGTTATTTTAGTGGATTCTTTTGTAAAGCTATAAATTTTTTCTTTCTATAAATGAATTGTTTTCACAGATTAATGCCTTTTTTTTTGAACCATTTACAGTTAAAATTTTAGAAAGCACACAGATTTCCGTAACTTTACATTTGTAGAATTACAGATTGTTTTTACAGTATACTACTTGTGATATATAATTATATTAAAACGTTATTTTATAAGTAAAATATTTTCTCTATGTGTTATATAAAAAAGTAACTATCACTGTTACTGCCACTTTTTTAAATGACTTTTTTATGAAGAATAAAAATACCGCATATAAGAGCATGAAAATTTGTTTAATTATAGAAAAATATTTGATAAACACGCTGAAAAAGGCAGATTTAGAATTGAAGAATTATTTTAACAGATATTTAGTGTTAAATTTTGGTCGAATCGTTCCGATCAAAAAGTTTTCCTTAAGCGAAAATGATGCATAGAAATTTACTGAAGCTTTTTAAGTGTATTTATTTGAAACTCTTCGTGTGCAAACTACCTTGCTTTTTTCTTTATTTTCTTTCTTTCTTCATTTTTTAATTTATTTTTATAATTTGACGAATTTTTGAGAGTCCATTTCCATTAAAAAGTAGCATTTCCAGACATACATTTTACGTACTTTAGAGAGCTTATTATTTTAAATTGTTGAAATCTGTAAAAAAAATCTCAAAATTAATATTTCTCCTATATTAAAAATGTATTTTGACGAGAAAATTATAAACAGAAAAAACTATCAAGTTTTAATTAAGTGACTTCTCATTAAAAGCAGGAAAATATCTAGACCTACTCCATAAAAATTGCTTAGACACGTGAATATTTAATGAAAGAAAACTGAAAAATTATTATTTATTAATGTATTAAAAGCAGTAAATAAGGGCGAAATTAAATATTATTTCAAATAGAACAAATAATAACACTGACAAAGAGCTTGTATTAAAAATACTTCTATACATGCACACAAATGCTTTATTTTATATACAGAGATGATATTTTTAGTTACTAATTCTATGACAGAGGGAATAATAATATATTTTAAATAAAAAATAAAATATTTTAATTAAATTTTTCAAAAAGGAATGTTTCGTGGAAATTATTTCTAACTTAAACCGTATCACATAAAATCATTTTCTTATAACATTATTATTAAATCCCGGGAATCAAGAGCTCTGTCAATTTTGTATCAACTAATTTTTAGGTGTTTGGCTAATCGTATTTAATAAAGCATGTAAACAGAACTAACAGCAGCTAATTTGACCTCAAACATCTAAGTAAAAGATAAATAGATGTAAACTAGTTTAAAAGGATATCGCTATTGTTTTTTAGAACAACATAATAATTTACATTATTTTAAAAGCCTATCAAAATAATCGTTATTTAAATTTTGAATGGGGACTGGCGACCGTAGAATTTAGGTAACAGATCTGCCTAGTTTTTTAATGTATCAGGATTGACTTTGTTATAATCCTCAACATCAATATTTCATAATGATTTGGAATGTAATTTATAAAAAGCTTTTTTTACTAATCCAAAGCTAGAAATGCAGAGTAATTCGCTAGAAATACATCAAATACTTCGATGGGATGCAGTTATATAGAATTCATCCAATTTCAGTTTAATTTTCATTGCTTTTTTTCATTGTTTTTTTTTATTTTTTTTTTCTATATTTCATTAGATTTAAAGATTCATGATGAGGTTGATTGCTTTATTATCAAGAAACAACACAATGACGATTACTCGAGAAAATAGAAGTTTATATACATAAATATAGTATATGTTCCCGTTAAAGTGTATAATTCAGTTATTTCATAACATACTTAGTCATTTAATGAAAAAACTAACCAAATCTTTTAAAGTGTATAATTTTTTGGATTCTACGATTTAATAAATTATATAGTAGAATAACGATTTCCTAACCGTTAAATAAGAAATGCATTAACTAGCCATAAACGATTCAAAACTGACTAAAATAATTATAATCAGTTCATATGGCTTTCTTCAGCCGTCTTTAATACATTAACGGTTTTGAAATCCTTATTCTATAAAATAACTAGTTAAGTCGTAAAATTTAATAAGTTTGCACACTTTAACAGACACGATAGGTTATTTCATGAAATGGCTAGGTATTTTATGAAATAACGATTGCACGTTTTAACGGTAACATGTATGCAATATACATACAGGACTTGACCATACTCCTGATAGTATGATATAATGTTATATTAATTTTCGGATTTTTTCTTTTATTTTCCTTTTTATTTATTTATTGCAAAAAAAGCTACCACAATGATTAATATTAGCAAAAACATTATTTTCTTTCTGTTTGAAAACCCCTTTTTACAATAAAGGTACTGATTGATGGGGTTTTCCTTTCCGAATACTAAATCTTAGTTTACATTTTTTGTACCATGTGCTTTAGATATTAAAAGCATAATGAGTAAAACTATTTCTACTTAGGAATTTTAAATATATAGGGTAGATGTGCCAGTAATGGACCACCTTAAGGAATTTCTTTAAAAAATAATTTTTTTATTAATAGTTATAATTATTATGTTCCAGTTTTTTCATATTATATTAATCTTTCAACAATATTTAACTAATCCCATAGTTGCATTTCCCAATGGAAATAAAAATTTCATTTTAAATAATAGAAATATGTCTAAACACCAAAAGCCCAGTAATGGACCGCCTACGTTCCAGTAATGGACAACCTGCGTTCCAGTAATGGGCCACCCTACAAAAAATAACAGATAATTGTTTTTCAATTGTATTTTGCTCCAGAACTTAATGAAATCATACTAATAAAATAAAATAGTAGAACTTAAGTTAGAAATTCATTTCATTAAAGAATTTATAACGAAAAAACATAAAACAAAATATTTAAATTTAAGCTATGAATGTATCAAGGATATATAATGTGGGTATAAAACAAAATATTAATGATATTATTAAAAGTTTATCACATTAAAGGATTTATAAGATAAAGGCAATGTTTTACTGAATAAAGTTTAGAAAAAATAAGGCAATAAAAATATTCTCCAATCTTCATTCATATCATTATCTAAATGATGTGCTGTGCAAATATAAAATAAAAATAACAAATCTTCAGTTTTATCATCACTTTCCAATAGTCCAAACTATTCAGTACAGAATTTTAGAATACATTTAAAATGATAAATGTTCTTGCATTATCCAACCTTGTGGCCCATTACTGGAAGTTGGTCCATTACTGGCACGCACACTCACACATATCACCGGATCCGCAGATGTTTTCATGCACAATTTTGGAGTTCAAAAACTTTGAAAAGCATCAGACAATAATTTTAATTACAATAAAAAAAATGTTTCCAGAATTCGTGTTTCTCAATACCCAAAGCGTTTGATATTTTTAAATCTCTTTATCAAATTTGTTAGGAAGTTTGTATATTCAAGGCAAACATACCTTAATCAAAATATTATGTATGTAAGCAATTAAGAAACTCAGTGAGGATGAATTTTAATCCTTTAAATAGCACAAAATAATGATCATATCTACTTAGACAAAAGAGATTAAGCGGATTTAAACGCTTTCAAAATTTCTCATCTACGAAATGTGATGTTCAGAGTCAATCAGATCTGCATTTCATATGTATAATGTACAGATCAACAATTTTATCTCTAATTTACTATGGCTCTTTTATCGTTAAATGTATCGTTCAATAGATTAATGTTTGAAAATTTTATTAGATATAATATATATAATCAGTTATCATTAAAGATGTCCACGCATCAGTGATAATCTCATTATCGAGTTCGTGATTTAATGTATCTCTAGGTGATAATTATCAATTACATTATAATATGATGCTTCTAAATTTTAAATAATGAATAAATAAGTATATTTATTAAAATATTTATGAATTTATAACGTATTTAGGTTGAAAATTTATAAAGTATATAGATGAGCGATTTGGAAATAAATAATTTTTGTCAATGGAAATTTTGTGCGATTTTAAAGAAATCTAAAGCCCAGACACAATATTTTAAATAGGAAATTTAAAATACAAATATTAAATACTAAATTAATTAAAAACATAGACATGAAACTTAAAATATTAATCATTACATATGAAAGTTGCATCTATTCTGTATCGTAAAAGCATAATAAATTTTAACTTTTATATCATTTTGCTAAATGTACCAAAAAATGCGGTGATGTAACATACATTAATAGAAGATGTTTCATTTTAAAAAGTTATTGTAATTAAAATTTTTGCAGTAAAATAATGTTTTTTTGTGATTACTATGTCTTAATATGTCCTAGGATTATTCTATCAAAAGAAAATTCAGTAACTGAATTAACAATAATATCATATGGGTAACATAGACATTGTATATTTTCAATGGAAAACGACATAAAAGAAGAAAAAAATATCTATAAATGATGAAAACCAATCATAAAAACCAATCATATATATTGAACTATAATTATATATACCGGGTGATCCAGAAGTCCCGGGACTTTTGAAATGCTAATAATTAGAAAACCATAAACAATAGAAGTATGCGGTTTTCTCAGAAATGCTGAGAAACTTGTGGGATTTGTTTTTTTCGATGAAAAAAACATATTATGTTAGTTGCACTTTTTGACAGCAGGTGGCGCTAAAATTGATAGTATTGTTTTTATAGTATGATGCATCTCATTTAAAAGAACGAATTAGTGTCCAAGGGTTACAAAGTTTAATCATGACGCTCATGGCTTATAAGTACCGCCGTGAGCCGATGCAAAACAACGTGCGCAGTATCTTCAGAGCAGAAAGAAATTCCAGAAGAAATTTCAGTTCATCGTGATATCACAAGTTTACTGCACTCACTATGAACTGGTGATTTCTACAGAGTATTGGCATAGAATCCTACCTAATTTACGATTATAACAGACATTTGAGATCTCTTGTTTCTATTACGATCTTCCAATGAGCCTTTTTCTCAAACCTTGCTTACCATAGCATTTCACATTTGCAATGGCCATCGATTCTTTTGCAGTTTTAACTTGACGTATTGTACGATATGAAAATAACGCGACATGCAAAGATGTGTCAAAACATAGTCTAGACAATGTCTAAACACTGCAGTTGCTCATGAAATTTTGTATCAAATTTCCCTTACAATGCAATTTCATTTACCTTACAAAAATGTTTGAAGATAAACCACCCTTAAAACGAAATCTCATCAATATCATAGAAAAGAAGTTTCGCAATGAACTCATGTGTCTATATAACGCATGGTATAGGTACATTCAGTCTTATACAACAGCGCCACCTGTTGCTAAAAATGGTAACTATATATATTAAAAAAATTCATTCTAAACAAAAATCCCACATGTTTCTGAGCATATATCTCAAAACAGAACCTTTGTATCATACATAGTTTCCTAATTATTAACTTTTCAAAACTCCCGAAACTTCTGGATCACCCGAAACTAAATACTTCTTCCCCGATCACCCGAAACTTCTAGCTCACAAAAGGGATTTTTAAGAATAATTATGTTGTTTCAGCAATATAGATATATATTAATTTCGAAACTCAGTTTCATTAATTATTTGATGTGTATATTTTTCTATTAGAAAAATGAATAATTAATCATGAATATTGTTTATAATAATCGTAACGAAAAATGGGTAATTATGCAAAATTTTAATAATAATACCTTACCTTTTTATCATAGCAAACGCGGTAGCGTTTGGTATAATATGCTTAAGAAATAGAAAATGGGAACGTCTTTTTAAAATTTCTGGCGAACCAGTTGACGTACGACAGTGATTTTGTTTTCAAGAGATAGAACTTGACGAGACGAATAAATGATAGCATTCAAAAAATTATCGCAGTTTACTGTAGTTTTTTATTTAACTTTTAACGAAATAATGTAGACGAAAAATTCAACAAGCAATAGCTAACGTTATTATGGATGAATTAACTTCATTTTTGGTTTATTTTTATCTTCTTGATAAAACTTGGAACAGTTTTTTTTTTCATCTTTGTATGTTTGACGGTTTCTGAGAAAATCGAATTTATGTCTTAAACACCCAGTTGAATATTGTATTTTACTGTTGCGATTGTAGGTTTTTTTATTCATTGCAACCAAATTTAATACAAAAATTGTCATGTATGTATCATAATTCATTAAAATTAAACAAATCACGTGCAAAACATGGTTATTTGTTTTTATTGCGAAGCTTTTAGTTTCAGTTCTTTGAATAATAAAGTTGTGAAAGCAGTGTTATTTTTTTTTTGTTCGAATCCATGGTTAATTTTTCAAATAGCATGCATTTTATATGACATAGGATGATTTTCTCGAGTGCCCTAACATTTTGAATTTTAGTAGTAGAAAAAATGGGGAAAAAAACAAGTACGTCGGAAAAAAGTATCTGGGTAAACCAAAATTTCGCTTCAGGAACTAAATGTAAGATTTTTTTAATTATGATCATATAAGGTCCTAATTTACATAAGGGAAAAATGTAGAGTAAAACAAAAATTTCACATTCTGTCCCTACCTTAAATAGCATTCAACTGATTTTAAATAGGGATGTGATGTCAAATACGCTTTAGGGTACCTAATTGGCACGAAAATTTTGTTATTTTGTCTGGTATGATAACCGGGCTAATGTTTATTATATATATATATACCTCTATTTACTTTTGTTAAATTTTATAAATCATTTAACTCTGTAGTTATTAATTAAACTTTTCAATGCTACATGATTACTCCGCCGACCGATTTCGCCAAATTGTACAAATCATCAATTTATTCACCATGTAATTCATATTGGCATAATTTTTATTTTAAATAACGAAAAAGGAATAAATTAGTAAAACATCAATAAAAGTACAAACAAAAAGGTGAATTCAAAATCACATTATGGCATAACAAACATGGGTAACCTATTTAATGTAAACTGAATGTAACATTTATGATAATCCGTTATTGATATTTAATTTTATAATTTGGCGATAATTTTTAGTCGAAGGGATAATCAGTTATCCCCGGTTTTTATTCATTATTATTTTCTTTTGAAAATGATAGAAAATAGCTAATAGAGGTACTACTTGGTTATCCCTTCGACCAAAAAACTATCGCCAAACTATAATTTTATATGCCAATAATGGATGATCGTGAATGTCGCATCCAATGACATTAAATACGATGCACGTGTTTAAAACGCCATTAAGGGATTTTTATTTCGACTTTTTATTTGTATTTTTTATTAAGATTCCACAACTTATATTTTATGTTATTTAAAATGAAAATTATGTCTATATGTATAATTTCGCTATGAGTTTGGCAATTTGTATAGTTTGGTGAAATTGGTCGACGGGATAACTAAGTAGTACCTTAATATATATATATATATATATATGTAATTGAAGTTTGAAAACTAAGCTTTTGCAAAATTAGCGTCAGAAGAATATCGCACAATGTTGCGCATATATGGCATCTGTGCCACGAAAGCATCAAATGAAAAAACACATGGTGATTCAAAAAACTTTTGTGATGGTGTGACGTGAATTTAACATTTATGATCAGCAATTATTGGAAATTAAAAGTATTTTTGTTTGAGATATTGTCGAAAAAGCATTGCAAAGATATACTTTCCCTCTCCCTTCCATTTCCAAATGTCCAAAATTTAAAATTATGGAAAAAATCCGAGTTTACTTAAAACCGTGCTTAAAAATTATAGTAATTATCCTCATTTTTTTAATAGAAATTCTCAATTATCCGTTATTGACAAATTCTACTTTAAAATCGCAATTTTAATCGGCTAAATCGCCAAGTTGCATAATGATCATCGCCACTGAATATATAAATAATGCCATATTTGCAAACTTATCGGTCAAAAAACAGTGGAACCTTGGTTTACGGCCGCCTCTGTTTTTGAAAAATTCTGTTTATGACCAACTTCAGTGATCAAAATTTTACTCTTTCGGCATAGGATAACTCGATTCGCGACCAAAGCTTTCGAATAGTTTAGTTGGCAACCCTCACATAACTATTGTTATACGTCTAGTTTGGAGTAAAGTGCGCGTATCAGAGTGCTTTGTGACCTTCAGTGCAGTAAAAAAGTTAACTTATTGTTTTAATTTAATCCGTTTTGCGCAAATTTTAGCCTTTATTATGACTTCTAAGAATGGAAAAACGTTTAGTGATAGCGGTAGAAAGAAGCTCAAGCGAATTACTGATCAATTATGAAAAGAAGTAGTGACAAAACTTAAGAAC
Organism: Maratus speculifer; assembly: GCA_964019185.1. Lineage (NCBI taxonomy): Eukaryota > Metazoa > Arthropoda > Arachnida > Araneae > Salticidae > Maratus > Maratus speculifer. The sequence continues at coordinate 198,032,621 of OZ025297.1, forward strand.
GATGATAGTGTAATCGAAATAGCTAAACAATACGGTGTAGATGAACCGTCGATTACTTTGACTATAAAGAACTAGCCGGATGTGGCAACCCCAAAACTATTTTTATCTCATGCATTTAATGTGTCAAAATTCATTATTACAGTGCCAAAATCAAATGACAATCATATGCTCACCGTGAGGACTCTAAAGTCATGAAAATCCGAACGTTATTTTTTGAAATAGGACTGTTGCGGATATCGGGAAAATACAGCATATATGCGACACTTTTTGGAAGATTTACCCAAAATTTGCAATGAGCAATAATATAAATCAAAGTGTGCCTAAACCTCAAGTTTGATGAAAATGTGTGCATTAATTCCTTCGATAGAGATAGTGTGGTAATCGGAACAATTCAGCATAGCAGCGCCATGTGCTGGGTTATTGAAACCAAAACGTAGATAAAGCCAATTCATATAAAGATTAACTGAATTTGAAGTTTGATGAAAATCTGTGCGTTAATTCTCGAGATAGAACTATTGCGGAAATAATGAAAAATGCAACACGGGTAAGCCATCTGTTGAACGATTTAAATCAAAATGTAAACAGCATCAATTTATATCAGGGATTACCTGAATATAATTTTTTTAATCCCATGCATTAGTTCTTGAGGTAGAGCGCCCAAAAAATTATATCACATACAGAGAGTCAGATACAAGAATGGATTATGATCGTGAACTGAGGTTCCACGGTATATTATGTAAAAATTTCATTTCAGCTGGTGATTTCAATGTCAATTTTACAAATAATACTAGAAATGAATTTTCAGTATATTTTCATCCTTGGTTTGACGTAAATCTATTTAGGCTATTTCGAGAGACTTTCTCCAAGGAAGATAATTTAACGAATAATTTTCCTGAAAATGTCCTAGAATATCATTCAATAATTGGAATAAGCTATTCCAATAGATATCAGGAAGGAGAAATAAAAATATTTTACTTAATTTTTTTTTTTTATTTAAATGGGAAAATTCGTTTTTATGTGCATTGACTATAAAATTATATTTAGTGACCTTTGTGTGCCATGATCACAAAAATTGCGCTAATGGCGGAAGAATTTGATATTTATAACATCTGATTTTTAAAACAAGAAGATAAGAATGCCACGAATCCTATGCGAAAAGAATAAAAATTTCTATTCGCATTTTTTTTCTACAAAATATGTATTATCTAAAATTAATTGAATCTGTCAATTTCTGTACGAATAAATTAAAATTAATTATGTTTTTTCACGTTTTTTGTTTATTGATTAAATAGTTCAATATTGAGCGAAATAAGAAAAAGTACTGTGAATACTTAAAAACAACTGAGGTTTTCTTATATTCAATATATATTTATCAAATAATTTAAAGGACTAGTATTAAAAAATGCTCTGACGAGCACCAAACGAGGTTAATCTGTTTTAAAGTAAGAAAAAGTGTTTGACAAGAGCTTCTAATTGAGAATGAGAAAGGACAAGGGGTCCCTTCTTGGCTGTAATTCACTGTCAATGCCAAATTTGAAAAAAAATCATATTTCCGCTTTTTGCATAGAAAAGAAATCAGTCACTGTTACAATAAAATTGTGTAGTGTAAAGGCATAATTAGAAAGTACACCGCGTCATTAAACATGAATGTAAAGCAAAATAGGGCCAAAAACCATAGTTCCGCAGCCAGTGTTGAATTCAGACACTTTTCTCCGGGAGGGTCTTCTGTGGCTTCGTGGGGGGGGGGAGGGGGGACACAATATAGTTCTAAGGAGATTATACTTTTTTTTACCATTAAAAACACAAAATCTCAATTTTTATTGGGAGGGGGAGCATTTGATACCTTTGGGAGGGAATGTCTCCCCAGTCCACCTCCTGCATTCAACACTGCCTGCAGCGTATCACATTCACGCAGTCCCACCACAAACTGTCGCAGTGTAAAACAGCACAGAAAACTGATTTGTAGTGTAGTTGCAGTGCAGAGTCAACAATGCAGTTAACATGTAAAGCACGATTGAAAGTTTTTCTAAAAAGTAAAGATAGAAAGTTTTATTAAAAAGTAAAGATAGGAAGTTTTGCGCAAATTTCTTTTATATGGAAAAAGCGCAAATATGATTTTTTCAAATTTGGCATTGACAGTGAACTGCAGCCAAGAAGGGATTCCTTGTCCTTTCACACTCTCAATTAGAAGCTCTTATCAAAAACTTTTTCATACTTTAAAACATATTAATCTTTTTTGGTGTTCGTTAGAGCATTGTTTAATACTAGTATACATACACTTATACTTTTTCTTTTATTTAAATAAGATGAAATACACAATAAAGTTATTTATTTCTGCATATATACACGAGGTTAGGATAAAAAATCTCGGGCCCGACCTAAAAATGGCGTCACTAGAACAGGTATAAGCTAGATGCATAGTACTATCCCCGATTACAATATTCACAAAGTTCCTTATCAGTAGATATGTTATTGTTTGGTTGACACCATTTAATTTAAGACTATTTTATAGTTATAACGAAAATTGAAGATTTGGAAAAACGAGTGACCTAACTATTTCTTTCAACATCAAAACGGATTCAAACACATACGAGAAGAAAATAAAAAAAGTGGGTAAGTGTTGAATGCATTTCTCACAAATGGTTTCATTTAATAATTCTTTAAAAAACAATTAATCCTCCATAATAAAACCAAATTGATAATTTATAATTATTAAATTCTTACATACATGGTAGTACAAATATATTTACCTTAAAATGTATTATAAAAAGAAATCCTAGACTCCCAGTGTCTACGAAATCATCTGCACTTCTTCCTGAATAAGGATTGTCAAATGACTCACAGACTTGGAGTGTTTAACAAGACACTCATTGACAACAATACAGCGTAGTATTTGGAGTTTTAGGGCAGCTAGTTTTTTCCTGAGGCTTTTATTGACAGCTGTCAGTACGTTTGCAGCATTCTATTTAATGTATTTGCGATAGTGTCGGAACTCTTGTGTTCTTTGATAGGTCCTCGTTGTTTTTCTTACTGGCTAAGACCTATTCGAAAAGGCAGAATTAGTCATATGAACGAAACAAAGAAGTATTTATGTACAAAATAATAATAAACCTGCCGTCTAGAAGGTGGCAAATTTATCCCCAGATGTAACCACCCGGTTCTATTCCACGTTTAATGATTAACATACTAAGTTTATCAATAAAATTTCATTCATGTAAATTAAGATCAAATATTAAAAAAATATATACATTTAAATTTCTTGTGAATCTTTCTGTTTTCTTTAACAGCATTTAAACTTCCTTTCTGTAAATACATATCTACCACTTACAAATAAATGAGAAGTAGATATGTAATAAATATATTAAAATAATAATATTTTCAAAATTGTAAACCACTATCTGATTCCAATGCACTGAACTAATATTATTAAAAATATTTTTTAAATAAAAAACTAAGCGTAAAATAGACAGAAATAATATAATGTGATTTTTAGCATTTTCATTACTTTATTCATTTTGTGTAATATGTTTTTAGACGATTAATTTGTTTTACAGCGTATTTAGCAATTAAAAAAATATGGATACCAATAGCATTGTAATAATAATAACAGCTTCCAAATAGTATAATACAATTTAGTTTCAAACATTTTTCTTCATAACTTATATTTACACTTCCTGGGTTTTGAAAACGAGACTTCTGGAATCTGGAAGACCATCGCATTTATATACCAAGTTTCTGGTATATAAATGAAGAAACTGCAAAGTGATAGCCAGTAAAAAATCCCAACTAACAACGAGAAGATTATTCTTCCCTTTCAAAATTATTCTAATTAAATAATAATAATAATAATAATAATAATAATAATAATAATAATAATAATAATAATAATAATAATAATAATAATAATAATAATAATAATAACATTCAGTTTTAAAACTATGTTCTTTCTTTAATATTAAAAAATGCAAAAGAATTTTATAAAAGTGTATTCTAAATTACAAGTTTTATAAAAGATAAAAAAATCTTTAATTATAGACATAAAAACAATACACGAATACAGGAATCCTTATCTTAAATCTAAATATCTAAAGAAAATGAAATGTAAGATAAGGGAAAAGTCTGTAAAATGATGATCTAAAAACTCAGTGGAATGAGAATTCGTATAAAATTTACAGTGTCTTGATTTTTTTTCTCTATTTTCACTGATTTTTTTAGCAGTGTAGTCCTCTCATTTGACACTGAATACCGGTATCATCTCTTAAAATGTTTTTAAAAGAAAAATTATCATTTGTTAGCTTAATTAGATAAATCATTTATTTACCAGCATCTTATTTATAAGGTGTAGGGAAATTTATTTTTCTGATAAACACCTGGAAGAATGGTTAAGAAAATAAATACATATTCGTTTTTACCTTTTTACTTTCCAAGCAACTAAAAATATCTTTTTTAATATATCTTTCAAAATATTAAAAAAATGTATTGTTTATTTTAAATAAATACACTATATGGTCGAAAGTTACTGACCACTTGCAATTTTAGACGTTTTGTGAAATATTTGGAGCACTACATGATGGATTATCCTCAAACTCAAATTATACAAACATAAAAGTGCAAGACATTCATTTCCGGGAAGATTTTTCCCCCTAACCCCATAGGTCATCGTCAAAGAATTGCAAAAGAACGAATATGTTTCAGATAGACCTATCGAAACTAATGGAGCAACAGCGTTTAAAATTTAGATTACCATTAAGAGGCCTATTGCAATAACTTGTGTTCACCTGTTTGTAGCTAGCATGTATAATTATAGAAAAATTAAGGTTTTTATAAAAACAGATCTAATTTTGCCAAGTTTTTTGCAAATAATTTGCAGAGTTCGTAACATAAAATAATGTTCTTTTCCGAAAATATAAAAAAACAAAATTTTACAGAATATCCTATTATCAGAATTAAAAAAAATATGATAATTGTATGAAAAATGTGCTGATATTCTAAGTAATGTGCTACTGTGTGTGCGCGTATGCCTTCAAAATATAATTTGCATAATATGTTTGCTGAATCTCAAAAACATAGCTTGAAAATTCTGAAAATTATCGTCTATAGAATAATCTCAAAATCCATTGTTTCCAAAATTAAGCAAAAATATGCGCGATTGTATCCATATATCCATTGAATAGTATAATTATAGAACACACAATATTACATGTATTACTATATTTGGATACAGCCCCTCATTTTTTTTTACTTTATTTTGGAAACAAGAGATTTTGAACTTATTCTAACAATGATAATTTTCAGAATTTTAAAGCTTTGTTTTTGGGACATTGAAAAAATTTCTCTATACATTTAACTAATAAATATGCAAATGAAATTTTGATAGCAATCACGCGTGCGCAGCGAAAATTTATTTAGTAAACCAGCTTATTTTTGACACAGCTTTTATAATTTTTAATTATGATTACAAGTTTTTGTGTATAATACCGTTTTGCCATATTTTCTGAAAATACCATTTTTTATGTTAAGTGCTCCGCAAATTACAAAGAAAAAACTTGGCAAATTTTGCAAATGATTTCATTTAGAACACCTTAATTTCTCTGTTACTATGCATGCTGTATTCAAAAAAATTAGTACAGCTTATTACAATACGCTAATTAATCATAATATATAGTTTGAACGAGTTTGTTGTACTAGTTTTGGCAGGGTTATCCAACACATATTTGTTTCTTTTCAATTTTTGACGGTCCCCTATAGAGTTTAAGGATAAAATCTTAGTGGCAATATATGACCTGTATTATTATGCTTACACATCTGAAATTTCAAGATAATTCCTCATGTATATTTCCAAATATTAAACAAAATAACTTGTATTTCACATTTGGCCATATAGTTTACACCAATTTCATGTAAAAAATCACTACTTAATTTTAGTTTATAAAACTCAATTAATCAAATTGAAATATTTATTGTCTATGATAAACTTGCTACAAATGATGCTAAATAATTAATGTAAAATGGATTTGATTCAATTTATATATAAAATACCAAAGGACTACTATTATATAAAACACACATATGACATCTATATAAGATATATATACAACTCCTTCTACACATAAGTTTGAAATTTGACTTCTTTTACGGCTTTTAAATTTCTTAGAAATTATAGTCTTGAAATATTTTGAAACTAAGATAAAAATATATGTTACGATAGCCCAAATGTAATTAAAACAGAAAAAAATTTACATTAAGTGAGAAAGGATTAAATAACATTATTCCATTTCGCCCTCACTATAAGTGACATTTTTCTTAACATACTTACAACGAAAATACATACTTACAATTAGTAAATATTCGAAAACGGATATTTTGTTGCATATTTTTTAATATGTTCATGTTTTTCATTTAATTTTCTTTAATGGTGGGTTTAAATTTCGCATTCAGTGGCTGGTATAGCTTCGGCTAATCATTGTAAATTTGTATTTTTGTATTTTTTGTATTTTTTGTATTTTTTTTTTACTTTAATAAAAAAGGATCGAGAGGAATACTGTACTCTAGAGGTTAGATCCTTGTATGATTGAATTTACTCTATTCAATGCAGCCTCGCATTTTTTGTTTATTTATCATCGGATATTCAAAAATCCTTTTGAACCTTAACGATCAGTCACAACAGATTAAAAAAGCGTTTTCTATACAATACACGTTTGTTTTTTTACTAACAGTTTCTAACATACAGGCAAACAGAATAAATATCTGTATGCCTAAATAAGTATTTATTTATGAATCTATTTATATCGGCTACATTTATTCTTATAAAATGGATATGAATGTATGTGTGCACATTACTGCTAAGTCGTAGATTATTTTCTATATTCTCTCTTTATGTAACGCTACATAAAGATTATTGTTTAATGAAAATGCTTATACTTTCATACGCAGGAAATAGAAAGGACTTCGATTAGCTGTCTTATTTTACGGAATCTGAGATTCGCATAAAAGCAAATGCATAATACAGAGCTCTCAGAATGTCAATCAGAAATTTATTAATATATTTTATTCAATATGTAAATCTGAGATCAAGTTATATTTATAACATCTCAACGAAATATATGAAAAATCCTAATGTACGTCAGGAGAGTAATTTTAGAAATTTACACATATACTCGAGTAAAATTAAGTAATTTGCACATTTGTTTTTTACATTGTACGCTATTTTGAGACATCGTGAAGCTAATTTAAAACACTAAAATTCACTACAAGATGATTACTACAGAATAGAGGTTTCATAGCATTTGTCGTTTATTTACAGGATCGCACAAAAAGAAATCGCTTACAGCACTGTCTTTGAATAATGATTCCTGAAAGTTCGTTTTCCATTCGACATTAACTTTCAAATTTAACTTTTTTTTTAATACTCGATGTATATAAATTCAATACCTCATATACAATGCTTCACAAAGAATCACCTACCATCCTTCTTATTAACGGAAATTGCTGGAAGGGAATATTCAAATAAAGAACATACATATTTTTAATTAAGATACATTTCGTCATGTAATAGTTAATGCCAGGGTAAGGTAGGATGATTTTGACCAGGAGTAGTTGTAATCCTCACCATAATGGAAAATACTGTGTATGGTGAAATTTTGTTTGACACTTAAACATTAACCTCCTAATATATTTTTCATTTTAGATATTCTTTATCAATAGTCTGAAGCATTTTAGAGATCCAAGTAGCAATTTGAACAGTTTCTTTTGAACAATGGATTTAAAGAATCTCAAATATTTGATAAATGAATATGTCAGTTTGGTGACTTAATGGTCTTAATTACACCAAATAAATGTGTTTAGACAGGTATAAAGAAAAAATATAGTGGTCTTAATTTCTCCAATCTTTTGGGATTGTGAGTTTTTGATGGGGTAATTATAACTACCCTTTTAACTTACTAAAAAGGGGGGGGATGAGGATAAAAAAATAATAAGAGGTATTTGTAAAAGGTCGAAGTGACTTCCTATTTATTAAAATCATCCCTTTTCTAATACAATAAAAGTGAAAAAAAAAATAATAACAATGTTAAAAATGAATAAAGTGGATATATTTACCCCCACTTGACCCTTTCGTTAATAGATACAAATGTTTATGTCATTTTCAGGGCAACTCAAAGTATTCGGCTAATTTTCTACTTATACTGGAATTAGTTGAAATTTATTTTTTAAACGTGTTTTGTTTTTCAGTATGGTTGAATTTAATAATTAAACATATAACATTTCAACATATTAAGCGGTACAGTTTCATATATTATTATAAATGTACAGGAAAGTGTTTTATAGTCTGAGCTTGACACGTGATTTTTTTGTTTATTAAATGGAAGTAATTCTTTTTTTCTTAAAAAAAATAAAAAATAAAATAAAAAATAAAAAAAACAACAGGGGGGGGGGGCGGTCGGAATATACTACGTGTATGCATTTTGCGGATTTTACAATAGGAATCTTTCGAATAGTAATACGGTACTACTTAAATTTCACAGCTTTGAAATTTTTATTTTGTATTTTGCGTCAATTATCAATATTCTATAGAGAAATACAAACATTTTTCTGATATAATCGTATTTTTGAATTTTCTGATATCGTGTTCAGTGTAAAAAGCCTAATTGTAGGGCAAAATAAAAATCGCTTTACTTTATTTTTTTTTTGGGGGGGGGATAAATGAGCAATGTCACAATAAAAAATACTGATTTATATTTATAAATAAATAAATAAATAAATAAATAAAAAGTAATAAATTACTTGCATGCACTTTGCAGTTTTTAACAATGAAAATATTATTTATTTTAATTTTGAAATAATATTTCATGGTTTTTCAATTTTTATTTTGTATTTTGTGCAGTTCATTAACATTCTTTTTAAAAATGCAAATATTTTTATTTTATATTTGTATTGTCTAAATTTCCGGATATTCTGTTCAGTGTCAAGAATCTGATTGTAAAGAAAACTTACAAATTTCTGTACTCTTATTTTTATTTTTTATTTTTTTATTGTTGTTTTTTGTTCAGAGGTTAAGTGAGCAATGGAATATTCAGAATAACAATTACTAATTGATAATAATAACATAAATAATAATAATAATAATGCAATGAATTACTTGCATGTATTTTGTAGCTTTCAACAATAGAAATTTTATGTATTTGGTATTTATCTATTTTATATTGTATTTGTCATTCATTGCCATTCAAAAATGCAAACATTTTTTTTTCTTTTATATTTGTATTTTCTAAATTTCCTGTTATATAATTCATCTTAATTCTCTAAATGTAGCACAACTTACAATCTGAGTCATTAAATAATAACAAAAAAATTGCTAAATGAGCAAAAGGATATTCAAAAGCACAATTCTTGATTTGGTAAAAGATAAACAAATAGAAAATTACCTTGTTAATTACAGAAAATTTTGTTGTCTTTAACAACAGGAATCGTCTATCTTTTAATTTGGTTTTTAAATTATATATCTTCGCAATTATTATTTTTTTTTTGTGTCAATTATTAAAATTCAATTGGAAAATGCAAATAATTTTCTTTAATGTTTATATTTTTTATATTTAACGATATTCTGGAATAACAATTTACATAATGTTCCACAATAATAATAATAATAATAAAACAGTAATAATATTCATAATAATAATTTACGCAGTATAAGATTGAATTAAAAAAATTGCTAATTAATATGTTCATATCCCATAGGTACATTGATTCCAAAGTAAAAGTACAGAAAAAAAAGTTTTTAAATGTTATAAAAATTATCTAACATAAATATCTGCAAGAAATGGGTTGTTGCGATAAATTTGAATAATAAAAAAAGACATATATTTTTTTCTTAGACTGCATGTAAAGTTCCTTGATAAATGTAAACATTAAAGGAAAAAATAAATAAAAATTGTGTTTAGTTGGAAGTCAGCCAGTCACAGACAAACTCAGATAATTCATCTTCTGAAAATGAATTAAATTACCTTTTCTTTTGTATTATAACTTTTTGTTAAAGCTGTATAAATTTCTTCTGAAAATAAAAAAAAGAACTTTAATGCACGTAGAAAAACTATCCTAAGCTTTAAAAAGATATCGCATAAGTGAATTATTTTTTTCATGAGATTAGGAAAAAAAAAAGTTTTTTATTAAATTTAATCATTGAGAATATTAAATACATATTTTTTCAAATAAAACAATATATTTCTATACTTTTCATGAATAAAATGAAACTTGAAGTACTAATTTTTACATATTATATTTTTCCGAATATAATCTGTACATAAAGTATTGATACAAATTTGAGCGTTTGTATGAAGATAAAATATGTTAAATGATATCGTCGATAAAGTATAGAAAATTGGCGAATATATTATATACTGTAATAGCAGCAATGTTACACTTTGTATACATAGCGTCAGAAGTCTTCGGTGTTTAAAAAAAAATTGTGAATGATTCTATACGTAAAATGAGCATTGAAATCGGACAGTAAAATAAATAAAATAAATATTATAAATAAATAAATATATTCATAAATATTTCGTGGAAATAGTGATTCATTACTGATTTATATATAATTTTGTCTCCTGGAGGCAACACAAAAAACACCCCTTGAATTAGTTTAAATGCTTCTCAAATTAAAAAAAAATATATATCCGGAAATTTTAATAAATGTGTGCATATTACAAGCATCGATATATATATATTAATGCATCTTCTGATACGTTTAATAATGATTATAAACTAGTTTTTGTAGTTTCGCATAAAATTTGTCTTACGACTGAGGAGGTTATGTATACATATAGATAGATTCAAATTGCAAAAACGAAGAAAGATGTCAAATATTGTTTTATCATATAAAAAAATTGTTGGAACCAGGAAGAAAAGTAGAGCTCGATTTAAAAAAAATCTTCCTGTAAAAATTTAGAAATATTTTCATTCTAAAAATGTGCGTGGAAAAGAAATGGAATCAGATAATCTGTAAAGAGCATTAAATAACCCAAATTCTTGTTAGCTGAAAATGTGGACTGAACAATACTGTTGCCATAAAATCAATCAGGGAAAAAGACACATTTTTAACTCATTCCGTATTTCAATCATCCATAACCAGTTTTAAAATTTGGGTTTATAACTATATGTTACAGGCTGATGTAATGACATATGAGAACAGCTTGTTCAGTACAAAGTGTGGACAAGCTCCACTCCAGCGGTTTTGATAAGCGGGAGATCAAAGCTCCAAATAAATTCAAAACCTTGAACCGATACGATTCAACCATATACTAAATATTTGTATTCAGACATATTTATCTACATTAATTCCTGAACAACCTGATTATATTAATGTTATATTTTAATTATTACTTCATGGTTTATATTCGTTTAGCATTATGAGGCTTAACTGATTTGAGACAACATAACAATATATTCTATTGACTATTTTCCTCAGTAATCATTTCGAGTAGATTATAGCATAATTCTGAATATAAGGCATCAGTAAAGCTCAGTCCACATTTTCAGCTAACAAAAATTTGGGTTATTTAATGCACTTTAGAGATCACCTGATTCCATTTCTTTTCTACGCACATTTTTGGATTGAAAATATTTCCCAATTTTTACTGTAAGATTTTTTTAGATCGGGCTCTACTTTTCTCTCTGGATCCACCAGTTTTTTTATATGATTTAATAGCTTTTTTTAGATTCTTTCAGGAACTTTATCAATCACTAATAAATGTAAACTATTATTAGTGTTAGTTTAAAGTTATTAGTAGACATATTGTTTGGCGATATACCGGAAATAACGCCAAATTTGCTTATATTTTGACAAGTAATTTTGAGCGCCAAATTTGGCGATATATTGCCAAGTTGGCGAAAAACTTGGCGACAGAGCCGTCCTCTCCCAGATGGTAGTCCCACTGCAGTTTCTCGGTCTTTAGGCAGATTTTCTTATGACCATAGGTATCTACACAGATTTTCCTAGCTTCTTTTTCAAATCGTTATTTTTATAAATATAGATGATTTTTTTTCTAAATTATCCCTGTTTAATTGAAATATCTGTATTTTAGTAATTTTTTTGACGTCGAAAACATTCAAATAAAGGTGCGATGTTGTTTTAACACATACTTAGTTACAGTTTATACATATGTTTATGAAAATATGTATTTGTTTCGTATGACGTCAATTTAAAAAATTCAAAAATCTATCAGGAGAATCAGAATTTTTATTGATCTATTAAAAAAAAGAACACGTGTTATCATTTCTTTTTTTGAATTATTGAACTGTTTCTTAGTTGGTTCCAACCTGAAAGAAATATTTGAATTAGAAATTAACCCCTTGGGGACGAGCGACACGTATACGTGCCGCAAAAAGGCTTAAGAATCCTTGTTTATACACACCAATAAAATTATACTATAAAATTTGTCTTATTTATTCGGAGCATTTTCTCAATTTAATACGGCACAATTTTCTGTATTATGAAACTGATGACAAAACATTAAAAATTTCGTAAAAGTCTCTCGTCCCGAAGGGGTTAAAAAGGTGAGATTTCTATAATGTTAAATTATGGAAGGTATAGCGTTATATAAGTTTTAAATGGGTGCTATTTCCTTAATATTGGGTATTTTTTGACATGACTTTCGAAAGACACATACCTAAATCAAAAGCTTTCAAACAAGCTATTACGAGTTGCTGAATGATTCCTGATCAGAGTTATAATTGAGTTGCTTGCTTTTTTTCTTGTTTCTCGAGAAAAAGTGACAAAACAGGGGTTTTGGATCTCAATAACTAACCGGTGGATCTGGATGATTTTTTGTAAACTTTGAGGTCTAGAGTAAGATACTTCGTCTTTTCAATTTCGTCCAATGATTGGGTCCAAAGTTGTTGAGAGGTAAATTTTCGACTTCACCATAAAAGATGCAGCTGAGCTCTACTATACAACACAATCGTATTGTATTATATCCTCGTTAAACACTAATTTTAATGAAATAATGAAATAAATGCAAATTACTTATTTAATAAAATCGAAGCATATGTTGTTCTTTTACTTTTTATAAAGTGTATAGTGAATGTATCAATATGAAATGATTAAAAAGTAATTAATAACTTCTATTTTAACCCTTTATATCACGTGTTTTAAATGTGCAACACACCCAAAAATCAATAGTACTCATTCAGTAAGATTAACACACAATTTTATATGTTTTGAATATTTACCAATACCGGTTAATACACCTTGATCAATGAAAATTTTCGACAGATGATGATATTGAGTTAATTTTCCATACCAAATGATTGTTCATAATTTGAAAAACTTTAGGTCGATATTGTAAAAATTAACTTAGTAAATTTTGCCGAATTTAATAACTGAAAAAGTCTGAAAGTAGATTTTTTAAAGATAATTTTGTATACTTTCAAATTTAGTATTAGAAAATGGAAAATATGTATGCAAAGTATGTCAATTTCTGTTTTTTGTAAGTGTAAGTCATTTTTAATCAATAATTATTTTATTTTTACTCTCTTATTTTTTAAGTAATTTTTACACGCTTAAAATGTTTTATTTTAACATTTGAGTGAATATTTTTCAAATCGGAATTATTGAGTCACAAAAGTCATTATTGATTGTTTAGAGTCCGCACTAGTTACAGTCAAAGACCCTCAAGGAAATGTGAAGTATATCGGGGCGTTCATTTCAAATATCTCGCTGAAATTTTAAAAAAGTTACATGATTTTTTTTCCATATGATAGCTGAGAACAATCTACTATTGGGCTAGGTTTTGCTTTTTCGATTTTGGTTTGATTATTTTTCTTATAAAAATATTTTAAATTTCGGAAACGGCTGGAATTGGTTTTGAAATTGAAACTATCACAGTAATAATAACTCGCCAAAATTGAAAATATGAAAACTAGTGCGAATGTTGATTGTCTTCAGCTATCTCATGCAAAACAAAAGAAAAAGAAATATTAAAATTATAGCGACATATTTGGAAATAACGTTCCCATAGATTTTACATTATCATCCGACTCTTTATAAATGACTCGAGTGGCATCTGAAGAGCTTAAATTAAATATTTTAAAGCATCCAACAACTTAAAACATATCACTAAATTGCATTTTAAACGTTTCAAAATATTATAAAAATGTAATTTAAAAACACATACACTTATAACATATTGAAAAATTATGTATCATGACTATGAAAATTTTTTACAAAACTATCGGAGTTTCCATTTGAATGAATGAAACTTGATGCCAAAATAAATGTAAAATAATCAACGCATAATACTTTATTTTCAGGAACAGAAAGTGTGAGGTTCTCGAGCAATCCTCTATATGACGTACACACTTTGTAATGCACAAAAAGAGCTCAAAAATGAATATCAGAATATAAAATGCATATCCAGCAGTTATTTTTCAAATTCGATAAAGCAGCCAAATTGTTTAATCGACCTTGAAAATGTACAGTACCTTCTAGGTATTCATTAAAATGCTCTGAAAGTGAATTTTCATAATTGACCGTGATGTACAAAACTAATATTTAGTGCCTTTGTAAATGAACTATCTGCGGTATTAATTCCATGCTCTATAAAATACCTGTGTTTGTTTGCATGCATATCATTTTAATGTTTTCAGGGGCAAGCAAAAGCGCTTGCGTAGTTCTGAACTCCCACCGACATATTTTGAAAAAATAAGGAAAGTCAAAGATATACCAAAGATAGAAATGAATTTTTTAATATTTTTTTTTTCTAATGCAAAACTTCATCAACCGTAAATGGAATAAAATAAATCTCCCCCCCCCCTTGACCTGGTTAAAGCTAAAAATGTTTTGTACCTGTTTTAGGAAGAATGAAGGGTTCTAGTTAGTGTATGCATTTAAAAATGAATATTTTAAATGTTTAAAAGTACTTGTATACACATTTTACGCAAATTATTGGTATTTGATATGCATACACAAAATTGGTATTTCATTTTTTTAAAGCACAAAAGGCTTTATGTTACAATTTTACAGGATGAAATAGTTAATTTCCATTGAAGGATTTACGTAGGTTGTGAACTCCCGAAAAATGTCTTGTCCCTTTTTCTCTTAATATCTACTTTAATTTACTAGAAAAGAAAAATTATAATATGTCCTCGAAAATGAGACAATAAGAAAATTCTAACAAATAAAATACAGTATCTTCCTTAGTTCAACAAAAATTCAATAATCTGTGTTTTTTTTTTTTTTTTTTTTTTTTTTTTTTTTTTTTTTTTTTGACACACAATTACACAATTATATAAAAACCATGTTAAAAATTAATTTTTATGGAGGATTTTGGTAAAATCCCCATCCGTTCAACGGGAAGTTCTTGTAAGTACTGTATTTTACGACTTTAAACGAGATATTAGATCCCTATCTGAAATTACATCTTATAAAACTACAGATCTGCCCTACTATTTTCTATTTGAAAATTATAGAGAAAAAATTAAACATTTAAGGATTGCTCAAATCTTAATATAGATTTTTAAAAAGGCCTAGTAGACAAATGTAATTTCAATTTTTCAAAAGAATGATTTCCATTATAGTCTTACATTAACTGAGTACTGATTCATACTAAAGGCAAAGTTATCATTAGAGTGTTGCGAATATACTAACTGCTTGAGTAATAAATAAATAAATAAATGTTAAATAAGTACACAGGCCTGAATTAAGTCCATTATGGAGAATATTCATGTAATTCTAGAAGGTGCCGAGATACAAGATACTGCAACAAAAGTACCTTATTTATTGGAAGTGACGAAAGACGGCGTATTTCCAGCACATAAAAAGTGCAGAATCTTTCATTATTAAAAATATTTCCGTGCTGAATACATAATTACATATGCCTTAGCTTTAATTAGGAATGTCTTGTTACAATGCATATCTGATATTTTTCTAATAAAAATTCATTAGAAAAATTTAAACATTAAAAACTTACAATACGTTCTTCTTTCGAGAAAAACTTGGTAAAAAAGTTAACTGCTATCTACAAAAACAATATAAATATTTAGAAAATTATTTTTTAAAACAATTTATGTAATAAATATATCTATGTATTATATATCTATTAATTATTACCATACATAATATCTTATAAACATTGATCCATTTAAAAACTTCAATAAAATATCTATATTCGAAATTGGCTTAGAGGTAATCATCAATTTCAGTTTCTGAAAGCGAAATTTCTTTTAAACTTATACCAAGTTGATCAAGTAAAAAAAAAAAAAAAAAAAAAAAAAAAAAAACATCTAGTTTTATTGATTATCAATAGTTATATCACTAAACATTCGAACTGATATAGGAATAAAATCTGTTTATATCTCCAGAACGTAAGTATGGGTATCCAAACCTAAAGGAAAATATTTGAAATCGATTCCCTAAAATATTACTGTATCTGCATCTAATATAAAATTAAGATCAAGAAATAATAAATCATCGTCACATCTCAGGAAAAAATAAATAAATAAACACATAAACACAAAGGATGATAATCATGTTAAAGTCATTTTATTATTACAGTTCAATGTCAATGAAATTACAATCAGAAAAGTATTCTTTAAAAGTATTAATTAAACTATACTTTTTATTAAAAATAAATATTGCATTAAAATTAGAATTTTCACAATTATATATTCAAACTAATAACATTAAAACAAAAATATTTTAATTCAACTTTTTTAATGCTATGTTTACATATTCATTGAAAGTGTATCATGTGATTTATCACTACTACCATGCATACTTTATTTGTACGTATGATCTGAGATGTAACACCACAAATCTCGCCCGTTTATAGCCGAAGCTTATTGCTACTAGAAGAGAAATACAATCGGATATTGCTGCGCTATTACCATAAATAACATTATATAACTAATATCAATAGTTTCTGCACGTTAATGCAAAACTGCATTAATGTAAAATTTTTTCCAATTATACATATTAAAATTCTGTAATATGGAAATAATATGACTCTATCTTGAGTATTATGTAATCATCATATCAACATAAAATTATTACCTATCATGGGACTTCATTGGACTGGTCACGCATGATAAGATTTCATAGAGTGAGGAAACTTTTTATTAATATATTTTTTAAGTATTGATTCAATTTTCATAAAATTTTAAATGATTTCATAGAATTCTGCAGCGATTACGTATATGTTATTAAAAATTATTCTATTATATACTCTTTTGAATATTATACTTGGTCCGTCAGACAGGTTAAAATACGGACGGACCACACGACAACTATAGACGCTTCGTATTTATGTAATTGTGAATGCAACTAAAAAGAAAATCTTTAATACAAAATGTTATTTTTATATTAAGCAGCAAACTTACACATTATAAATAAAATTGTAAGACAACGCATTAAGTTACAGGTGCTCTATATGTTTTTCAGATATGAGAACGTAGGAATAAATTATTAATAATTGAAAATTTTTATTTATTTTTTTACTTTTGTATACATTTTACGATTACCTACAAGCATAAAATAAAATGATAGATAATTCATACGGCCCTATTAGAGACAGGATAAATGTTAGTTAAAAGTTGATTTAGATCAGAAGTGACAGCGTCCGAAAGACTTATTTTCCGGGTAGAGTCATTAATGCATTTTAACTCGAAATAAATTTGAGAAAAATCCGGGCAACTTCTAAAAATTCCAAAAATTATCCATATTCTTTTATAAAATATTCTTTAAATTTCAAAAATAATATTTTTTCTGAGATTTCTAAAAATATACTCTAAAAAATAAGAAAATTACAAAATTTTTCATGTAGAATTATATTTCAAGAACGTTTTATGCATTGGCAACAATAAAAATTCATGTATGAGGTACAGATTTGCACTTTGAATCGAAAACTTATTAAAGCTTATAGGAAATTTTTTGAGAAATTTTATTCCCAGATTTTTGAAGTAATGGTAATGAGGATTAGAGGTAAAATTTTAGTAAAATTACGAACATTTTTGTAGATTAAATAGTAAAGTAACATATTTTTTAAGTTTTGCTTACAGGTTTTGTTGATTTTAATCATTTTCTTGCGCAGTGTATATAAAAAAAATTGAGTAGGTATAACAGATTTCGGTAAATTTAGATTACTAAGGTTACAGTATTTTTTTTTTTACAAAATAAACTAATATTATTGAAACATTGGGTGGCTTGGAAGTGATTATCTAATAATTTCGTTCATGATTATAATAAATTGAGATACAAAAAGAACAATAAAAAAAGAAACACATGTCTTTTCTTCAGTACATTAATAAAATGTCATCTGCTAACTACTAAATTTTCTGCATTTGTAGTAACCCTTTTGATTTTAATTGATTCAATGCTTAAGCATTTAGCTCATTTACACTGTTAAATTAATATATTTTTATTTATTTTTCCTTTCTTCTACATTTACAAAAAGAAGGTATTGGTGTGTATGGTGTATTGTTGTCGGCCGATTATCTACGCTATGGGATATAGGCCCTATGGGGTGGGTTGCCCTCCGTGGGGGTCTTTCTAAGGGAACCTAACCCGTATTTACGCAATGTTCGAAGAAAACCACGGAAAACTTCGAACGGTTAGGCCGACGGTCGCGATTGGGTTCAAACCCAGCACCTACCGTCTACCAGTTTGAGGTCAGAACCTCTCGGCCACTGGTAGGGCAAGAGGGTATTGGATTCGTGTAAATTTTAAATTTCTGATTTCTGGCGGTGTAAAGATTTTTGGGAATCACATATTCCAAATAACATGTTTTTACAAAATGTCTGTCTTTGGCAGTGTTGCGAGTGGGCTACTTTTTTAAAAATTCAGATTTCTTGATGGGCACCACTTTTTTGAAACGGTAAATTACTTTTTGTTTTTGTCTATTTGTATTATGTCATTGAATAAAACATATTTTATCATTTGTAAAAAGTGGTTTCAAACAAGAATCTGAATTTAAAAAAAGTAGCCCATCTGGCAACACTGGTCTGTGGGTCTGTGGTTCTTTGTGTTTGCGAGTCTGTATGTGACATAAATTTTGTAGAAGCTCTATCTCAAGAACTAATTCACGGTGTGAAGAATTCCCTCTCACCTCAGTTTTGTGTATTACTTTGGCGGAAAAGACGAGAGTCTTCTTTATCACCAAAAAGGTTTTATTATTAAAATATTAAAATATAAGAAATTTTACACTTTTAGGTTCAGTGTGGAGCCATGTTAGATTTACAGTCCAAATACATGGGTAGGTGTGCCAGCTCCCACGCTGTCTGCACTCTAACTCCAGACTCCCCACTCTCTTCTCGTATCGACTCGTACTGCCTTTTTCTTCTCTTCCGCATGCGTTTTCTTGCGGTTGGAGAAACCTGTTTACTCTCCCAAGCTCCAACCCGAAAAACTCCATTGGATGCCTTTCTTTTCCCGATGGCGCCTGCGTTGCCATCTTTCGTCTGGGTAAGCCTAAACTTTCCCTCTTTGAGGCTCGCTAGGTGATTTAGCTCATTAATCAAGATTGACCGTGTCGAATTGCTAAAATCAAAGAATGAAAGATGCTTCTAGATTTTTCGACGCGAAGACTAAAAGTTCTATAACTGTTTCGTGGGAAAAATTGTCCATTGAATAGTTCTGCTCTAGACAGACATTAATTTAAAAGTCCACTGTTTAAACTTTATTTAGTTAAAACCTTACAACGGGATTTCACAAAACTTTAAATTTGTTAGACCTTGCCATAAACAGAAGCTGAATATTTTATAGTGCACATCGCGCAACAGGTGGCGCTGTTATACTACATTATTCACGATTTTAATAAGAGCTCTATATAAAGAACTCCCTAATATATTGATTAGTTTTTGTTGTAAATCGCTAAACAAGTGGTGCTGCAATTTTTTTCCGATTTCCAAAACAGCTATATCTTAATGATTAATGTCATATAATTCCAACAAGCTAAAAAAATATTGATACTTCTTTGTTTTAAATTCTAATTTTAAACTAAACGATAATGTTGGATTTTAAATTATGCAAACAGTAATACAAAATATTGAAATAAGTTTACTGGTGTACTACAAGTGAGGTGCTATTTTAGAATTTGTTTCCAACATAATTACAGATCGAGACCATTTTTAAAACTTCTTTATGTTGAATCTGGGATAAATATCTCGCAGAAAGGAAACAGAATAAACAAACCATGAAAGGGAATACAATAATGTAAATTATTATTAACTGATTTTATTAAGATTCTGTAAATTAAGACTAACATAAAATTCATTTTATTCATAATATCGGAGAAAAAAAAAGGATTAATTATCCCAATTAGACAGATTCGTTATAATTTTTTTTCGGATTTTGAATGAAAAAAACGCATTTTCTAGTAGCCATAACGTCATTTCGATTGATTTAAGTATATCCACGTTCTGAAGTCATATATCAATCACATTAAAGTCAATGGAAATGTATCAATAATTGAGTTCAGAACATAATTGCGTTTAAAATTTTAAAATTATTTTTTGTTACCAAGTTAGGTATTAGTTTATTACCACAATTTCAACAATTGCAACAATGCTAAAACGAAAAACACTTGAATTAAATATAATTATGTAGTGATTATCTTTCGCAGAAAAATAATTTCATTAAAATTTTTTTTTTGAAAGTTTTCAATATGTAATCCAATCTGAACATTACATTCATCAGCACACACTGTTTTTTTTTTCCTTTTTTGAATCTTTATTTTACAGTATTTAGTAAAAAAAGAATATTAAAAAAATATGATTGTATTAAAATTAATATGCTAAGAAAGTAATTTTTAATCTGAAGTGAAATTAGAAGAGACATGAATTATCTACATTCTATCGATTTCTCCATTTTATCGGTCATTTTTAATTACGAGGGATAATCAAAAATATTTTTATGTCTCAAAAATGAACGGAAAGGAACTTAGATTGATATTGAATTAAATATATATATATATATATATTATATACATAATATCTGCGGTAGTCGGAAAATTATAATCGAAAGGATTTTCACTTAATATAAAATGTAAATACTTGTATTTACATTACTCAACATTAAATAGGACACCAAACATTGGAACATGGGAATTTTTTGTTTAGTATTAAAAAATTTGATGCGTCTATCTAACAATCAAGAAAGAATAAAACCATGCAGTAAACATAAGTTAAAAAACACTTTCCAAATTTGGCTGAAATCTGTAATAAATTGTTGTTATTTAGGGAAATAAGGTAAGTAAGATACTTGAAAAAAACATAAAAAAATAGATAAAACAAAAGAATTTTTGAAATTTTTTTTTTCGTTACTAGTGTTTACATTAAATACGTATTCAAATACTTTTGAACATAAATACTTTTGCCTTGTAAAAATGCTTTTGCCTTGTATTTGCTTGGTAGATGGTTTTATATTATGCATAATGGGGGAATTTAGTTTAGAAAGAAGACTCGTACATGGCTGTAATTTGTCTTTCAGCAATTTGTACTAATGGATTGAAACATTCTTAAGCACGTTTGTTCTACACTGTAATTTACCTAGTACCTTGTTACACGCCTATATTGAGTGAAAATTTAACTCAAACCAAAGCACTTTTAAAACTACACATTTACTGAAGTTTTCATTCATAGACGCATGAAAATGACATACAGGACCACGCAATACTTTGCGTGGTCCGGTATGTCATTTTATCTATATTCAACAAACATATCTTGGAAAACTAAATGCATTCCAGCATAAAAATTCATAACTGATTTAAAAACTACCTTTAAATAATTAATGGTTATACACGTTAATCGTTAACGATCCCTTTGTGTAGCCCTGTATTTTAAAATGAATTGAATTTCTGTAAAATCAATTGAATAAAACAGCGATCACGATATATCTTGACATTTGCAATAATGATATATTCATAAAGTCAAAGCATTACACATATTATATAAAACGAACAAAATGTCATTAAAACATACCATTTAAAATAGTTCCGGAATTTGGGAAAAGAGACAGGGAAATATTTTAAATTGCACGTTATAATATGCACATAAGGAAAAAAGAAAAATGTCAAATGCTTTCTTTCAAGGGAAAAACAGAAGTCAAAAGAGAATACATTTCTTTAGGAAAAGAATTCTAGACGGAGTATTACAATCCGAAATCTCCTTTCTTCAACATTAATAAGATTTATGTTTTATGTAAAATAATGCA
The DNA here is from genome assembly GCA_964019185.1 of Maratus speculifer. Lineage (NCBI taxonomy): Eukaryota > Metazoa > Arthropoda > Arachnida > Araneae > Salticidae > Maratus > Maratus speculifer. The sequence goes on from OZ025297.1 coordinate 198,054,819, forward strand.
TTTTTTTAGAATGTGAAGTAGTGTTTCACTTTTGGGAAAAAACTAAGAACGTGGAGAAAAACGTTATATGTTTATTTATACAGTGTTAATATAAACTGAGAAATATCATAAAATAAATGCAGATACAAAGATATACAGTTGTTAATAAAAGAAGAAAAATGACACTATAATTGTGTTTTATTATCTTTAAAAATTTCACTTCTGTGAATTAATTATATGCAGCATTATGTTTCAGGAAAATGTTATTGTAATCGAATATTTCTAGACAATCTTTAGAATAGAATTATCAAGAAACAACTCTGTGAAAGTAATTTAAATAAAAAGTCACGATAGATCTAGACATTTGCAGTAATGAATTATTATATAAGTCAATGTCTTGCACAAATTATATAAAGCAAACAAAATCTAATTAATGCATTTTAATTAAAATAGTTTCGAAATATGGAAGAGAAAACAGGAAAATATTTTAAACCGCACTTTATAAAAGGCACCTGAAGAATAAAAAGAAAAATGTCAAATGTCAAATGCTTATTTCGAAGGAGAAGCAGAAGTCAAAAGTGCGTACATTTCTTTAGGAAAAGATTTCTAGATGGGGTATTACAAACCGAGATCTCTTTTCTTCAGCTTTGATAAGATTTATGTTTTATGGAAAATAATGCATTTTTTTTTAATGTGGAGAAGTATTTCATTTTTGTGAATAAGCTAAGAACATAGAGAAAATGTTATATGGTTATTCATACAGTAATAAGATGCACTGAAAAATATCGTAAAATAAATGTAGATATAAGAAAAACATCCGTTATAAAAAGAGAAAAAAGGAAAATTATAGTTTTGTAATATTATCTTACAAAATAGCGCATACTGTGCATTAATTGTCTGCAGCATCATTTTTCAGGAAAATATTATTATAATCGACTTTCTATATGCTATCTGTAGAATAGAATTAAAGAGAAATAAATCTGTTAAAGCAATTGAATAAAATAGAGACCACGATACATCTTGACAATTGCATTAAACATTCTTCAAAGCTTCATATCATACGACAAAAATCGCATTAATGTATTCTAAATAAATGAGTTTCAAAATTTGAAAGAAGAAGCAGGAAAATGTTTTAAATCGTACATTATAAAAAGCACCTAAGAAATAAACAGAACAAAAATGTGAAATACTTTCTTTCGAAAGTAACAACAAAAGTCAAAAGAGGGTACGTTTCTTTAGATGATTTTTAGACAGAGTATCATAGACCGAGATATCCTTTAATCAACATTAGTTAAATTTATGTTTTATGTAAAATAATCATTTTTTTAGAATATGAAATAGTATTTCATTTTTGGGAAAGAGCTAAGAACTTGGAGAAAAAATTTAAATATTTATTTATACAGTGTTATTATGTTTAAACGGTGTTATTACGTACTGAGATATATTATACTGAAATAAATGTAAATATGCGTTAATAAAACAGAAAAATGAAACTATACTCGTATGATATTATCTTAAAAATTTCACCTTCGATGAATTAATTATATGCAGCATTGTGTTTCAGGAAAATGTTATTCTAATTTGAGATTTATAGGCAATCTTTAGAATAGAGTTATAGAGAAACAACTCTGTAAAGTAATTGAATAAAACAGAGTCCACAATATATCTAGACATTTGCAATAATGATATATTCTTTAATTCAAAGCCTTACAGTTAGTATATCATGAGAACAAAACCAAATTAACGCTTCTACTTAAAACCATTTTGAAATTTGCAAGAAGAAACAGAAAAATATTTCAAATCGCAAGTTATAAAAGGCAGCTAAGAAAATAAAAGAAGAATGTAAAATACTTTCTTTCGAATGAGAAACAAATGTCAAAAAAGCGTACATTACTTTAGGAAAAGATCTCTAGACGGAGTATTACAGACCGAGATCTCCTTTCATCAATATTAACAAAATTTATGTTTTATGGACAATAATGCATTTTTTTTTTAGAATGTGAAAAAAGAATTTCATTTTGGGGAAAGAACTAAGAACGTAGAGAAATATGTTATATGGCTATTTATACAGTGTTAAGATGTACTGAGAAATATCATAATATAAATGCAGATATAAAAATACGCATCCGTTAAAAAAGGGAAAATTATAGCTGTGTGTTATTATCAAACTGCAAATTCTACGGATTAATTATATGCATCATCATGTTTCGGAGAAATATTATTATAATGAACTTTTTATATGCTATCTTTAGAATAGAATTAAAGAGAAACAAATCTGTAAAAGCAGTTGAATAAAATAGGGGCCACGTTATATCTTGACATTTGCAATAATGAAACATTCTTAAAGTCAAAGAATTACACATAGTGTATCATACGACCAAATGATCCCATTAATGTATTCCAAATAAAATAGTTTAAAAATTTGTAAGAACAAGCAGGAAAATATTTTAAATCCTACATTATAAAAGGAGCCTAACGAATAAACAAAACAAAAAAGTTAAATATTTTTTTTTTTTCCAAAGGAGAAACGGAAGTCAAAATAGGATGCATATCTTTGGAAGTTTTTTAGATAGAGCATTATAGACCGAGATGTCCTTTCATCAACATTAATAAGATATGTTTTATGTAAAGTAATACATTTTTTAGAGTGTGAAGTAGTATTTCATCTTTGGGAAAGAGCAAAAAACGTGAAAAAAGTTATACGTTTATTTAAACACCGTTAATATATACTCAGAAATATTATAAAATAATTACAAATACAATGATATACTTCCGTTAATAAAAGAAGACAAATGAAACTATAGTTTTCTATTATCTCAAGAAAATTAATTTCAGCGAATTAATTATAAACAACATCATGTTTAAGAAAAATGATTTTATAATCGATATTTTATAGGCTTTTATCTTTAAATTAGAATCCTACAGAAACAATATATTTTGTTTTGATAATTTAATCTAGTCTTGTGCATAGTATCATGCTTTTAGACTAATGAGTTCTTTCTTATGGCATTAGTAAATTTTAATGTTAAAGGTAATGCAATATTTTTACATAGACAAATATGTTTGCTGCTGTCGAAATGTTTTTTGAATTCTATAAAATTGAAATTTAGTATAAATTAAATTAATTTTAATTACTTTGCTGTAATGGAAATCTTATGTTATTTTTGTAACATTAATTGAAAAGAAAGAATTATTTTGCACTGCTGTGTTAATTAAAATTTAACTATGAAATCTCTAGTTTTATTGTTTGGCTAAATAAATGAATGTATCTTTTTGGGGAAATATGATTATCAAGTTTTTTAAAATGTCATCTTCATATAAATTTTAAAATTAAATTATCTTCAGTTTTCTGAAGTTAAATTTCAATGTGAAAACTGTCTTTCGTATTTAATAACTACCTTTTATTGCATAAGGAAACCACTAACTGAAGATAAAGTATCATTATACAGGGTGAGTCATAAATATCGAATGAATAGGCTATCTTCTTAAGTATTGCCATTAGACCCATATTTCCAATTCCAAAATTCATTAAAAAAAAATATTTTTATTTTTTTACATTTTACTCTCATTGACTGGTTTTCAACTACATTTATGTCATCAGATTTTAATATTGATTTTTAAGCCTGTGTTTTTATAGCACTAGTAGATCATCCTTTTCACTGTGTTTTAACAAGTTTTAAATTTTTACAGTTTTAATAATCTTTTAGCTTTTTAACTATGCTCTTTTAAATTAATTTTTATTTTACTTATACTATTAGTGTATTTAATTGCATTCTTTTTATTATTTTTTTCTCAATTTGACTTTGTCTTGGCGCAACATGTCCCAAAAGGGACCTTGGGACATTAAACCCTAATCAACCAATCAACCAACCAACCAAAATTCATTAAAAATGGTGAAATTTTTCATAAGATAAATTGCAACTTCATGGGTCTATTTAAAAAAATATATATATATGAAAATTAAATTTTATACGCCCCCCATAGAATAAAAATCCCAGTTAGAAAAACTTTCTTTGAATGGTCCTGAATAAGACACAAAAAATTGCAACTTCATATCTTCAAAAGTCGCAGAGTTATAGCCGTTAAAATAATTCATCTCGTTTTAATAGATTAGACGCAAATTAAAATGCACCGCAATTCATAAAATAATCTTACTTTAACAGTTCTAGGAAACATGCAAAAAATATATCTTTTGAGTTAAAATTTTGATTTATTTTCCTTTTTTGTGATGATTAGCCGTATAATTTTCTGGGAAAATCATACTCTAAAATTTCTCATATATTTATAAAAATTTCACATGATTAGTACTGGTTTAAATGGAATACTTCAAAATCGTTATAATTCGAAATATTATTTATCGGATTTCAAAATCTTAGATTTAGTTTTGTTCCAGAGTTTTTGTTTTTCAATATTAATTTTAAAACTATTAAAAATATTTATTGAAAAAAATAATATACCTTTAAAATCAACCACATTTTCAGAAGTAATTTTTTTTTTCAAATTCGCCAAAACAAAAGTAATTTTGCACATTTTTTTTAATCTTTTCTTAATTTTAATAATTTAAAGATTAGAAATAGTGGGGAAAAAACTCATTATGCAAAAAAACGAAGTATACTGTTTAAATGTCTATCAGAACAATGCTTTTTCTAAGATGCAGATTAAGTCTTTTTTATAATTTTAGCTCTTACAATTTCAGGCTTTTTATCGTCAATGAGAGGTTGTGAAAAAAAAAAATTGTATTCTGAGCCACTGCCGGACCAAAACCGAGACCTCTCTTTTTTCGGAAGACTCGCCTGGCCGGACCTGACGTATTTTGCATCCCGGGCGAGACTGCTTCCTTCTTTCTAGGTCTGCACCACTGGACGAAATTTTTCAATCCTGGTCTTGAACAATCCGTATTGAAATCACTGTCTCTGACTGACCTAATAAGTGCATAAAATAAGCAAAACTCGTGCATAAAATAAGTAAAATTAAATACAAGAAAACAAGTGGAAAAAATCTACCTATGACAGAATTCTGTCTTAAACGGAAAATGTGTTGATCTATGTAAATTAAATATACTTGAGGAAAAAAAAACTCTCTTTACATCTTCTGGGAAGGGTATTTGTCTATGACGTATTTACCTTTCCTATGTGATTGCGTCTTAAATGATTTTACTGTATAACATTTTTCGAAGTCTCCAGCGCATGGGATATGGATTAACGATATTAAAATATACGTGAAAAATTTACATATAAGTAGAGATTAATTGATAAAATAAATATCACAGCTTTTGGAGGTTCTTTAATTATAAAATACAAATATATAGAAAGAAAAACTATAATAAGTATTTTTGGTCAAAACTCCTCCATACGAAACAATTTTTAACCACATCGAATTAAAAATGGCTCAATCGGACTATGATTTAAACTTTTTTCCACACCTGTCCGAGTTATGATTATAATATGTTCCCGGCTGGGCAGATCTTTTTTACCGTATGGGTCGGTTTGAGACCTTACCTCGATATTTCGATCCATGCAGACCTTCAGTGAACACTACCAATATATTTTGAAAGTAAGTTTAGCTTTTAATGAATATCCTTCATTTTTATGCCCAAATAAGAGGTGCTGTCTGAAACCGACATTTAATAACAAAAACTCTTCCTTAACAGGCATATGTAAGTGGTGTAATTCATGAATTTTGGAGAATTTCGTATTTTAATATATTTAAAAGTTTTTAAATACAGAGATGTTTTTTTTCTTTTGTTCAACTTAGGAATGGATAAGAAATAATTTCCTAACTGGGAATTTTGCCATACGAGGGCTGTATAAAAATTTACCCTCATAGCATGCATGGCCACAGTGACGTTACAATGAGGTCACTGTGAATCACTATGGTCACATCACATCTGTCAACAAAATGCCATCACTCAGTGACGTCAGAACGTGACTGTTATGTGACTTTCTTAAAATTCGTTAGAAAATTACAAAAATTACAAAGTTTCGTTACGATGTTAATGTCAAAGTAGTGACAAATGACACATTTTTCCAAATTTTTCACACCGTTACTTTACAAAGTGGTCACAATGTGACGTCACAAACGAACTCTAAAACGGTCATAACGACTTCACATTTCAGTCACTGTGACTTCACATCGACAATCGATGGTCACAAAGGCACAGTGTGACTTTACAACGACGTCACAGTGACGTCACCATTTCTTACGGGTTTTTCAAATACCCCTCCCCCGTAATGCAGTTACAGCTTATCTTATCAAAAATTTCACCTTTTTTATGAATTTTTGGAATTGGAAGTATGGATCTAGGGGCATTATTTAAGGAGATAACCTATTGTTTTGATATTTATGACTCACAATATATATATATATATATATATATATATATATATATATATATATATACATATATAAACAATATGAACATTACCAACTTAGCAGATATTAATAATTTTAAATTAGTACGTCTATAAAAATTTTCAAAAAAAAGTGACGAAGAGCTCTTTTTTTCAACAAAATTACATTATAAAATGAACATATTTTCGTTAATTACAATGCATTAATTCTTTAAATTTATTCGTTATTAAAGTTTATCTGGTATATTTGAACTGCCAGAAGTAATCTAAAATATGTTCAAATGTCTAGTATTAAATGCAAATCATTTAAACAAAACGCGGTTTCGTAGTCGCGATAATGAAAATTTTACAGCTTAATAAGTAGAGGCACACATAATTGTAAAAATTAATATTTTAAAATATAATAAGAACTTTTCATAAAAATCAGTATGTTGTGTTATTCTTACAAAATTCATTAGGCATGTTGTACAGGATTCACAAATTTGTATTCTTCAGCATTAGAACATTTCGTGCATTTTTATTTGCACTGTAATTAAAAATATTATTATTTTTTATAGATATTTTTTGATCGCTAAAAGTCTTCCTTTCCAAATCGAATAAACAAACTATAAGGTCAAACATATTCTTTATCATTCAGTAAGTTCCAGGAGAATCCGGGAAACAATTTTTAAGTATTCACCAAAATGTTTTAGAATTAATATTGCCTGGGCATTAATGGCCATATGACGCATGTCCAGTGACCAAAGATGAAAGTAAACCCCGTCATTAACAGATTTTGATTTTTTTGCAACATTTTTTCAAAAAAATTTTTTACAACAATCCACACTTAACGAAAGCGCGTGATGTGGCGCAAACGTTAAGGGGCCACTCACGCGCCAGCGTGGGATGTGGGGTGATATTCTATAGCCAGTCACGTGCCCGCGCAGGAAAATCTTTCACTGATTCTCTGTCATAAAAAGCAAATCGACTTCTGGGAAAAACCCAATTCTACAGTGCGGCATTGACTATTATCACATATTCATGTAAGCGGTAGCGAACGTGTTAACATTTCCAGTCATTTTACATGCTGAGAATAAACAAAATTAAACAGCGAATTTTAGAAAAAAAATCAAATATTTTCATCGAGATATAATAGACTAAATTGTTTTGTATAATTATATAAATTTTTTTTAAAAAGTGATATTTTTTCAGCATAAAAAATATAACCTACCTCAAAAACTTTTTGTAGAAGATTTAAGCTTGTTTTAAGCAATTTATATGTACACCTAAAAGCAAATAGATTATGGCATTTCCCACATTTTACGATGAACTCGTCTAATTGACATGAGGAAACATGATCGTGTAACAAACGGTTAAGTGTAAGTGTTTCTCTCACTCATAGGGTTCCATACAGTAAACGTGTGATTTATTGACTATATCATGAAAATAAAAGTTGCTAAAGAATAATAATATTTTGTAAAACCTATATAATTTAATGTTGGACATAGCTTTATACATTAGAAAAGTATGAATATTTATATCATAAAATTCAAAGACATATGAAGCAAAATTAATATCAGATATTGTAATTCTGTGTAACTCTTTTTTTAAACTCTATCTACGTATTTTATTAATTTAATTCTGTATTTACATAAAAAATGCTCATTTAAACTTCTATCAAAAACTCACAAGATTAAATTCAGCATAGACATAATCTTTTATTTTTAATGTGCATCTAAATCAAAATCCATGTCAGTGTTTAAATTTAGTATTGTGCTACACATGCTTCGAAAGGAAGTAGGGTACAACGCCGCGCTGCTTTGGTCCATGACAGTTTTTCCACATAGGATTTTAAAAACTTTTAATAATAAGGCAGGTGTATTGAGAAATTCACTCAATTTAAACTAGTCACAAATAACATAATATTTATGTGATTAATTCTTTTTAATTTATTCTGTTTTTAACAACTCGATTTGTATATTTTTACAATACTATTATGTATTGGGTTACACAAATTTTTCATTAAATGATGTTATCTAGTAATTAAAAGTAGATTGTACATAGAATACACCGACTAATTCATTGTGTATGTCCAAATGGTCCGTGGCTTTAAAGATTAATAGCTTGGCTAATTAGCAAAGTTTTTTGTTAATCATTGTCAACAATGCTTTTATACTTCTGTTAGGATAGGTACCTTCTGACACTCTTCTGCAATTTTGATGAATACTCGCAAACTGGAATTCGCGAGTAACGGAAAAATGCAATTTTCAAAAATACTATGGGAATTAGGATAAACGCTGTACTTTTCCAGTAAAGTTCAAAATAACGGTTTGCACTACTTTTTAGACGGTATCTTTGAAGGTGTTATACCTAAAATTAAAAGAAATAATTTTTTTTTAATTCGGCATTACAAAAGCTTTCACACCATACTCAAGAAGACATACAATGAAAATATTCTTTCAAGTAACTTAATGAGCCCCTTTTTACTTTAAGGTTAAAATTACAGTGACATACAAACAGATACTGGAGTGATATTTAATGGTTCCAATTTTTAATAGTTCCGATTTCAGCACAGTTTGCAATTGCCTGACAACTAATATCATTTATCTCAGAAACTGCTTGACTCATGTGTTGTTTGCAATCTACCGTTGATAGTATTTATTAAACGCGAATTAATGTCGATGGATCGATGTTTAGTCATCATAATATTTGGAATTCCAGGTATTATTAAGGAAAAGGGACATCGGAAATCGCAATGCTTAGTGAAGCAACATTTATGACATAGCTTTACCCAACTATGAGCCCAAAATGATGCAGTCGAAATGGAATTGTTTCAGAGAACACAACTCTGCGGAAACTGTTCATATACAATAACAAGGAAAATCTGCATTTTGTCGACCAAGTGTCATCGCCATTTTCCCCTAAACGGCGCGCTTGGACCATGAGAGAGTGAGAAAGTATTCCCTACTCCAATGAATAGTGATTGCTCATTCATCATATCATTCGCTACAGCAGATTAAACAGTCTACCAAGATATCAATTGTTCCCTAAATTTACAGCTTGTCATGCACAAACCGGGGGGTGGTACTGGAAGTTTTTATGAAGCCTATGAAATGCTTGGTTGTGATAGAATAGTCAGTCAAATATGTCGATTATTTGCACTTCACTGCGGACCAGCTGCACCCTTACACGGTGTCTTGCTTCCCTACTCGAAAAAGAGTCTTCCAGCTAGACAACTCTCCATGTCATAAGACTTAAACTGAGATGGTTTTTTTCCATGATCAAAATATCGAAATTCAGTTAGTTTCCTGAACACTTCACTCATTTGATTTAAATTCTATACAGCGCGTTCGGGCCGTCATATAATAGCAGCTCAGGGATAAAAACATCGAGTCGGAATTACTGGGATTTTTGTGACCGCTGGTTGGACACTTTGTCCAATCTGTCTCCGGCAATCTATCCATTACGTGTGGCATCCATGTAAAATATAGGTTGTTTAAATGGGACTTCTTATTAGACATTTCACTCATATGGTTCTATTGAACAAGCACCATCATCAATTGCAGTAACAATGCGACAGGGGCATCGCAATTTAACCGTTAGCAAGGGGAAAGAACTGTCTGATCCATGAATCATGATGCAATATTTACATTGTCTATAACCGTTTCATAGTAAATCGTCTTCCAAGAAAATACTTATTCTCTACAGATCATATACAAACCAATGGTGTTTGTATTTTTCTGTGGAAAACGCCCTCATGGGAATCTGTGGGATCCCTGATAGTGGGAATAAACTAAGAAAGCTGCCGATTATCTGTACCTCATTACTAATAAAGATGCATTATTGCATATCTTCAGGCTTCCTAACTGGAAAATGAGTCTTTCAGCATAAAAATTGTCAATGCCACAAATCTCAATTATTGCTGAAGTAGTTCTAAGAAACATAAAAATTAAATCTAGTTTATGTCCGATAAGTTGCGAAATTTATCGAATCTAAATTCTAGGGCATATAACATAGGGCAATTTTAAGGTGTCATATAATGGCAACTCAGAGATAAAAAAAAAAAATCTATGTCGGAGTATATCGAACTTGCATGATTACTACTTCAGTATCTGTTTCAATTTGCCTGCCACTCAACCAAGAACGCGTGCTATCCATGTAAAGGCGGATTGCAGCTGTTTTGAGGGCAAAAATTTCGCCGACGCGTTTTTCGATAGGTAGTCTGAATATTTTATATTAAAACAACCCGTAAATATTAAACTTATATTAACTCGTCAGTTTATATTAAAACAATATTTGAATTGTCGTTTTACTTTTTATGTATGACGTTAAACAACATGAATTTCTGTTTGGTGATAAACATTAATAACTGCCATTTTCTACAATTTGGGAATTTTATTTCAATTTAATGGAATAGATAATCAAAATTTCATGTTCTAAAACATTTATTTATAGCATGTTTGAGGGAGTTTTTTTTTTGCTAGGCATAACACGCAGTTTTATACTGACACATTCAAAACTAATTATGATTTAGTAATCTAATATCTGATATTAAATAAGTTCACTTACATCAAAATAATTATAAAAAATATTTTCAATGGAAATTTATTTGTATTTTTAAACAAATATGGTACATATTATATAATGAATTTATAATCATAAAATAAATCTGAAGCTGTCACGCTTATTTATATTACTATATACAACTTTACGTCATAAACATTAATGCAAAATTATAGAAAATTCAAAAAAATTTATGAATTTATATTTAATTCAGTTTGGATACTCATTGAAATCTTGACTTTACAATAAAGATTAACTTGTCATAAAATATAATATTAATTATTCAGACAAACGAAATAAATCTTCTATTTCGGTTTTTGTAATCCTCTTTTCTTTCGGATTTCTATAATTGGATTTCATGATGTAACTTTATAGGATCTAGCTTCATTCTTTTATCCTGTAAACTAGATTAAAAGTAAAATAATCCGTTTTGTGATTTGCAATTTTCCTTTTCTAACAGATTTTTCTTTTTTATTTCATTAGTTTCCAGTGCATTAATATGCGTTTTAAAATACTTATAAAATATTTACAATATGTAGCATGAGCGAGAATATTTTTATGATTGTGTGTCATAAATTTATAAAAGTATGTATTTTAATTACTAATAATCTTATTTTACTTTCTCAATAAAGGCTAAATAAGTTACATAATTTTCTTTACGCTATGAAATTGCAGTTATAAAATATATACTGCAATAAATGTTAATGTACACATTTTACTTTGGAATGTTGAATGCGATTGGATAATTTTAGTACCGTGAATTTGGGTAACTTAGGCTTATTAAGGGTACAGTGGACTCTCAAAACTAATTATTTCAATTTTCAATGAATTTTTTAGAAAAATTCTGGAAATAGTTTTAGTATATGTATCTTTTACTTTACATTTTTAAAAATATATTCGATAGATTTGGAGATACAGATTTTTATTTTATTTATTTATTATTATTTTTTTAATTAACGAAAAATGTCAGTATTTCAAAATGTTCCATGCGCAGCCAGTTTTCACATACTTGTTGGAAATTTTTTCATAACAAGCTTTCATACATACAAATAAATGTTGCTAAACATTTTTAGCATATTACATGTAAAACATTAAAAAAATGATTTTAACTTAATTTTTTTCTATTTTTTGTTAAAAAATCATTAAAAATTCCATATAACTGAAATTTTTAAAATTTAAATGCGTTTAAGCAAGTTTATTTCTAGTAACATTTTTTAACAGATGTATAGAGAGCATTTTAAAAAAATCAGAAAAATTGGGCAAAAAGAATTTCGCATGTAACACTTTGAAATCACGAAAACAACGAAAATATTCATTCTGAGAAAAACAGGTTTTAGTAATTACGGATATAATTGCTTAATATTTTCCTACTGGCATAGTTTCAGTTATTTTAGGGATATAATGTCATTTCTAGCTTATATGTAAATGTTTTATGTTTTTAGGGTAAATGCATATAAAATGTGTTGCTTCGACAGTAATTCATGCAAAGGACGTAAACATCTGAATTAAAAAAAAAAAAAATCTCAAAAATTATTTTTTACTAGCGAACTACGCCCGCTAGCTGGGCCACTTTTTCCAAACGAACCTCGATATTAAGCAGTATATAATAAGCAAAAAAATTCATTTAATAAGCAAGTCTTGGAATTCGAATCCTCAAGCACAAAAAAGTAAATTAAAGAGCTATGGTTGTTATGCGCCCATTATCCCGTTAAAAATATGTGATTTCGCACAGTGGGCGCAACGTGCCCCCCGTGCAAAGGTGGCCCACCGGCCTACCACCCACCGGCGCTACGCGCCATGGTCGCCATCGTCCCGTTAAAAATATTTGGTGTTGCACGGTTTGCGCTGCGCGCCCATAAGACATTTTCTCGTATTTTTTGGTTCATCAGAAGCAGACTTTTACGCAGATTCTGAATATGTAATCAGTTTTATCTACTTTAAAATCTGTCTGTATGGTGGTTTAAGAAAAAACACGCAAAAAAAGTTTCGGTATTAAAAACTGCAAAAGACTGCTATTTAAAAAAAAATAAGTAATTTCATTAATATGACAAACAATATAACTAACAAATAATTTTGGCAGCTCGTTTTCCGTTTGTACTAACAAAAATTAGTATTAATCGCGTAAATCTTAGGTTACACAATATTCGTGTATGCTACCAAAAAAAAAATGAAAATAAACCGTGTTTAACATTTTTTACCAATTAGTTCTTTTTCAAAGAACCGAAACAAAAGAAAAAGTCAATGTTAAAACTGTTGTTAGCTTTTGTTTTTTTCAAAAACTAAAAACTAAAACAAAATCACTTCACCTTTTTCATTTACGCATAAAAGCATTTCATATTTATTTACTTAGAACAATAATTTAATTTAATTTAATTTTTATTTATGACACCTGTTCTAAGTAAATAAATATGAAATGTTTTTATACGTAAAAGAAAAAGTCGTTTTCCCGGGAGAAAAAAAAGGTTTTCGGCTGCTTCTTCTTTTAGCCAAAGGGGAAAAGTTCAGGTCGTTCACCGCAAGGTGGCGCAGTGTTCTGCCTCAGAGCTCCGGTTGAGCTCCGTTTGGGAAATTAGACGTTTTCCGTTCCGATTCCCGACCGGTTTTTAATTCATAACTTTTTTTTAATTTTGGTCCCACGGTCTCGAAAATGCCCGAAATGATTTTCCCGGAATTTTTCGAATCGAAAGACACCTCTCGCGACTTCCAACTCGCCCGCGTTGCGAACTGTAATCGGCTTCAAGAAGACAGACAGACATAGGCGCACGGATTTTATTAGTATAGACTAGCGAGCTACGCCCGCTAGCTGGGCCACTGTTTCCAAACGAACCTCGGTATTAAGCAGTATATAATAAGCAAAAAAATTGATTTAATAAGCAAGTCTTGGTGTTCAAATCCTCAATCACAAAAAAAGTAAATTAAAGAGCCATGGTCCCGTTAAAAATATGTGATTTCTCACTGTGGGCCACGTGCACTTGAAAAAAAAAAGATTGTGGATCGGAGCTATGGTCTCTTCGCGCCCATAGTCCCGTTAAAAATATTTGGTTTTGCACGGTGGGCACTACGCCGCGACATTATTTCGTATTTTTTAGTTCATCAGAAGCAGATTTTTACGCAGATTCTGAATATGTAATCAGTTTTTTCTACTTTAAAAACTGTCTGCATGATGGTTTAAGAAAAAACGCGCAAAAAAAAGCAATTAGCGCCGGTAGAAAAAGCGGTTTTCGGCTGTTTCTTCTTTTAGCCAAAGGGGAAAAATTCATGTCGTTCATCGCAAGGTGGCTGCAGTGTTCTGCCTCAGAGCTCCGTTTGAGCTCCGTTTGGGAAATTAGATGTTTACCGTTCCGTTTCCCGACCGTTTTTTAATTCATAACTTTTTTAATTTTGGTCCTACGGTCTCGAAAATGCCCGAAATGACTTTCCCAGAATTTTTCGAATCGAAAGACACCTCTCGCGACTTCCAACTCGCCCGTGTTGCGAACTGTAATCGGCTTCAAGCAGACAGAGGCGCACGGATTTTATTAGTATAGACTAGCGAGCTACGCCCGCAAGCTGGGCCACTTTTTCAAAACGAACCTTGATATTAAGCAGTATATAATAAGCAAAAAAATTCATTTAATAAGCAAGTCTTGGTGTTCGAATCCTCAAGCACAAAAAAAAGTAAATTAAAGAGCTCTGGTTGTTATGCGCTCATTATTCCGTTAAAAATATGTGATTTCGCACAGTGGGCGCTACGCGCAATAGTCGCCATCGTCCCGTTAAAAATATTTGGTTTTGCACGGTTGGCGCTGCGCGCCCATAATACATTTTCTCGTATTTTTTGGTTCATCAGAAGCAGACTTTTACGCAGATTCTGAATATGTAATCAGTTTTTTTCTACTTTAAAAACTGTCTGCATGATGGTTTAAGAAAAAACGCGCAAAAAAAGTTTGGGTATTAAAAACTGCAAAAGACTGCTATAAAAAGAAAATAAGTAATTTCATTAATATCACAAACAACATAACTAATAAATAATTTTGGCAGCTCGTTTTCCGTTTGTACTAACAGAAATTAGCATTAATCGCGTAAATCTTAGGTTACACAATATTCGTGTATGCTACCAAGAAGAAAAAGTATGAAAATGAGCTACAACGATTAATACTCACATGCAGAATAAATATATGAATAGCCAGTTACATCTGAGATCCTCAAAACATTAATTAGCAACACTATTACCTCTTAGTGAACATATCTTGCTGTGCTTAAATAGTTGTACTTATTATATTAATTAAACCGTTTTTAACATTTTTTACCAATCAGTTATTTTTCTCTTATACATTCTTTGACAAAATGACACGGGAGACAAAGGGGTTTTCGGCTGCTTCTTCTTTTAGCCAAAGGGGAAAAGTTTTGTTCGATCACCGCAAGGTGGCGCAGTGTTCTGCCTGAGAGGTCCGTTTGTGCCCCGTTTGGGAAATGTGACGTTTTTCGTTCCGATTACCGACCGGTTTTTAATTCATAACTTTTTTAATTTTGGTCCCACGGTCTCGAAAATGCCCGAAATGACTTTCCCTTAATTTTTCGAATCGAAAGACACCTCTCGCGACTTCCAACTCGCCCGCGTTACGAACTGTAATCGGCTTCAAGCAGACAGACAGACAGACAGACAGACAGAGGCGCACGGATTTTATTACTATAGATGATTTTCTGAAGATTTTTTTAAAATTTATCTTAAAATATTCATGCTATAAATACCTCTTATTGTAGAAATTTTTGTTAAATATATTAAACAATTGTTAAAAAATAGTTTTTTTTTTTTTTTTTTTTTTTTTTTTTTTTTTTTTTTTTTTACGCTAAACATATTTGGCACAAAAAGTAATTCTTCTAAATACATTATAAACAAACGCTAAAAGAAATAGTTAAAAGTTACAGTTAAAGTAATGTTTTGTGATATCACAAAATTAATAAGTATTCAGTTAAAAACATAACATTGAGTAAGTTGAAACGAAACGCAAGGCTAAATTTTACGGCTGCGAATCGGCGAAAAAGTGATTTTTTCAATCAGCTATTTTTGCCACAGCTGATTGAAAAATTGCTTTTAAAGCCAGTAAAAATAGTCGAAATTGAAAAATTCTTTTTTCGTTCAATAGCAGGGCGTTCATATAATGTTATTATGCTAAAAATGAAAATTCGACAAGTTGATTTTTTTGTGATTTTGAAAGTCCACTCTACGATTAAGGGTAACTTTAACCCAAAAGAGAAAAAAATGGTACATTGCTGAAGTTATTAATAAAGATACGGTTTCAGTGTATAAGTAGCAGAACTAGCTTGAAGCTGTCAACTCATTGCAGATAATTTGTGAAGATTTCACGGTTACACCAAGCCGAAGTCTCTTATAGTTGGGACAAAGATAGCATACTCAAAAGTGAATATAATTTACGTATTAAACACTTATCTACTGAATTATTTATCAAAAAATGGCTTCATAACAATAATTATCTTCGTTAATATCTGAAGATATACTAGAATTTTTAAATAACAATCATGTAAGATTTATAAGTTTATTCATTAAAACTAATTAAATATATTTGTATTTATAATTTTTTTTGTAAAATATTTACAAAAATAATCAAAATAATTAATCAAAAATATTCTTATGGAAATATAACAATTTTTTATAAAAGCAATGTATTTAAATGTATTTTGATCCTCTCTGTAAATGGAAACGCTTTCACCGTCGAAAGTATTTCATATAGCTTTTTGTCAAAGAAAAAAAAAAAAGATGTACCCATGAAAATAATTAAGAAAATTACCTCTTTTTTAAAATATTTAATTTCGACTGTTTTCTATTCTATCTAAATTAATCCAAATTGTGTATATTGTGTATTAATAAAAAGAACTTTTATTAATAGACCCAACATATACGTTTTTTATCAATTTTTCCACAATGGTACTTATTAGTACCGTCGGTAGATGAAGGGTTAAGTAGTATAAACTTTGTTCAAATTCTAAAATTATGTATGTGCTCTTTCTATATAGATACTATAATAGTTTTATTAGATACTGTAATACTAACCTGCATTTTCGTTTTTGCGAAGTGTAATGAATAATAATATACGGAA
Source organism: Maratus speculifer (assembly GCA_964019185.1). Classification (NCBI taxonomy): domain Eukaryota; kingdom Metazoa; phylum Arthropoda; class Arachnida; order Araneae; family Salticidae; genus Maratus; species Maratus speculifer. The sequence continues at coordinate 198,071,788 of OZ025297.1, forward strand.
AAAAATATACTACCAGTTTTTAAGGTGGCGAGTGGTCAGGGAAAAATACAGTAAAAAAATAGAGACGACCACTTTCATTTTCCTGTAGAAAATACTTCAAATAATATAAAGCAAGTTGAAAAGGTGAATTCCTTTTTAACAGAATACTGGTATTTAAGACCATTTTTGGCTGAGTTTTTCCATGACGACTTGCCACCCTGTATTTTTAAATTAATAATTCTATACGTCATGAAATATTCTTGCATGTTAGCACTTGTTTTGCTATTTAAAGAACATGGTGTTGGTTCTTGTAATAAATACTTTATTAAAAGTAAAATAAAATATTTTCACGTTTTGACAGTTGCATTTTTTATTTATAAATATATCAATTATTAACTTTTTTTATGTTTAAATTTAAATTACTGTATTTTCTTTCCTTGGGAAGGGAAATTTTATTTATTTCAACTGAAATTTTTATGAATGTTCTCTAATTTGAGATTTGATTTGATGAATTTCTAATTTGTCTAAATTCTTAGAAAAAATGACAAAAATTTAATATTCGACATATTTATTCTGAAATTACTATATGTAACTGAAATACAAATAAAAAAGAATACACTTTGAATTTTCTTTATTTTATAAGTCTGCTGTCCTTTATTCGTGCAAAAATGTCAGCAAAAATTTTAAAAATCCAATTATGATTTATAACACTTTCCGAGAAATTTGAGAATATTCCATAATTCTGTTTGTCTGTATACCTATCTATTTCCCTGTATGTCTCTCGCCTGTCCGTTATCAAATTCCCGAAAATATATTCAGATTATAGAATATTGATTCATGTCATCGTGAATTAATATCGCTTAAACTGTACTGAAAATGCAGTGTGTGGCATTTACAGTTCGCTGACAGGTGTTCTTAAAATAATAATTTGTTACATTACGGTTCTTGTAAGAAATCGTTAGAGACTATTTTAATGATAATTAAACACTTGAATCATATCAAACTATATATGTATCAGTCAGGTGTATTACAAGACATAATCGGATGTGTATATAATTTATCGTTAATTTAGCGTGAAACGCACGAGAATTTTACCACAATAATTGATTAGAATGCGTTTTTAGCTATGGAGCACTTTTATTTTTATTTATTTATTTATTTTTATATTATTTGTATTTTTGTATATCTTTATAAAATATATAAATTATATACAGAGCTACACAGAAGTGTTATAAATTTTCGTTTTTGACGAAAATATTTAAATAGGAATACTTATCTGTCTTATGAACATTTAGCAAAATATACTCATGTAGCATGTATAGAAAAAAGTATACATGATATATAGTGTAGTACAAACAAATTTGATAATTTTCTATCTGTTGATCTTTTGTCGGATTTCTCCAAAGTTCTTGTCATTCTCAGATAAAGGGAAATTTTGCCTTTGAAAAAGAAAAAAAAAAGTTTTTATTTTTCTATTTTTTTTATAGGAATGGAATGTTTGCATGTTTGACATTATGAGAAAAATATCAGCAGAAATCGTTATCCTTATTTATGGCCTTAATTTACAGGAACCCAAATTAATAATTGGAAGATAATAATTATTACTTTATAATACAATTTCATAAAATATAAGTGCATTAAAAATTAAGAATTTCATATTTAATCATTGACCCACTTGTTATTATCATTCATGAAATAAATATAAACGTTAATAATGTAAAAGTAAAATCATTTTTGTTTACAAAGATAAATGAAAATGACTGTTTTGTAAAATCGAATTTAATTAATTTTTAAATAATAAGTCATAAGTTTAAATCTTTATAGTAACTCAAATTGATATTATTGATGATAGTTTTTACGAAATAATATTGGAAAATACACAAAGTCTTGAAATTTCTCATTTCCATGGCCAGTTGGCTATTACCATGTTTGCGAAAGACACGGTAATGACATTTTTAATGTTTAACCTCATTTTAGGCTAAATTATAGCAATTGAAGGCTTACAGTACATTTACTTTCAAAATAGCCCCAGAGATCTATATAATTCAATTAATACAGTTAATAATTTGTATTATTATATTTTAATAAACTGAAACATGCTAATGACACATAAAAAATACATTGTTCTCAGTTTTTGAACAAAAGTATCAAAATGAAGCCGTACATACATATTACAAAAAAGTTAGACACCACTGCTTGTAAGAACATCTGCTACTCTGCAATACAGCACCTAAAAGTATACTCTGGTATCCACTAGTGATGAGCTATGAAAGAAAACACATTGTACAATGGTAATGACCATCAATTCCAGGGATACAGTTTAATTAATTAAATATAAGAGAAAAAATATTTTGAAGCTAAAATTTTAATTTTGTCATAAGTAGAGAGATAAAAATTTATTATATTGTTGTTGTTTTTTCTCAAAGGCTTTCCAACCCTTCAAATGTAATTTTGAATTATTAAGTTTGAAGTTAGGGACATGCCATGGTAATGACAGTTGCAACTTTTAATTTTTTTAATAATAAAATTATTATTTCCCCCATGTTTAAACTGTTGCACAATGAAGTTCTTTATCTACTTATATAAAAAAAAAATTAAAACATTCGTTATAGACTTATTATTTTTTCTTTTTTTTTTTTTTTTTTTGGTCAAGGACATAAAATTCCCCTTTACCTGAGAATGACCCATATATAGTAACTTTCTCCCCCGTATATATATATGTACTGACTTGCGAAGAAATGTTAAAATTACCATAATAGTTTTATCTGTGCTCCCATTTAAAACATTGTCAGGACATCACAAGCTCCTCTTCTCAATTGATAAATGGCAAAGGTTTAGCAGAGTCTACTTTGCACTGTATTAATTAAAATTGTAACGATGTAATAAGTAGAATAGATCCGCAAGTAGAATCTTTTTTGTTTTCGAGAAATTTGTGACAAGCGGGAAGCAGTTATCGAATATATTAGTGATGCTGCACTTGAAACTTTTTTCTTTTCCATTGAACGTAATGATTCGCATTACTTTTGATTGTCACTGTAATTGAACCATACATTCGACTATCATAAAATTTTAAATAAACACACAAAATTATGTAATAATTATGTGTTTTAAATTTAATATGATTAAATTGGGTAGTTTTTGCTTTGTTATGTGCAGACAGACGGATGGACTGAACAGCGACTGTAGGTGCTACGCATTTACATAAATGCGAACGGAAAAAAAAAAATAATAATAAACCCTGGAGTCAGAGCAGGATAGGTAGCACTCATTTATAAAAATGTATGATAAATTTAAAATATATATGTGAAACACTATAATAAAATGATATAATTAAGCACTGTAAGTGAAAATTAAATTTCTATATTCCATTACTATTGTCGTTTTAGGCACCAATTTTGAATGTACTAAATAAAACTTTTATTACACATTTTTTTTCTTAAGATTTTAATAACCTTAAATAAATTTATATAATAGTATATTCTTTATCAATTAACATTGATTATTTTAATATTTAAATAAATTAATAAATCATGAAATATTTTTCAATAAAGCTATACACATTTCATTCGAAATATGAATGTAGAAAATCAATATATATCTCATAAATATATTTTACGGTACTTTAAAATTTGTAGAAAATATCTTCCTATAACATCCATTTTGTTCATAGATAAAATACTTTAAGTATTTTCAAGATTTTCAGCATGAGATATTGAAAGTGTTCTGGATGCGTATTGGTTTGATGATAGAGACAAGGGAAAATGACTTTTCAATAAGTTTCGTTGGGATTTTTTTATTCCTGCTTTGGAAATCCCGATTGCATATTACTTGCCATATCTTCAATGTTTAAAACGAATTCTTGTTCTCGAATCTTATTGGACTAGATAAAGGATGAGAGAAAATACAGTTGTTCACACATTTGCAGGAGCCAATATTTTATAGTTAGTTTCTATCAGACATTTATAAGAAACATTTTTCAAGATCGAATCAATAGAAAGATATTTAAAAAAATGTATTTTTTTAATAAGTAGTATATCATTATACTGTTATACGCATAAAAAATATGTTCGTAGAAAAAAAATATTCTTTTTTATATGGAATTTATTTAAATATGATTATCATAAGAGAAAGGTTTGTTTACATAGATGGTAAATGAAATAGAGGAATTTATGTATCAAAATTTCATGAAAAAAATTTCATATATTTAAGTTATTTTCACTATATTTATGTAATTTTGCTGCTAATTACAAAGTATAGTCCCTGCTGGTAGTTGAAATGAAATATGGTCCAGCCTCAATCTAACATACTGCATTATCCACATTTAGAATTTAATATTAGCCAACAGATACAAATCCTTATCGTCGCACAATTATGCATATATTTGTAATGGATTACAGATTGACAAAAAGAAAACATATCTATGGTTATATTAATATATATCATTTATGAATCACGTGACATCTAGCGGATTCGCCTATTTAAATTTGTTCTTTTAGAAATTATGAGTTAAAATAAATTATTTTAAATTTCTTATCGCCGCGCGCCGTCAAAACATCAAAACAGCTGATTCAGCAATTACAAAGGAATATATTATTAAACACAGATATTGATAATTTATGAATGGAACTTATGCAGAGTCAATGAAAGAGCCAATGTAAATAGAATTTCGTAATTAGACAAAGAGAATGTGAATACTCTACAAGAAGGGCTAACTAGTAACAAAATAACAGCATTCTTTTATTTTCAACACACGAAAAAAATCATCAAAAATAGTCATATTGGACATTTAAAACAAAATTAAATTTTAAACTACACTGCTGATTATGAACAGGTGAATCTTGATTAATATCATTTAAAAAAAAAATTTAAAATTTATTTTACCAGTAAAGCGTATTGCTTTATTGCGTCACTTATTTGAGCCCCATCAAATATCAAACTAGTTTTAACCTTTAAAATAAATTATTTAATTTAGTAATATATTATTTAAATGGATGGAAAATAATTAAATATTTAAAAACGGTCTCTTAAAAGTAACAACCGCTAAATTTTAAAGTAACATGCGAAAGCAAAACCTCAGAGATATGAAACAAAGAATCAAACATCGGTAGAGCAAAAATGTCATTCTGTCTGTTCAAATGCGAATAACAACATACAAGGACAGTTTAGGAGATTTTAACGTACAGAACGTCACGTCAACTGGATATTTTTTACACAGAGAATGGCACAAAAATATGGCTGATTTATAGCAATTTCTTTTCAAATTTGACGTTTAACCTTTTAAGACTGAGATTGCCTTATAGTGTGGGTTAGGCATTTATTTAAAGTTTTGCTTCTGGATCTTATGTAACAGTCGTATGTTATCAATTGCCACATTTTGTATCGACAGATAGTGGTTGTAGTAGATCAGCCGGCATGACTAGTTTCGTTTACAACTACAAGGTATACAATTTCTCGGATCTTATGAGCCCAGTTGGCTAAGTTTTTAAGGCAGCACTCCACTAATCGTTTGAAAACGTAGGTCGACTACAAGTTTCACTGCCGCCGACTCCATTGCATTTCTATATGTTGCTCCCGGATGTATTTTTCTGGTGTTATAAATTTCCTGGTGTTGTCTCGTCCTTGTATTTTGAAGATGACTTGTGAGGGAGTGACCTTTGTCATAAAGGCACTCTAGTATTTCTGAGATCGTGACGTCAATAATTTAACATGTGTAAGCGTAAAAGCGATATCTATCCTCTCTTTTACTTTAACTTTCTAGAGCGTTTGTGTCTCTTTCGGATTCTAAAGTTAGGCTCGCGGATAGCAGTAATATGTAAATTTGAAGTATCTCAGTTTGCAGCATATAAAAGCTTGGAGTTGGAATGTGTGTGGAGTGTGTCTCTGGCAGTAGCCAGCAGAGAGTGTGTGTCTAGTGATATTACCCAGCGAAGTGTCTCTCTAGCGGCGATTGCCCGCTGATGTTTAGCAGAGTGTGTCTAGCGGCGTTGATTGATCCAGAGAGAGTAGTATCAAGTAGCATCGAGCCTCCAGTGAATTGATAAGGAGTTTGAGAATTCGACTAGAGAAGTTCGCCGGTGGTAAGTAATTTAATAGTAATTGTGTTGATTATCTCGACGTTAATAAAGAAATAAACACAGCCACGGGCTGTCTAATAAGCTTTATGTAGCAGTTTAGCCAAAAGATAGCTGAGAAGTAATCTGAGGTGCCACGATTGAGCTAGTTCCGGAGCTGTGAGTATGAGTTTAATCTTTTAGTAGTATTCTCAGTTGTGAAAAATAGACTTGCTCCACTCCCCTTGAGCCCTTATCGTTTTTAATAAACTGTGTTTTTTATCTTAATTCCTGAGTATGTATGCATTTAACTCCCAGCACGAGCACCCAACCGTTACAGTGGGTTTTCATGTCAGCATACAAGTCAGACTGATATATATGTTCCAAAAATAGATAAACAAATCGGATCATAAAGTGTTAAACATATGGTGTTTTTTATGTAGATTTTCATTGTGTGCGGATTTTCATGTCAAACGCACTAGTCAGACAGATATATGGTCTCAATAAATGAATAAATAAATCGGTCTATATATCGGTCTATAAAGGGTTGAACGTAATGAATTAGCTTTGTATGTCGTTGATCGAGATTTATCTGGCGCAGCCCTTCGGCGAAAACGTTATTGAATGACGCATTTCGGCCGTTTCGCATTCAATCACACAGTTTGTAACAGGAACGTCTACCCGAAAAATTAAAGACATTATATACATAAAATGTTATGATAAATAAGTTTAAATAAAATGAAACAACCCGTAATAATGATATTCTATTAGGAATTTATCAATGCGAAGCATTTTACGAAAATTTTTAATTTAAAATAAAGAAAAAAAAAAAAAAACTTGTTTTCCTCCTATTACTTCTATCAGAATTTGAGGTAATGATTCATAAAAAATGTCATTATGGTTTTTATGTAAATTTCTTCTGTGAGCGTATGAGGAATATTTCGTGAAATAGTTTCAAATTCTTTTAAATTCACTGTTTTTTGAATAAGTGATACGTAATATTTAAAATAATTTAACTTTAGATATTAATTAAAATTTCACCCTGATAAAAATATATTTATCTGGGAGCGCCGAAAGACACAGAACATCCATTTACCTATATAATTTGTATAATACATATAAGGTACCCTGGGGTAATAACGCCACGTTAAGGTTCTACCAATTTTCACGGCTTAGTTTTAGATTGTATTTTTCAAACAAATATAGGATCTCATACAGCAACTCAATGACTATCTACATAAAAAAAATAATTTAACAGACATGTATTCATAAAATGTAACGCCGTTTTTTCTTGACCAATGCTATTTGGCGTTATTACCCACCTATATGGGTAATAACGCCATGCTAACAAAACTATGAAATAAGATGGAATAATTGCATGTAGATTGCCCAATTCTAAAAATACAAACTCGACAAACTTAGAAATTGACAAATTGTATTCTAAGCTATTGAAAATGTTCATTTTTTTTGTGAAAGTGTAAGAAAAATAAAGGTGTGGTGTGGGAGGGGGGATGAGGCAAAAGAATATCAGACCGTGAGCTTCTTTTTGCTTAAAAAGTACCGCTTAAATAGAAATATGAGAAACATTGCACAGTTTTAACTGTGCTTATTTGAATCAGTATTTAGGATATACCTCGGCCACTGTAGGGAATCAACCGGGGTATTAATGTCAAGGATTGGCGTTATTACCCCGATATAATTATTGCGCAGTACATTTTAAATTACAAATTATCTCGAGAAGATATCCAAAATCTTCAACAACTTTTTAAAAGTACATGAAATGCACTACAAATTTATGTAATTAACAAAGCATTTCCGGATAAAAAGATAGTCTTCACATCACAAAACGTATGTCGCAAATTTTAGATCAAGCGTTAATTTTAGTTGTTTGTAAAAACAATAAGACCTAAAAATGAAACAAATTAACTTGAAGCTGTTTTTTGCGATTTATATGACTCAAAAGCCTTTTGCGCAGAGCACATGGGTGTCATTTACCTGATTATTTCGTAATTATGCAAAATATAAGCACTTGGCGTTATTACCCCGCCTGGCGTTATTACCCCAGGGTACCTTAATTTAAAAAAATAGATCAAAATATCGAAATATTTGAATTTTTTAAAAAAGCCGGGAATAAAAGAAATGTTAAAATAAAACAAAATTAAAATACAAATTTTAATACATATGTTCATGAAAGATTGTGTTAAGGTATATGAAAATTTACTGACTATGGAATAATACATAATCTACGCATTATTTTGTTTTAGTAAATTTGAAATAAATAAACATATTTTTGGCTATAATTTCTGTCTGCACAAGATACATTTTTACAAAAAAAATTATAAAATTAAAAACGCATACATTAATTTTTTTGAAGTTATTTTTTAATGAAAAAAATAGTTTTCATTAATTTTTCTAAATGAGAAATTAGAAATATTGATTTCATTCGTACATATATATATATATATATATATACTATGTATTATTCCATACACTGCGTATTAATATACACTGTAAAAAAAAAATCTGAAAAAGTACAAAACATTTTCTAGGAAACTGGGATTCCAAGAGCTTTTCATGTAACGATAACAGGAAAAATCCATGTAACCGATTCTAAAACTTGAGTTTTTGTTGTTACCGTTACAGGAAAAGTTCTTGGAATCCCAGTTTCCTAGATAAAGTTTAGTACTTTTACAGATTTTTTTTACAGTGTATTGAAGTAATTTTTCCTAATTTAGATACAGGGTTAGCAAGAAGTAAGTTGCATATTTCAGAGGGCTTTAAAATCTATTGGTATAAGTTAAATCAAGTTTGAAATGGAGATAATTCAATACATGTGTTTGACTGTTATTAAAAATAAATCGCAAATGCAAAAAACACGCCGATAGGTGACTCTGTTATATACATAAACATATTTTAACACATCTGTTTTAAAAATGTTAAATAATATAAAAGAAATTAGCAATAAAGTTCTTAGATATATCCACCATTTTTTTATTAAAATATACTGTAAGAACTATATTTTTCAAATTATGTGAATGAAGTATTGTTAATGTTACCATGCGAATAAAATCTTAGAAAGATTCCGCAAGTAGAAAACAGCGTTTCAAATATAATTATGTTTTCTCATTAAATACTTTAACATGATTAATACACAGACACACACACACACACACAAATAAACACATATACATATATGTATACATATATATAATATTTTTTTTTTACAAAACTCTTCATGAATTGAAGTATCAGCTAAATATTTTAAGATTTCAGGTACCTTTTCAATCACAAAATGCGTGAAAAATTGGCCTCTGTAAGAATTGCAGTCACTGTATACTAGGGTGGAGCGAAAAAAATTATTTTTTAAAAATAAAAAACGGGTAGGTGCCAAAAGTTGCCTTTATACTAGTAGATATACAGTGTGAAATTTTACCGCAGAAAAAAAAATGGCTTGAGTCTGCGCTTTTGCTCCAAAAGTCGAAGTTTTCGGTAAAATTTGTCATTTTTTTTTACATTTTTTCAAAAAAACTAAAAATTTCTTATAGAGATGGTTATTATTTAAAAGTGTTACTTAAACCTTTATATTTATCTGCTTTACATATTTAAACTATAAAACAATATCTTTATTCCGTATAGCTGGAGCAAAACAGACAACTTCTAGTAAGAAAACGGCATTACCACTCTATTGAGACATACAATGAATTGTCGTTTTTAATACACTGTAAAAAAAAAAAAAAAAAAAAAAAAAAATCTGTAAAAGTACTAAACTTTTTCTAGAAAACTGGGATTCCAAGAACTTTTCCTGTAACGGTAACAGCAAAAATTCAAGTTTCAGAATCAGTTACATGAATTTTTCCTGTTGTCGTTACATGGAAAGTTCTTGGAATCCCAGTTTCCTAGAAAATATTTAGTACCTTAACAGATTTTTTTTTTTTTTTACAGTGTACAGTTCTTCTTTTCAAAACTACCTTGGACATACGTAGTGGATGTGGCAATATTTCATATATCATCCGTCCCAACTATTCGATCATCTTAGTAGAGTGTTTTATTTATATATTGAATTGTGACTTTCTTTATCAAAATTTGACAAGTTTTCGATGCATCCACCTAGTTTATCTGTTCTTTGTATCCAGATGCTGCTGAGACTATCTTAATCTATATTTTTACAGCTTATACAAAAAATAACAAGCAGAGTAATGTTACGGGAATATTATTAAAGAAATCTATTCGGCCATCTATTATCTTTATCAAACTTACATCCAGTTGATGAAAGTGATTAGAAGTTCTGTTACCACAACATTTTTTCAGTAAATTATATTTTCTTACGTAAGGACCTGCTTCAAAGATGATTTCAGGTATTTCAATTATAAGTATGCCATCATTTATTCTGCTTATGCATTTTGTATATGTTGAGAAGCGAGCTGTAGTGTTTTCTGGTCAGAGAGAATTGCAATGGGAATTTGTCTCGCACGTGCAGAGCAACCGTTGTTGTAAATAACTTTTTTTGCATTAGTTTTATGCCGTTTTCTAAGTGTTTTTGTAGTCGAGTAATTTCCCATTAACTTTTAGATCCCCATTTTATAAAAGAACAATATTTGATGGTGAACTGTCCTGGGCATAAACTTATAATGCATAGTACTTTTTGAGAGAATGTACAGACTCTAATCAACTATAAGTACTCATTTAAATTTAGGAGACTTCTATTCGTCACTGTGAACCATTTTGCACTGGGTAAGCTTAGAATTGTGCATAATAATGGCTCATATGCTACTTCAACTCCAGTGAATTTCCTCTGCGTCAATTATTAGAGAAGTCGATGTAAAACGTTATAATCTACATGGAATCACTGGATCAATGAGAAAATCTTTGTCTACGTACTACTCACTTCCTATTGCATTTTTTTTTAATAAAATGGATAATAATTTTGAAAAATTATTTTCTCAAATTAAGTAAAAAATACTCAGAACAGACTAGAAATGTCTGTCGGAGATTGCAAAGCTTATTCATAGGGAAAGCTATTTTTCGAAGAAATGGGGAATAGGAATATAGAAAACATCTCGCACAAAAAAAACAGCTCATAAAGAGAATAAAATTTTCCGCTTTATGTAAGCACAGATTGGCAACCAGAGTCTTTAGATTCACTCACAAAATATATAATCAAAGTTTATACCGTGGGATATTTTATACCAAATGTAATACACACCTAAAGAATAGGTCTGAAATCTTATTATAAATTACTCGACTACGAAATAACACAGGAAATGACATAAAACAAATACTAAAACTTCTCTCGAAATATTGTTGCTTTACACGCAAATTTTGTTTGCAATCCTCTGTGACGATCGTCATAATATATAAACTGCTAGCTTCTCAAAGTATATTCAATGTAATAGGTATAGTAAATGATGACATACTAGAAATTGAACTCATACAATCAAATTTTAGGCAAACCATTATATATAAAATGTAATTGATTAAAAAAATGTTGCGCGGTAACAGAACTCCCAATCATAATGTATTAATTGTATGAAAGTTTAATGAAGATAAGACTGCTGAATAGGTTAAATTAACAACATACCGAATACATTACTCAGCTTCCTCTTCTGTTATACAATATATAAAGATATACGTGCAGCAGGTCACACCAGTAGCATCCAATGTCAGTGAAAATAAAGAAGAGGTAAACTACTTTGATATATAGAAAACTTATGTCCTTCTTCGGGAAAAAAATAACAATTCAATACATAAATAAAACACTGGTCCTAGATTGTTGGGTGGCTGAGCCGGGTGGGATATGAAATGCAGCCACATCTACGAGTTATATACAGAATAGTTTTGAAAGCAGATAAATAAGAAATGCATTCAAAACAACATTTTGTTGTATGCTCCAATAGAGAGGTAACTCTGGTTTTTACCAAAAGTTGTCAAATTTGCTCCAATTATACAGATTTTAGATATTGTTTTATAGTTTAAATATGTTAAGCAGATAAATATAAAGGTTTAACTAACACTTTTAAATAATAACCATCTCTGTAGGAAATTTTTAATTTTTTTTTAGATGTCGAAAATGACAAATTTTACCGAAATTTTCGATTTTTGGAGCAAAAGCGCAGATTCAAGCCTTTTTTTAAAGCGGTAAAATTTCACGCAGTGGATGTACTAGTATAAAGACAACTTTTGGCACCTACCCGTAGTTGATTTTTAAAAAATATTTTTTTTTCGCTCCACCCTACTGCATACATAATTGACTTTTAACTATATAAAACTGAAATCCCATATTAAGAAGAATTTATTTGATCAATTTAAGTTGTTAAAAAATTTCCCATCGATTATTTAGAAAAAGTTCAAAGTGTTTTGTATATAATTTATATTATAATGCGAACTTTTGTATGGAATTTTCTTTTTTAAATGTTCCTAAAAAATCATATTTAATTATAAGCTACTATTTTAAAATCAGCTTTTGAATGCTTTAAAGAGTACCTTATCCCTTAATATGATGTAAATATACATGTTTTTAACCCAGAAATGTTCATGCTAAATTGATTGAATTAGTTCGAAATAAAAATTTTGTCATGAGATATGTTAAATGTACGAATCAAAAAATTAGACTAATTAAATAAAGTAAATAAGTTTAATTTAAAATTATAGAACACATAATTTTTTATAAAATTTGAATAATATCTTCAACAGTTCTAATTTTAAAGATATTTGTAACAAGTTCTGAATTATATCTTTGCGAAGAAAAACTTTTAGATAGGAAAAAAAAAAAAAAAAAAAAAAAAAAAAAAAAAAAAAAAAAAAAAAAAAAAAGAAAACAATATATTTTGGAGTTGTCTGCTGTTTGAGATTTATTACTTTATCAAAAGTTTTATCAGTTATCAGTTTATCAAAAAACTGAAATCTAAAATATTTGTTATACTTTATAAGAAAACATAGTTTATTGTATTATCAATAGCTCATAAATCTGTTAATACCAAAAATTAGTAAAATTAAATTAAACAAGTACATGTTCTATTTTCGTTTATATATAAAAAAATCTTTTTATAGAAGGTAAATTTATCACTTTTAGCTTCTATGGATTTAAAGACGAATTTAAATAAGTCCATGTGTTATAAAATATACAGTAAGTATTAGTGTGTATTCCATGTATTAGATGAAATAATTTGGGGGAAAATAATATTATAAAACTCCATTGCATTCACATAATTTCAACGGTGGAAGAATCTGTTATTTTTTCCTAAATCGAAAATCCCATTTCTTTCATTGATACCTATTTTTAACAACATAACGAAAAAAATAACCATATTAAATAAAAGATGAATAAGCGATCTCTCAGTAAAGGTATTTGCTTTTGTATACTAGAGGCATAATTTAAATACATAGTATGTAGGCAGTTCATTTCGGGTTACAAAATCCGCTTTGTTAGACTTTATTGTTGGGTGAATCCGGCAATTCACAAAATGCGATTGTACCAGTTCACACTAATGCGTATCCTTTTATTTAAATTCAATACAAAAAGTAAATATCATCTTTATTTTTAACATTATTAAAGCAGTTCTATAATAAAATAATCCTATTTATAACAGAAACACAAGAATGTATCTTAAGACAATAATCTTGTTACTTTTTATTAAAAGATATATTTATTATAAACAATATATATTTAAGTATTTTTGGTAATATTATATAATATTTCTATGCATTGAAAATTATGTTATCGGAACAATTCTTCATTTAACGCAAACGATATTAAACAAATTGCTTGAGTTAACCTATGAATTTTAGAAAGTTGAAAATTATCATTATTTTTTACTTTTTGGTGTTATTTCACTTTTCTACAAAATATTGAGGAAAAGATCAATTTTTACCTCCTTTTCTTTCATATATTTAAAAAAATGTTTCTTACCCTCCAAGCGTCTTGCAAATGGGTAAATTTGTAATGTTGATTTCTCTGCATTTTGTCTTAATTGCTAATAAAATATGATTCTTTCAATATTACATAAAAAATCTTATTTAGGAAAATAAATGTAATCCTTGAGAGTCTTAATCATTCTTCAATACTTTAAAAATTCATTAAATTTATAGAATTATAATATCTTAAACATTGCTTATATTGCAGTGAAACCTGGAGCTTAGTGTACGGAATATTACGGGACAAACGCTTAGAGGGTTATAATTTTAGAAAACATATTTTCCCTTCTTGTTAGGAAATCAAAACATTTGCTGATCTAATGTAAATGTGGTAGGTTAAAAATATTGAACTAAAAAAAATTCTAACGGAAGGTCTCCTAACTGGGCATACTCAGAATTTTATGAAAAAATACTAATTAAAGTACTTATGTATGTAATAAAGGATCAGTCAAATTTTAGCGGCGGAATCACATTAGAAAATGTGCAAAAAAATAAAATATTTTCAAATATTTGGCATGGAGAGACGAAAGAGTCACTCGAATTGGCGAGCAGCCTTTTTCCTCTCCAAAAGCAAACGATTATAATGCAACTCAAAACTATTAGATATTTAGAATGCGTGTAAACGGTATTTAATAAATTTAAACGTAAACAACGACTTTAATATATTATATACATATATATATATATACATATTGTATTTCATATATATATATTACTTGTTGAAGCAGTTATTTAATTAATCACTGGAAAAAATGTTTTCATAGATAAAAAAAATCACATTGAGAAAAAACTATCTTCATACATTTAAGCGTATTCAAATATAAATCCAGTTGTTTCCATGTCAACAAAATCTAATCGACAGTTTTCAATTGGACTTTGAGCTTGAAACAAATTTAATTAATTTAAATTATGAATTTAGTTTTAAATCTCAAATTTTAATGATTAAATTTGGATACGATTACATATAAATATTGATATAACAAAACTATACTTAAAACAAACTAAAACTTACAAAACTAAAGTTATTTTAAAATAAATTTATCAATACATGTTGAACATGAACTTTTTTTCCCTTGAAGTGTATCTGACATAAAGTAATTTTTGAAATTACATTCCATCGCCAAATAACGAAATTTTCATTATTTTTTTACTGTTCCGGGCGGGAGGTTCCGCCGAATTTTTTTTATAAACTTATATATCCACACAAGAAGAATATTCTGTAATTTTTTCAAATTTTTCGGGGTATGTCCGTATGGAGACCTTCCTTGTAAGATAAATTTAGACACATACAAACATTTCTGCTTGTGTGATTCAAAAACTACTCATTAGAATCTTCTGAACTTTCATGACGATTTTTTTTCATGTGGGTACTCCTTTTTGTTTCTAATTCGCCACAACGCTAATGTTTATTAAATATTTTAGAGAAGCCAAGTCACAAGGTTTACAAAATTATTCATATTCTTTGTTATCAAAACTAAAATACTTGAGCAGTCATTTGAATTAAGACTTAATTTTCTTATTTAACAAATTAATCTCATTGTTTCAAGTATTTAAATAATAAGATAACTTTTTTTTTCTTTTGATTTTTTGTAGATTTATAATAAGAATTAAAAATGAAGAAAATAAAAAATAAAAATAATGAAAAATAAGAAATTAAAATTATATTATAATGAACATTTTAAGTTAATCATGTAGAAAGTAATCGTTAAGTTCCATTTCCATTGGTATCTAATAAAAGTTCTTGATGATGCTTTAGAAAATACCATCACAATGCATACTTTGGATTTTTGGCTGTTACATTAATTTTATAATTAATTAAATTTTCTAACAGATACATTAATATCTTAAGAAATATTCTTTGGTAATTTTTATTGCAGTATCTTGTGTAATATTCATCATGGTATCTTACAGTTAAAAGCGTGAATATTTTAAAATACCCTTCAATACATGATAGAAATAATGAAATGCATAATTAATATGAGGCATGCATATCAGCATCTGTAACTAATTATATGTTAAAGAAGAAATACGTTTCTTTTTTTAATTTATTCACTTATTTATTTAAGTTTCAATATTATCAATCTGTAATAGAAACAATCGCAATGTTTTCAATGCTGCTTATACTTTGAGAGAAATTCATTGCATGTAAAATATCATTTAGGTATTTTCTTCTCTATCATGTGTACATTATCAACAATTATTAACGAAAAATTCAAAGTAAAAACTGGATAATAAAACAATATTCGTATTACAATTTAAAATATCCAGCAAATGTTTTATTTTCAAGGGATTGAAAAGACAAGTAATTAATATTCTACTCGATTATACATAGAACATTGATTTTTGGCTGTAAATGAATTTTTTTGAAGTCCATGCTACATGTCATTCTAAGTAGAAGCCATTTATGAATATATGAAATATGTATTTAAAATAAAAATTAAGAAACGACGCATTTATTTGATACACTATAGATTTCAATTGAAGAATTGTTTACTGTTACGCAATCTCTTTGATAATAATTCTTTTTGATATATTTAAATTTCCATGCTTAAATACATACTTATTAGAAATACTTGATAAATAATTTTAAATTGTCATATGACCATAAAAAAGACTCATTATAACGTAGCAAGAATGCTAATCTCAAACTGTGATTGAAAAAATCCCTAAACATTATTATTTTAATTTAGATTTCGTATTTTTGTTATTCACTATGAAATTTAAATTATTTCTTTCGTTTAAATAACGTTATAAGCAAGATATCTAGCAATATACTGAATATAAAATACTTAAACACTTATTTAAATAATTTGTAAAGTGCAGTTAAATTTTTTCGTAATCTTAACGTACAACATAACTTTACATTAGTGTAATTTTTCCTCAAACTGTTAGTAACTAGATTTTAGAAAATAAATAACTAGAAATGTACTAGAAATTGAAGATTTTTTATTCTTGCCTTTACGTCATAGTTTTAATGCATGTATAATCGTTTTATATTGCTATTTATAAGTTATTATTATTTGTAGAAAAATGACAAAAAATTATGGGTGACAGATTTCTGCTATCATTAAAATGATTACAAGGGGCGAGAAAAAAAACTAATGACTTAAGAAGAAAAAAAATCCTAACTTAGTAAATTTCCAATGGATTAAATACAGTTAAAATAATTATAAAAATCTTTGATATTATTCATAGTTTCAATATTCAAATTTTTTTAAGACTTTTACTGCAAAATTTATGTACCTACACACACACACACACACACACACACACATATATATATATATTCATGTATGTATTAAATCACTCTTGTTTCCTCAAATTGAAACTGCCGCAAAACTTTGTATTTTAATAAATTTAAATGATATACTTGTATTATGCATGATTTTTCCTTTACTTTTCTTTTATACAATTTAATATTATGAGCAATTTCACCCATATTTCAATATTATAGCTGCTGAATATCGGATTTGGATTTCACTTAATAATTATTGTAATTTTCAAATGTTCATCAATTTATAAAATAGTACAATGTCATTAAACATCGCCTTTTAAGTCTTATAAAATGCAAATTAAACGTAGGATTCGATAAACTTTTATGACTTGTAATTTTAAAACGAATTTCCCTAGTGTATTAAATTTAATGAGGTTGCTGTGATTTTAATTTTAAACTTCAGTATTTACAAAATTTGATTTCGCGAACATATGTTAAATTTATAAAATAATATTAAGAAATATTCATAGAGTTGTAATATGTCGAATAATTTCGAACACACAAAAATGAACATTTAATTATTTTTATTATGTAATAAGTGTATTGGTAAATCTATAAACTTAAGGAAACTGATTGGGCAGAATTTTTGACGTCAAATTCCTCGTCTTTTGTGGGAATAGCGTTTCCTGAAAATCACCCGTGGCGATTATTTCAATAGTGCTACACTGTTAAAAATTTGACCCATTTGCTGCAGCGTCACTCCACAGCTATTATAGAATATCTCTTTTGGGACCAATGAGAATGCTCCATAACACAGTAAAGTAATCGTTTTCTATAAAAGAGGTGGAGTGACGATGCAGCAAAAGGGTCAATTTTTTTACAGTGTACTTTACTGTGTTATGGAACATTCTCATTGTTCATGAAAGAGATAATCTATAAAAGCTGTGGAGTGACGCTACAGCAAATGGATCAAATTTTTCACTGTGTAGCACTACCGAAATAATCGGCACGGGTGATTTTCAGGAAATGCTATTATTGCAAAAGACGAGGAATTTGATGTCATAAATTCTCCCCAATTAGTTTCGATTAGGGAAAATCTCGTTGGAAAAGCCGAAATATGTATCGATTTAATATGCTCAATTACACCGTGATAAACGAGGATTCGAAATGAACATCAAATACAAAAGTTACGTATTTTTGTCCGTAGAATCCGAATTTGCAATAAAAAATGGGGGTTATAATTTAAGATTTCAAAAATGGACCCCCTCTGACCCTCAGGGGGTCGGTTACGAAGGCCAAATTTGGTATCACTGAGTAGCTTATTTAAAAATATTTAACACGTATATTTACGTTTTTCAATCTCATATGTATTTCTTGAGTTATTCGACCGTTTCCAGACTTTTCGGACACCCTGTATATTTTTGTTCTTTACATTAATTTTAATAATGCAAAAGTTAATTAGTTTTTATTCATTAACTATGTGTGATAATTCATTTTTTTAACCCTTTCGTGGTTATAAGCGCATATACGCGCCCAGAATACCACTTAATTTGAATTGCGAAATGCCATACTGACACCGGAATTTTTAAATGAAAATTTTAATTTTACAAAGAACGTAAATATATATATATATATATATATATATATATATATATACACTATTTTATTTAAACCATTCAATTAATTTTTAAAAAACCATTCAATTAATTTTTAAAACATGAAGAAACAAATAAACAGTTTTTTACAGACCAATGCGCAAAATGCTACAAAAAGAAATGTAAAAAATGTATATAACAAAACCAAAAGAAATTCTATATCCCCAAAATACATGGAAGTCTTCATCAGGGAGGCCCCTCCATGTAGGGGTAAAACATCCATGTTCTGAAAGGATGTAGGCTCATAAGCTAAATTACATCCTTAGCCCCCAACTTCTCAGATTTCAGAAATCAAACCAAAACCTTCAAAAATATTATAAATATATACAAATTTTTTAAAAATACCAAAGCACAAGACCAAAAATTACACAAACAAAAAAGGAAAATTACCTACAAAACTAAATAAAAAAATAAAATTGTAAAATACAAATCCCCATGAATACAAAACCCTCTTCAGCTAGTGGGACCATTCACTAGCGCTTCAATCTCGCCCTAAATTGAAATCAAGCATCCGTAAGTAAAGAAACACTGAGACTCAGAAACTTTCAGTTAACATATAAGATGGATAAGAGTTAACCATTAAAATCTTTTTTAAACCACTCATAGCCAATTCTAGATCTGTTTTGTTATTGCAAATCCTGCGGATCCTATTAACTTGTGAATACATAATATTTTTTAAAACTTTATTGCTAATACATGAAAACCAGTAAGTGAGGCTATTAACTTCAAAATTAAAATCCTTCCTTTTATCATAAAGTCCAATCAACCATTTTTCCTTGTTTTTCTTAATTTTAAGATCTAAGAAAGTAATTTGTTCACCATCATCGGTTCGGTTCAGGACGAGCTCATTAGGGTAAATGTTAAGGCTTATTTCCTCAAAATTATTGCAGTTAAATACTATAAGATCGTCTACATATCTAAAGAAGGAAATATTATTGAAATTTTTTTCGTAAAAATATAAAATAGATTAGAGAACGCACTTGAAAAACTAGTTCCCATTGGCACCCCCTTATTTTGTTTATAATAATTAATTCCATTAAATAAAACATTTTCAAATAGGCAAAACTTAATTAAATCAATCCAAAACTTCTTATCTACTTTTAAAACATATTCAAATTCAACATAAATATTTTCAAATACCCCCACAATCAAATTGTGAGGAATGCTGCCAAACAGATTCTCAAAGTCAAAAGTGTTTACAGAAGTAATTTTCCATGAGTTACCATTCAAAAAATCTAAAACTTTAAGGTTATTGCCAATGATTGTATTACAATCAAAAGTTTCTATTTCCTTTAAAATTAAATTCAGCAAACCAAACAAAATTTTACCCGCTTTGCAATTATAACTATTAGTACCACAGGTAACGAAGCGAAATTTTACTGGTTTCTTATGAAATTTAACAGTCGCAAAAAGGTAAGGAAATACAAAGTAATTCCTACTAATTCCAAATTTTTTATCAAAATCCAAAATACGTTTTTTTATTTTAGAGGGGTTTTCAGTTAACGTTTTATAAGATTCATTACAGGTATATTCCTTCAAAAGAAGATTCCTATAGAAAACTTTACAAATTAAAGCAAAGTTACTACTTGCTTTATCAACAGTAGCAATAATAAACTTTTCTTTTAATTTAGCTATACTGGTTTTTAAATCGAAATTATAATGAAATTTTTTAGAACAACCCTTATTATAATAGTCTCTAAAAAACAAAAAATCTTTTTTAAATAATACCATAAACTTTAATTTCCATTCTCTAAATGGGAACTAGTTTTTCAAGTGCGTTCTCTAATCTATTTTTATATTTTTACGAAAAAAATTTCAATAATATTTCCTTCTTTAGATATGTAGACGATCTTATAGTATTTAACTGCAATAATTTTGAGGAAATAAGCCTTAACATTTACCCTAATGAGCTCGTCCTGAACCGAACCGATGATGGTGAACAAATTACTTTCTTAGATCTTAAAATTAAGAAAAACAAGGAAAAATGGTTGATTGGACTTTATGATAAAAGGAAGGATTTTAATTTTGAAGTTAATAGCCTCACTTACTGGTTTTCATGTATTAGCAATAAAGTTTTAAAAAATATTATGTATTCACAAGTTAATAGGATCCGCAGGATTTGCAATAACAAAACAGATCTAGAATTGGCTATGAGTGGTTTAAAAAAGATTTTAATGGTTAACTCTTATCCATCTTATATGTTAACTGAAAGTTTCTGAGTCTCAGTGTTTCTTTACTTACGGATGCTTGATTTCAATTTAGGGCGAGATTGAAGCGCTAGTGAATGGCCCCACTAGCTGAAGAGGGTTTTGTATTCATGGGGGTTTGTATTTTACAATTTTATTTTTTTATTTAGTTTTGTAGGTAATTTTCCTTTTTTGTTTGTGTAATTTTTGGTCTTGTGCTTTGGTATTTTTAAAAAATTTGTATATATTTATAATATTTTTGAAGGTTTTGGTTTGATTTCTGAAATCTGAGAAGTTGGGGGCTAAGGATGTAATTTAGCTTATGAGCCTATATCCTTTCAGAAACTTCTCTTTATTTACCCCTACATGGAGGGGCCTCCCTGATGAAGACTTCCATGTATTTTGGGGATATAGAATTTCTTTTGGTTTTGTTATATATATATATATATATATATTATGAAATAAATTTGTTTTTATATTCCGGTGTCATTCAATCATTTTAGTATTTTATGAATAGAAGTGCTTTAACCGTCAATAGGTTTTAAGAAAAATCTAGAGAAAAAAGCGCTTGCACACGTATTCTACTCACGATCAACAAAAATTTTAACCGTTTAAATTCAGATAAAACATTTTTAGATAATAATAATAACCGGAAGTAGTATTACTATGTTCATCAATCATATAGATCAATCAACCACTGTTCGTTACTTAATTAAAAAAAAACAAAAAAAACATCGTAAAATTCAATATTGTCAAGTTTCGGTCTTTGATAAGACAAGTGGTTTTTGATGGATAGACTTTTTCAGTTTACTACATTTTACTTTTATAAAACGGGCTTCAATTGAATTATAAATTCTTGATAAAAAATAAATAGGTGCGGTCCACAAAATTCTGTTGAAAATGTTTTCATTTTATAAAATATTCAAGAATTAAATTGATTTATGGAGCACTCGAAAAGAAATATTTTCTTCAGTTTGAAAGCATTAAAACTGTTAGGAATGCAGCAATTGCGTTACATTCGAATCTTACTAAAGTTTTCTCGAAAAGCACAAATTTCGTTGGAATAAGAATGCGTTCCACTAAATAATATAACATCAAAATATTTAAATGATAATTTATAGCATCCGATAAAATGATATCATGATTTTAGAAAACTTATTATTGTACTCTAAAAGCTATACAGAATAATAAAAAAACAGCTAATAGAAAAAAACATAAGAAAGTCCTTTTTTAATTTTTAAATTATGTAATTTTTTGAGGTTATAAAGAAAAAAAGGATGCTTTCCGTCGTCAACGGCAATTCTCAAAATGTTATTATATATTTTCGTTCGTGTTCATTTTTTTCTAGTACATTTTTGTACATTTGTTCTTGTTCATTTTTCAAAATAAAGATACATTTGTCTTTTTTTACAGCTTACAAATATATTATTCAGCGCATTTATGAACAAGATATTAATCTTTACATTCATGAAAATAATGTAAAAGTTAATTAAATTTTATTCAATAAAAAATAATGATACTTATTTTTTTTTAACAAACGAAGGATAAAAAAGCGATTGCGGGCTTAGACCACCAACTAACACCACGAATTATCAACAAAAAATTTTACCTGTTTAAACTCATATAAAAAATCTATAGATAATAAAATTAATTGGTAGTAAAAATGTTATGTTCATCAAATGTGTAGATCAATCAGTCGTTCTTTGTTACTAAATTAAAAATTAAAACTCCATTTCATAATTTTTTATATTATAAAGTATTAGGCCATTAATAAGAAAAATATTTGATGGATTCAAAATATCAATTTATTATATTTTACTATTATAAAATAGCTTGAAATGATTTATGAATGCTCGAATAAAATTTTATGGGTGCGGTTTTTAAAATCCTGTTCAAAATATTTTCATTTTAGAAATAATACAGGATTCAATTGATTGTAGAAGAATTCAAAAAGAAATGTTTAGTTCAGATGGAACGTATCACAAATGTTTGAAACGGATCAGATAGGCTACATTTGAATTTATATAAAGTTTTATAATTTTCTAGCACACTTTTCATTGGATTAAGAATGTGTTTAACGAAGAAATGACACAATTCTGGTAATGAATACATTCTGTAAAAAATAAACAACTAACTAGGTTAATCTTAGATCAACAAGAAATCCATCAAAAAACATTTGAAGAAGATTTTTTAAATTATACGTATTATAATTATGAATTTTAATTATGATTAATAGCTTTAAACGTGCTAACATCATGATTATAAGATAATCTGCTCCAAAGAAATATTCAATGGAAGTTGCAAAATGTTAATGAGAAAACCCTAAAAAATAATTTGAACAGAAGTTTCTCATTGGACAAAATTACCTTTCTATACTAATTATAACATCTTGGGAATGTTTGACCATTTTGTAACAAAGAGATTAAATAACTTCTGCAAAACCTTTTCCATTTTTGCCAATCAAGTTAAATTAGAAAATATATATATTCAAATGAAATTTTGAACGTAAATTTATAATAAATACTTATGAATTACCAAAGTTTAATAAAAAAATTTTTTTTTTTTTAGAAAATAATTAGAAAACAGAATATTTTACATATTTAAAGAAAAAATTACAAAAAAGCAGTTTTGTAACTTTTTCCAAATGTTTTTTTTCTATGGTGAATTAAAGAATACCCTCAACCAAGTGTATGTGATTTCCAATGTTTTCAAATCCAAAGAAATACATATATACATATATTTTTTCATTTGACACGTTTTAATAAAAAAACATGATGCATTAACAGCATGATGAAAGTTAATAAAATACTGTTACTCTTAATAAATTCCATTCTTACTGTATAAATTCCATTGCAAAGTTAAAAAAAAATTTAACTTGCATCACCACTTTTCAGCACTTGAAGTGAGAATCGATAAATAAATAAATTGTCAGGCAGTTATATAAATTGCTTGCGAATAAAAAGTTTCTTAGCATTGATTATAATCCTTCTGCTGATAATTTTTACCAAGCTACGAGCAAAATCCTCTATGCTCACATATTGGCAATTCTGTACGTTCTTTTAAGCAGGCACTTCACATACGCAGTTTTCGCATACGGCTGCATTTGGAGAATTTTTCTATCTGTTTTTGTTATTTCTAGCACCTTGTTTTATGCAATTTTTTGACAAATGTGTGGTGTGGCATAATGTATAAACTGTATATATAAATAGTTTGTAAAATAAAATGTTTCTTTAGACTGGAGGTTATGCTGGATGCATAATAGGTTTGTTATTCTTATGGAAATGGGGGGTTTAACGTAATGATGCTTCTACTATCAGGTTTGTTATGAAGCGTTTCCTTTTTAACAGATTTTACGGTTTGATATCAAAGTAATGATTCTTATTCTTGTGATTTTAAATAAAATTATAAAAACTGCACGGCGGCGTCATCTTTTAAACCATCAGCATGTCACTTTATTTATTCATTAATTCACACTTCAAGTGCTGATGTCTCGAAAACGTTTGGATTTGGACGGGTAGTTCTATTGCACTTTTCAACGTTCGTGGGAAGATCTTTCTTTTGATACCACAATCGTCTAAATCTACAACTTACACCTGGTAACATTCCCTAGTGAGAAATTAACACCCTACTAATATTCTTCTAATTGTATCTCTATAAATACTCTCTGAAAAGTTTTCAAAAAACACTGGCAATTATAATAATAATAATTATTATTATTATTATTAATATACAATTTGAAGTTTCAAAAATATATTAATTTCTGTGTTTTTTAAAGTCAAAGAACTGCTTTAGAATTCATGGTAGAACATAATAGTATGCTATTGTACCTTTTGGTTTATCTTATTTTATCTTATTGTAGTAGATGTTTCATATCCAAAGAAACATTTGTTTTTGTCTTTTCATTGTGTAATTTCACAAGATTTTTGTAGTTGAAAAAAAGAACTTTTAAATTTACAGAATGAATGGTAATATTTATTTTTATCCATTTAAATATGAATATGTATGTTGAAATTCAAAATATAAGTTTTAAATTATGTTTCATATTTATGGTATAACATCATTACTCATATTATTGTTTTACTGTGCTTTCTTCAGATGTTCTCTGAGATTGAAAAAAAAATATTACATTGCTGTGTCACGTGAGAACAATTTCAACTTATCATAAAAATTGTCTTTAGAATTAGAAGTTGTTCCCTATACAAATAAAGATAAGGTCCTTAGAAAATAAAATAATATATATTGTTCTAATTTGCGTTTAATTATTTAAATCGTTGAATTAATTATTTAAATCTTGTATATATATTTTTAAATCGATATACATCTATAATAAATGTTTAAAATTCGCATATTAAACTCACAATTAACAATTTTCATGTTATTTAACAGTTACAAAATTATTATTTAGTCTAAAACAATCATTCAGTATCTAGTTTTGACTTTTATATTATGTTAAACAAATTAACTTAAATATTTTATTTACATTAATACACAATTTATCAAATTTTTTTATATGCATATGAAATTGTTATTGTGCGAGATTGACTATAGATTTAGAAATAATGAAAAATAATGCGACTTTAGTTTTTTTTTCATTATAAATAAATGTAAATTTGTCTTAATTCCGCCTACCATTAAATATACAGCAAATTATGTATTACAATTAAATAGCAAAACGTATATTAAAGTGCAAATATTCGCTTAAACAATGTTATTTCAATAAAAATGTATTAACAATATTAAAGATCTATAAATATATATGTATGTATATACAGTGGCGCTCAAAAGTTTCCGGCCAGTTAGTTTCGTTGATTTATTTACCAGAAGCTTTCACCAATGAACAAGCACAATTTCTTCAAAAGTTATAAATATGTAAATGATCTCAGACCACGTGATCATTATCATTGGATACTGAAGACGCTTCATGCAAAGGGGTAGAATTCGAAATTCGCGTGTGCAAAAATTTCCGGCGACTCATCATTCCTTAGTTTTTTCTATCGGTAAAGTATTTCTTGGTCGTGTTTGTGAATGAATCAACGTGAATAGCGTAGTTTAAATTCGAAATTGGAAAGATCAACAATTATTGTTCGGAAATGAGTTATTAGTTTGTCTCTAAAGGGCCAAGCTTCTCAAGATATTGCGGCAAAATTATCGATCGAGTAAATCAGCTGTAAAGGATATCTAAAAATTATATTAAAATTTCCATGGACTTCAGGACATACTGAGGTTCAGGAGACCCCGAAAATGACTATTATTTTTGACAGAATTATAAGGAGAAAAACAATTGATGACACGCATAAAAACTCAGTTGATTTTAGTGCGATTTACGGAATAAAAATATTGTTTGAAAAGGTCGGTCTACCGTGCCAGGATGCTGACGTGTTACAGAACATTATAAAAGAGTCGGAGTTCAAAAATTACTATTATTCCTACAATGAAGCATGACGGAGGACACGTTATGAGTGGAGAGTATTTCTTCAAAAAGTGTCGGTCCGTTATTTAAAGTCCCACCAGTGGCCGCGAGGTTCTGACCTCGGAACTGATAGACGGTAGATGCTGGGTTCGAACACAATCGCGACCGTCGGCCTAACCGTTCGGAGTTTTCCGTGTTTTTCTTCGAACCTTGCGTAAATACGGGTTAGGATCCCTTAGAAAGACCCCCCCCCCCCACAGAGGGCACCCAACCCATTAGGGCCTATATCCCAAGCGTAGATAATTTGCCGGCATAATCAAAACCAAACCAAGCCGTTATTAAAAACCCACGGCAAGCGATGTATAAGGTTATCTTGCAGGATTATTTTCTGCCTTATTAGATAAAAAAATTCGAATATATTTCTTTTAACATGATAACGACCTAAAGAACAAACCTCGACAAGCAATGGTTTTCGCACAAAAGAATTCATTCTTGAAATGCCAGTCGAAACGCCCAACATGAAAACAATAGAAAATATCTGGAAAGAAGTTGGGAAATGTCTGCGGAACTATAAATAATACAACTCATCCGAAATTTCCAAAAAATTGCAAGAAATGTGGAAAAAACTTACCCTAGACGATCTTTAACATTTGACTGCTTGAATGTCATCTGCGCTGTAGTACTTATTAATAAATGTGATAAAATACGAATACGATAAAATACTAACTGTAAATGTTGTTGATCACTCTAATTTTCTATTACAATATCATTTTTTTACCACACTTGCGAAGGTGGGTGGAAGCTTTTGAGAACTTGCTGCACTTTCCTTTGTACTTAATTTTGTCGATTAAATCTATTGATATTTACATGTTATTCCAAAGTAAGTTCCTAACTATTATATCAATAAAATGTATCACTTTGATATTTTTGTTCATATGGATGCATTTAGAAATTAACTGAAAATTTTTTGCTGGCCGGAAATTTTTGACCGCCACTGTATAGTAATATAAGGTACCCTGGGGTAATAACGCCAGGCGGGGTAATAACGCCAAGTGCTTATATTTTGCATAATTATGAAATAATCACGTAAATGACACCCATGTGCTCTACGCAGAAGGGTTTTGAGTCATATAAATCGCAAAAAACAGCTTCAAGTTAATTTGTTTCATTTTTAGGTCTTATTGTTTTTACAAACAACTAAAATAAACGCTTGATCTAAAATTTGCGAGATACGTTTTGTATATGTGAAGACTATCTTTTTATCCGGAAATACTTTGTTGATTACATAAACTTGTATTGCATTTCATGTACTTTTAAAATGTTGTTGAAGATTTTGGATATCTTCTCGAGATAATTTGTAATTTAAAATGTACTGCGCAATAACTATACCGGGGTAATAACGCCAATCCTTGACATTAATACCCCGGTTGATTGCCTACAGTGGCCGAGCTACATCCTAAATACTGATTTAAATAAACACAGTTAAAACTGTGCAATGTTTCTCATATTTCTATTTAAACGGTCCTTTTTAAGCAAAAAGAAACTCACTGTCTGATATTCATTTGCCTCATCGCCCCCTCCCACACCACACCTTTATATTTCTTACACTTTCACAAAAATTGAACATTTTCAATATCTTAGAATGCAATTTGTCAATTTCTAAGTTTGTAGAGTTTGTATTTTTAGTATTGGGCTATCTACATGCAATTTTTCCATCTTATTTCTTAGTTTTGTTTGCATGGCGTTATTACCCATATAGGTGGGTAATAACGTCAAATAGCATGGGTCAAGAAAAAACGCCATTACATTTTATGAATACATATCTGTTAAATTATTTTATTTCATATAAATAGTCAAGGAGTTGCTGTATCAGATCCTATATTTGTTTGAAAAATACAATCTAAAACTAAGCCGTGAAAATTGGTAGAACCTTAACGTGGCGTTATTATCCCAGGGTACCTTATATGTATAAATGTTTAATATTTTTAATGTTTTTCATTGAATGGAAGTCTTTTAAGAAAATAATTATGTAGTAATATATCTTTTTACATTTGTTTGAAATATTTATGAATATGGTTTATGTATTTATATTTGCATTAATTAAACTCATGAATGGTACATCAATTTAGCAAGTCTCTCGTCTAAAAGAAATTTAAGTAAAAATAATTATTTTCTATACAAATGTGTTTGAATGGTAATTGTGTATAGGCAAATTTTATTTTAAATCTAATTAAATGCAATGTATCTATAACAATCAGTCCTGTAAAACGATCGCACTTTAAATAATTAATATTCCATTGAATATTAGTACATAATTTTTCTAGTGTTATCTGAGTAGAATTAAAGTATTTTTGTTATTGCAGAAATACACATACTTCCGCAAGCAACATTTGTGAATCTGAAATTCGAGTAGATTCGATGTTCTGTGAGAGATTTGTAAAGGCGGGAATGGGAGAAATTAGTGATGCATGATTGAACTATGCTGATAAATAGCTTGTACTGTTGCAAACTATCTGGTAATGTTAAATGCAGTATAAATCTGATATTTTAATGCATTTCAAAATTAATGTGAAATTGCATCTATTGACAAAACTGCATTTGTCCTGAATATTTATCACATTTATGCTCTCATGAAGTTTCAAATAATTTCGATAAATCGTAATGCTAAAACAAAATTTATTTGGTGCTTAGAAAATAAAGATTAATGAATAAATTTTAACATTAATAGAATGTCAAAAAGTGAATATATCTCTTAAGAAAAAAAAATCTTTGAATACAGTTTTAATCAAACATTCCATGGTGCACGAAATTATTTTTAACTGTTCAGAAATGTTCTTGAAATTTCCAATTATTGAAATCAGGCAGAAAACCAATAAAATTACGAAACGTGACTAAAGGAACAGTTTACACCACATTCTAATAGCATATGTTTTAAAATTGTGTGACCATATACTTATTAATGTATAATCTGGGGTAAGTAGTTCACTTTATCAAACTAAAGTATGTACAGGGTATTTAAGACTTACTTGCATTGATCTTGACCCATTTATGTTTATGTTAATTGATGTTAATTAATGTTAATTATGTTATGTAAACTGAATATAAACAAAGTTTATTTTTAATTCAATTATATGCGATGTAACAATGGAAAACAGTCCTGTAAAATGATCGAGTGTTAAATGGTTAACATTCCATTGAATAATTGAACATAACTGCTCTAGTGGTTCTTGATTAGAATTAAAGAGATTTTGTTATTGCGGAAATACAGATACTTTCTCAAACAACATATGTGAATTTGAAATTCGAGTAGATTTGGGAATGTGGGAGAGATTTGTAAAGACGGGAATGAGAGAAATTAGTGATGCATGCTTGAAATATGTTGATAAATAGCTGGCACTGTTGCGAAATAGCTACTAGTGTTTAAATGAAGTATAAAGCTGATATTTTAATGCATTTCAAAATAGTTTTGAAATTGCATCCATTAAGAAACATGCACTTCTCCAGAATGCATACCGAATTTCTATTATCAGTGAAGTTTCAAGAGATTTGGATAAAATGCAATGTGAAAATAATATTGTGTTCAGATTTATTTGATATTCTGAAAATAAAATTAATGAGTAAAAATAAACATCTATTTACTCTCAACATGCAAGAATATTTTTTTCTTAACACCCCATAACCTTGGAATACAGTTATAATGAGCGTATCGTGGTACACGGTATTATTTTTAAACATTTAGAAATGCTGTTGAAATATGACATTATTGAAATGAGAGATAAATAAAGTGTAATAATAAAATTTAATATATTACAAATAAAATCATATACTTCTGTGAAGATATTTTGTTGAAAATTCATGGGGTCCGTCAACAAATAGAAAAAGAAAGAATATCTTTTGCATAACCCTGTTATAACTAATGAAGTAAAAATGATCAAACTGCAGATTGCTATAACTTGACTTACTGAAATAAACTGTGTTCACTTTTATGAAAGTGCCCGTAAGACATAGTGACGTCACAGTGACGTCGTTGTGACGTCATATTGTGACTTTGTGACTGTCGATGTGAGGTCACGTGACGTCGATTAGATGTTACAGTGACTAAAAAGTGAAGTCTTTATGGTCGTTTGAGAGCTCGTTTATGACGCCACATTGTGACTATTTTGTAAAGTCACAGTGTGACAAATTTTTGAAAAATGTGTCAATTGTGACTACTTTGGCATTAGCATTGTGACGAAATTGTGTCAAAAGTGACGATGCTTTCAAGTTACATTGTGACCAATTTTTGAAATACAGGGTGAGTCTAAAATCATAGGATAAACTTTGAGGGGTGATAGCGCAGCTCACTATAACATACAATCATTGTATTGGAATATGTGACCGGGAATGACGCGTTGAGGTACAATAACAGGGGATCAATTTGTCTCTTTAATTTATTTTAAAATTTCGCATTCATACCAGAAAATTTCTATACTATTCTTTTCTTTATTTATGACAGAAATTTCTGATTGCATTAAGAAAAAAATTCTTCTTTGAAAATTTCCGGTGTGACATCAGAATTTTTGAATTTGAATAAATGTAATTTCATACATTTCTTGTGTTTTACAAATTTGCCAGTTTTGAGGGGTTTTTTTTTTTTTTTTTTTTTTTTTTTTTTTAATTTAATACCGGAAATTTTCAAAGAATAATTTTTAATTTGTGTAATCATGGAATGTGTTTCGTAAATAAAGGAAAGAACAGTATGGAATTTTTTGGTGTGAATGAGAAATTTTTAAATAAACTGAAGGGTTAAATTGATTTCCTGATATTTGTATCTCACCGCGTCACTTCCGGTCATATATTACTATGAAATTATTGTTCGTTGTAGTGAGCTCTATCATCTCTCAATGTTTGACCCATGCTTTTAGACTTACCCTGTATATATCATTTTTAACGAAATTGTAATTCTCACTTTTATGATTATGTGACGATTTAACTTTGTTTGACGATTACCCAACAATCTGAAAGAAACAGGATCATCTGAAATTATACTGCACTTAAAATAACTGTATGATATGTTTCTATTAGAATTGGTTCTGATTCCTAAAATCATATGATCACAGTTTATTAACTAATATTGTATAGTAAATATAAAAAGTCACATACAGTATAAAGTATTTCTTCTAATTTAAAGTTAAAAATTTAATTTAGCTTACATGCCTTACAACTCTAATAGCTTGTGCTTTTTTTTTCAAAGTTTGAAGAATATTTACATGGAAAAATATTTATAGATTTTCCCCAAATGCTGAAAACTGCACAACTTCAATTTTATGACTGACGCGCAAGAACTATTTAATTTTGCTCTTTTGTACCAGGCGATTTTTTTTTATTTCTTTCATTTTGTAATATGCTATTGAAAATGCTTAGTATTTTTGTACTCTTTTTAAAAGCTTTTACTTACTTTACAATCCAAAGGTTTCAGAACATATGTAAAACACTACAGCTTGCCCATATTTCTCACCAATAACGCTGATGGTTATAAATATTATTTTTAATTATTTTTCGTTCTGATTTTTAGTAATGAGTGAAACGTTCAGGTCAGCATTCGAACAAGAGACCTTTCGCGCAAGCTGCTAATGATATGTCGTCTGAACTATCTTGGATAAATCTGACGGGCACAATCCACCCAGTGAATATGAATCTATACTTAGCATTATTATGTATAAACCAATGTAATAATGTTTAAATTATTTTTCATACTACCCGTATGATAAACGCATTCTATTTATATAAATATATAATAATATTTCTCCGGGTGATTTGTGTGTGCCATATTTGTCCAGGATAACTCATTTAGCAGAGAATTAGTAGCATACATCAACAGTCTCTGGTTCGAATCCTAACCTAAACACTTTTAAACTATTTTTTTAAAAATTAAAACTCGTTTGATTAATTTACCTATTAAAATCATTCTCTTAAAGTTAATATAGAATTATCATTTGTTTAAGTATATGAAGTTTATACGAAATAATTGTAAAAACAGATTTAATTTGAAAATCTTGAGTACAAATAAAGCCGATTAAAATATTTCTGGTATTACGTTTGGTACTTCCTTATTATAGTGGCTTGTGCATGTATGATTACATGAAGGTTTCAATTCGTAATTAAACTCATACATTTATACCTATTTATAGATATAATTTACAGATCTTATTTATATATTATGTGTCATATAGGGTAGATGTTCTGGTAAAGGGCATACTTGTGGAATTAAAAAAAATACAATTCCTTATTAAAAATTATAATTGTTAGATTGCATTTTTTTTTAATATTATATGAATCTGTCAATAATATTTAAGTATTCTCATAGTCTCTCTACTCAGTATTAAATGTAATATTCTTGTAAATAGTAGAAATATATCAAAACACCCAAAATTACAGTATTGGAATTACAGTACGCACCATACAAAGAAGTACATGTAATTGTGTTTATGATTATTTAAAGCCAGAATTTAATGAACACATACTAAAGAAACAAAATAATTATTTTCAAAACAATTTAACAGTTAGGATATTAAAAATATGTAAAATATATGACAGTATTTCTATTTTTGTAAAATCAATTATTGTAATTATTACAAGATCAATATTTCGATTATTTTAGATACATGGTTTAATTAATAAATGTCAGAGAATTACAATTATCACATTACTGAGACTGCGGGGGATTTATAAAAATTACAAAGAAAATATAAAAAAAGTGTATATTTTATAATATTAGTGCATAAATTAATATATTCTCCATCATTTACAACAGTTTAATACCCGAAACAACTTGATATATAACTAATAATGTCAATTGTTGATTATATATAGATATATTAATTTATGAAAATAGGATTTTAACCATGTAGTTTTAAAAAAGAAAACAAATGTGTTAAAGTGCTATTTAAAAGAATGACATTAACCATCTAATTAAAATAACTCACATACCGTTTTTTATTTCAACAAAATAAACGTGACTTTTTTTAATCTCTTAAGTTTATTAAATTCTTAAAAGTAAATTAAAGATATTTATTGTTTTTATAATATATTTTTATAATAAATGAACAAAAATCGTTATTAAAAAAAGCAGAAAAATTAATAATATCTTACCTATTTTTAATGACATTATCGTCGGTAATTCCATTGTAATAATCCAAATAAGTAAGAAGATTTCGAAGTTCGAATATCCGAATCCAGTACAATGACATTGACGAGCTCATAATAACTACGCCACTGCCAATGTATATTTTCGGACCGATATTTCATGTAAAATGTCTCCTGATCTCATTCTTGTATAGCTTTTGTAAATTATCTAATTCCATAAAACACCGCAACTATGCACTTTCATAACAACATAACAAAGCTACAATTTATTCTACAGCAGTTGCCAATATTTCAAAGAATATACACACTAATCCTATTCTGGTAGAAGCAGACGATTTTTTCAATTCAAGTAATTTTAATCAAACTCAATTCAAGTCAATTCGAGTAAGAGAAGGTAAAATTTTATTTCGTTTATTTGGTCTTGTTCCTGAAATTAAATGCTTATTAGTTTTAATAGAACAAGGTAGAACCCGTCGAATTTCGACGAAAGAAAATGTTTAAAAAGGAACAATTTTATTGATTTATAATAAACCTAAAAAAATAATTAGAGTAAAAAACGCACCTAAAAATAAGTCTAACTCTTGAACAAACGATATTTAACGTCAAATTAGCAAAATACTATTTCTATAAAACTCAGTTGTAGAAATTGTTAAAAATTAAAATTAGTCGTAAATGTAAGCAGTAAAACATAATAAAGATTTGTTATTATGATTAAATTATCAATTTCGGTTCTTATGCTAGTATTCTAAAATAAAAAAGCAAAATTTATTCCACTTTGACTCAATCATAGAATTTATTTTGGTATATTGGTATTGGTATATTTGGTATATTTGGTTTATTGGTATCTAAATCCGGCATCATTTTCATCATAAAAAATTTACAAATGCCCATTTCGTATCTGTATTCACCTTTCCGGAAAAAAATGGCATTTCAATTTGATCATTTGATTCAAAACTTGAAGTTTCAATGTTATTAGCTGAAACAGATATTAAATTATTGATATTCTTTTACGTGTAAATCAAATTTTCTAAATGAAATCAAAAGTCACCGGGTTTTATAATAGAAAATATTTAAATTTCCATTTTTTAACTTTTAATAAGAGATGGTAACATAAAGATACAGTAATCAGTTTCTTCCCTTTTTCCTTTGCTTTTAACAGAAATGGAGTAATCCTGTTGCCATGATTAGAAAAGCGCTATAAAAAACTACTAAAAAATTAATATTTCAGAAACAAATTAAGATACAGCTTTCAAACAAATTTTATTTAAAAGTGCATTTGTTCCCTACACGATGGTATAAAAATTGAAAATGTACGGTATTTAGAAGTATAAAAATTTTTAGTAGCAAAAATTGCAATACCGTGGTTTCATTTAAAATTGGAAAATGTTTCCATTCGCAAAATGCCGTATGCGTTACGCACAGATACGTTTGGCCTTTATAATATAGATATGAATAACTAAAATTTTCAGTTCGAATATTTTTTCATGCATTTCATTTTTGCTTTCAATTAGTTTCAAAATACAGTGAAACTTCATTTTAACGAAGCCCTTATTTAACAACGTTTTCTATTTAACAAAGTTTCCTACTGAACATTGATTTAGAACGCTATTAACATTGAAATTAATATCCATATTACCAAAAATATATTATAATTGACACAGTTTATTGCACTTCCGTGCGTATACAATATTCAAAAAGAGAGTTTGTTGTTCAGATAGATGGATGAATTTATTTCAGCGGAAAATAAGTTATTTATTTATTTAATCTGTTGGAATCAATCGAAGAAAGACGAAAATTTTTGTTGCGCTGAGAAGGGGATCCCTGCAATGTTGAATTCAGACACTTTTCTCCGGGAGGGACTTCTGTGGCTTCGTGGAGGATACAATAGAGTTCCGGGGAGGGGGATTTACACTTTTTTACCATTGAAAACACAAAATCTCAAAGCTTCCGTGGGGGACATTTGATAGCTCCGGGGGTGGGATGTACCCCCGAGCCACCTCTGAATTCAAACTGGATCCCAGTTTCACGAAAATATTATACGTGCACTGTTTGGATACTTAAAAAAGTGCGAAAGTTTTTATGAAAAGTGTATTTTTAACATTTTTTCGTACACTTAAATAAGTTTTAAACATTAACAGAAAAGGACATTGTTGTTAAAAGTATAAAAAGGATGTTATATATTGTAATAAAATACAATACAAAGTCAATAAGAACTAAACTCCCAAATACAATAAGGCACCCTGTTAAAAATATTTTTCTTCCTTTTTAAAAGATTTTTGAAATTTATACCGTGACCTTACAATATGATAAAGTTTTTTTATTTTTATTTATTTATTTTTTTTTTTTTCACATATGTTACGTGACGTACGTTACATGTAGTGGCATAAAAGTGACATTTCAATTTCATTTAAATTGCCAGAAACATGTTTTTTGAAGTAAATAACATGTTTAAAAGAATTTTTGTAATCTTTTAAAGTTTTCTAAGAAAGTCACATCTCAGTCAGAATGTGACGTCACTGA
Source organism: Maratus speculifer (assembly GCA_964019185.1). Taxonomy (NCBI): domain Eukaryota; kingdom Metazoa; phylum Arthropoda; class Arachnida; order Araneae; family Salticidae; genus Maratus; species Maratus speculifer. Next base: position 198,107,838 of record OZ025297.1, read on the forward strand.
GTGGTGGTTTTTGGTCACAGATGTGATGTGACCACAGTGACGTAACAATGACGTCTCTGTGACCATGCATGCTATGAGGGTAAAAAAAAAGCAGTCCCATTTTTTTCATGTTTTTTGCTTATAAGTTGTAAAATTCTTATAAAAAAATCTTATTTTTAGAAAGTATAAAAAAATGTACGTATTACACTATGCCAGAAATAAAAAATATTAAAATTTGTATGAAAAATGAGCTGGTTTACTAAATAATGATTCACTACGCATGCGTCACAGCAATGAAAATATAATTTGCATAATGTGTTAGCAAAATGTATAGAGCAACTTTTAAGACGTTTTTAAAACATAGATTGACAATTCTGAAAAAAAATTCATCATTAAATTAACTTCAAAATCCTTTACTCCCAAAATAAAGCAAAAATATGATGGGATGTTTCGAAATATAGTAGTATGTACAATATTGTGCATGGTATATTGACTTTAATCAATGAATATATGGATACAGTACTTCATCTTTATGCTTCATTCTTGGCATAACGAATTTTGAGCTTATTATATCGACGATTTTTTTTTAGAAATTTCAAGCTATATTTTGAGACTTTAACAAAGATAAACAGAAATTTAAAATTAGTGATTCAGAATTTTAAATCTTTCGAACATGTATACTTCTTGACAGAAAGACTACAGTTTAGTTGCATTAAGTAAGGCAAATTATCATAATTTTAATACATACAGTAAAATATGGCGTAAAAATAATGAGCACGATTTAAAATATTGAGAGTTTCATACGGTATTTCTATGATGATAATCTCTGGGGATTATTTTTTTAATAACATAAATTGAAAGTAATGTCTTTTTTCTATTCGAATCGGTTCTTCTATAGCTTTATATGTATTTTTTCGTAATTAAAATATGTTGAGATTTCTGTCTTATCGGTCATCTTAACAATCTATCATATTAAATGGTGAAATTCTTGCCATTAGTTTCTGTCACTGGTGACAACGACGAATTGCCTATAGTTGGTGGTGCACGGTGAATTAAAAAAAAAGTGGCTTTTGTGGACAACATTAATTTAGCCTTTTTTTTCCCTTTTTTTGCAGTGGTTGACTATCAGTTGCAGTTTAATATTTAATTGAACTAAATTTTAAATACGCAATTTTTTAAGCGTAAAATTGATTTTTTATGTATAGAATCATAAATGGTAAATTTTATCTCTCCCCTCTTAATATTAAAGTGGGAATGAATGTCCCTGAACCAAAGCGTACGTGGGACATTCAAAGCTAATTTTGCAAATTTAAAGAAGATTGTTCGGTTATAAATACGAATCTAAGTGATTTATTAAAAAACAATCGGTTTGATGTCGAAGAAAAAAAAACTTTTAATGTGCTTAAATATATTTTCTGTACCGAATCAGTACTTTGTTTTACAATGTTTGATTTCTAATATAATAGATGTTTTGCCCAACATTATAATAAATAACCCATCGAAATGATATACTCGTGTAAGTAATCCCCAGTAGGTACTAAATTCACCATGTCAAGGAAGTTTTTATTTAGCCTCTATTGAGTTGATGTTTGGTACTATGATGAAAGTCAAAAAATAACGTTAGAATTATTAATCTTTTAAATACTGAAGTACACTCTGATTTTATTAATAATCGCGAAGAAAGGAGAAAAGAAATCAGCAATGCCCAGTTGGAATACGTAAAACTTATAATTGCGGGAAAAAAAGCCGAACAAATTTAAACTAAATGATATTGTTCCTATAAAACGTCCGCAACATAGTCAGTGTTAAAGTTAAAATCGGAGTATTTAGGACTCTATAAAATTATTAAAATAAAATTAGACCAATGTCATGGATAAATTAGGGTTTACCGAATGCTCAATTGTTATAAATACTCCCGCTCAATACATTAAACCGTGGATTAATAAAGCTTAACGTCGTTAAAAAACAAGTCTCTCCTGATTATGACACATTCACTGACTAATATACAAGTTTCTATAAAATTAATTCCGAAGAAATGAGAATTCCTTTAATAAATAAAAATAAAAATAAAAATGGAGGAAAGGAACGCAAAAAGATGTCGATATACGTAAACGTATACTAAAAAAAAAAAAAAAAAAAAAAAAAAAAACAAAAAAAAAAAAAAAAAAAAAAAAAAACAGTAGTAGTTATTAGAAAAACATTTGATGATAATAGTTTCAACAGTAGAAGCTTTACGGCGAATATGTTTTTCGAAGACTAATTTATCCTTAAGCTATAAAGAAAATATAATTTATTTTTTAGACTGCAAACTTTACGATGGCAGACAAATTTGTGTTTATTTACAATGGTGTATTAAAAGGCATAAATGTTGCTATCTCTTTTTTGTTTTCTCAGATTCTCCTCCTACACTGTTAAAAATTTTGCTTTAGTTTGAACCAAATATTGGTGCTCAATAGCTGCCACCATAAGATGGTGAAATCTCGTACCAGTAATTGGAGCTACCTATTTCAACCTCGTTCCAACTATTGAAACTATGCTTCAAAAAGAATTCCAAATATTTGTTCAAGATTTCACCATCTTACAGTTGCAGCTATTGAGCACCAAAATTTGGTTCAAACTCAGACAAGATTACTAAAAGAGTACCAGTGAATATCGCTGCGGACAGGCGTTTTTTCCACAACTACACATACATATTTCGTTCTTATCGTAACCACTCTGACCAAAATAAAATAAAATAAAATAAAATAAAATAAAAATAAAATAAAATAAAAACCATTTTACAACGCAGCAGAACGATGAGCTTGGCTGCAACCAAGTTGAAGTGATGAAAGTGCAAAGAACAGGTGTTGTGTGTATCACGGCAGAGTAGAGTGGCAGAAGAACAAAGTAAGGTGACTCTGAAAAAAATATGCTAAAGATCTAAGATTGGTAAAGCTATAATTATGATGAACTTTAAAGATTTGACGCATTAAAATATGAATACTATTTGTAAATAACGTTTTATAAATATTTCGTTTTGTAAATAATAAAATTATCTACATTTAATGTAGTTAGTTTAAAAAGTAATCGTTGTCAGTGTTCATTTTGCTCCTAAAAATTGCTGTTTAAAAATTTGGAAAATTCATAAATCTTTAAATGTTAAAATTTCAATGTAATCATTTACAAAAACCTATATTTTTTTCTTTTATGTTTAACAATTACGTAGAATATTGTTGTGGATTTTTTTTACGTTCTTGCAGATGATTGCTGGGTAACTAAAAGTTTTGTATTGATTTTAAATAAAAAAAAAGAAAAAAAAATCTATATTCTACAATATGGACCTTTTCTATTTTAATTAATTTCTCTTAACAATATTAAAATTATTCCTTTTTAAGAAATAATTTATAATATTTTAAGTTGAAACAAATGTGATTTTACCTTTCAAATAAACTATGTTTATTAATTCAAGCATATATTCATTTATGTTATAAAATTTCTTAGATTACGATAAAATTATATCAGATGCCAAAAGTAACATTAATATTGTAACTAACTAAAGTAAAATTGACTTATACTAACACTAAAGTTATAGAAACATAATATGTGCAAGAATACACAACAAGCTTTCGTATTAATGTGAATGTACCAACGTTAAACGACATGCTTTAAATTAAGATTTACGTTGTTTCAACAGCTAGCTTGGAGAAACTTCTCTTATAGTTTCGCAAGAATAAAAATTAAATATCTGAATCTGTAAAATAATCATATAAAAAATCTTTAAATAATAACATTTCATTTTAAGTAAATTAAGAAAGTATTATTTACATGTTTAATATTTATATAGACTGATATAATTGAATTTCGTTATTTCTTGTAAGTGACAATTCCATATCTAAAAGGTTTACATTCCTTTTAAATAATAAAAAAAATGATCTACAATGTACAGTCCTTTTCTCTTTTACTAGGATTCTGTACATAAAGAGTAAAAACCGGAATCATAACAATCTCCTGTACGTGTCTGTCTGTCAAATTCATTTAACTTGTAAACTTAAGCAGAAAGTTCACATTGGATACAATAACAACGGGTATTGATAAACATATTTACGTATTATTAACCATTTCCAAATATATTTAGAATAAACGTAGAATAATTTAGGTATTTCAAAATAAAAAAAAATAAAGTTTTGATATTCATAACGGTTGGACGTCGCACTTTATGTGGCATAGATTTTAATGCGCAGACGGCAACTTTCATTGATACAACTCTGTTATGAAGTACCCAGTATTAGTATGAAGCAAGAGGAGTGAAATTTTTAAACACGATAATTTGTAATTTCAATTAATCATTTAATTGATCTTTGATAGTACCTGGTTTGCATTGGGTGGCTCTCTCAATATGCTACCTTTTTCTTTAAAGGTCGGTTATAAACTTATTTAAAAAAACGTGGCTTAGATCTGGATGTTGTTGCAACTTTGTGACCGCATTACGAAGTGCGCTTAGTACAATGCATAGTTTAAACTTTTTACATCTGTTTTTTTTTTTTCAGATATACTTCGAAAATGTGAAGATTATTTATATGCTAAATTTGGTTTTATTATATATTAAATGATTTTCAAATATACCATTTTTTTGTCAGCACCGAATTAAGTTCATCATAAATGAATTAGGATAAGGTTTTTTTAAAAAGAGGTACACAGAATATCATTAGTTGATACTATTTAGGCTTCATATCTATTAAAATTTTGTGGTATATCTATTTAAAACTTTCTAGTACACAAGCATCCTTACATTCAATATTTTTGCGACAAAGTCTTATTTTTATTTTATCAACATTTCTTCTTTTTTGTTATAACACAGTTTTTAATTAATATGTTTTATTTTACGAAACTTAATTTTTTATTACAATTAATTCTTGTTAACAGTAACTTATTTTTATAAGTAAATTTTTTGAAATTTTCATGTTGAAATAAAGTAAATTTTAACTTTCGAATGAAATATTTTAATTAATTTAACATCTCTTCTTTTGTCTTATAAACTTACCTAGGCCACGCTAAAAGACTATTAAATTCCTACACGCGTGATAAACGAAATATGTTCAAGCCTTCACATTAAGCTATTTCGTGCTAAACCGAATGCATTGACATTAAATAGCATATTTTAAATTAGTCTTCAAGTTGTTTCAACAGTTTTCATTGATTTTGAAATAATAAAAGAAAAAAAAACATATGTAGTTTTATTATTATTATTTTATTTTTTTAAATTATAAATACATAATTATTAAATAATCAATTTAAACATTTGAAAAAAAATGATGTTTAAACTTGATGATGAATTTATTGCTTACTTTGAATGGTTAATAGGTAACCATCGTTGTGTTGTTCATGTTGCTAATTTTAATTGTTAAAATGCGTATGATGAAAGCATTTAAAACAAAAAAAAATGTTTTATTTGACTGCTTACATGTTTCGACTGTAACCGAATCATTTTTTTAAAGAAATAAATAAAATTATCCTAAAATTGCGCTGCCAGTGAAACGTCAGTGTAAAGTTTTCCAAGTACTTCTACATATTCTACGTTGCTTCTTTATACTTTAAGTGGTGTTATTTTATACTTTCCCTAACAAATCAGTATTTCGATAAATAATTTTTATAAGATAAATGATGTTTCACCACTACAAAATTATCATTACATAATATACATTGAAGCACCACAGTTAAACGTACATAAATCATGGCTCAAGATACTTAATGGTTACAAAGATTAAAAATTAACGTCTGGATAAAAAACTTAAATAATAGTAACAAGCACAAGAAAAAAAATTGTTTCATTTCATGGAACGTGCAATTTTAGACTTTTGCTATTTATTTGTTTTCAAAATGATTCGCATACAATAAAAATATGCAAATAATCAAATATATTTTTGCCATTTTTACTATATATTTATATATTTAACATCAAATAAAAATAGCATATTGTTAAAAGCGTTATTTATTGTAGATTTGTATTACTTAAAGAAAGAAAGAAAGAAAAAATATGAGTATACAGTCTAAAATAATGAACTTTTTTTTTATAATAATTCTTTAGATATTAACATATTTTGAAAAAAAAATGCATGAAATGGTTTTTTCTATAAAATGCAAAATACGTGGTAAATTAATATTATTATTATTATAACTTACAAGAAAAGAAATGTAAAATATCTTGGATAATGCTGATGACATCTATTTATTGTACATTTGGCACTGTTTAAGCATTTCCAATATTTGTTTACTAGGCTTTCTAATATGACAAAAAATATAGCCCCGCTTAATCCTCTTTTTTTCCAAAGAAAGAAAAAATAAAATATATATAGTAAGAGAAATGGGAATTATATGGTTGGTTATTTTAACATAGATGCTAACAAAATATTAATAATTGGGTTGTGTCAATTAAAGAAAGGTGTAAGATAAATTGCGTGATGTCACAGTTTTTGCTTTAATTGATTAAAAAAAAGTTGTTATTTATTCATTGGATGATAAAAGTATGCATTCTTATTTATGATTTAAAAACATTTTTCATATTATATATATTATAGAAAACACCGAAAATATCATTTTCGTAAAACTTGGATTTCAATATCTTAGCCCAAAATATGGATAGGATGAGCAACAGGAAAATCCTAGTCCCCCCACATCCTTACACACACACAATGACGTGATAGAGCGAAATCAGATAGCGTTTTAAGCTTTACAGAAAGGAACCATTTAATCAATCTCTAAAACATCGGAATTTTTCCTCTTATAAAGAAAAAAAATGATTTTCATAACGGTTGGACGTCGCACTTTTAACGCGCAGAAGGCAACTTTCATTAATACAACTCTGTTATGCAGTACCCAGTATTAGTATAAAGCAAGAGGAGTGAAATTCTTAAACATGATGATTTGTAATTTCAATTAATCATTTAATTACTTTTTGATGGTGCCTGATAGACATATTAGTCCAAGATATGGATAGGATTAGCAACAGAAAAATCCTAGTCCCCCCACTTCCTTACACACACACACACACTGACATGATAAAGCGGGATCCGATAGCCTTTTAAGCTTTCCAGAAAGGACCCATTTAATCAATCTCTAAAACATCGGAATTTTTTCTCGTATATTTAAAGTAAGACTTAAGTGTAAAAAGAAAAGTATATAAATAGAGGTAAATGAATAAAGGTACAAAAACAAAACAAACGTGACTTATTCGGCAAGCCCATTTATTAAACAAAAGAAAAAGAACAAAAACGATGGTATATGTATTGAAAAAATTGTTGCTCCGTAGAGCAATTGCAAAAAAAGTACCCACCTTAAAAAACTTAATATTATATGGTTGATATGATTGTTAATAAATTATATATCTCCCAGACGATAAAATACAATCCACACAACGCCTAGGTATGCTGAGTAACAAATTATCAAACTGATCTTAAAAAGATTACTCCACTCAGCAAACTATGCTCTCCGAAGACCCTTCCCAAATGTAGGAGGTAGTTAAAGGTCTGCAACCTGTCGGTCAAGCATTCCCATACATGTTCCATTGGATTCAAGTCAGGCAAAAATGCTAACCAATCCATACGGATGATATCTTCGACTTGAAGGCATTCAATTACGATGTTTGCTCAGTGAGGATGGGCGTTATCATCCATAAACACAAATTCTGAGCCAATGGCACCCCTAAACAAACGTACATGTTGTTCCAGAATGACTTTCCGATAAATTTGGCCTGTCATGGTTCCGGTACGAACATGTAGATTTGTTCTGAAGCCCAGTATAATTCAACCCAAAACGAGCAATCCTGCACTACTATAACGATATTGTTCAATGATGCTGTTTTGGTGGTAAAGGGGGCCTGACGTTCTCCATATGAAAGTCCGACGTGAATCAGGCGGCAAGCTAAACCTGGATACGTCGAAAAAAATTACAAAACCCACCATAACGATGTTCACATTGCATGTTCTCTACTCCAGGCTAACCGCAGGCGAAAGTCAGTTGCCGTGAGTGGAGCACATCTAAAAAATCTGAGAGCATATAGACTAAAATGTCTCAAACGCCTGTACACGGTTTGCCTTGAAAGAGTCGTACCCATGATTAACGATAGCTGACGAGGCAGGTCTGTTGCTGTGCTCCGTTTGTTTCTTTTGGCAGTCAATGCCAAATAACCGTCTTCATTCGTGGTTGTAATTCGGGGACGACCTGTACTGTAACGTCTACTGACATTTTCATCATATTTTAATCGTTGTCAAAGTCTAGACTTTAAACTTTAGGCAATTCCAAGTTCGTCAGATACTTCCATCTGAGAGCGCCCACATTCCAGACGGCCTATAATTCTACCACATAAAATATCATCCACATGTGTCCTCTGTATCATAACCGTTCGGTTTTTGGCACTAAGATGCTTAGAAAATGCTTGTTAACAGTTTTATTTCTTTTCCAACCTTCTTTATATACGCCTCTATCACACTTTCGTCATTGAGACGTACTATCGACGCCATCTGGTGGTTTTCTGAAATTTGCATATTAGTCTTGATGATGTGTATGGTAGTGAAAATTTTCCTTTAGAGTTTGATTTCCATGTAGTTCTAAATTATCCTTAATTTATGGACATGAGTGTATAAAGGAAATGTAAGTGTAAATAAATATAAGTGTTTATATTTATTTATTTAGAATGTTGAGAAATATTTTAACACAAATGGGATTTTTCAGATTTAAATGATTTACCAGATTTATTTAAGCCCCCTTCAGATGTATTTATAAATTATTTCGTCTTTTTTTTTTTTTTTTTTTTTTTGAGAATGAGCAGACCGATTTATATGTAAATATCTGTTCTTTGACAAAACAAATTATAACTTAATAATGTAGCATTTATTAAAAGTTCAAAAAAGATTTATTCATACATTTAGAAAAAAATCTATTTGGGATTAAAATAGAGAAACGTTCCTTTCTCTTATGTCCGTGTAAATGCTTTAGAAATATTTTCGATAAGTATCATGATATGAAAAGTAACTTTTTTTAGCTTTTTTGGAGGCGGTTGCATCAAAAGTGATTAATCATTTTCCTGTCCTTTAATATTAGAAATAGTGTAAGATCCTCTTCAAGAAATTAATCTTACTTGCGAATTACGAAAAAAATGGAAGAAAATGGACACTGCTTTTAATCTTTTTTTTTTATAAGGCAAGAAAGAATGAAGGAATGGAATCTGATTTTCAATGAAAATTAATAACGTTTTTGAACCAACATAATAATATATGACGTGTTCAAATGTAATTAAGATTGTTAGAACATTGCTTTAGTAAATGTTTTAAAAAATGTTTTGGATATATTTTTTTAATATTTTCGTTACAAATAACAATAATAATAATAATAACTTCTCCCCCAAATTTAAATTTTTTAAAGCAAATATTATCAAATAACTCATTATATATATATATATATAACCTTTAGATAATACTACAAATCAACATCAATTTCTGGCGAATCAAATCAAACAGAGGAGTTGTCAAAATTTGGAATATAATTGGAAATGTGGTATTTAGCTCGTTATCAAGGGCAATGCTTATATATATATTTACAAATAAAATTAATAGAACAGTAATCACTAGATTCCTTTAATTTTTAATTACATATCGTAATGTAGACGACTTTTACTTTTGGAACAAAAATGGCTTAAGGGTATACTTAAGAAAGCCGGGTTTCTTAGTAAAATAAGCCTTTTAGTCTATCACATCGAGTCCTACATGAATCGATAGCCCATAAAAAGAAATTCATTTCTTCTCAGTTTCAATTTTGTATCTCAAGAGCACAGGGGGGTAATGACCCTAAATGCCTGTTTTGGAAAAGAGCGCTTTGAAATGAAACTACTAAGCGGATTTCAACGAAAAAAGTAAGGGATGTATGAAACCACCATTCAAACATTTGAAAAAAATATTCAGATTTTTTTAAACACAAGAACAAGATTTCTAACATTTTTCTTGTTTTTGAATGAACATTTTAATTAAAAATCTATTGAAACTTCTAAGTGACCACCTTATTCTTTTGCATAAAATACTACGAGATATGATGTGTACTCACTATCAATTTCAGCTTTCTACGTAGGGTGCATCATATTAATAAAGTCAAAATTATATTACGGTGAAGATGGGGTTCGTGCCTCGCAGAAATCTCACATATTAGGTCTACCGGAAAGTTCTATCGAATAATGTTATTGTACGCATCCTTTTTAAACTACCGCTTGAACTAATATGTGAGATTTGTGCGAGACACGCCCCTCCCCCAATCTCCGCTGGAATATGATTTTGCATTTTTTAATATCATGCACCCTATGTAGAATGATGACATTGATAGTGAAAATACTTTATATCTCATAGTATTTCATGCAAAAATATTAAGGTGGTCGCTCAGAAATTTCAATAGATTATTATTTCAAATGTTCATTATAAAAAAGAAAAATGTTAGAAAACTTGTTTTTTTGTTTAAAAAAATCAAACATTCATCAAACATTCGTATAGTGGTTTCATACATTCCTTTTTTTTTCATTGAAATCCGCTTACTAGTTTCTTCACAATGCGCTCTTTCCCAAAACAGGCATTTAGGGTCACTACCCCCCCCCCCGTGGTCGTGAGAAACAAACTTGAAACTGAGAAGAAATTAATTTATTTTTATGGTATATCGATTCATGTAGGACTCGATGTGATTGACCCAAGGACACATTTTACTAAGAAACCCGGCTATACCCTTTGCAAAATTATATTTTCCACTGTTTTTGTACCATCCCAGTTAAGAAAAGTTCTATTATATGTAATGCACTCCATTAAAAATGGTAGAATCACATTCGATTTTTTTTTCTAAGAAAAGCATAAGTAATTAAACTATTGCAAAAAAAAAAAAAAAAAAACATTATTTTAGTAACCTTTTTTAACTAAATGAATATAAAATCATAGTAATCAAAAAAAATTTTTGAAGAGAATTTGATTTTTATAACATATTTTATGTTGCTAGCGCGAGACTGTGTAAAAAAAGTAGGACACATACGTATTTTACATAAAAAGAAAACAATATTAAGAAGTTTTCTTTCCATTTGCATTTGTTACTTGAAAAATTCTGTAATTCTGTTTGGCCTTGAATCATAGAGTGTTTATATTTTACTTTGGTAAAATTTGTCACTAACTTCATTACGTGCATTTCGAAGTTCAATAATAAATCTTAACTGTTTATTTTCATTGTATACGAGACGAACTAATGTGTAGAAGAGGTTTTCAATTATGTTCAGGTTAGGGGTTTTAGCTGGCCATGGCAAAACAAAGACCTTATTCGTGTTGAACCAGTTTTTAACACTAATAAGTATTTGGATCTGTGATATATCTTGTTGAAATATCCAATATTTACACCTAATTCTGTATCATAAGGAAGAAGTTTAGATTCCAGCAATCAAATGTAATCTTTATGGCCATGTCTACTATTCAAAATGATCAAATTTGTTCTTCCAACTTATCTGGCTGCTAGACAGACCATGAAACATCCTACTCCCATATGTCAAGTGGAATAAAATTCTTCCTCATTCTCGATACAAAGCCAACAGAAATGATATCCATCAGAATGATACTTTTTTCTCATCTGAGTAAATGACAGAAGTCCATTCCTTTTTGCAACAACCTGCTCTCGCCCATGCTAAGCTTTTAGCAATATGTAATTATTTTACCTTTTTTTTTTTTTTTTGAAAATAACGATTGTGGTCTTTTTTATACATTTATACATACTTGTGACATATTGTGACACATGTGTTATTTTTGCTTGTATTCTGAAGTTTGAAATTGTGGAATCCTTCTTTTTTCTATTTTCGGATAATGTCTATTTTCGAGTTGTCAGTGTTTTGAGTATTCTTGTCTCTATTTTTAGCACCATGATCCTCAGGATTTGAGGTAGCTTAATATTGCAGTTTTAGGGACATAAAACAATATAGCAATCTCTCTGGTGCTTTTTATTATCTTTTCTAAAAGAGTATGACCACTGAATATTATGTAGAATATTGAATGACATCGCCTTTTACTAATATATTTAAAGGTATTTCTTAAGGCTTTCTAAAAATAAACCAATCTAAACATCAATTTTTTTTTTGAAAAAAAGTATAGTAATGCATATTTACCTTCTCTAAAATGTTAAAAATTTTACTCTAGTTTGAACCAAATTTTGGTGCTCAGTAGCTGCAACCATAAGATAGTGAATTCTCATTCTAACATTTGGAGCTCTCTATTTCAACCTCGTTCCAACTGTTGGAGCTCGGCTTCAACAGGAGCTCAAGATATTGGTTCAATATTTCACCATCTTACAGCGGCAGCTATTGAGATCCAAAATTTGGTTTAAACTAGGACAGGATTTTTAATAGTGTATAGCAGAAACAACCAATAAATTCAATTTTTGAGAATTGCAATTCCACTTTTTTTACAATACAATATATATCAAAATCATTTTTTTATCAAATTAATTGCTCTAGCAAGTAATTTTTCATGTCATAAAAAAGAGATGTGTATAAAATGATACCCTTAAAATATCAATTCGTAAATTTAAATCACAATTAGGTGAATTAAAAAATCGAGTGTTCTACTTTTTTAGCCAGTTATATACATATGGATAAAAATTTACTTCGTAAAGAAAATTTTCATATTTTCTAAAACTAAAGATATTAATCACTCATTTAAGATGTGCGTAGTTGAAGGTTTTCACATTCTTAAAGAGAATTGAAATATTATAACTCGGGGAAAATGTTATTTGTTATATTGTTTTATATTTAATTATAAAGCATATGTATATTTATGTTTGTGTTTACATTTATTTATTTAGGCTGTTGAGAAATACTTTAACACCCGGAATATTTCACATTCAAATTATTTACAATTTTATTTAAGTCGTCATCAGATATATTTACAATTTACATCTATTTTTTAAAGAAAGTGTAGAGCATTTTAAGTGTACATATCTTTATTTTTAGAAAACGCATTACGACATAATGAAGTAACACCTAAAATTTCAAAAAAGAACTATTCGCATGGTGAAAAAATTTCTATTTTGAAATTAAGCTAGAAAAACATTGCTTTCTCTCATGTCCGTGTAAATTCTTTAGAGAAATTTTTCTAGAAAGTATCATGACATGAAAGGAAGCTTTATTTGAGCTTTTTTTAAGGAAGCGGTTGCTTTGGATGTGATTAATCATTTTCCTGTCATTTAGTATTAGAAACATTACAAGATTCACATCATGAATTTCCTCTTACATGAACTTTACGAAAACATCAATGAAAAAAGATATTCCGTTTTACTTTTATTCTTATTTATGTTTTATTATTTATTTATCTAATTATTTATTTTTAATGCAAGAAAAAATAATAGGAAGGTGATCTAAATTTTAATAAAAATTAATAACGTTCTTAACTATTATAGTAGCGTATGACATAAATACAAATGTGATTAATGTTTTTTGAGAATATCTTTACTAATTTTTTTCCACTTTTTTTTTTCGCCTCAAAAATCATTATTTAATGTGTCTCCCAAAATTTTCTACAGTTTAAAAAAAATACGTTATCCAAAAATCTATTATAATTTTTTTTTCAAATAAAATAAATGATAGAGTTTTCACTAGATTTATTTATTTTTTAATATCATGCCGCCGAGTTTTTCTTTGGAGCAAAATTTTTCTAATAGATAAAATTAAACTTTCCTTTGTGTTTCTATCACCTTAGTTAAGAAAATGTCCATTGTGTCATTTTTTAAAAGTACATAAAGAAACATTTTACTTCATAAAATAAATTTTCATAATTTTTGAACTATAAACTATGTAACAATTATTTAAGATTGGCGTAGCGGAAGGTTTTCACATTCTTAAAGTAAAATTAATTTTTTTTTCTGGTTTTAAAAAAATCTTTTATTAAATTTAATTATAAAGTATACATATATATTATATTTATATTTATTTATTTAGAATGTAGGGAAACATTTTAACAGGAATTCGATTTTTCAAATATAAAAGATTTTTATTTAAGCGCCCATCAGATATATTTACAATTTACATATATTTTTGAGAAAGTGCAGAATTTTTTTTATGTAAATATCTTTAATTTGAGAAAACGCTTTCGACTTAACGAAGAAGTACCTATCAAAATTTAAAAAAAGATATATTCCTGCATTGAAAAAAATTCCATTTGGGATTAAAATAGAAAAAAGTTGCTTTCTCTTATGTCCGTGTAAATGCTTTAGTAACACTTTTAAAAAATATCATGATATGAACGGTAGCTTTATTTGAGCTGGAGGCGGCTGCATCGGAATGATTAATCATTTTTCTGATATTTAGAATTAGAAACATTGCAATGTTCACTTCATGAAATTCCTCTTACTTGAACTTTACAAAAACATGGAAGAAAAAAATATATTACTTTTGACTTTTATTCTTATTCATTTTTATTTTATATTTATATATTTATTTATTTACTTACTTTTAATGCAGAAAGAATGATGGAAGAGGGTGTAAATTTTAGATTTATTTTTCTTTTTTAATTATACTTCAATATATATATATATATATATATATATACATACATATATATTTATGTATATATATATGTATCTATCTATCTATATATATATATATATCTATATTTATCTATCTATCTATCTATATATATATATAATGTTGTCAAATAATCTACTATCATAATCTTTAATACAAACTTTCCAAGATATATATAAATATTTCTTTGCTTTATTTTTCCTCTTGTTTTAATTAATACAAAGGTTTAATTAATTCAATGCTATCAAACACAACATGTATGTTATTCAAAACATTTATTTAGGATCTTATTGTCGATAAACGGGGTAACAAGGTATCTCAATTGTTCAAACAACGCTCTTCTTAATAGATCAAATTATATATTTCTTACGAAGTTTATATGTCCAAAGGAATGCCTATACTTTTTCCAGTGACAGCCAATGCCTAAACCAGAAAGCGTGTGATTTTTTTTTTTTTTTTTTAAACAGGCACAAAGTTTGAGGTTATGTAAAAATAATAAATGAATCAAACGAATCAAAAGGTAAACAAAGGGTATGTCCGTTAGCTAATATTTCATTAAGTAATCTGTGCTTTCCTTGAATGGAATCGGAAAGAGAAACTCTGCGTATGCGTGGTTAAGACTTTTATATCCTGTTCTGGTTGGCACGGATGGCGAAGTTATTCAAAATGGCGCCAAAAAACCATTCCGCCATCAAAATGGCGAAAAATAGGGTTATTGAATACTTATAATTATATATTTATTTAATAAACATTCTATACCCAGCTAAAAAAAGTTTACACTTTGTTTGCAAAAAAGTTTAGATTGTACACAATTTGTGCACAAAAAGTGACTATTTTTGAATACTCCGAAAAGTATGTACTTTTTGTGAAAAATATTTTCATGTTTTATGCATACAAAAAAGTGAACATTATAAGTTATCAAAAACAGTGCACTTTTTTTGCATAAAATAAATAAATATTCCATGTGTGCAAAAATTGTGCAATTTTTTTTTTTTTTTTTTTTTTTTTTTTTTGAAAAAAAAAATTAAAGATTCCAATTTTGCAAATATTATGTACTATTTTTTTATAGATGTGAAAATTAGATTTTTTCATTACAGGGATTATTATTTTCATGCCTGGTGCCTTTTCTAAATTTGTGAAAATTTTCAAAAGTAAACTAATGTTGTATTTAACTTGCATTTAATCAGAAGGAATAAATTGGATTATGTCTTAATAAGCCAAAATAAAATGAGTTAATTAAATTTCAAAATCGTGAGGTTGTGGGCCCTTTCTCAATAAAAGAAAATTCTCAGTTCGATTTTAATTTTAAGGTAAACAAATTAAATACATTTTAGTATGCTTATCTAATTTGAAGAAAAACAAATTTAACTATTTAAATTTCAAAATCCAGAAATAGGGGTAATGAACCTCCCCCCCCCCTCGCTTCATTACCGGAAACTTCCTTGAGATTATCTTATATTTTAAGTTGCTTAAAAATAATAAATTCTACTATCTTTTAACACATTCGCTGCCGCTTACTTGAAGATGTGATGATAGTTAATGCCGCACTGTAGAAGTGGGTTTTTCCCAGAAGCCGATTTATTTTTTATAACAAATAATCAGTGAAAGATTTTCTCGTACCAGCGCGTGACTGGCTATTTGACACCACCTCACATCACGCGCTGGCGCGTGAGTGACCCCTTAACGCTGGCGCCACATCACGCGCTGGCGCCTGATCGGCAGCGAATGTGTTAAAAATAAGGAAAATAGAAATTTTGATTAATTATAAATTTTTAAACTTAGGGGAGGGGTAATGTTTTTAGTAAAACCCTCTAACTTTACGGAAATATTTAATTTCTCTTTTATTTTAAATTTCTCGAAAAGACATAATTTTACTATGTTTTTCAAAATCATTCAAAAATAAAATTCAATTGTATTTTAGACTAAATAATATTTAAATCAAACTTAAGGGAGGGGCAATGACTCTCATATGGCTTCTTCCCATAAAAATCGTTTAATTTTAAATTACTTGAAATAAACATATTTTATTGGGCATTTCAAAACGAAAAAAAAAAAGTTAATTAAATTTCAAAATCCTGTTAAGGGCAAAATGTGCCTATCCCTAGAAAGAATTAATTTTGCTGTGTTTTTCTAAATCGTAGAAAAACAAAACTTAGTTAAATTTCAAAATCGAGAGAGGGGCAAAAGCCATTCTATGCCCCCTTCCCCCATTGCAAAATTTTTACTTTTTTTTTTAAGTTACTCGAAAATAATAAATTTGACTACGAATTTCAAAAAAAGAGAAAAATAAATTTTAATTAATCAAATTTTAAAAAGAAGGGGAGGCAATTGCTCTCACATGCTTTCATCCCCCTATCAGAAAATGTGTTACTTCCTTTTTTATTTTAAATTTCTCGAAAAGAATAAATTTTATGAAGTTTTTCAAAATAAAAAAAAATTAAATAATTAAGTTTCAAAATCGAGGGAAGTGAAGTGGACCCCCCCCCCCCACACACACACATACACATACACACACACACACATGCTCACAACACGCGCGCAAACACTCCACTTTTTCAACGAGCTTACAATTTGCCCTTTTCCCTTATCAGGTATAGCTTCCAATTATTATGACAATCACTTGCGCTTTCAAAAATCAGACGAATCCTTTTTAATAATTATTAATTTATTTATTATTCTCTCATGTACTGCTATAGCGATCTTTCCGACTCTAGGAATCAGAAGTATTAATACTTCTCAACACAAAGACTTGGAGGTGGTGTGTTTACATGTGACGTCACTCGACCGCGAAGCGAGAGAATCGAATGGATACTACCGCGTGTTCCGTCGTCTTTTATTTTTATTATTTCTAATTTAAATTATAGCGTTTATACCAAAGTTATTTTTTTACAAGTATCTCTGTGAAAATTTCAGATGACTCAGTCATTTGTAAGCACAGGCAAACCCTGTGGAATCGATCGGGATCGAAAAAAAATTTCGCCTTTTGCTCCAAGTTTATGAATTTGCAGGGACTTGAAAATCTTTCTGAATTAGCTAGCTCTACAAATATAGCGTTATAGTTTTATGGGAGGTGGGGGAGCTCTGACGAATGATATCGTAAGGTATCTCTAGAGGGAGGAGGTGGTTTGGCTTTTGGAATTAATATCATTTTTTATTCTGAAATTTGATAAACAAAATATAAAATTACAGAATCTTGCTTTGATTAAAAAATTGATACTCATTAATGCATGGTTATTGTTTGTAATAACAACCACACATTATTAATTTAATTGTTGATGTTAATTTATTCATTGATATTGATTTAATCACTGATATTAATTTAATTTGCTGATTATTTGACATTTACTAGATGCTTAGATTGCTTTTCAAAACAAATGGAAATTCTTATGAAAAATAAAAATTAATTCCCCCTTAAATTATAAGTGTTTTGTGAGGTGAAAAAAGACATGAGATGGGCATCACAATTTTATTATCTTTTTTGCAGATTCTTTTTCATTAAACCTTTATTTTGCTTCATGTCATGTTTAGTTTTTATTACTTACTATTTGAAAAATTTAGGTTGTTAATAAACATTTAAAAAATAAGACAATACACCACAGGTAAGTGACTGTTTGATTAATTAATGCTTCAATTGTAAAAATATTTTACCTACAGATTATTTTCTGCAGAAACATGGATTTCTGCTTTTTCGACGATGAATTTCATTATCTCTGAGATTGATGGGAGTATGCATTAAAATTTGTTGTCATTTTTATATGGGGGAGGTAACAGATGAAATACAACAAAAATGCCAGTACAAACCTCACTGTGTTGGGTAAATTTCTTCAAAGGATTGCTGGAAAAGTGTAAATTTCTCCTAATAATCGGGGAAAAAAATTTAATTCGTCAAAAATTACTAATAAAAAGTATCAATCTTTTCTTGTTTGACAACAAAAAAAAGATTTTTACAAAATGAATCGATAAAATGTGCGATTTTTATGGAGCTGGTCAACAAAATTATCTATTTTTACAAAGCCGTTTAAGAAAATTCGCAATTTTTCTGCACCAATCAACAAAATTCATGATTTTTACAAAGACAGTTGCCAAAATTCACAATTTTTTCTGCGTCTGATCAATAAAATTTCTGATCTTCATGAAACCGATTGACGAAAATCGTGATTTTTACAAAGCAATCGACAGAATTCGTGATTTTTACAGAGCCAATCAATGGAATTTGCAATTGTTTTCACATGATCGGTAAAATTCACAATTTTTCTAAAGCTGATCACCAAAATTATCGATTTTTTCTTGTTTGACAACAAAAATAAGATTTTTACAAAATGAATCGACAAAATGTGCGATTTTTATGAAGCTGATCGATGCAATTTATGATTTTTCAAGTCTGGTCAACAAAATTATTGATTTTTACATGACCGATCGAGAAAATTCACAATTTTTCTATGCCTGATCAAAAAAATTTATGATTTTTTTGAAACCGATCTATGGAAATTAAAATTTTTAAAAGCAATTCACAAAATTCATGACTTTTACAAAGGCAATCGAAGAAATTTGCAATCTTTCTTCACATGATTGGTAAAATACACAATTTTTCCAAAGCTGATTGATGAAGTAAACAAAAATTATGATTTTTAAGAAATGGGTTCACAAAATATGCGATTTTTATGAAGCCGATCAATGTAGTTTACGATTTTTCGAGTCTGGTCGACAAAATTATCAATTTTTAAGTAAACGATTGAAAAAATTCACAATTTTTCTTCATTTGATCAATAAAATTTGATTTTTACGAAACTGATTGACAAAAATCGCAATTGTTTTTCACATGATCGGTAAAATTCACAATTTTTCCACAGCTAATCAACAAAATTATCGATTTTTTCTTGTTTGATAACAAAAATAAGATTTTAACAAAATAAATTGACAAAATGTGTGATTTTTATGAAGCTGATCGATGGAATTTACGATTTTTTGAGTCTGGTCAACAAAATTATTGATTTTTACATAGCCGATTAAGAAAATTTCCAATTTTTCTGCACCAGTCAACAAAATTCGTGATTTTTACAAAGACAGTTGCCAAAATTCACAATTTTTTCTGCATCTGATCAATAAAATTTCTGATTTTTATGAAACCGATTGACGAAAATCGCCATTTTTACAAAGCAATCCACAGAATTCGTGATTTTTACAGAGCCAATCGACAGAATTTGCAATCGTTTTTCACATGATCAGTAAAATTCACAATTTTTCCACAGCTGATCAATAAAATTATCGATTTTTTCTTGTTTGACAACAAAAATAACATTTTTACAAAATGAATCGACAAAATCTGCGATTTTTATGAAGCTGATCGTTGGAATTTACGATTTTTCGAGTCTGGTCAACAAAAGTATTGATTTTTACAAAGCCGATTAAGAAAATTTGCAATTTTACTGCATAAATCAACAAAATTCATGATTTTTACAAAGACAGTTGCCAAAATTCACAATTTTTCTTCATCTGATCAATAAAATTTCTGATTTTTATGAAACCGATTGTCGAAAATCACGATTTTTACAAAGCAATCGACAGAATTCGTGATTTTTACAGAGCCAATCGGCAGAATTTGCAATTGTTTATCACATGATTGGTAAAATTCACAAATTTTCCACAGCTGATCAACAAAATTATCGATTTTTTCTTGTTTGACAACAAAAATAACATTTTTACAAAATGAATCGACAAAATCTGCGATTTTTATGAAGCTATGATGGATGGAATTTACGATTTTTCGAGTCTGGTCAACAAAAGTATTGATTTTTACAAAGCCGATTGAAAAAATTTGCAATTTTACTGCATAAATCAACAAAATTCATGATTTTTACAAAGACAGTTGCCAAAATTCACAATTTTTCTTCATCTGATCAATAAAATTTCTGACTTTTATGAAACCGATAGTCGAAAATCGCAAGTTTTACAAAGCTATCGACATAATTCGTGACTTTTACAAAGCCAATCGATGAAATTTGCAATTTTTTTTCACACGATAGGTAAAATTCGCAACTTTTCCACAGCCGATCAACAAAATTATTGATTTTTTTTCTTGTTTGACAACAAAAATAAGATTTTTACGAATTGAATCGACAAAATACGTGATTTTTACGAAGCCAATCGATGAAATTTGATTTTTCGAGTCTGGTCGACAAAATTATCGATTTTTACAAAGGCAATCAAGAAAATTCGCAATTTTTACAAAGGCAATTAAGAAAATTCTCAAATTTTTAATACCTCTAAACCAATGCAACTGTGCAAAAAACCTATAAATTTTTCAAATGATCCTGGAAAAAAACTATTTTCTCCAAAAAAATGTGGGAAGTAACTCTTTCCATCATAGGATTTCGGAAAAAGCGCGACTTCAGTCAAAGGATTATGTAAAAAGTTGCGGCTTTTCTTAAAGGATTACGAAAATATTCTAATTTTCTAAGATAATCGTTAAAAATACTCTATTTTTTGTCGAAGATCGTGATAAATACTCTACTTTTTGTGGAAAGATCCTGGAAAATACTCTAATTTTCTTGAAAGATCGAAGAAGTGTTCTAATTTTGTCAAAAAATTGAGGAAAATATGTAGAGTTTGTCGAAAGATCAAGAGAAATACGCGAATTTTGCAGAAAATATGTGAATTTTTCCAAATGATTGCAGAAAATATCCAAATTTTTCCTCAAGATTACAAACAATACCCGAATTTTTCCGAAAGATCACAGAAAATATGTAAATTTTGCCGAAAAATATGAGTAATTTGTTGTAAGATTGAGGTAAATAGAAGTATTTTGTAGAAAGGTAGCAGAAAATCTCTAATTTTGACGAAAGATCGGAGGAAAATCGAGAATTTTATCGAAAGATCGAAGAAAAATCAGAATTTTGTTGAAAGGTCACAGAAAATGAGAATTTTCTAGAAGGATCGTAGAAAATATGAGAGTTTTTTCAAAAGATCACTGAAAAAAGTGTATTTTGACAAAAGGTAGCAGAAAATATGAAAATTTTGACGAAAGATCATGGAAAATACACGAGTTTTGACGAAGGATCGCAGTAAATATGCAAATTTTCTCAAAAGATTGTGGAAAATATCTGAATTTTGTCAAAAAAGGGTGAGAAAAACTACGAATATCTCTAAAGGATCATTGATAAATGCAAATGTCATTGAAAAAACAGTGGAAAAAAGTGCGATTTTTGTAAGAAGTTCGCAAAAAAGGCTAATTTTGTTAAAAAATTACAGAAAAGTTCTAATTTTGTCAAATGTCCTTGAAAGTTCAGCTTTTTTTTTTCCTGAGGCTGTACAAAGTCTGATTTTTGTCAAAAGTAGCAAATTTTGGCAAAAGATCGCACAAAAATGCCAAATTTTGGCTAAAGATCGGGGGGGGGACTTCATCATAGGGTCGTGGGTAAAAATGCAAGCTACGTGTGTGTGTAGATGTTCACTCAGACCCAGTTAGTAGAAGGGGAATTCAAAATATTTTCAGTCTTGACAAAATTTCAAACTTGCACCCATGGTTCTTATCTTAAAAGTATGGGACCAAAGCATTTTCGATTAACCGGGGTTCCATAGGATTTTTTTAATAACTGAGAAGCTTATGGTGAAAAGCTTGATAGTTAGTACGGTGCTGTAATAAAAATGTTGTAACGTGTTACAGATTATGTGGTAGATGTGGAACAGGATTACACACAGTGAAGCTACTGAGATAAAAAATGTGTCACTGAGATATTGAAGTACAAGAAGATGCAACAACAAATGTGTTGTTATTTAAAAGATAACGTGATAAATCAGCATTGATACCATGCAAAGTTGAAAATCAAAAGAAAATCGCAACATATTATGTAAAATAATGAAGTATTTTACATATATATATAATAAAGAGCTCAAAATTATGCAGTAGACCAAATAAGTAAGTTAACTCTGTTTTTTTAATAAAAAACATGTTTTTTTTTTTTTTTTTTTTTTTTTTTAACACTATTTCTACTAGTGTCCAAACGTACCTTTCAAAGTTCTGATTTTTGCTTCTAATTTTTAAAGCTAATTAAAACAAATTTCAATGTATTAAAAATGATTTGGAATTGTTTTGGTGTAAAACTTATAAATAAAACAGTAATCATAAATCAAAATATGTTGAAAGGTGTCAATTGACATCGGTAAAAATAGTGTTAACAGTAAAATTTTTTACATTTAAAAAGGACTTGGAATTTTAAGATATTTTGGTTAAGTCAATTTTTGGATCACCGGAGTACTACTGTAAATATATATGCATATGGATCATTCTTAAAAAAAGGTCCCTTTGGGGATTTTTTTTTCATTAAAAGAAAATTAATATTTGAGAGGATTGTATGCATCTCCAAGAACAGAAATTGAATATCAGCAACATGCATTAAAAACAGGGTTCGTTGATTTAAATCGGCTTGATTTTAATCATGATTTAAATCACGATTTAAATCAACTGATTTTTTTTAAAAAAATCATTGATTTAAATCAGTTTTTCTTTTATGTTATTTTTTAATAAATTTCAGATGAAACAAACACAATAATGTGCTTTAATATAATTTAGTTTTATATACCATATATAATCAAACAACTTTCAGAAAGATAAAGCTTAAGCTTAGTAAAAAAGTAAAATAAATGTAAAGTTTAGAAAAAAATGCTTTCAAATTTCATTTGAATCAAATTATAAAATAATCTTGCAACGGTAAAGAAATCTAAACAGAAAAATACTAAATATTTGAATATTTACTCATTAGTATTTAGAAAAACTTTTGCAAGTTGAGGTAAAATAAAATTGTATGACTTTATGTGCTGTACTTTGGTGAAGGGGATTTGAGTAATATAAGGACACTATATAAGGATTTGAGCAAAATCTGAATCAGCAATTTATTTATTTATTTAATTTAATATAATTGATCTCAGCCCTTTAGAATGGTGGAAAGTATTTTTGTTACAGTTATCAAAAAAGCTCATACTAAAAAGAGAATTAATGATCAACTAGCTTTTTACTGCAATAGATTTATCTGCTTCAATCGAACAAATGTTTTTTGCCTTTGGTTTGATACTTTCAGAAATTAGAAATCAACAGATAAAACTGTTAAACCGCTGCCATCGAAATGCTCAAGGCCAGAGGACACAAATTGTGAGGTATTCACTAATTGACTTACTTCTCAATTATGTTGGAATTCACACTAGAAAATTTTGAATAACAATTTACTTTTATTTTATTTGTGGAATATCAATCATTGTATAAAACACTGAACATACTGATTAACTTATGATTAATTACTTCTTAAACTTAAACATGCACATGAGAATTTGGAATCCCCGAATAAAAAAATATCCAGATGCGGCAATAGTGTAGCATTCCTTCTCTGGCTGAATTTTATTTTAGGGATTCCAAGTTCTTATTAGTGAGTTTAAATAGTTATTGTTTTTCAAGATGATAAATATTCCACAAGTAAAATAAAATTGCTATTCAAAATTTTCTTGTGTAAATTCCAGCACTACTGAAAATTCAGTCGATTAGTGATGACATCTCAATTTGTGTCCTCTGGCCTTAAGTACTTTGATGGCAGCAATTGAACTCATTTTTCTCAGTCAACACTTAAAAGTTAAAAACTTCAAATTTTGTTTAAATTTTTTATGTGTTGCAGATGTTTTTTATTTTAATTAAAATATTGAAGGTTGAATCAATTTTTGACATCTGATTTGTAGTTTTTCATGCATTTTGTGTAATCAAGATTTTTTCATAGCCTAAAATTTTACCTTGAAATAATATGAATCATTTATGTAAATTGTGTAATATTAGTAATAGGTAATACTTATAATATGCATGTCTATGTATGTAACTTTATATTATTTAAATTAAACAAAAAGTCAAATAATAATAATAATGTGACAATTTTTAAAAAAATCAAAAAAATCTGATTTAAATCAAAAAAATTCGATTTAAATAAAAAAAATCCGATTGTTTTGATTTTTATTAAAAAATCAAAAAAATCACGAACCCTGATTAAAAATAATATTTATTACACTTCAGTGCTGTAATCAGTATATACCTAGGGTTTTCATTCCTTTAACAGTATAAGCAAAATTCAGAAATAGGAGTACTAAAAAATAAGCACTTTTATGTACCCTATGTATGAACTAGCTCAAGTTCTCACTAAGTCACTGAATGTAGATTAAATATTTTGATAAATTTCTATGAATATACATGTAATAGGTAAAATAAATGAAATAATTGTATGTTTATATTCAACGGTTTTTATTATGGCCTATGAGCAAATATGATATTACTATCTGGTAGCAATAAATAATTTTAAAAAGTTTCCAGTGAGTACTTGTTATGAAAGTGTTATACTAAGTGTTAAACACACAGTTTAACACTTAGATTTTTAAATATTTTTTTACCACAAAAGAGGTGTGTGTGTGGTAGGAGGGGGGCTTATATGTGAGTGTGGAAAATAAAAATGTCTTGAAAGCAGTGTTCTCACTGACATTTGACCAACATTAGTAATTTGGCGAATTAAAAATAAAATACATTCGCCAAATGAAAAAAGTATTAGCAAAATGGATTCGCCGTGTAGCTCAAACTGTGACAGCGATTGTTATTAATCTAATTTCAACTATGCGCTACAAATATAAAAAATATGTATATATTAAATATATATATATATATATACAGTAGACTTCCTGAAATCCACAAACCAGAAATCTGCAACTCACTAAAATTCGCACATATTTTATGGATGTAAACAATAAAAATTTCAGTTTAGATATTGGGACAAAATTTGATTTTTTCTTAGTTTTGTATCAATTTCATATATTTTTTAATTTGTAATTTTCTTAATACTCTATTTTCATGTTTTTTTCATAAAGAATTTTTTTATTTTTTTGAAAAAATTTAAGATATTGCTGATATTACTGGTAATTACAATGTTCTTACCAAATATATTATGCATTATCAAGATATTTTGGTTATTAAGCTTGGCTAAACTTGAAAAAAAAATCCTTATTTTATGATTTTTATGTGAATTAGTAATGTACTTTTATGAGGCAAGTTGTCTTGAATAATTTTGGAAGAATATTAATCTTTATAATGAATATTTAATCATACACTATTGATTATTAACTTGACCTTTGCTATTAGAACTTTAATCATTTAAAAAATTATCTAAACTTTTATTATTTTTAGTTCATTACTTATATTAATATTTTATTATATTGTAAGCATTCATTATAGTTGCGAATGCACTATTAATTACATTCAAATTACTGTTTAAAAAATGTAAACAAAGCAATGACCAGAAATCTTCAAAATTCTAAAATTCGCACAACCCCTGGTCCCAAGCTGTGCGGATTTGAGGGAGTCTACTGTATATGCATATGTATGAAAAACGAAAAAGAAAAAGCAAAAATTGAGCACTAGCAATTTGGTGAACCTAATCGCTTGTTTACTCGCCAAATTAAGAATTTAATCGCAATTCGACACATTGGCGAGCAACAGCGAGAACACTGCTTCAAAGTGTTAAGGGATTACAATCAGGATTTTACAGTAATAATAGAGTTTGGGGGGGGGAAACTAACATGATTTCAATAAAACCAACTTTTATTGTAAAAAAAAAAAAAAAAAAAAAAGGAAAATGACCAGATAAAATTGTTAAACTAGGATTATGCCTAATCTCGATTTAGTTTTTGTTGATAAAATTAGTAGTTAGTATCTTCGAAATCTAGATCTACCTGCAGCTGTTAGACGATTCTGGCGGGGATTTTTTGGAACTATCCTGATGAACTTACAACTAGTTATGTGACAACTTTTAAGATCTAATGTTAAAGAAATAGAATCATCCTTTAAAAAATTTTTACTTGCATTTTTTTTCTTTCTTTTTTTTTTCTTTTTTTTTTTTTTTGCTATGTTTTGCATTTTAACAAGCACACACAGAATTATTATTCGATAACTAAAGTAAAATCTATTGTCACGTCCTTTTCAAAATTTTCTGCCAAATGATTTTTTTCCCCTGTAGATTTGAAATAATTATTTGACTGAGCATTTTTTATGATATTTCAATTTTCATTGCAGGTTTATTTACTTAATGTATGCTTTTGTTCACAATCTAAAATTTATATGCATTTTTATAGATATAAGTTTAATTTCTGCAGATTTTAATTAATTAGCAGAAAAAAAACCTGTGTATATTTTTTCTTTGCACCTCTGATTATGTATAAAATGTGTACAGTGTAAGACTATTTGGTATGTAAAAGGAAAAGTGCACAAAATCAGTGTATTTGGCATTACCGATTATTCACATAATGTATACAATTTAGGGCTATTCAGTATCCAAAGAAGTGTACAAAAAATGCGCACAAAATCTGAGCGTATTTGGCACCTCTGTGCATAAAAAGTGTACAATTTAGGTATACAAAAAAAAATATAAAAAATAAGTGCACAAAAAGTGAGCGTACTTGGCGCCTCTGATTGTGCATAAAAAGTGAAAAATTTAGGTATACAAAAAAAGTATAAAAAAATAAGTGAACAAAATGTGAGCGTATTTGGCACCTCTGATTGTGCATAAAAAGTGAACAATTTACGTATACACTTTTTGTCAACAATTCGGTTTGTACTTTTTGTGTATAAGCAGAGGTGCCAAATACGCTCACTTTTTATGCACTTTTTTTTTACACTTTTTTTACAAACTTTTTCTAGCTGGGTAGCCACGTTTTGAAAAAAGCAAATATTTTTTTATATAAATATATATATTTTTATGTGTTACACATATCTCTCTATCAATGAATTATAAATCAAATCAGGTAAGCATCTTATCGGATTGAATCTATATCCGAAATTTGAAGCAAATCGGTAAATTTAGCGCGAAACATTCACATAAATTAAGACGGTGCGATTGCCCCTCCCCCATTACCTCCCTCTTTATACTTATGCAAGTAATACCCAATACTAATCACGAAGACTATTCATGAGAATGATATCATACCTAATATTTAAATGAAATCTGATAAATATGCATGAAAAACCAATTTGTCTAAATTAAGAGGGGGAGGTTAGACCCACAACGACCTATTATACCTACCCAATGGATGCACGAAACTAATCATGGAGGTACCCACATCAGAATCATCCGTGTCTAAAATTGAAAGAAATCTGATAAATAGGCATAAAAATCCATTTATCGAAATTAAAGTGGGGGAATTAACCCCATCCCTTTGCCTCTCTTTATATTTATCCAATGAACAACTAATACTAATCACGGAGGCGCCTCATCAGAATGAACCTTCATCGAAATTTTGAACAAAAACTGATAATTCTGCATAAAAATTCATTAAAATAAATAAAGGGGAGGGGCTTTACCACCCCCGTTCCCTCTCTTTATGCTTATCGATTAAACACCTAATACCTAATCACGGAGATGCTTCAGAAGAAGGATCCTATATCTAAATTTTAAACGAAAACTGATAATTCTGCATAAAAACCGATTTATACAAATTAAGGGGGAGGGGCATTAGTCCCCGTTCCCCCTCTTATATTTCTCGAATGAATCACCAAGACTAATCAATGAAGCGCCTTATCAGAATATACCTATATCCTAAATATCAAGTGAATCGGATTTTTTTATCATGAGTTATCGCATTAAGCAAGCACGAACATACATACATACATATATACAGAACGGTCGGGCACATAAGCTCTCAGGCTTTGATAGCATGTGAGCTAAAAGCGTGTATCATTTTATAATTTTAATTCGCTTAAAAAATTACAAAAAATTTCGCGATTTTTGCAATTTTTCTCTTAATTTAAGTATGATGTGCGACAGGAAGACGTTAACGGATTTTATTAATATTATTTTTTTTTTACATATCGTTTTCATTCTTATTACTATTCCCAAACATTCTCCACTAAAGTATTTTGAAAAGAAAAAAAAATTAAAAGAAATTGCCAAACCGTTATAAACCAAATCTTTATAACTGAACCATGTGTTTCCAACTGAAATGTACGCATCTTTTAAATGAACTAAATTTTTGAATACATGTCGTTAATAGATACAATTCTCCACGTCATATATAACTTCTGCTAAAAAAGCGAATATTTTTCTGATTGTAGATGGGAACAGCTAAAATTCACTTTTTAAATGCGTTGTAGTTTTTCCATATGGTAAAATAACTTGTAATATTTTAATTTTTTAAACCGTTCAATTTTGTTACATTAATCTTAATTAGTCGAAATGTTCTTCATAATCTATGCTTGACGCTAGATTTTTTTTTCACGTTCCATAGCATTTCACTCTAAAGTTTGCGCGGATTTTCAGGAAAAGCTTCTAAGAGTTTGGATATAATGTTATTGCTATTAAAACATGCATAAATCAAAAACATATAATACAGATATCACTAGAGCTTAACTTGGATTTATGCATATAAATTGTGAATGTGTTTCATTCTTACAATATTTAATTATTAATTAATTGACTTGTACATGATGACAGAGTTACTACATCCATATGTGAATCTTTATTTTTTAAACGTATATCACGATTAAAAAACTGTTAAAAAAATATTATCTATTGTGAAGTTGTGTTAAATGAGATATATCCGTCATGTATTTTTTACCCGTATTTCTTCAGTAAAATTTGTCATATTTTTCCATTTCCAAAAAACAATTTAATTTAGCTTTACACGAAAACAATTCAAAAATTGCCATTTTAAATGCATCTAAAATAATCAGGTATAGGCATGAGTTACAAAAACAGAAAATCAAATTTCAAGAAACATTAGATTATTCAATTTTTTTGTAAAAGTGAATGAAAGATTTTATGCATTTAGAGAGTAAAAATAGAATAGATTGAATGAAGAAGCGATAGTTTTTTATTTAATTGTTTTAAAAATTGCCTGTTGATTTTTTTATTATTATTATTTGTTGATTTATTGTTAAATTTTTGACTTTTATGCATGATTTAAAACGGATTTCGTTTCACAGATGCTACAGAAAGCATTCAAAAATTTAAACGTTGGAAAGATATTTAAATGAGAACAATTACATGAGAACAATTATTATTAAATCCTGCGTTTAAAAGACAAAATTGAAATTTTTTGCTTCAGCATTTTCATCATTTTTAAACATCCAATATTCCTCCAGAAGAAACTGCCTTAAATCGAAGATAGTACGATATGGAACTTTTACGGTATGGAAAAAAAATGTTATTGGCGATATGGAACTTTTCCAAAAAAATGTTAATGTACATTTATTATCATTGGACATTCTCGTTAAAAGTAATAAGAAAGAAGTTATGCTGAATAAATGAATTTCATCAATTGTGGCTTAAAAAATGAACAAACACTACATTAAATATTTTTCAGTTTAATAATTATAATTATCCTATATGAAAAAATTGAAGCAATCTTATCTATATTATCTATATTATAAAAGCCAAACTTATCTGTGTGAAACGATTACGTCATTTTGAGAATGGCTACTCTTATTAATTAGAAATATGAAATGGAATTTCGGTTTGCAATTTTTTAGTTCCAAACTTCCAAACAGGGCACATTTTCAATTTTTACACAGTCATATTGGATTAAAATAAATTTGTAGATGCAATGTGTTTGAAAGCTGTATCTCAGTTTGTTTTTGAGTTATTATTATTATTAATTTATTATTACTATTAATTTATTGGTATTTTTTAGCACCATAATATTCATAATCGTGGAAAGAGCTGAAACCAGTGATAAAAACACAAACTTATAAGAGGAGAAACTGTTTATTTATATAATAGAAATGGGAAAACAAAAGATTTTTACAAGTTTTTGTTGTCATTTTCGCATAAAATTGGAAAAAAAAGAAATTAAAATTCGTGCTATGTATATAATATCTTCTACTATAAAACCCAGTGAACTTCTGTTTTATCTCGTTTTTATTCATCAATATAATTATTTTAAGTTTAGTGTAAACTTACTTTATACACGATACAACACTTTCTACTTACAAAAATGTATTTTAAAGAATAGTTGAGTGACTTATTTTCTCCGGTTTGACTTAATTCATATCAAAAAGCCGATGGAATGAATCCGTGTATAAAGTCATTTCCGAGTTAAAAAAAGTATCTTATTTTCAGAAAATAATGTAATCGCAATTACGCACTTTTAACACGCAATATTATGTTAAATATCTTTTGCTTGAGAATTAGATTTACCATTATAAGTTATATTTTTTATTTTAATTTATTTTGTAGGTTTATTTCACATCAATAAATTAGTAATTTATATTACATTCTTTCTTTGAAATTCGACGAGTTCTACCTTCTTATAAGTAAAAAATGAAAAGAATTTATCTACACTATTTTGTGTATAGACACTCATGATCACACGAAGTAATAGCGTATTTAACTAATATAAAGTAAGCATTCATTAAAATAATAAAAACCCATACACAAATCCAAATATATATATATATCCATCTTACATGATATTTTATCACTACTCTTGATACTACATTGCGAGAAAAAAAAGGTTGCTTAAAAAAAAAAAAAAAAAAAAAAAAAAAAAACAATTTTACAAATGATTGTTTTTTTTCTTCAGACAGCGCTCATCATACGTACTGCGAATTTAATTATATTATATTCATATATGACTCATTTTGACTGCATAATAACAGAATTTAATAATTCTTCATACTTAATGGTTAATGGCATTCTGTTATTAATGTTAAATGTCGAAATTTACGTTAAGTTTAGACAGGTTACAGTTACCACAAACCTCATGGCACATTTATGCAAGAAATAACAGAACTCTTGCATAAACAGTATTAATGGGCATAAACGTATAGCTATTAAATACATTTAACCCAGGCTTACTTGTAAGTAATGCGTAATTTTGATTTATGTAAATGGTATTCCCTAAGCGTGTGTGAATGCACGCTATTCCTCGATTGATTTACCGGTTGAAATCATAAAGATTATTTAAGTAACTGCTGGATAAACGTTTATATAATTTTCAAATGGGATTTTGTTTACTTAAGCTTTGAATCCATTATTCGATTCCTTGTGTAAATGTTAACAATATTTTAATGTTATCAGAGAATTTTTTTATATTATGTACTTCAAATAAAATGCGCTACGTTGTTTTAATAATTACTTTACGAAAAAAACTAAAAATGATTTTTTTTTTTCGTGTTGCTTAATGATATGTATACTTTTTAGAAATAAAACAGTCAATATACAGCGGCGATCAAACGTTTCCGGCCAGCAAAAATTTTTCAGTTAATTTGTAAATATACCAAGATGAAGTGGAATCTCAAAGTGATATTTATACATTTTATTGACATGATAGTTAGGAACTTACTCATAGAAGAACATGTAAATATGAATAATTTTATCTGACAAAATTAAGTATAAAGAAAAACGCATGTTCTAAAAAGTTTCCGGCCACCTTCACAAGTTTGTAAAAAACTGGTATTGTAATAGAAAATTACAGTGATCAACAACATTTACAATTACTATTTTATTGTATTACTATTTTATTAGCTTTAGCAACAAGTACTGCCGCGCAGCAACGTGCATTCATACTATCAACGGTTAAAGATCGTCTATGGTACGTTTTTCCAACATTTCTTGAAATTTTGGCGAAATTTCAGCTGAATTGGAATATTTATATTTTCGCAGACTTTTGTCAACTTCGTTTCAAAGATTTTCTGTTCTATTCATGTTGGGTATTTGGGCTGATCATTTCAAAAACGAAATTTTTTCTGCGAAAACCGTTGCTTATCGAGGTTTGCAAACATTATTTATTTCGTTATCATGCTAAGAAAAATAGTTGTGACCAAATTTTTTTCTCTAATCAGGCAGAAAATAGTCTCGCAAGATATCCTTATACATTGTATCAGTCACTTGGCTGTGAATTTCAAATAACGGACCGACACTTTTTGAAGTAAATACTCCCCACGGCATAACGTGTCCTCCGCCATGCTTCATTGTTGGAATAACATAGGTCGAATCATATCTTTTATTGTTAGGTCATCGAACGTTGTGTCTGCCATCACTTCCAAAACTGTTTCGAATTCAATTGATCGAAAAATAGAACTTTTTTTCAGATTTCACTTGACCAGACTTTGTGTTTTTTGGAAAATGCCAGTCGGGTACGTTTGTATTTTTTTTAACTCTGAAAAAAATTTAACACCGACTCTTCCATAAAGTTATGCATCACGTCAGCATGTTGATAAGGTATACGGACTTATTTCAGCAATATTTTCATCCCGTAAATCGCAGTTTATTGCAGCGTAATTTTTATGCGGGTTATCAATTGTTTTTCTCCTGATAATTCTGTCCACAGGAATAGTAATTTTCCGGGATCTCCCGGACCTTTGAAAGTCCTGAAGACCATAATCATCTTTATATAATTTTTTATATATCGTTTACGGTCAATTTTACCGATCGATACCTTTGCCGCAATATCTCGAGAAAATTGGTCTTTTAGCGACAAACTAATCACTCATTTACGAACAATAATTGTTGAACTTTTCAATTTTGAATTCAGACTATGCTATACCCGTTGATTCATTCATAAGCACAACCAAAAAACAGTTTACTGATAGAAAAAAACTAAAGAATGATAAGTGGCCGGAAACTTTTGCACACGCGAATCTCGAATTTTATCCCTTTGCAAGAAGCATCTTCAGTATCCATTCAAAATAATCACTTGGTCAGAGGTCATTCACATATTCCTAACTTTTGAAGCAATTGTGTTTCTTCTTTGTTGAAACCTTTTGGTAAATAAATCGAAGAAACTAACTTGCCGGAAACTTTTGACCGCCTATGTATATATTTTTTTTTATCTGACTCTGATTTGTTTATATTTATGATTATTAATTAAATTAAAGTATTCGTTAATTAAATATATTAAAATCATATGTATAAAAAAAATAAAATGCCGTGCCGTGCTATGTACTGTTTTTGCTATTTAAAAATATTATTTTATAGCGTTGTGCTAAAAAAATACAGAACATCAAATTAACATATTGATTTATATTTAATTTTTATTTGCGACCTAAAAATTGAATAATATTTTATTTAGATTAAAGCATTTATTTCTGATTGATCACATTTTAAATGCGGTTATGTTAAATAGGAAATCGTTCAATAAGTTATGAGAATTATTTGGAAGATATAAGGAAGTACAGACAAGTAAAACCTAGTTTTCTCTTTATATATACATATATACAGGATGCTCAAAAATTAACTGACTATTTGGAAATTAAATTACTTAATTCGATTAGATAACTTAATATGATTTATCAGAATTAGATATCATTGTTCATTACAAAGAATTGGAGTCACTTATGTCAATCTTGATAGCTTTTTTTAGTTTTTCTTTCTGTTTTGAAAATTTAATTCTAAATATATCACAGAAAATAATAAATTTAAATTAGTGTTGCACACATATGTTTACTGTTAACTTGCTCTTAGATCATATACCTAAAATGTGTCTCAAAATTTCGTGTAAAAACTTGGAGGGGAGGTAGATATCATTGCTAAAAAGTAGGAAAATATAGGCAGATTCGTTATCCTCGCATGGTAAAGCGAAAAAAAACACAATAAGGACACAATGTAGAAATTAATGTAAAACTCTTTATTACACAGAATGGAGAGCAATGTACGGCTTAAAGCATCACAGGTACTATTAGAAATGGAAATCATTGGCTTGAAGGCATACATTCCACCTATGAGACTAGGATATGCTAACATTTTCAGTTGTTGCGATGATGGTAGCTCAGTGATGAGAATTCGTGCCCTCCAGATCCATTTTAGAATTTCCAGGCGTATCATAAACTGACTATGGCACCTCAGAGAAAATAATCAAGGAAAGATAAATACCGTGATCTGGAGTTCACGTATCCGAAACGGCCAATCAATTTGTATCTAAAGGTCTAATCAAAATGGTAACTTACGCCCTTTTCGTTTGACATGACACTCCATCATGTTGAGATATATCAGTTTTCAGACTATCCGCTCTTATTAGATTGTTCTAAATTTGTTACTTTCGGGATTTTGCGTTTTCAATCTTTAAAACCGTACAGAATATATGCATTTTCAAGTCTGATTCTTAAAATTGGACTTATAAAAATAGAAGTCATTTCTAATTTAGAAAATCTGATTTAGGAAGAAAAAGGTACATTAAAATAAAGAATTTATTGATGTTTTTATGATGTATTTATCTATCATTTCTATTGTTTTTATTTGCGATATATTATTTATAGTTTAGATTGAGCTCACAATTAAATTATGTTAATATATTCACTTTAGATTTTTGTTAAAATTGGTTAATATGACGGCGTCAGAGCCTAATAAATAATTATTTGTTAAACTTCAAAATAATTGTTTAAAAAACTTTAAACTTCAGAAATATGTATTTCATTAAAAATTACAATTATTAATTAACAAAGTATATTTAATTAAATTATTTTTTTTATGCGATTAACAGATAATATGGAATGATACATAACTAACATTAAGAACTATAAACATTTAAATAAAAAGTCTTATTATAAAGCTAAATAAATTTTAAAAACTTCAGTGCTATATAAAGAATAAACAGTTTCATATAAATTCTTTCAACATTGATACACTAATTGGTTAAGTAAGTTTTCCGGCCCAATAGTATTTATTATGCTTTCATAGAATTACGCACTTAAAGTTTATTTAACAAATCTATCTTCGAAAGATAGGGGAAAAATAAAGAAAGAAAAAATAATATGGTGATTAATATTTTATTGCTAATGCTTGTGTAATGCTGTATAAGTGGTACACTGTAAAAAAAAATCTGTGAAGGTTCTAAACATTTTCTAGGAAACTGGGATTCCAAGAATTTTTCATGTAACGATAACAGGAAAAAATCATGTAATCGATTCTGAAACTTGAAGTTTTGCTGTTACCGTTACAGGAAAAGTTATTGGAATCCCAGTTTCCTAGAAAAGGTTTAGTACCTTTGCAGATTTTTTTTTTTTTTTACAGTGTATTGATTAAGTTTCATTTTGAATATCCTTATCTCAAGTGCTTTATCAAATATTATTTGCATTTTAAATCATGTCTAGAGTTTTATCAGTAATTCGTATAGAGATAATTTTGATGCATAATCTACAGCAAAAATCATATAAAGCTACTTTATGCTGAAATATTTTATGGTTAATAAGAGAATAATTAAATAGAATGATTGAATAGAAAGGAAGTTGCTGTTGTAAAATGGCATAAACATTGCTATTGTTTTAAGAAATCGAAGAAAAGCTCAAGATAGTTGTTTAAAATTTTGAAACATACCAGGTAATTAATACAGAAATAAAATGGCAAAAGAGAAAACATGCCTAACACTATGATAATAGGATGTGTGATTCTCAGTTCTTAAAACATCTAGTAGCCAGTATTTGGTACCTAGCTGGTATTTGAATATTCTCCTGTATATTTTAATATGGTACCTGTGCCCAATATGGACACCCTAAGAAAAATGTATTTCTTTCACTCCCATGTACACGTCATAGGATTCCAAAAATTTGTGACCACTATCCCTGGAATGTTGACTATCATTATTAAAATTAGCGACTTTGAAAGTATTCCGATTTCATTAAAATGATAAAAACCAAAAATGTTTAAAAGTGTCCATATAAGGTACTACCTGTCCCTATTATGGACATGCATGTTCGTATTAGGGACAGATAGCTACTTATTGAGCTACTATACAGGGTGTATGAAAAAGCCACTCTTCCAAGGGATTTTAGAGGAGAGGGAATAAAAAAATATGTCTTAAAATTATTTCGGAGGAGGAGGAAGCAGAGTAAATATCTTCAGAACATGCACTTAAAAAGAGAGAGGCATTCTCGGTTGTGGCCTTTCCAAGAACCTTCAAAGAACCTCATTTACTGCTAAATATTATGAAATAATATTTTTGGTTTTGCTTAGCGTTATTGCATCTGTCTGCAGAATTTACATCTGTTATTACTCAGTCCTCACAGGATGGACAAATAAAAACTTCTTCATCGTGGACGGTAAGTCTCACGCAGTCCACATGGACATATGTGCCGCATGTGATGCGTAGCCGCATATCTGCAACATCATCAATACTGCATGAAAAGCAGTACCAGCTCTCCTTTGTTGAGAATGTCATACCGTTTGTACCTGCGATTTCGTCAATAGACGCCCTACTGAGGAAAGGCTTCTTTTAATTTTTCTGCAAGGGAATTTTTGGAGGATTTTTCAGATGGCATCTTGTTGACCAAAGATTTTACCACTTTGATGCCTTTTTAATTTATTGTCTGGCGACGCTGTATCTTCTTCCTTCTTATAGTTAGAGTGGATGGGGACATAAGGTGTCCATATTTTGAATCGGGCGTAGTTTTACTAAATCTTGTAACAAAGAAATAAGGAAAATATTTTAAAGCAAAATATCTAATAACAATCGAAAATATATGTTATTAGCTTTCTAAAATACTCCACTTTTCAATATTTAATGTAATTTTACCATAACTAATACGAATTTAAGCTCACATGTAATTAAGATCAGCGCACCTCCAAACAGCAAGTTTCCCTGTAAATGGAGAATAGCGCACTTTTTTGCACTTTCCAGCCTTAATTATCTTTTCAACTGCTTTTCATTGTTGACATGTTGAGTCAACTCTCGATCAAAATTATTACTTTTAAAAATATTAGGGGGGTCCATATTGAGAGCACTGTCCATATAGGGTACAAGTACCTTATAATATATATCTATCATGCCTATATAATGTTTGGTTCATAAAATTCCATTTGTATTCATTTCCCCCCGTGTTTCAATGTGGTAATTTTCTATAAAATTCAATGATTCACATATTGTAAAATAAGTAATGGTTTTATGTATACGTAATTTAAAAAGAAGGTGGTCTATCTGTTTTCCATTGTTTCAAAATTTTTAGAAATCTTAGTTCATTTTAACTTATTTCAATTTCAGGCTTTTAATTTTAATAGGATCCATTATTATTTTCCTTTATAAGAATTAACATGTTCTGGAGTAATGACGCCACTCTAAAGTTCTATCAATTTTTATGGTTAATTTTCTACAAACACAGAATTTGATACAGCAACTTCTCGACTATGTAATGTATATGAGAAAGAATATTTTAATAAATATGAATTGATAAAATTGAATGACTTCATTTCTTTATCAATGATATTTGTTGTTTTTAACACCTGTACATAGATAATAACGTATAAATCTTCCGTTTATCATTTTTGGATTTAAAAAGTGAATCTCTCATGAATAAAATAAATAAAGAAATAACTCTCTTTGGATGTATTTCCATCACTAAGAAGTGTCAGCTGGAGTCAGCTGGAGGATGGTGTTAATACCTGGGTGTACTGATTGCGCAGTATATTTTAAACTTGAAACTATCTCGCGAACACATCCAAAGTCTTCCAAAAAATTTTGGAATTCACTACAATTTTCTGTAATGAATAAAGTATTTCGTAATAAATATTTAGTCCTAAGATAACAAATCTTACCGCGCAAACTAAAAAAAGGCCGATTTACTCTTATGTGTATATATATTCATTTACCTGTGATTGAGTGGACAAAGATTATTATTCGTAAAAAGGGTACTTATTTTTACCTCATTGTATCTAATGAAATTAGGAAAATATAATAAAACATATAAGATGCTGTAAACATACATTTTAGTTTCAGGCTTTTGACTTAAAAAGTACATATTATTATTATTCTTCGTGAGAAGTATTTATTTTTTGCATTTTCTAATGATATAGATGTAGTGGATGTTAATCCTTATACATGTATCTATTAAATATTTATAATTACATTTTTATCAAAGTATGTTTTCTTATCTTGATTGAACTCAAACTTGAATCAGGACTGACACCATAGTCATTTACTAAAAATACTTTAATAAAATGTGGAAAAAAATACCACTCATAGTAATGCCCCATTATGTATTACTGTTTTACATACCTAAAGTAATAAACATTATTACTATGTATAATATTTTAGCTGACGAAATAGCTAACAAAAAGAGGTATTATACCATAAAATAATTCAACGTTCGAATAAAAAAAAAAAAAAAAAAAAAAAAAAAAAAAAAAAAAAAAAAAAAAAAACGATTATTTTTTTGTTGTTGCCAAACGCTAAAACAAACATTTGAAAGCAAGCGTGTCAATTCTGGCATGTTGCCATGGTTTCAAGAACTAGCATAACATGCCAACACCGATTGACAGGTTTTACTAACATTCAATCATGTGAATATGCAATTACTAAATGCAAATACTACATAAATAAACTGCATACAATGTGACAATAGTATAATACATTAAGATACTTACGAATATAATAATAGATAAATGAAAATAGTACAAAACTAGGTAAAAATTTACAACAAAATTACTCATTTTCTTCGATATGAAAAAGGAATACATTAGAAA
This sequence comes from Maratus speculifer, assembly GCA_964019185.1. Lineage (NCBI taxonomy): Eukaryota > Metazoa > Arthropoda > Arachnida > Araneae > Salticidae > Maratus > Maratus speculifer. The sequence goes on from OZ025297.1 coordinate 198,146,826, forward strand.
TTGATCGAGTAACGATCCCTGATACAGTTTTTATATCTAACTAGATAATGCCTGGCAAGATTAGACGGTAAATAACTTGAACGTTTCACTAGAAAAAATCTTGAATTTTTAATTAGTTGCTTTTAAATTTGTCTATTCAAATTGTGATGAATTACTGTATAACATAAGTGATTTCTATTTTTTTAAGACGATAGATGGTCTAATCTATTCGATGAAGTAAAATAGTTTTAAATTTATAATTTACAACTAATTATGTTTTTATTTTATCAGTAATTTAACTAAAAATATTGTGTAAGAATTATTATTATTATTATTTTTTTTGCATACTACGGCCCATTTTCATTCTGCCCCCACCTCTAAAATAACAATATTTACGCGATAATTCAAAGCTGCCATGACTTTTATTTTTATCTGTTTCATTCTCTAAAATCCTAAATTTGAAATTTGATGCAGCTAACTATTTATAATATAATTTTTTGTATTACTTGAATTTGCTTATACATTTTTATACATCTTTTCAAATATTAAATCATGTGTATCAATGTAATTTATTTATAGTTGTTATACTAATATTTTAATTTCTCTCATTTTTTTAATGAATGACAATTTTTTTTTTTCTTACAGACATTTATATTCTTGATAATGGTAGAAAACTTTAACGAAAACTGTAGATCAGTTCAATTTACGTAACTGATAATTCCATGTAAAATATTTTAGGTTAAGTATTTTAAAAATAAAATAATTGGTTTTTCAAGATATTGTTCAGTGTTAAGTTTTGTTCAATTATAAAGCATTCAAATAATAATAATGATAATAATTCTAAAACTTTTCTTCCGAATAAAATATGCTATTATTGAGATTTATTATCGACAAAAGTTCTACACAAATCATTTTTCCGGGTTTGGATTCAAACCTGCATCTCTACAAAAACTCAAAACATAAAGCAACTGCGTTTCCCCACTATGCTGCCAGGAGCAGTCTTCTATTAGGAAGTAGTCTTCTACAATGGAAAAGTTCTAGAATCAGTTGACGCATGCGCAATTGTCAGGAATTTGGATTTTGATTTTACAGAGACTGTTTTGTGTTTTAATGTTTATGATAACTTATTTTTTTTTATATATTGATATCAGCTAAAAATTAGAATGCTAACATTTAAAATCTTCGTGTGTAACGGCAATTTATAAGAAGGATTACCAGTCGTAACTTTTAGGATCAGATCGTTGAGTTTATCTTCTATGTGTAGTGCAACACCTTCCGAAATAAACCATATTTTTGAATTGTTAATAACACTGAAAGAGAGAAATAAAAATTTTGTGATAAAAAGAAGAGCTTGTTTACAATACGATCTATTAAATTATATTTGAGATGCAAACGCATTTAAAACTAAACTTCTAACTGTGAATTGATAGTTCAAGTGAGCGATGATCTCACGCATGTGCAGTTCATCACTCCAAAAGCACACTTGTATTTATGTACTATGCATGCGCATACGTGAAATTTTAATTGAAAATTGTGGCTAATTAATAAAATTTTTGAACAAACAAATGAACTATAACAAATCTGTGGCCAAGTATTTTTTGTTTAAAAAAAGATTGGTGTGATTTGATGCAGTAATCTGCTCTCACGGACTGTCGAAAGGAAATTCTTAGCGTTTTAAATATATAAGTACTCTACACCTTACCATTTGAACCAAGTAATACTTTAAGGATTCAACGCGAAGCCCATTTCCATAGAATAGACTTACATCCATTAAGACAACCATGCATCCTGCTTTCAGATTTTTCTTTTCAAGGAACCATTTGATCCTTTGTTGCAAATGATTTAAATAGTTGCTGTCATCTCTTCCAAATAATTTGCTTCTCATTTTTGTTATTTTCTGCCAATTACTTAACCTGTTTTCATTAATATGGGTTATGTCAGGTTCGACTAAAGAAGTAATTTGACGCCCAATCAAAAAATGACCTAGTGGTAGTACTTCCATTTCATTAGGGTCCGAAGATAAGGGTGTCAAACGACGAGAATTTAAAATTCCTTCAATTTGCGCTATTAGAATAAAGAATTCTTCAAAACTGACTCTAGAATTACCTAAGTTTCTTTTCAGGTGATACTTAAAAGCTTTCACCCCAGCTATACATATACCTCCAATGTTGGGTGATCGAAGGATGGGGGATGAATTTTCCTTTTTTCCCTTCAGACTCCAAATAATTATTTATGCGTGCCACATATGCCACAAAAATAACTTATTTTTGCTTTACAAGAGAAAAAAGTGTTTATGAAGTAACATTTACTTGACAGATTGCACAACATCTTTCATACTCCCCGTAATACGTTGACTTTTATCAATGCTGCGTGTCCAATTTCCAGATAATGAAATAATTTGAAGAAATTACTCAATAATCGAGGCTGCTTGCTCTCCTGATTTGACCGGATATCTGTGTGACTTCTGGATGCGCGGATTACTGATAAATCGTATCGATACAGAAAGAATACGGATTCTGCTTGATTTGAGTGCCAGCAATAGTCGTCATATTGCAGTAATTTATCGTGAAAATATTCACGCTGCTGTTGACTAATCGGTGCAAATGAAGTATTGCACATCCTATGAATTATATATTGCTTTCGAATTAGACATGCCCTGTGAATTAGATATATCCAGTGAATTAGATATACCCAGTGAATAAACAACATTTAGTGTTTTCAATTCGAGTTTTTGTTTTCATGCATCCATTCTTGCTATGCAGTGGATTTTTGAATTACTGTTTTTATTTTGTAGATTCCTTTTCCCCATAGTCTGTATAACAATTGTCGCATGTTTAGTCAATGGACTCTACGTATGTTTAATTTTGTTAATTTAATGATATATACTCTATAAGCATAATCCCCTCTATCTATGAAAATTTCCAGAAAAGCGATTTCAGTTAAATTTATCGCTTTTAAAGCATTATATACATTGCTGCGAAATTCATCTAAACTTTTATTTACGTTAAAGCTACTTTAAAATATAGTGCCTGTTTTTAAACCTTTAACAGACGAATATTTTTGCATCTCAATGTAAATTACACACGTGTGTTCCAAAACTGTCACTTTTCAAATACAACTTTTTTTTTATTTTTTTTAATAAGACTACAAATTTGCACTTGAAATGATATTCGCAAGTCTAACCATGATACATAGAAAAACAATAGAATCTATATGCTAGAAGAGCCGTACTTTTGATGATAAAATATAATATTTTAAAAACTTTTCCGAAATTATTTTCAAGTAAATGTATGAAACGAATTTTAATAAAAATGTATTTTTAATAATGTCTTTAAATAGTAGTTTTCTCAGATTTCGTAGGATACATTTTATGATATCTGCATGTCTGAAACTACAGTTTTCATAGAAATTATTGAAAAGTAATTTTTTTAATGTAATTTCACTGATTATATATTATTTCCTTTATAATATATGATTCTTCATTGTATTAAAATATGCAAATATTTTATGTGTAAAAAGGTGTCGAAAAATAATTTATAATATTTTCAAATTAGAATTATCTACTTCACATTAAAAAATTGTTGTGTTAAATTTCATTAATGTTAACTTTTCTTCGGCAATTTAGTTATTTATATTTTCGAGCAATTATATAAATTTAACCTGATACTGACTTTTTCTTTACTAGTACGAGTTTTAAGAAAGTTTCTTTTATCGGAAGTGATCAATCTTATACCTTACATTAAGAGTCAGAACTTTTCATAGACAAATGTTTTCCCTTACAAAAACAAATCAATGTAAACAAATAAAAGATGCTTTATTTATATTTTTTAAGATGAATTATTTAGAATAGGTTTCCGTCATAAATCATGCTTGGTTAAATTGTGGAAATCTTAAATTAATAAATATATTTTGAAATTAATAAAAATATCTTGAATATACTGATTTCTTAATAATGGGGAGTTAATTTTAATATATTTAATTAAATAACATACCTAATTTCGAATTTCAGGTAGGGATATATACAGGGTGTTCCCGAAATCGATCAACAATTTCAAAAAGTTAATAACAACAGTGGCAGTAACGAAATTTTCAATGGAACTTGGTGGAAATAATGGGTGGACTTAAATAATGTCTTTCTCAGATTTCATAGAATAAATTTTACGATGTCTAAATGTATATAAGTACAATTTTCTTATAAATTAATGAAAAAAAAATATACAATTTTTCTGATTTTATGTATCATTCCCTTTATAATACATGCATCTTTATCGTATTAAAGTATGCCAATTTTTATGTGGAAAAATGTGAGGTAAGATAATTTATAATAGTTTCAAATTAGAATTACGTATTTTACATTAACAAATCACCGTGTTAAATTTCGTTAATATTAATTTTTCTTAGACCATTTAGTTATTTACATTTCCGAGCGATTACACAACTTTAATCTGACATTGACTTTTTCTTTACTTGTACAGGTTTTAAGAAAGTTTCTTTTATCGGAAGTGATCAATCTTATACCTTTCATTAAGAGTCAGAATATTTGAAGATACTTTATTTTGACAAACGTTTTCCCTTACAAAAATAAATCAATGTAAACAAATAAAAGATGTTGTTTTATTTTGTTTAAGATGAATTATTTAGAATAGATGGCCGTCATAAATCATACTAAGTTAAAATGTAAAAATCTTAAATAATTAAATATACTATGAATAGCTTGATTTTTAATAAAGTAGAGTTCATTTTAATATGTTTAATAAAAGAACATATCTAATTCTAAATTGCATATAGGAACACATACAGGGTGTTTACCGAAATCGATCAACAACTTCAGAATAGTAATAACAACTGTGGCAGTAACGAAACTTTCAATGGAGCTTGCTATATCAAAGTAAATATTTTACAGGGTGTTTATAAAATCCGAGACCCATTTTGATGTTTAATAACTCACAAAAAATAAAGATAGATTAAAATTAATAATATAAATGGTAAGATAGACTGAAAAAGTTTCAAGACCCTTGTCAATGAACTTCCACGTGTGCCCCCTTCGTCTCACGGAGAATATCATGTCGATAGTCAATTTCACGTCAGGTAGCGACAAGCATGTCGCCACAGAGGCTATTGCGGTTGTAATTCTGGCTTTTAAGTCATCAATGTTCGACACTCTCCTCCTGTAAACATTTTTCTTTAGAAATCTCCAAACGTTAAAGTCCAGCTGCGTTATATCAAATGATATGGTTGGCCAAAGAATTGGACCTCCTTGCCCTATCCATCTTCCTGGTAAATGGTCATTCAAAGAAGTACGAACGATGGTACCCCAATGAGGTGGTGCACCCACTCAAACACATTAAAAATAAACATAACATTGCAATAATTGACAAAAACAAAAGAGAGAAAAATGCGATTAATAAGAAAAACGATATTTAGAAAAGTAAAGATATTTAGACTAGAAAATGAAATTATCTGAAATTAACAACACGTGTAGAAGATATTTACAAAAGTAAAGATATTCAAACCTGAAAAGGAAAATATATCAGATATTCCATCAATAAATGCCATAAGTTTGTTTATAATTTCATTATTTTATGAGTTATTAAAAATCAAAATGGGTCCAGGACTTTATAAACTGTACTTTACACACTGTACTTTTACATTGGACTTTAATTCAGAAATGTACAATTTATTGTATAGATACAAATTTGTAAAAACCTAGAAATATGATGGATTTTAAAGCTCTAAACTTTATTCATAAATTTTTATACTAAATCAAAATCGTACTTTTGTTTTTGGTGTAAATAATGGGTGTACTTAAATAATGTCTTTCTGAGAATTCATACAATAAATTTTACGGTATCTGAGTGTATGGAAGTACAATTTTCTTATAAATTATTGAAATTAATTTTTAAAATGCAATTTCACTGATTTTATATCATTTCCTTTATAATATTTGCCTCTATATCATATGTGTTATGTGTAAAAATGTGCGGAAAAAATTATAATAGATTCAAACTAGAATTATCTTTTCCACATTAACAAATTGCCGTGTTATATTTCATTAATGTTAAGTTTTTGCCGGTGATTTCGTTAGTTATATTTCAGAGCTATTATGTAAATTTAATCTGACACTGATATTTTCTTTACCTGTACATGTACATGTTTTAACAAAGTTTCTTTTATCGAAAGTGATCAATCATGTACCTGTCATGAAGAGTCAGAACGTTTGAAGATACTTTTCATAAACAAATATATTCCCTTACAAAAATAAATCAATGTAAACAAATGAAACATGCTTTTTTTAGATTAATTATTTAGAATAGATGCAGGGGTCGGAGCATATAGGACAAATTTTATTGCTCATACCAGTATCTTTTACCACTAATCTTCTTGACATTGTCCTACTGCATATGTTATAAAAATGTCTCTTGAAGATTATTGATAAAAGATACTGGTACCAACAATAAAATTTGTCCTATATGCTCCGACCCCTGTAGATGTCCGTCATAAATCATACTAGGTTAAAATGTGGATATCTTAAATTAATAAATATTTTGTAAGATCCTGATTTCTTAATTATGTTTATTTACTTTAATTTATTTAATAAAATAAAATTGCTAATTTTAAATTGCATATAAGAATATATGCATGGTGCTGCCAAAATTGACCTACAATTTCAGAATGGTGATAACAGCAATGGCAGTAACAAAAATTGCAATAGAACTTAGCGTAGTAAACTATGTATTAAATCAAAAATACAGGTTGCAGCGTAGCTCAACTTGAGTTGCTCTTAATATATATCAGAAAACTGAAACATATAATGATGAAAATTTTATGGGCATACTTACTTTTATTGTCATTGAGATGAGATACAATAAAGGTTGTAAAATTCAAAATTTAAAAATTAAATTATCCAAAATGAAAAAATACTAAAAACATATACATAAAAATATAAATATATAATCTCAAAATGATTTGTTTAGACTTGGAATTCCATTACTAATGTACATATTTTGAAAGAAGTATAGTATATATAATACAAATGGAGTCAACAATTTTAATTATAGTGTTGTTGTTACCCATTTTTGTAATATAATAGAGTATCCAAAAATAGTCAGAAAAAATGTACAGTTTCTATAATTTGGATCAAAACTTTGCAATGTTTAAAATACTATCATATATTCATAAATCAGGAAGCAAATGCATAAAAAAAAAATCTTAAATCATTAAACTTATAAAACTAATTTGTGTATATAAAAAAATAAAAAATAAAAAACCTAATATAAAATTTAATTTACGAACCGCTATTTAGAAGGATCTTTCACATAAATTTTATGGTTATTGGTCTCGACTTTGTTATACGTAGAACACATAACAAAGCATGATGGATGTCAACAAAGATGTCAACATCAATGATAACAAAAGCATTCAAATAATAGCGTGACACCTTTAAGTTATATGCCTACCTTCAAGTATACCGAAAATGTATGTTTTGTTTTTTCTTTTGTTATTTTAAATAAAAGCGCAAACATTCAGTATTCCCAAAATACCTCACTATTTGTTCAGCGATACATTGATGAAATGGTATATCAAAAAATGTAAATCGGAAATGAACTTTTCTGAAACGGGAAATAACCTTTTAAAGAGTCACGAAAAGTAAATAATATATTTTAATTGACAAATATATAATGTATAGTATATACACAAATATGTAAAAACCTAAAAATTTGATGGATTTTAAAATTGTAAATTTTATATATAAATTTATTGCTATATCAAAATCGCACTTCTTTTTCTAAAATAATCCGTTTCTTATTGTGTATGTTTACGAGTAATATAATTTTTTAAAAAGCTTTTCAAATATTGAAATAAAGCGTTGTTAAATAACTCTGCATTTGTATTGATATGTTATAAATCAAAGTACAACTTGTAAGTTTCCATATTTTTACTTAAGAGCTGTTTTTAATGAAAAATATACATTAACAAAATAATGTTTTGTACGCAAAATTTTGTATATGTTCGTAAACTTAATAGATTACTGCGATACTACTGCGTAGAGTAATGCGATTATCTTACTTCATAACACAGGTCAGTGGCTTTAAAAAAATTTCGCATTAATTGTAGAATGTTTGGTATAAATGCAATTCTTTACTAAAATTTGACAAATGACTATCTAAATTGGAAAATTTAGTTAAAATTTCATTAAATCTTATATGATTTCATAATTTTTTTATTCCCTGTTCTCACTAAACAAACGTGTTTGATAAAATGTTCATATGTTGAAAAATAATCGATTCTTTTTAAAACATAATGATTGGAATAAAATACAACCTATTATTTTAACAATTTTATTATATTTATGCCTACATTTATCAAGGTCATAATCATAATTTTTCAATTTTATTTTAATAATAATTTTCAGAATTTAGACAAGTCGGAAATTATATCACAAACACAGCAAATGTGGCGCGTTCGCTCTATGACGAAGTTAAAAAAATCAGATCTTTGTGTAATAATATACTGTTCTTCGGATACAGTATAGAAGCCTAAATATTTTGTGTTCATCTGTAAATATAATCTGATTTCTATTATAGAGGAAGTAGCTTGTAGTAAACCTCAGCAACGTATATAAATTTCATAAAATTTCAATTAATTTAATGTTATTAAAACGCGCCCTAAACAATGTTTCTCCCTATAGCATTATATAGTGGAATACATTTGTACAATTTTTGTATTACAGGGATAATAACATGTACCCCATTACATAACGGGCATTAAAAAATCAGTGCATTTTAAGGATGTTACATGCTTTTGAACATAATATACATCCATGAAGTATATACTCTAATATTCATTCTGTACAATCTGGGGTGCAAAGAATATTTTTTATTAATTTATATTAAATTATTCATCCGATTTTCATAAAATTTGAAAAGAGAAAATTATGCAACAATTATGTAATTTAAATTCCAAACGATTCGGCTGCGTAGTTTTTGCTCCGTCATATGCGGACGAACTGACTGACGGACATATTGACGGTGAGATGGACTGACTGAAGTATGACTATAGGTTCTTCGTATTTACATAATTACGAACACAACTAATGACAATCTTCTTCAACATTAGTAAAACAAAATTCCTGGGATATGCGTGGCCAATTCAATGTGCCTTGTTAACGCAAAAGTATTTATTCATTGTCTTTTGGCAAGATAATAATGAGAGTTTGTAACAAAAAATTAACATTAGTTAACTCAAATTTAAAATATTTTATCCCTATATATATTTTATAAAGATATATAATCTACATGTATGCTTTGCACCACATAGCCTGCAAAATTTAAATTTTCGTGTTATTCATAATTACATATCAATCTCTTTCTGTTTAAAAGAATGTAACGCTTTTAAATTATTTTCCCATGTCTACTATGTAACGGAATAATTTTCACTATCCCTACAGTATAGCTATGCACTCAATGTTCATAAAATTTTAAATGACTCGAAAAACTTATGCAACAACTATATATTTTAAATTTCGAATGATCTGGCTGTATAGTTTTCTCTCGGATGTATGCGGACGGAAGACAGACAAACAGATGGACTTAACAACGGTTTTAGGTACTACGTATTTATATAATTATGAACGAACATATAAATCAAAGTAGAGCTGTACATGGGGATTGCTGACCGTTTGTGTATGCCTGTAATCCCAGTGAATGAAAGCGATTAGGCTTATTTATAAAACAGCTTGATTATTTTTCAAAATACGACAAGTTTTCGACAAAAGATTCAATCTTCCTAAATATATGTAATCATTCATTAATAAATGATCTGAAAAATATTCCTCCTTAAAATACTAGATTAATTTTTAACACAGGTATTTAGTTATTTAATAAAACATAGTCGTTATAAATTTACAAGTGGATTAAAAATGTGCGTGCCAGGATTTGAACTAGAAATGCCTTGGCTGAAGCCTCCACTAGTCAGTCAATTAAGCCCAGACGAATTTGAATGACTAAGTCACTCAACCAGGAAATTCGTAACTGCTTATTTAAAATAATTTTCATTTACCACTTATATTAGAAAAAAGAAAAAAAAGATTTTTTTCTCAAGAGAGAGTGAAAATAAGTTTGAAGTAAATCTGGAAAGGAGATTGATCAATGTGTTGTGATGTAACACGTTTCTAATGAAGAATGTGAAAATAACATTTTATTAAAAATGTAACAATCCAGTAATCATTCATATAGTAAATGGACAAAATATGATATTTCCATATTCATAAAAATTAAAACTCGTCAAAATGAGTATTAAAATATAAAAATTGGACACATGCAATGTACACAGAAAATTGAGGGGTTAATTTAACATGAAATTAACTTTAATCAAATAGAAAATCTTGTTATTCAGAATAAAAGTTTTTTAATAATAGTAATTATAATAATAAAATAAGTTTTTTTAATTATAATAATAATATCATTAATTATAATATAAAACTATATTAATTTTAAATGATTTATAAATCATTCATTTGAAATCACATTTCAAATGAATGTGATAAATCAAAGTATATGAATCACAAATAAAAATGTACTGAATCAATGAATAAATATCTATGTTTTTATATAAAAAAACGGGATTAGTCCTAATTATCGCCTAATCTTACATACATGCTAAAATTCATAAATATTGTGGTATGGTGAGCATTTATATTACAGTTCTAGATATATCTAGGAGAACATTCCACTAATTTAAAAGCGAATAGGATCCACTTAATCTGTATTTACTAATAGAGAACAAGACAAATGTAAATCATCCTCATGTTTCAGTTAATTATTTACGTTAATTATTTGAGAGACAATATGGTCATAGAAGAATAAATTAAAAGGTTTTGAAATATTTGTTAAGTAAATAAAAAAACGATTGAAATATTTATTGAGATGATAGAAAATTTGTAGAAAAATCACCATTTTGTACTGCCATATATTTTCAGAAATTTTCAACATTATTATTATCTTTAAAAAATCTGAAACTATTGTATCTTAAATATTTTTTTATCATTAACTAGTCATTTTAGACCATTCCAGGGGTAAAAGGTACATGCACACACGAAAGAGTGAAGCCGTTTTAAAAACAAATATACATATTGGAAAATTATTTAATCGTAATTATAATGATAGCATTTTATAACCAGATATATTCTTAAATCTTTTTTTAATATAAAACGAGTATTGAAATAAAAATAGCACTTTTTCTATCATTTTGATCTTATTTCAATATATTTAATATATTTTCTTTGATTAATTGATATTCAAGTGTGTATAATATATATGGTTAAATGTCTAATCTTTTCAACGATTAGATATTACTAAAATTTAGCATTATTCATGATATTCTCTTTTTACTTTCATGCGTATTCAGTTAGTTCTTTTAACTCCACATTTCATGTAAAGACAAAATTAAAAGTTACTTCTAAGTATTTTAATAGAAAATTAGGAAATCGAAATAAATTATTCCATAAATGAAGGAAATGCTTTCAGTATTTAATGTGCACTTGGCGTGAATAGCTTAATCAATATTCTTTAAAGTGCTAATTTTGAATTATAAATAGAAGTAATTTGCTTTATGAATCGAAAAGAGTCCTTTGAAGTGTTAATTATCATATATAAATGAATATAGCTTTGTCACAGAGTTACCAGTGCCATCGGAATATTAAGGTAGATAATAATTAGAAAAATAAATTGAAATATTTTTTCGAGAAGTTTCGTTTTATGCTCTAAGGGCTGCACGGTCAGTGCAAAATGGGTATAATGGGTTTGCATACATAAAACACTGAAGACATATTAAACAGAAAAAAATATAATTCGAAATAATTTAATGGCAGTTATAATGATTGTTTTTTACAAACATTTTTTTTAAATTCATTTTTCACGTAAAATGAGTATTGAAAGGAGAAAAATGTGATTTTTTTATCCATTTTATCCTACTTTAACATATTTAATACATTGCCTTTAATTAATGGTTATTTTTGTGTGTATAACCTAGAATTACAATTATAGAAATATAGAAAAAATAAATCAAGAATTTTATTTAAATTATTATTTTCAACTATTTATTACAACTAAGATTTAACATTATTCATGATATTTTCCTTTTACTTCCATGCGTATTCAGTTCCTTTAACTCGAAATTCCATGTAGAGAAATAATTAAAAGTTACTGCTAAGTATTTTAATAGAAAATTAGGAGATCAAAATAAATTATTCCTTAAAAGAAGGACATGCTTTCAGTATTTAATGTGCACTTGACGTGAATAGCTTAATCAATATACTTTAAAGTGACAATTTTGAATAACAAATAGAGGTATTTTGCTTTGTGAATTGGAAAGAGTCGTTTGAAATGATAATTAGCATATATAATAGAATATATCTTTATAAAAGATTCATCAATGGCATCGGGATTTTAAATTAAATAATAATGTAAAAAATAAAAGTGTGTTATTTCACGGAATGTTTTGTTTCGTTTGCTACAGTTGGTTGGTTGGATGTTTGTATTTATGGCTGAGAATTATCAGCACGGGGATTTATAGGCCCTCCGTGGGGGGGGACATTCCAAGGATTCATTTGTTACAGACTGAATCATCTTTGGACTGGTCATCTTTTGAACACTAGGGATAAACAGGCGGCGACATTTCTTTAAATTGAATTCTTACATGCTATAACGCACATGCCTCACGGGGATTCGAAATCGGCGATTCCTGTTGAATTTTCGACGAACAAAGCGCTAGTCAATTAAGAGGAATATAGATTTTTACAAAAAAAAAAAAAAAAAAAAAAAAAGCGTTAATTTACGAAAATTGTTACTGCATTGTAAAATGAAGGCAGATGTTTCTTATTTTAAAAAAAATATATATACTGTAAACATGATTAAAAATATCAATGATCTTTTCCGAGTCACCTGAGATTATGATGTATTCCTTTATATTTAGAAAAATCAAAAACTGAATTATAATTTAAGGAATGTTTATAAAAATGATTATTTAATAGCTTCCATGTTTTTGAAAGATATTTCCTAATCGCTTTTATAGTGCATTAATCAGCTCTCTGTTTTCAGACAACCAGATTTTTGGATGGTATAAGGTCTCGAGTAAATATTTTTATATTCAACAATCATGATTACCATAAAAACATATAAAAATTAACAGCATTAATATTAACATCAAATGCAACATTTTTTTGATACAATTACAAACATAATTTCAAATAACCAGTTGAAAATGTTTGGTTGATATCTTATAGTTTTCATAAAACCGATGCTTTGAGGAAAGATAACTCATTAACGCATTGTGAAAGCGACTCGAAAACGTTTCTGAAAATTACGGATAGGTATTACAAATTAAATGTTTTAAAATCGTTAGATAAAAAAAAAAAAAAAAAAAAAAAAAACCTTTTTTTCTGAGGTATCTTATGATAAAGAAAATCACATGTTTTCGCAGTTTAAGTTTTATTTACAGTTTAAGAAATCTCTATTTTTATCCAGTGTAACAAAACATTACCATATTGATTATTATATTTATGTATTACATAAGTTATAAATTATTGGTAAGTTACATTTCGCTGTAATGTGTCTCTATAACAACAAAGAAATAAGTCTTTCCAAAAATATTTGATAAAATTCTTTTTGAAAATATTAAAATTATTTCTGACAGAAGAATTGATATTTTAAGAACTGATACGTTTCAAAATATCATTATAATAGAAATATTTTTGATTCCATTCACATGACGTAATATATTCTTTAGAAATTGTAACATATTTTAACACATAACATACATTTTTCCAGTACAAGTTCTCGGGAAGTTTTACGAATGAGTACATCCAGAATGAAGAATGTATAAATATATTTATACAATATAAATGCTAGAAATAAATTTACTGCTGAAACTAGGAGAATGAAAATCCTTAAATAAAATACTGTAAAAAAAGAAAAAGGTTTAATTTACAGCCAAAAACAAATTTAGCAGCAGTTTTTGCCGTAAAAATTGCAATAAAATTAGATGTAAAAAAAAAATCACATCTAGTTTTACTGAATTTTTTACGGCAAAAACTTTTCGCATCATTGCTGTAAGCAGTTTTTACCGTAAATTTAACCTTTTTTTTCGTCTTGCTGTTATATATTTTTATTTAGTTGATTATCTCAATATTTTTGTCCTATAAGTCTCAGAAATAATCAAGACATGCATCTTTTATATTATTATTTTTCTTTTCAATTCGATCGAATTTAAAAATAACGATTTCTCTCAAAATAAGTCAGCTGTTCACAAAATAAGTGAACTGTGACAATCCGAAAACATTCTTAGATCTCATTTATATTAATATAAAATTTGTTATCACACTTCCATAGTTAAGTGACAAGTCCATTGAATTGTATGAATGTAACGAAAGAATGTAAGTATCGTATTGCTAAAAAAAAATCTTACATATTAAATTGTGTTTCAAACCTCCTAAAATCTAAGTATCCATCAAAATCAAGAAGTCGACATTCTTCCCAAATCCAATATATCTCTGTTTGTAAAGACAGTAGAAATTAAAACTTTGTACATGTGTTCTTTTATCGAATACATTTTTCATGAAAGTATCATTTTTAAATATGATATTTTATGTATATAGTATATTGTTGAAATTTATGATAATGTAATCACTATATATCTGTATATATTATGACATCATTTTGAAAATATTTTTACAATTGTTAAAATGTATTTTTATTTATATAATATATTTCGGTCTCGTAGTTTTTATAGAATAAGATATTCAAAATATTATATTTTAAATTTATAAATATGTAAATTACCTAATTAAAAAGAAAATTTTTACAATGGTTTCGGATAAAGATTTGTCTCAATTGAGGAGTTAGTTATATGCAATTCTTCAAATTATATATATCTATAATAATAAAGGGATAAGTTGTGAGTGTGTGAGCGCTGTTCTAAAAAGACCACTGCACGTAGAGTTACAAAGCTTAGAAGAAAGGTAACTCTTTATATGAAGTTTTTCACATCGAAGCCAAATTTTTGGGTTTTTTATTTAATTGTTTAGTCGATTTTTAGTGGGTTTTTTATCTTTCATGGCGATTTTTCTACATTAGTGAAAGGAATACGTTTCTATTCTTTTAATCGAACGTAGTAAATTTAGTTATCTTTTTAATAAACCTTTTTTGGAATTCGTGCAGCGATTTTTGATTTTTTATGAATTTTTTTAATGCGATGTTTAGTATTTTTTACATTTTGCGGCTATTTTTAGCACTGATAAAAGGAAAACTGTTTAAAACATTTACCAAATTTTGCATGCTACGATTTTTGAGGCGATTTTCAGTGCAATTTTTAAACTAAGTTTTAATGATTTTTTGAGCTATGTGCTTTTTGAATATATTCTTTTTATTTTTGTCAATATTATAGTTTTTTAATGCAACATGGTTATCACGGACCCGTGGAACGGCGGACGGGTCAGCTAGTATATAATATAAAAAGGTAGTTATAAAAATAATTACTTTCCCACACTCTGTTTATATATTAATTACGTTGTTAATATTAAAGGAAAAAAAGAATATATTCAATGAAAAGTATCAGCTGAAATTTGATATAATTCTTTAAGAATGTTATTTTATTGCATTCACACATGTCTAATAATATATTTGTTTTACTAAGAAATATGTTTAACATTTAAAAATATAAATGTCAATGAATTGAACACTGTTTGAAACACAAATTTCATGAAAAAACGCAATCTTTAAAAATATATTTCAAAAATATCAAATAATTAAAATGTTTAAATTGGATATTTTTTCTTTTAATATAGCTTAAAAATTTACTTATTTTGAACATGAATAACAGAACGCCATTACTTACGATTAAGAAGCATTTTTTTATATATATAAATTATAAACATACAAATTTATAAAGCTTAAAAGTATTTTTACCTTTATAAATGAAACATTCTAATGATATTAATTTTAATATGATGCCGTAATAACAATTATACATTAAATTTCTACAAATATTTTAAATAATTCCTTATTTTAACAATTTCAGAAATGCACAGAGATAAAATTAAATCTTGTTTTAATTTTTTAAAATAGGTATTTAAACCGTAAACAGCTAAAATATTGTAAATATTAATGAAATAAATATATTTATTTAAATTTTTTCATTTAATAATCTTTAATAAATTGTAAAAGTTTTATTTAAATTAATAACTTAATGGCAAGCAAGCACACGTGCATATATATCTGCGAATAATAATTTTACAATAAACACTCGCGTGTAAAATACACGACCAGACATTATGCAAAACATGAATCTTGACGCTATAATGAATTACAACATGGCACGCGAAAAAAATTATTATTTTTGGCAAACTTCAAACACTTCATATATACATATATAAATATAAAACAGAAGCAATAAATTAAAAAAAAAACTATTTTATAACTGATAGAATATTCACAAGATTAAATACTAAAAATGTATGACTGTGTTTATTTTTTTTATATTAATTTTAAACTGAATCTATTACCTTAAACTTATGTAATATTTATATCTTTGCGAGAAATTACTCTGTAATAAGAGTGCATGTTCTGTGTGTATAATTTAGCTAAACAATTACGCAAACAACAAAGCACACTGACCTTATAAATTGAAGTTTAGCACGGAGAAGAAATTCATATTTCTGACAAAAAATTAAACTAATCAGATATTGCAAATATATATATATATACATAAACACATGTATTTATTTATAAATAGTATGAACGCGTGGAATATTTTAGATATAAGAAAGCATGCATTTTTTTTACTATGCCTGTAATTCCTAATGCTTTATGTATACTTTTAAAAGGTATACACATAGACTTATTTAGCATAATTATTTACATATATATTTAAGTGTGAGTAGAATTTAAATTGATAATTATAAATATTCTTATAAGATATTATCCGTAAAGTTCTGGAAAAATGTTCTGTACATAACGTTAAAAATAAGAATGCTCTTTTTTTGGGGGGGGGGATTGTATAAAATGTGTATAGTTTTTAAATTTTTTATAAAGATTTATCAATGTTTTTAACAATAGCTTCGCAAATTGATACGTAAGTAATCAAATATAGTAACTAAGGATTACATAAGTATAATTTATACTAATTATTGTATCGGAATAATTTATACGAATTAAGGATTTTATTCCAGCATATGTGCAGTTAAAGATTTCTGTTCAAAAACATTATTTTTAAAATGATACTCTTTTTTTTATATCATCCATATGTGTACAAGTCTTCAGGTGTGCCTTGATAATATTCTTTAGTATAACACTATTCTACCTTGTTCAATTCTGAGGAGGTATGTTTAATTATTTTCTAATGTTCACTTATGTATATTATATATGTATAATATTATCTATGTTGTAATTAAATACAACATTCTTTTGAAAACATATTATTGAGAAACAAGGATAAGTTAGTAAGAGAAATTTTAATAAATCTGCATATTTCTGGGAAATTTTACTGTAGAAAATTTTTCATGCATTGCATTCTATAATAGTTTAAATTTTAGTTACTTTAAAGGTGCATAGACAACTTAGCGAAAAATATAGAACAATATAGAAACAGACTATAATTTTTTCCTGAATGGTTTTCCCATCGATGAATTTGCATAATTATATAGATTTATTGAAATCCATCAATGAAGGATTTCTTTAGTTTCATGTTTGCCTAGAATCCGGTGGCTCACAGAAAAATTTTCTGTGTGCTGCGTTCTATGTTCTGCGGTTGAAGCCTTGCCAACATACGATAGTGAAAAGTGCCAGGTTGGATATCGTTCTACGTCGTTGTTGTTAGAAAGTCGGTCCGCTATACTAATGACCCAGGTTTGATCCCCGGCTTTGACTCTTGGCTTGCTTATACTTTTGCTATGTTTGATATGTGACATTTAAACAACTAAAATTTCAAAAATTTTAAAATTCAAGAGATGAGAAATTCTCTAAAGAAAAATTCCCAAGAAAAATGTAATTTATTCATATCTATCGATTCAGGCATCTCTATACTTTCGTGTTTGCCACAGAGCTGGTGTCTCACATAAAAAATTATCCATCTTGTGCTGCGATTATAGACGTGCTAACATATGATAATGAACAGTGCCAAGTTGGTTCCAAGTGGTTTAGATGCTATACCTGCGAGCTATACCGTTGATCCGTGATATATCCTCGGTTTGGGTAGATTTTCACAATTTTTTCTTTGCGCCATTTAATTTAATATAATTTGAATTATTAGAAACATTAAAATGAATGATGACTGTACACTTAATAAAACGTATTTCGTTTCTGCCATGTGATTTAAACTAATTGGTATTGGATAAATATGTTTCGAATTCACTTCAAAACATACTAAAATCGCTTAGAAACGCATAATTTTTTTTAAAATGATTGATTTACTAAAAAAAAAGGAAAAGTATATTGGGTCGTGTGATATAAAGTCCTTTATTTTTTATCTTTATCTAATGCTCTTTAAAAATTTAATTCAAGCTTGTTTTCAAGTATCAAAACTTTTTACATAAAGATATCAATTCAGAGCCAATAAAATGAAAGACATCAGTAAATCGTATGAAAATAATTAGGATAAAACATTTCATATAAAAATTTTATAATTATACAAAATTGAAAAATAATATTTTCTTAAAAGAATAAAAATATATTGTTTATTTTAACATTATAATTTTTTTGCCCAAGTATAACTACTTTTATTAATTTTATTTAAAAAAACTATAATTAATATGTAGATTTTAATAAAGTGTTTTCCAATGTATCTTGCATTGTTAAATGATTGTAACATACTTTTTTTTTTCATTAATGTGCAAATTTTATGACGTAATCATCATTATTCAGCCAAAAACATGTATGACAAATGCAGAAAATAATCCTTTTTTTCTCTTCGACGAGAATTATATATATATATGAATTGATAATAAATTCACTGACATATTAGTGTCATGTATTAAATAACAGTGAAATATTTCGATAGATATGAATAGAATTTCAATTTTTATAATGATGAATAGAAATATTTTCTTTTACTGGGCTTCAGAGACTTATTTTAACTATTTATTCTAAACATATATTTACAAATTGTCTAACAATTTATAAAATAAGTGTTAAGTATAAGTATTTAAAATTAATTTCCATTTCAATTTTTGTATTTATGTTGTAATAACATTGTGGGCGGTAATTTCATTAGCAATTTACAAAGCTGTGGATTACGTAAACCGCAACATCATGATGAAAATGTAACATGACACGAACTTTAGTTTTATTTGCACATGTTTTAAGAAGTTCTTTTAGACAAAGTGATCAATCTTATACCTGTCATTGAACGTGTGGAGCTCGAAGTGTCTTTTTTTATTTTTATTAATCACTGTTCTTTTTTAAAAGCATGAAAACATAAACATAGATTTAGCTCTTACTCCCTTTTAAGAAATAAAATACAGCATACAATAAAAAATAATAGAGCTATTATTCAAATTGTTTTATAGAACAGCAGAATTGAAATTTAATAATAATAGAATTTTTGTTACTTGTTTCATATTATTTATTTATTTATTTATTTATTTGAAAAAAGTAATACATTTTATATAAGTTACCTTAAAGTATTTTAAACATGGTGAAACGTTAAACGTTGCACTATCCGTTATAATATTTTTTAACTAAATATAAATTTGTATGATTTTATTTCTTAAATTGGATTTTGTCTGAAATACAAACACAAATTTATATTTGAATGATTTTTTTTTCTTAAATTGGATTTTTTCTGAATTACGTTCCCGTTTACTGTGGGAAAAAATAGAAAAAAAACATTTATAGGATGCATACCTTTAATATCTGTAAATGAACTATTTGTAACAATATTTGTTCTCGTAAAAGATATCCAACTTACATTTTTTTGTGCTTTTGTTTCACGAGGGCTGTAAAATTGTCAGGGAAAAACACAGGAAGTTCATAATAAATCACATCATTAATTCTGCTTTTCAATTGATAAGTAGAGTTCTACTGCGGATATTTTAACGAAAATCATATATTTGCAAAGAACGAAACATTACATATTTAGAGACATTAATTATAAATATTTGTTGACATGAAAAGAAACTTCTGTTTGCAAAAGCTGCTTGATCTCCCAAAGAATTCAGAGATCTGCTTGCCATAACGGTTCGTATCTCCATGAAGATAAAAGGAGATTTTGAAATCGATTTTTAATGGATTGTTATTTTCTTGTATGTTTATTACTTTTTACAGAAAATGATTTCTTTTGTCTGACTGTGATTTTTTCGAGTTAATTTTAAAATATGACCCTCTTTAAAAAGTTCCAGTACAATTATCGTCTTTTACGACCGTTCCTTCCGGAAATTTCAGTCTCTATTTGAGTGTTCGCATTTGTTTCTGCGGTATGATAAAAATCTATATTTCAGTTAAATTATAAGTGATTTTGCATTCATTTAAGTGGAGTTTGTAATTAAGACATAAGCTGATTATTATAAATTTAAAACGCTAAGACTCTGATACATAAAGAAAGGAGTTGGACTAGCTTCACAAATATTTTTAGCCTCGTAGGTGCCATAGATTTCGTTAGCTATTGTAGATACGTACAGAGAAATTTTCTTTATTAGTATTGGCGTAAACATCTGTGCCAGGACGATGGGTAGAAAGCTTTCCTTTGAAATTTGAAATAATTAATAAAAATATCTACAATATATAAATTTAAAATCAAAATATTTGGTTTAAAAATCTTTTAATGTGAGTAAACTGAAACGCATTTTCCAAACATTTTATATTTGAAAGTACATCCTTCTTATTCAACGAAGTAAAATTTAAACTATAATTATATTCAAACTACATATATTCTATGCAATTAAAATAAATCCATACACATAATTTATTTAACCCTTATCAACGAGAAGTAAATCTTTTTGTAATAATTAATTCACACCAGAATTTATTAACAAATTTGTTTAAAAATATGAATTTGCTTATTTTGAAGTGTGGTATAAAAAAGGGTAGTTTTAATTAAATATTCTGGGTGTCACTTAAATAAAAAAAGTATTCTTTTTCAAGAGCACCGCCCTCGAAGGGATAAAAAAAACATATATACAGAAAAACATAATGCGTGAAATATTCATAGCTTCACTTGCACTCCGAATGAATATTCTGGATCATGCATTATGCATGTAAATAAGAGGAACCCTCTTTTGGAGATTAAAAGTAACGAAACTGCCTGAAGAGTAAAAGTAGAAGCAAATATAATGTTAAAAATAATACGATGTCTTACAAAAAATCACGATTCCACACCATCCATCCATATATAGGATCAGGACCGTAGCTAAAGGGGCGCTATGGGCGGCTCAGCCCCCTCCCCCCCTAAAATATTTGAGCCTCCCTGAAAAAGATTCCAAGGTCACCAAATAAATTTGTGATCCGAAAGTTCAAATGAAATTCTGCTCTAAAAACTAATTTAGTTTTGAGAACGTTTCACAGTTTTGCGGAGTTATTAAATTGTATCTAAAATAAGTGTTTCAACACTCCCTCATCCTATTTGTACACATGAAGCTAGCATGATGTTTCATTTTGCACCAGTTATACACTCAAAATTTTTATAATTATATGCTTTTCTTAGCACAAAATGAAGTTATTACAACAGTTTAATAATAAAAATAACTACAATGTGAATAGGTACTAATTTATCTTTCTGCGTCAGAGATAGAGAAAAAAAATTATGAGCCCACCCCCCCGTACCATCTCTTGAGTCCCACCCTCTATTGTTTACTTCTAGCTAAGGCCCTGTATAGGATGTATCCATATAAACAAAAATTATTATC
The DNA here is from genome assembly GCA_964019185.1 of Maratus speculifer. Lineage (NCBI taxonomy): Eukaryota > Metazoa > Arthropoda > Arachnida > Araneae > Salticidae > Maratus > Maratus speculifer. The sequence continues at coordinate 198,168,697 of OZ025297.1, forward strand.
AATATAGCATACTCAATGTTCCACGTTTAATACTATGTTTAGATATAGCCCCTAATATTTTTGCTTCCTTTTGGGATCAAAGAATTTTGAGATTTTCTATTGACGATAATTTTTAAAATTTTAAAACTATTTTTTAAACTTTCACAAATGTTGATCTATACATTATGAAAATTATATATTCATTGCTTTAACGCATACGCAACGCAAAATTATTTCGTAAACCTGTTTATTATTCCTACAATTTTTGATATTTTTTAATTCTAATTACAGGGTTTTGTGTACAATCTTGCTCTTCGTGCCTTTTGAAAAATAATATATTTTATGATAAAAACTCTGCAAATTATAAGCAAAAACTTTGGAAAATTTTGGACTGATTTTATGATAATCTTAATTTCTCTACGACTATACATGCTATCCTTGTAAAAATTAACACAATGTATTACAATATGCAATTTAAAAGTAATCTGCTGTTTGAACAGTTTTACTACAATAGTTTCGACAGAGTTATCAAAAAGTTATTCGTTCTTTCTGAATTTGTTGACGCTCTCCTATAGGGATTCGGGAAAAAACCTTCGTAACTGTATGACTTGTGCTATTTTGTTTACACATGTGGCGTCTAAGGTTACTTCCGCATGCATTCTTCTAGATATTACTTTTAAAAAAATCAAAAATCGTAAATGGCTGGTCACCTTTAGCCAATTTGTGTACTATATAAACATATATTGTAAATAAAATATTTTTCATGCGTTGCATTGTAACTTAATTTTGGGGTAACAGACATTTAACGAATTTATACACTTAACGCTATTGGCAGGAAGAAAATTAGATGCATATAAAAGATTGCCTTAAATACAAATAGTGATTATACTATATATACAGTGGACTCTCGTGAATTCGAAATCGGATAATTCGAATCTTTGCTTAATTCAAACTAGTTCTAAAGTTCCGAAATTTTCAATGCCAGAATAACGTTGAAAATTTTCATTAATTCGAACTCAGTTTCTCTTGACTTCCTGTAATTAGAACTAACGAGAATTCCGATATTTCATTTTTCTTTCTTTTCTCACGAATTTCAAATCATTTGAATAACTTTCTTTGATTTTTGTGAAAATTGTTCCGAACGAGTATACATATAATCCAATGCATTTGATACCCTTTTCTTAGTGCCCAGTCTGTCCATCAGTGACGCTTTAAATTTTTCTTCCATTGTGCTTGTTTCTAATATTTTAATTAGCTAATATATTCATACAATCTAATTTAATCTTAAGTCATATTCTAATGATAACAGACGAAATAACTTTAAAAAAACAATATAACATTCATTCCTTTGCAATAGTACCATATTAAGCATGTTTTCATTTCATTTTTCCATAATTCGACCTTCGGATAATTCGGACATTTCTTGCAGTCCCGACGAGTTCGAATTAACGAGAGCCGACTGTATATATATATATATGAGAGAGAGACAGAGGGGGGGAAAGAGAGAATATTCATTTCATAATGCTTTACTTAATATTATGAAAAATTATTGCACTGGTTTTTAGATATTAAATAGAAAATATACTTTTGAGATGATGATTTTAAATTAAAAATATTATAATAGTTAAAACTCTTGTACATTGACAAATAAATAACTACCATATATGTACTAAATTTAGGAAACATATTAAAAATCAATCATTCGTTTCCAGAAACATTTCATTTTCTTCCAAAGAATTAGTTTCTCCTGTTGTTATTTTCTTAATTCATAGCGTAAAAATTTAATGAGAAAAGTTTAATAACATACCGAAAGTTTCTACAATCAGTAAGACTCATATAAGTAATTACGTGAACAACTTGAAACGGTTTATATGGGATTAGAAGAAAATAAAATTTTCGTATGTTAAAAATTTAATTAGAAATCTCTCCTGCAAAGTTTGTGAAGATAGATGTACTAGTTATAGTTAACAATAATATTTTAAAAAATAACAATAATAATATATGTATTATACGTGAATTTTGTATACTTGTAGTATATATTTGCCTTGATAATATTATAGCAGATTTTTGTTTAATTTATACAGAAATAATATACAATTATGTATAAATATAATGATTTTATATCCCAGAGATATAATAGTATCTTTCGCGTAAGTGAAAATGGTGTAGCAGTGATTCACTGTTAGAGTTAAATGAAAAGCGTTTTACATGATGATTCAAAGTCGCTTTAAATTCCAGACATCTAAATGTTATTCAATGGTTACGAAAGAGTCGCTTTGTAAGCAAACAACTATTTTCTGTTGGAACAATTTTTACACATGAAATGAAGTGTGTCAGCAGTAACAACCAATCAAATGCTTGAAAATCTGATAATGGAAAAGTCCTTTTTTCGAAGAATCAATAAAACGATTGAAAAAGAAAAATGTGGCAGAAAAACTGTGGAGTCGTAAGAGATTTTTGACACATTCAATTTTTACGGGTAATAACACTTTTAGTCATTAAAAGGTTTTAGAGAAGAAGATCACTTAAAGGAATTTTGATTGATATTAACAAAAATTAACAGTTTTATTATTAATTAACTATTTAAAAAATAATAATCATATATTTCTTATTTCATGCATTGTTGAATTTAATTTAATTAGTAATTGAAACACTTAATATACTCTTAAAAATCCCATTTAAAATTTAATATATTGTATGTTTGCTCCCCGGGTATATTTATAGCAATTACTTATTTTGGTGTTATACTCAGTCTTCAGATACATTAATATCGCGACATAAATTAAAGAAATTTAATGCGTATCTTATTGGCGTATTTTTAGTCTTTTTATTGTTCTTCAAATTTTATAATATGTTCATTATTATATAGTTATAAATTCTAATATAAATATAAAGTAAATCACTGGCTTCCGTTGAATAAATGTGTGTTTTTTATTTTTTCTTTGAAATTATCTGCGATATAAAATGCGGTTTGTGTATAATAGTGATGCATAATAATATATGACAATAAATTTCTTAATATAAAAATTTCTTAAAATAAATAATCATATATTTCTTATTTTATGCATTGTTGAATTTAATTACTAATTGAAACACTTAATATATTCTTAAAAATCCCATTTAAAATTTAATATATTGTATGTTTGTTCCCCGGGTATATTTATAGCAATTAGTTATTTTGGTGTTATACTCAGTCTTCAAATACATTAATATTGCGACATAAATTAAATAAATTTAATGCGTATTTTATTGGCGTATTTTTCTAAGATAGTCTTTTTATTGTTCTTCAAAATTTATAATATGTTCATTATTATATAGTTATAAAATCTAATATAAATATAAAGTAAATCACTGGTTTCCGTTGAATAAATGTGTGTTTTTTATTTTTTCTTTGAAATTATCTGCGATATAAAATGCGGTTTGTGTATAATAGTGATGCATAATAATATATGACAATAAATTTTATTTTAAAAAATATTTACACTACTACTATAAGTATATTTAGAGATTTCAATTTATTTATTTTTGACTTTATGCATATTTAAACATTATTTCTATATTTGTAAAAAAAGTATTCTGATACATTATTAACATAATGCATTAAAATGTACATATGTATACGCAAGATACTGTTTATCTTGTTTTATCTTTATATTTGTTTCTGCTGTAAAAATAGTTTAGACTTTAAGTCAATTAATTCAACACTGTCCCATCTTCATTAAGTAATTCAGTGGCATGACATACGTACACATAACATGACATAAACTTTAGCTTTATTTCCACAGGTTTTAAAAGATATTCTTTTACAGGAAGTGATCAATCTTATGCCTGCCATTGAACGTGTGGAACTCTATAGAGTTTTTCATCCATTCATTTTCTCTTTTAAATAGAACGAATCATAAACAAGTAATAATTTGATTATATTCATATGTTTAAATGAATTTAAATATACATACAAGGAAAGTGAGTAACTAACAGATTTCCCAATTTCTATTTCATAGCACATGTGAGGTACAAACAATACATTTTCATTAGGTTTCATAAAATATTTAAATTGTATAAGTGGATTTCAAATTTAAATATTGTAATTATGTTCCAAATTCGTCGAGCGATATATTTGTTTTTAGACTACGTCAAAACTAATTTCAGAACAATAATTTATGAGGGAAAGTATGGAAAAATCTGTTTAGTTAGTGAAAACCAAATATCGAGTTTGACAAAATTTTAGTCAAAAATATGCATTAAAATATTTAATTGCTATAAAGGACATCAAATACTAATAAAAACATTAAAAGATCTTAATAATTTTTACATGTTTCGATTGAATTTACTCAATCATCATCAGAAAAAAAAAAAATAAATAAATAAAATAAAATAACACAAAGATGGAAAATGACAATAAACTATTACAAATGAAATTTAAAAATTTTAAAAATCTTTATAAAACCGCATTATCAAGGCTAAATCAAATAGAAAACATAGATATTTTGTTTAATGAAAGTAGATTAATTTATAGGTCAGATTTTTATTTGCAACTTTTTATTAGAGAAAGTATTGAAATTTATGTCAGAAGCTCAATGGTCTGCAATGATTCCTTCTCATTTCAAATCCCAAATATTTGGATTGAATTGTTAAATAATTTAAAAATTAAGCAACGTGATACATAATTAAAATATAACGCGCGTGATTTTTATTTTTAAAAATTTTTAAATTTCATTTGTAATAGTTTAATTTCATTTTCCATCTTTGTGTTTATTTGTATTTTGTTTTTCTGATGATTGAGTAAATTCAATAGAAACATGTAAAAATTATTAAGATCTTTTAATGTTTTTATTAGTATTTGACGTCCTTTATAGCAATTAAATATTTTAATGCATATTTTTGAAATGTTTTTATTGGACGTATAAGAAAACTTCTATTCATAATTAAAATTTTAGTCGTTTTGAATTAAATCGGTTCGTAAATTAACTGAAGAAACTGCAAACAAATATTGTTGGAAGGACAGATTCAAACATGTAAGCCAGAGTAATTAAGATTTTTCATAGTGATGATAAATATATTTAAAAAAAATAAAGAGTATCATGAACCAAGTACAACACAACTGAAATTTTGAATACATTATATTTCGCTTAAAATGCATAAGATTTTATATTTTCATAAAATTTATATATTAATAATTTCTTATAATGTTTCTGTCCTTGTAGCGAAGGAAAAATAAATTATTAGCATTTTATGGAATATATCTTTAAAACTCTTGAAAAAAAATAACAATAATATATTTATTTATTTATTACTAAAAATGAATTTCATTGGAAATTTCTTTTGTAACCCAATTGCAATTACTCATGCAAATTAAAATTTTAAATAGCTTTTTTTTTGTCCATGTGCCTATTTTCGTTATTTATTTGTTTATTTATTCATTGTTTTGTTTTCTGTCTTTAAAATGACTAAGGTCTCTTATTTCAAATAGATTTTTAAACTTTTTTGTGTATGTTCGTTAATTCCTATATTAATAAAAGAACAAAACCCTCTGTCTGTCTGCGTGTGTGTGTGTGTCTGCGAAGGTTAGCAAAATCTACAGCATATACGAGGCTACAAATTTTTTTGAGAGTAGCCCCAAATCTCGCCTGATGTACCTGAGCTTCAGAATTTCGAAATTATAATTATTAACTGAGTGATTAATTAAAATCCAGAACTCACTCTCATCGCAAAATATTTTTTTTTTCGTTTTTTTCCTCCATTCGCTTGCTTATGGTTGGTTGATTGTTTAAAACTTTTGACGCAATAATTAGAAATCTGGGACAGAATTAAAGAAACCAATTTAAATGTGACTGTTTTTTTACAAAGACCTTTAAAGTTCATAGACCGTAAACACCCAGTTTAATATAGGATTTTGATCACAGCTGTTGTACGTCAGAATGTTGGTAGATTAGAATGCATAGCATATGTGGTTAATATTGCAGTAAAAAAAATATACGAGGCTTTTCTAGGGGTTATTTTTTTAATCATTGATTAAATTTAAATATATTATTTTTAATGTAATTTGTTATATCTTTAATTTTCTTTTTAAACGAAATTATGGCTGAAAAACGAAAATGGCTGTTATGCGTACAATTGTTTGAATCGGCAGACGATTAATACACCATAATAAATTATCAAATAGCAAAGCAAATTCTTTATATTCAATGTATTTCTGTTGTTCGATAAAACCAGACGATTATTAAAATGATGTTGTCAAACTTGGCTTTCAGAAAAAAAATATCCAGACATGATAGACCAATGAAGATCGCATGAGACAACAATATTTTTTAAATTAAGATTATTTTCGAATGAAATTTTTAGTTTCGGATTAAGTTTATGTCAATGGAAATTATTTTGTCCCATTCGGATCCGGTTATAGTTATTTGGAATAACTTTGTCCGTTTCGGAATTGACTCGGTTCAGATTTCGGGATTTTCAAATTGAATTTGTATATTCGGCTCATATAACATGTATACAGAAATTACTTTGTCGTAATTGGATCGGGTTATGGTTCATTGGAATATTTTTTTTCCTGTTCAAATTTGCATTGGGTGAGATTCCAATATTTTTTTCATGTTGAATTTTTTAGTTCGGATCGGTTTGCAATTTTGTCTGGATGGATTGCAATTACATTTAAGGTTAGTATTAAGTTATATTTAATTTCCGGTTAGGTTACAGTTAGATCACGGTTAATTTACAGTTAGATTAAGGTTAAGTTGCAGTTAGGTTATGGTTAGATTACGGAAAAGGTTGCGATAAGGTAAAGGCTAGAGGTTACATTTATGTTATGTTTAAGTTACGGTAAGGTTACAGTTAGTTTACGGACAGGTTATGGTTACGGTGCAATTAGTTACGGTTAGGATTTTAACCACAGTGTGAACATTACGTGTGCTTCAATTAAAAATACAGACTTTTTTTACAATTACTCTGAAGTTATAATATTATATACATTTAGATTATATTTTATACATAGGTGCCTACCTTACATTTATCTTCCATAATACTTGTGTTCATTTAATCGTGGTTTAATGAATTTCAAACCAGATTTTTTTATTTTTATTTATTTATTTTTTTTTTTTTAAGAAATGAAATTAAATGAGTGCTACTGAAAAAATTGAAAGTAAATAAATAAAGATTCATTGAATATTTGTGTTGGTTCGAAATGAGGTTAAACTGGATTAAACGAATCCAGGTATTACGGAAGATTAGTTAAAAGTTTACTTATGTTTATACTATAATATACTTTTAGCTAATCATTCAAGTATCCATTTCCATAACGGTATAGACGGATTAGAGAGTGATATATTTAGTTTGAAATACAAAATATTTCACTCGGTATTTTTATGCAAAAAAATTAATTAGTTTCATGACTAATAATGATTTTTACGGATAAATATCAACAATTTAACACGAAAATCACGCAATCGCTGCACACATTTTCCCTCCCGCGTTTCCCGTTGCAGTCAGTTTGAACATTTTTACAGCTAAATATAAGTTTTTTTTTTTTTTTTTTTTTTTTTTTTTTTTTTTTTTTTAAACCAATTTTTCACACAGTCCGTGCCGACGTATTTCAGACAATGTATTTCCATATATTTCGGGTTAAAGAGAAAATCATACAAATATCAAGTTCGTTTAATATTACTATTACGGAACCGGGCAACGCTGGGCGGGTCAGCTGGTAAATATAATAATCGTGTATGCCTGGAATTATACGAGAGACTTTATTTTAATAAAATTATATAGAGAAGTGTTGGATATCATTGTGCCTCACAATGAATATGAGAAAAAAAAATTTATATTAAATGTAATATTACATGTACCTAAAAATTCTATGTAATATAAATTTGAAAAGATTAGAAATTAAATTAGTGAAAATGTCAGTATTTAAAGAAAATTGTACTGATTAAAAAAAGAAGAAAAAAAAAACGCAATTTTTTAAACTAAACTAGTTGGATGTGTCAATCCCAAAACTTTCTTCTATATCATACGTACATTTTAATATTTAAAAAAAAATAGTTACTCATTTTAATGCTTTGATAATTTTAAATCATTACCATAATAACTTTGATTTTCATCTTAAATGTCTGCTTCAGTCAATTAATCGGAGTAAAAACGAATTTCCGTCTCTGCACGAGCCAATGAACAAAAGAAGGATAGGCAGATTATTTTTCAAATTTAGGGTTGACCTACTTGATTTACAAAAAATAATTAAATACAAAAAATTTAGTTCAGTTCTAAAACTAACTTCATACACTTTAAGGTGATGCAATATTGAAAATGGCACAAAATTGGCTACTGCAGCGCCCCCTTCCAGCGGATTTTTTTCAAATTCAGGGAGAACCAACTAGACATAGCCATACACTTGCAAAAAAATTTTGGTGCAATTCGATGTATAAATTCATATACTTTTGGTCGATACAATATTGAAAATGGCACAAAAATCGCGATTGCAGTGCCCCCTTCATGTGGATTTTTTTCAAATTCAGGGAAGACTAATTAGCCATAGCCATACACTTACACAAAAAATTTGGTTCCATTCGATGCATAACTTCATATACTTTTGGCCGGTAGAATATTCAAAATGGCACAAAAATCGCGAGTGCAGCGTCCCCTTTCGGCGGATTTTTTTCAAATTCAGGGAGGATCAACTAGCCATAGTCATACACTAGCAGAAAAAGTTTTGTTTAATTCGAATTATAACTCATAAACTTTTGGCCGGCACAATATTGAGAATGGTCCAAAAATCGCGATTCCAGCGCCCCATCCCGGCGGTATAAACTGAAGGAGGACCTGCTTGCCAAAGCCAGAAACATTCACAAAAAATTTCGTTCATTTCTATGCATAACTTTATACACTTCTTTACGGTAGAATGGCGACACACACACAGACACACGGACAGAGAGACATTTTGTAAAAACAGATTTTTTGTAATCTTTGACCCCCTAAAACATGTAAATCCGTCGAAAAACGGAAGTCGAGAAAAATTTCGATTACAATACTTTCTTCTATTGAAGATAGAAGGAAGTAAAAATCAACAGCTATTGTGAATAATATCTGAAAAATAATATAGTCAGTTTTCTGAAGGAAATATTTAAGCGATAAATTTTTAAGTAATATATGTTCATTATTTGACTGACATTATAAAAAAAATCTTAATCTTTAAATATTTCAGTTATTTACAGCCAGCATATGAAATATGTTTGTAATGGTGCATTATATTTTCTGTGTTATTTATTTTTAATGTATTCATATTATATCTGTTTAAAGAAGAAATTACAGAAATGGATATAGTACATTATATTTTTTTCATCCAGTGATATATAATCAATATTATCGTTATTTAAAGCAAGCTTTACTTCTGAAGAACCACAGCAGCTCTTACACAATTATTGCAATAAAAATAGAATAAAGCGGTAGTTACTAATGGTTATGGTTGTTAATGGTTTTTACTTAACTTATATGAAAAATAAATAAAGTGTACTATAATTTATGTTAATATTAAAATGAAAATTAATGAAGGTAAGTTTGCTGTCTTTTAATCAAGTTTAATCAGACAGATCAATAATTGTGTTACAATGTCTTCTGTGAAATGTAAAATTGAAACCTGATGTAGTTATCCTCCATGATAAATGTTAATAAATTCAATTTTTAAGTTTTTGCAATGAATTAATTTTTAATTTCGCAGCAAACCTAACTTTTAAGTAATACTTTAGATCTAATAGCTGGAAGTTATAAAGAAAAAGTACGAAAGTGTACTTGAAAAATAATTGTACAGCAATAGTAAAAAAAATATTTAAATATTTGCTTTTTTGATGTCATTTAAATCAACAAAAAATATAATAATAAGTAAAAAAAAATAAATTTTATAACGTCTTTGTCAAACAAGCAATATTACAGATCTCAAAGCAATATAACAGATCCCAAAAGTCGCATTTGGATTTCCAAAGTGAAATATTCTAATATTTTTGCCTGGAGTTCAATACTTTAATTTAAGAATTTAGCAATTTTAATTATTGTTCATTAGTTCAGACAAGTAAAAGAAAAAGTAATATTTAAAATTTATCAATACATGTTAAGATTATATCATAGTAAATGTCGTATTTTAGAAAGATATTTTTTAAACAATTAATTTTATCATTATTATTATTTACGTAATTGAAAATATGCTGTATCCACGCTTATTTAAAACCCTCTTTAATTTTCATAATTAAGCTAGCATTGTTATTTATCAAAAATATCATCAATATCAGATGAAAGGAACCTAATACTATAAACCCTTAAATTATCCAAAATATTAAATTAATTTTATTAACTCCCTATTTGTCTGCCACAAACTTCTGTTTACTACGGAGATGCATTTTTCTCAAGCCATGATAACTACGTAAAAAGCGCTCAAATTAAGTTTCTCCTTTTAAATCCAAAAAATGAACGTTTTCTATCGAAAATATTATTTAATTTAAATAATAGACTTTTTTTTCAAAATTTTGCGATTTGTCATGTGACAAGGAGTATTCAGCTATCATTACACAAAATTTGAATTTTTGTGATATATTCAGCTTTTGTATACGGGTTTTTTTACAAACACACAGAAGATAGAGACGAATGGGGTTTCGTCAGATAAACGAAACCTTAAAAAATATTAATAATAATAATAATAAAATGTGACACCTTTTTTATGATGTAAAATTTAAATAAAAGTTGTTGTCTACTATTCTAATAAATATATCAATATTATGCAGTTAGTAATTTATTAGATAATAATTAGATAGTAGTTTATCAGATGATAATTAATTTAAAATTAATTTTAAATATATAATTTTTATCATACTTCTTTCATTAAATTTATTATATTACATAATTTTCTGTATTATGTATTATATATTATAGCACATTATATATTTTCTTATCACTTGTATTATGTATATGACTGTGTACATATATTTATTTTATATAGTATATAAATATTTGATGCATTATTGTGTTTTCAAATGCAATGTTATACATTACTTTTATAATGCCAAATGTAGAAACTTAGTTATATTATCCTTGCTAATGATATATTTATAATTCTGAAATTTAACTGCATGTTCATATTTTATTTTTGCTTCGATGATTATTCATTCATTTCGTTAAATTTCAAGTTTCGTATCGGTAAGTAATTAAAAGTGCTTAAAAGTTACTATAAGTGTTTTAAGGCAAAATTAAAATACCGAAACAAATAATTTTTAAATGAGAGAAACACTTTAAGTATTTAATTTGATCTTAATGTCAATAATTTAATCAATAATCTTTAAAGTGCTAGTTATATTACTTAAAATAGGTTTCTTTTGTAGATGATTTTAAAAATATTCTTTTAGTGTATATTTTGAGATATAAAAGTGTGTATATTTTTTCCATCTACTGTCAGCATTCCATATATAGGGTAGTAATTTTAAAAGAATTTTAGAGAACGGAATTTCAATTGACGATTACATACTGAAAGGAGTTCATATTTTGAATCAGTGAATTAAGAATCTTTGAAAGGCTATATTCACTTCAAATTAATACCTTAATATTTTATTAAACATTTTTATTGATATTCAATAGTTACCTTTCATATCATTTCACATACGGATTAGTACTTTTGTCACATGATTTAACTATTTCCACAATAATAAAAAGCTTATTTTCAGGCATTTTCCTCTTAGAAAAAATGGAGAGTTTAGACCAACAAAATCTAAAATTTACAATTTTTTTTTAATTTTGCAAATTTTAGATTTCAAAAATTAAAATTTACAAAGTATGCCATTATTAATATGATTATTTAGATAAATGATCTATAAACTCAATTAGTATTTTAGAAAACCAGATTTTGCGGGTTTTTTTAGAGTTAATTTTTACTGTTTTATCTTAAAATTCCCGACTTTTTAGAATTTTAATTTAATTTTGTCACTTTGAATTAGTGTCACTAAAATGTACTTAAAAAACCCTTTATCTACCGTCGGTTCTTATAAGTACCATAAAAATTACTTACTGTAAAATTATTTTGAGTATTGTAATATTGTACAAAATCTCCGTAAACTCAAGTTTAATTAATCATTCTAAATCCTTCAATCCTTCGAAAAGTTATTAAATGATTATATTAATCTTTAATTTTGTTTAAACAATTTACGTAAAATGTTTTAGAATGTAAAATTTTCAGAAATTCAAAATGCGGTACATAAAGGGTTAAATTAAATATGCCTGTTTAATGTATAATTGTAGGGTGATGCTGGATAAAGGTATATCAAACAAGGGCGGAAACACCAATTTTTGGTATCTATTAAAATTACACACTCACCCGATTTTGACGTGACGCGGATTCCTTTTAAACCTTAAATTGTGCTTAAATACAGGACACTTGTAATAATTTTTAAATTTTATGTACATCGCACAAAATTATGCAATACAAATAATAAAATATATTTTTTAAATACCGCTATTTGCACATTTAATTTAGATAATTATTTTTAATTTCGAAAAAGCGTTTATCATTTTATAGTACATACATAATTTCATTTACTGTTTTTTATGATTATTAAATATATAAATTTCCTGACAGTTGCATCAATTTTGGAAGCAGCATTTAAGAAGAAATATGGAGGATAAATAGAATTTTATACTCAGAAATTGTTTGCTCAACGTGTTCTGGTCCACTAACAAAATTCTGATTCCCGCAGTGCATAGTGTATACCCCCCTTTTTTTTTCTGGATGGTTTCGCAACACTGGTTACACGACTTTTAAGAAATTATATAAATCAGATTTTTTTTAAAAATATATAAATAATATAATTTTTAATTTTTAAAATGCGTAGAGGTAACGTATTAAAAAAAGTGTGAAAGTCTGGAATCTAAAATTATACGTGCCATATCTTTGCCACTTAACTATTTGAACTATGTCCAATCCAGAGCGATTGGCTGAGGTACTTCTTTACTCACTCTGTTCTGAGCTTTTTAAGCATGTAAAATTTGAAAATTACTAACTCGTAGGGTGGGTTTTCGTTATTTTGTCGAAAACAGAAAAAAAATTTTGTGTGTTTCGTCTGGAACTTTAGTATTATAAAGATTTTATTGACCTTATATTTATGAGTGTCCATTTGATAAGGAGAACAGTTAGGGGAGAAACAAAAAATCAAAGAAGAATTAAATTATTTGGGATCACACTATAGATTAAAGTGCACAAAATGTTCTATCGCTAGATAATATAAGCATGTTAATACTGTACAACATGTCCACTGATTTTGTAAGAACAGCACGTATATTATTATCAATACTAGTATAAAACCCCGTCAAAAATGACGGAATTTTCAGTTGCATTTTATCTTTTTAATACTTCATACAAACAAACAGAATGCAGATTTTATTCTTGAAGAATTTGTATTGTAGAAAAGCACATTTTAAAAATAGCAATAAATTTCTACAAATACAAATGATTTTTTTTTTACTTTATATTTAGTTTTTGAACAAATTTTAGTTTCAAAACAAAGAGCAGTATTCTTTAAAACAATAATAATTAGCAAAATAAAACTCAATCTCTGAAGATTTCACAAAACATTTAAATTAAATATTCAAGTTTTTTAAATTTAAAAATACATTATCTTTATTAAAAGTATGATTTGGCAGCGGTTTTAGTCGTGGGTATATGATTGATTCTTAGTTCGATGCTTTTAGACATCGATTATGAAGAATTGGGATTTATTTTTTAATTTGGATTTGATGCCATCTATACGCAATTAATATAAACAAAACAACTTTTTTTTAAATCGTGGTTTTTTTATAGAAAATACTACTATTTTCTATAGCAGGAGGCATTGATTTAAATCAAAATCAATTTCCAGGAAAATGTTGGAAACTGGTGTTAAAAATTGAAGATTAAAAAAAAAACTTCTTGAAACTTCATAAAATAAATAATATTATTAATATTATTTATTATATTATCTATATTTATAATATTATAATATAAATATTATTTATTTTATGTTGTTTCAAGAAATTTTTTGTCTTCAAAATCAATTTTTAAAAACTTCAGCTATGCAACTTTAAAAATTCACTCCGTAAATAATGAAAACCAAAATTATTATTATTGTTTCTTTTGTAAAATTTTAAATTAAATGTACCAGTTTTTAAAAATTTTAATTATATCCATTCGAAGTTTGCGTGCATTGTAAACGAAATTTATATTTTTTATCAAATGTCATTTAAATGCAATAAATATATAGTATCATAAACTAAATAAAAATCAACAAATTTTGATTTAAGAGCAATTGTGATTTATTTGCATGCATCAAAGCAGGTAAAATTTTAGTTTAAGAGCATGCGAAAAAATAATTTTCAGTTATACTAATGCAGTCATGATGATATCTTATACATCCATAATAACTTGAAGAAAAAAAATAGCTTATTTTGAAAAAAAAATAATAATAAATAAAAACCCAGATAAATGTTATCATTTAAAAAAATTAATAAAACTAAATTTAAATTCATCTTTATATTTTATAAAGAAAAAAAGGCCCCAAAAGGTTTCTAAAATAGTTCATAGATGGCAGCACTAAAGTTGTGAGAGACAGTTCTTGCGTCTCGGCTTGAGTAGATAAATAAAATACGATCGTACTCAGATAACAAAAAGCTTATCAGTTTACACTTCCACTGTTATCTTTATGTATAATAATTGGGTATGATATACATGTTTTATATGAAAATATGCTGAACAAACATTATTTTAAGTAGAAGAAATTTTAAAAGAATCTTTTAACATCAGTTTTCAATTAAGCCTAACGTGGCGTCTAGCAACATGCTCAATTCCAGATAGGAGTGGCTCAACCTGGAACAGTTCTATACATTTCTCCTGATGCATTTTATTATAAGTAGATAGGATTTTTTTAACTCGAAACATTCTTGCATGGTTTTAGCTTATATCATATAGGGTTTTAAAGAAATTTAATTCTAGTTTCAGAAATATTTAGAAAATGTAGCGAAAACAAAGTAGTGCAATTGAAATATAAATACATTAAATATTATATGAAATGTCAGTAGTTGTAAAAAATAATATTTTCTGCGCATGCACAGTCGATAACATCGATACTTTGCATTAATTTAATAATAAACTGTATAAAGCAATTAAAAGAAAAAAAAAAAAAGCACAATATGCAATTTTCTTTTTATGATGTGGCGGTAAATTTTCTGTGACCCAATTGCGACGTCATCGTTTCATACAGTTATCATTTAATTTTCCAACAAATGTCCAATTTGTTTGTTTTATTTGATTAAAATTAAGATACAGACGATGAATGATATTCAAATTTTCATTTAAAAGGTATTTGTTTTCGAAACTTATTATTCGTTAGAAACTTATTATTGTTGTCCGATTTAGTGCTGTATTTAGCGTACCGAGGTTACATGTTCTCGTTCTGCATTGATATGCAGTTCAAAGTATTAAATTAAACTTTCCACATAATTATTTTATACTCTTTTTGATATTCACGTAAAAAGTACTCTTTTTTTAAACTTTTATCTCGCAACATCCCATTTCTTTGATAAATATCTGTATATATTTAAATAAAATTAAATAAAAAATATCTACAAACTTGAAACATCCTATAGGCTAAAACTACAGTTTTTTCAAAAATCAATAATATCCTATCAGACAATTACTATTTTTACGAACGGAACTAAAAATATATTATCTGATTCCAGAAACATTTTTTTTTTTTGTTTAAAGTATAAGTTTCTCTTATTATTATTTTCTTAAGTCATAGCGTAAAAATTTAATGAGAAAAAGTTTAATACCATACCGAAAGTTTCTAAAATACTTAAGGCTTATATAATTATGTGAACAACACGAAAGGATTGATATAGAATTACTAGAAAGTGAAGCTAACACCATAAAAAAAATATTTCTTTTCTCACTATCAATTTTTTATGTGAGAGATTAAATAACAAACACCTATATTAGATATTAATTCAAAATCTGTTAGCATTGTTTATTTTACGATATGTAAGTAAAATATTTGAGTATTTGAAAATTGGTATAGAGATCAGTCGTATACATTGAGACACACTTTTAAAACATAATTAAGAGTCAACCATAATAAAAATGGGAAATTGTATTCATTGCATACATAAGTTTATAAACTTATTATTATTATTATTATTATGTTATTTACTTATATGTTAAAAAATATTAAAAAATACTTGGAAAGTTTACCATAAAATCCTGCATTCTAGCACCTGTCAGGATATAACCTCGTTATACTGGCTTCGGAACAGATTTTTCCACGTTTTTCTTGTGCTTACAAACCCCCTGACATTTGGCGGAGATCATGTCTTTTAATATGATTCAGCTCAATTTTTCTTTAAGATCGTCATTATGTTTTTCCAAGACCACATATTATGTTGATATCAAACCGTCGGTGTTCTGGTGAAACTGTTTCGTAATCATGTTAGTGAAAAATAAAGGTGTTTAATGGTAATCAGACGTCTTTGAGTGATTTTAATAGAAAATTATCAAGAATTCCATTCCATATACTACCATCGTGTGCTAAGATTCAATGAAAATTAAATGTTTTACGGTTATGTGATGGTTAAAAATAGTATTTTACGTACAGCCACTTGCATTATGCATCGTTATGGAGCAGAATATCTCAAATACATGTATATATTTTACACATAGAGACAGATATTTAGATATTTGCATATATATATCTATACAAACATACATAGTAATCTGTCTATCTCTCCATATATATGTGCGTGTGTGTGTATGCGTGTAAAGTAATTTGTGTAATGGGAATAATGTAATCTTTCTGCAGTTGAATTAATTATCTTTCAATATTATTATATATTTAAAATAATAAACCTTTCTTCCTTTTCAAAACTTTTATGAATGTATTCGAGAATAATAAAAAAAAAATGTAAAGCACTGTTCTACAAGTGCTAATTATTTCTAAAGTAATATTTAGTGAAATGATTTATACAGATTTTCGATAACTTTAAATTAAGAGGAGAGTGAAGTTAAGCAGTATGCAAGCCAATTTTCAAAATCAGAAGAAAAACAATGAGAAACAAATCATTTCCACTTGTCTTTATCGGCATTTAAAGCACTTGCAATATTTCATACTGAAAACGTTAAAGTTCTAAGAAACTTGTGAGAATTTGCGAAAGGAACCTTATAGGAATGTATCTTCTATATATGTGTATGAAATGTGAAATAAATCCAGCTGAGTAAATATTGGTTTACCATTCAGTCTTGTATGGGACATTTTTATTTTCAAAATTATTACTGTGGATGTTATTCATGAAAAGTTGTATAATTTATGTGTGTTATATTATTATTATTTTATTTATAATTTTATTTTTTATGTACATATTTATGTGTAGAAACTATATATGTTATTACTTTTAAAATTATACATTATAATTATTATTCTTATTCTTATTATTATTATTATTATCAATCGCTGTGACATACAATAATGTGCAAAACAAATTTATAAAATCCAAACGTTATAGAAGTGTTTATTATGTATGTTTAATATATATATATATATATATATTAAATTAAGAATTATCTATGTATCTATCTATCTCTCTCCCTCTATGTGTGTGTAATGGAAGTAATATAACTTCTCAGCAGTTTAATCGATTTTCTTTCAACGTTATTATATATTTAAATTAATAAACATTCATTCCTTTTCCAAACTTTTACTAATACATATGAAAAGATATAAATATTAAGAACTGTTCTGTACATGCTGTTTTCTTTTTTAAATAATACTTTGTAAAATGATACATCCAGATTTCCGATAACTTTCGTAAAAGAAAAGATTGGATTTTTTAGAAAAGTCGAATGACATGTAAACAAATTTTCCAAAACAGAAATAAAAGTTTTGACAAACTAATTTATTGAAAAGTCATTTTCACTTGTCTATTGGAAAACCGATACAAATCTCAAGCACATTTCAAGTGCTACCAGTACTTCATACTGAAAATGTAGAAAGTTTTGAGAATCTTATGACAATTTACGTAATAGATTTTAAAGGAATTTAACTTCAACATATATAGAAGAAAAGTGAAATGAATCCATCTAAGGAAATATATGTGTCATACCATTCAGTCTTGAATGGGACAATTCTATTTGCAAAATTTATAATTAATGAATAATTTGTGACTGCTTATGTGTGTGTGCGTGAAAAGGAATTTGAGTAATACAAACAATGAAATTTCTAAGCAATTTAATCAATTATCTTTCAACATTAATATATATTTAAAATTAATTATTATATATAAGTATATGATAATTTATTTAAAAAATATATAATTAATTTAATTAATATAAAATATAAATTTATTTTATATTAACTATTTAAATATAAATTATATATTGTTATAATATATTCATTATTTAAATATAATTAATAAATATATTATAACATTATCATATATTTAAATTTCTGTTCCTTTTCAAAACATTTACATACATATCCAAGAAGAAATATATACAAGGTGCAATAAATGTTGCTTTATTTTTAAAATATTACTTTGTAAAATAATATATCCAGATATCCGATAACTTTATCTGAAGAGGAGATTGAACATTTTTATAAAAATCAAGTTATAAGTAAGCCAATTTTCCAAAAGAGAAATAAAAATTTTGACAAACCCCCAAATTTATTGAAAAGTCATTTCCACTTTTCTCTATCGGAAAACGGATACTGATTTCAAGTACTACCAGCACTGAATACTCAAAATGTAGAAAGTTTTGAGAATCTTCTGGCAATTTGCGTTACAGATTTGAGAGGAATGTATCTAAATGTATAGAAGAAATGGGAAATGAAACCAGCTGAGGAAATATTGGTTTACCATTCAATGTTGAATGGGACATTTCTATTTCCAAAATTATTACTGTGAATTTTATGGAAGAAAAGTTGTATATTTTATGTTTATATTAATATTGTTATTTTATTTATAATTTTATTATTTTATGTACAGACTTTATGTGTACAACTATGAACATTATTATTATTATTATTAATTGCTGTGACATACGATAATGTGTAAAACAAATATACGCTTTATAGAAGAGTTTTTTAAGTATATTTAATATATATACATACATACACATACATATTAAATCTACAATTATCTATGTATATATCTCTTTATGTGTGAGTGTGTAACGGAAATACTGTAAATTCTTTCCAATTTAATGAATTATCTTTCAATGTTATTACATATTTAAATTAATAAACATTTATTCTTTTTCAAAACTTTTACAAATATATCTGATAAGAAATAAATATTATTATGTCTACTGCAAATATAAATATAATAGCACTGCTCTGCACATACTGTTTTATTTTTTTAAATAATACTTTGTAAAATGGTATATTCAGATTTCCGATAACTTTCGTAGAAAAGGAGATTGGATTTTTTAGAAAAGTCGAATAATATTTAAATCAATTTTCCAAAAGAGAAATAAAATTTTGACAAACTAATTTATTGAAAAGTCATTTTAACCTGTCTCAATCGGAAAACGGTTACAGATTTCAAGTACTACCAGTACTTCATACTGAAAATGTAGAAAGTTTTGAGAATCTTATGACAATTTACGTAATAGATTTAGCAGGAATGTATCTTCTACATATATAGAAGAAATGGGAAATAAATCCAGCTGAGGAAATATTGGTTTACCATTCAATCTTGAATGGGACATTTCTATTTTCAAAATTATTACTGTGAATGTTATTCAAGAAAAGTTGTATATTTTATATTTATATCATTATTCTTATTTTATTTACAATTTTATTATTTTATGTACATATTTTATATGTAGAAACTATGTACATTATTATTATTATTATTATTATTATTATTTTATTAATTACTGTGACATACGATAAAGTGTAAAACAAATATACGCTTTATAGAAGTGTTTATTAAGTATATTTAATATATATACATACATACACATACATATTAAATCTACAATTATCTATGTATCTATCTCTTTATGTGTGAGTGTGTAATGGAAATAATGTAAATTCTTTCCAATTTAATCAATTATCTTTCAATGTTATTATATAATTAATTTAATAAACATTTATTCCTTTTAAAAACTTTTACTAATATATCTGAGAATAAATAAATATTATATCTACTGCAAACATAAATATTATAGCACTGCTCTGCACATACTGTTTTATTTTTTAAATAATACTTTGTAAAATGGTATATCCAGATATCCGATAATTTTCGTAGAAGAGGAGATTGGAATTTTTAGAAAAGTCGAATAACATGTAAACCTATTTTCCAAAAGAGAAATAAAATTTTGACAAACTAATTTATTGAAAAGTGATTTTCACTTGTCTCAATCGGAAAAGCGATACACATTCCAAGTAATACCAATATTTTATTCTGAAAACGTACAAAGATCTGAGAACCTAATGACAATTTACGAAACAGATTTTAAAGGAATGTATCTTCTACATATGTGTAAGAGATGTGAAATGAATTCCGCTGAGGAAATATTGGTTTACCATTCAGTCTTGAATGGGACATTTCTATTTTCGAAATTATTAGTATATATGTTATTCAAGGAAAGCTGTATGTTTTATTTTTATATTATTAATATTGATATTGTATTTTTAATTTTATAATTTCATTCATATATTTTGATCTAGTAACGATATATATATTTATTATTATTGTTCTTTATATTAATAACTGTGACATATGATAATGCGCAAAATAAACATGCGCGTTACAGACGTGAATTAAAGTACACAGTTAAAAATCTTGTTCTAGTTTGAACCAAAATAGTTTGTTTTTTGGTGCTCAATATCTGCCAACGTAAGATGGTGAAATCTTGAACCAAAATTTGGAGCTCCCCTTGAAGCATAGTTCCAATACTTGGAACGAGGTTGAACTAGGAAGCTCCAAATGTTGGTACGAGATTTCACCATCTTATGGTGGCAGCTATTAAGCACCAAAAAACAAACTTTTTTGGTTCAAACTAGAACAAGATTTTTAACAGTGTAGATAATACAGAATATCAATTTTCGTCATATTTCAAAGTATAATGAAAGCAATAATATTGTTTTACACTCTCTCTCTCTCTCTCTCTCTCTCTCTCTCTCTCTATATATATATATATATATATATATATATATATATATATAACTTCAAATTTATCAATTTAGCAAGAACCAGCACACCCCCTCACAAAACAAAAATCCCTTAAAATTGAAAATTCA
Organism: Maratus speculifer; assembly: GCA_964019185.1. Taxonomy (NCBI): domain Eukaryota; kingdom Metazoa; phylum Arthropoda; class Arachnida; order Araneae; family Salticidae; genus Maratus; species Maratus speculifer. The sequence goes on from OZ025297.1 coordinate 198,189,966, forward strand.
ACAATCAAAATACAAAAACAATAGGCTGCCAGCCTCATCAGCGATGGGTTTTATTAGACAAAAGCAGCCGGACACTCGAGTTTACAAAAACAAAATATATTTAAGTGGCAGTGGGTTTCGGCCAGAGGGGTGAATAGCAAAAAATCAGATGTTAAACACCCGATGGCTATAATTCACGCGCCCCCCCACCGGACCCTACGCCACATTAGTAAACGAATGTCTCACCTGGAACATTGTAAACGATGTCAAAATCACATCCCCAACTTAGCTGCAATGCCACAACTCAAAACAACTTAAACAGAACAAAGTAGAAACCGTATTCCAAACCAATCCAGAAACAATCCAGGTCTGTTGCCACCCAATGCAGCTCATCATCATAAAACAATCCTTAAGCAGGCTTTAGGTAATACAAGTCATTTAGCTGTCACTGAGTAGCAAACGATCAAAAATGTAGAGAATCTGCAAAATCAGAGTGCTTTTTTATGAACTTGAGAGGAATATTGTTTTTATAGTGAAGTTTACTTTTAAATTGAAAAAGCTCACTTTGAAATAGATATTTTTCTGAACATATTCTATAAAATCGGAAAATTTGGCTGATTATAATGTTAATGTAGATTCGTTTTGAAATATTGGAGGACCAGTGTATGAGCTGATTAACTGTAAAAGAGAAGCTTTTACGCTTATCATAAATAGAAATTTGTATTTTGTTATCTATTAAAATTTTTATTTTTAAATCTAGATAATCAGCCTCCGAACTATTTTCATTAGTTCTTTTTAACGTTAAGGAGCCAGGATACATTTCTTGAGAAATTTCATTAAAATCAGAATTAATATTCAAAACGATCAAATCATCAATGTATCGGTAAGCAAAAAATTTTAGATCAGCTTTATTTATACTATATTGAAATTCATAAAAAATAAGAATAAGTTAGCTGCAGTGGATGAGTAACTAGTACTCACACCAATTCCATTAATTTGTAGGTATATTTTAGAACCAGTATAAACATAATTATTATAAAATCAAAACCGGCATAATTTATAAAACAAGTTTGAATTAAAATCGGCACCATCCAAAACCAATTCAGCTGTTTTTAAAAGTGCATCCTTTAAACTACTAATAGGAATGGTTGTAAATAAATTTTCGAAATCATAGGTATTGATAGAATGAATTTTATTGTTTTTTAATTTTTCAACAATTTCAAAACTATTAGAAATAATCCAAAAACACTCACTGTCTTTATATTTATATTTCAGCATGTTCAAAATTTTTTTAAGTAAATCCTCAAATTTTCTATTAAAATTATTACCAATACTATTAACATTACTGCAAATGAATCTGTATTTAGTCGGTACTTTATGAAATTTTGGAGTAAGAAATAAAAACGGAAATGACGGATTTTTATTACGTGGAAATGGAATATTGGTTTGTTTAGAGAAAGCCAGATGTTTATTGATAATTTCTTGTACAGAAGATTTACAAATTTTATAGGTTATGCTATTATTTAACTCTGCATTAAGCATTTCTGCATAAAACTTTTTTCAAATAACTGCAAAGTTACCGGCAGCCTTATCAACTTGACAAAAAACAAAGTTTTGTTTTAATTTGGCAATTTCGTTTCTAAAATCCTTATTGAAATAATGATAATTATAAGATGAATTATTTAGAAAACAATCCTGGAAAGATTTCAAATCATTTAAAATATGTAATTTCCAATCTGTAAAGAGGGGGATAGGTGTATTGTATCTGTAACTTAAATTTAATATAAAAGCATTTAAATTAGCTTTAAAAGTATTGAATGACTTTATTGGATTTAATTTACTGTTAATACGAAATTTAGTACCTGAGTTTAAAAGATTACGTATATTAATATTTTCCATAATATTTAGATCTCCAGTCACTATATGTTGATTGGTTTCATTTAAAAAAGTTGAATTTTTAAAAAATTTTTTCGCAATTGCATTCCAAATCAGTATACGAATCAAGGTTTTGGGAAACTTCTCTACAATTAACTAGAATACTTCCTAGTGTTTTGGTATATTTATAAGTGGGTATTACATATAGTGACTGGAGATCAAATATTACAGAAAATATTAATATACGTAATCTTTTAAACTCAGGTACTAAATTTCGTATTAACAGTAAATTAAATCCAATAAAGTCATTCAATACTTTTAAAGCTGATTTAAATGCTTTTATATTAAATTTAAGTTACAGATACAATACACCTATCCCCCTCTTTACAGATTGGAAATTACATATTTTAAATGATTTGAAATCTTTCCAGGATTGTTTTCTAAATAATTCATCTTATAATTATCATTATTTCAATAAGGATTTTAGAAACGAAATTGCCAAATTAAAACAAAATTTTGTTTTTTGTCAAGTTGATAAGGCTGCCGGTAACTTTGCAGTTATTTGAAAAAAGTTTTATGCAGAAATGCTTAATGCAGAGTTAAATAATAGTATAACCTATAAAATTTGTAAATCTTCTGTACAAGAAATTATCAATAAACATCTGGCTTTCTCTAAACAAACCAATATTCCATTTCCACGTAATAAAAATCCGTCATTTCCGTTTTTATTTCTTACTCCAAAATTTCATAAAGTACCGACTAAATACAGATTCATTTGCAGTAATGTTAATAGTATTGGTAATAATTTTAATAGAAAATTTCAGGATTTACTTAAAAAAATTTTGAACATGCTGAAATATAAATATAAAGACAGCAAGTGTTTTTGGATTATTTCTAATAGTTTTGAATTAAAAAACAACAAAATTCATTCTATCAATACCTATGATTTCGAAAATTTATTTACAACCATTCCTATTAGTAGTTTAAAGGATGCACTTTTAAAAACAGCTGAATTGGTTTTGGATGGTGCCGATTTTAATTCTGACTTGTTTTATAAATTATGCCGGTTTTGCCTTTATAATAATTATGTTTATACTGATTCTAAAATATACCTACAAATTAATGGGATTGGTATGGGTACTAGTTACTCATCCACTGCAGCTAACTTATTCTTATTTTTTTATGAATTTCAATACAGTATAAATAAAGCTGATCTAAAATTTTTTGCTTACCGATACATTGATGATTTGATCGTTTTGAATATTAATTCTGATTTTAATGAAATTTCTCAAGAAATGTATCCTGGCTCCTTAACGTTAAAAAGAACTAATGAAAATAGTTCGGAGGCTGATTATCTAGATTTAAAAATAAAAATTTTAATAGATAACAAAATACAAATTTCTATTTATGATAAGCGTAAAAGCTTCTCTTTTACAGTTAATCAGCTCATACACTGGTCCTCCAATATTTCAAAACGAATCTACATTAACATTATAATCAGCCAAATTTTCCGACTTTATAGAATATTTTCAGAAAAATATCTATTTCAAAGTGAGCTTTTTCAATTTAAAAGTAAACTTCACTATAAAAACAATATTCCTCTCAAGTTCATAAAAAAGTACTCTGATTTTGCAGATTCTCTACATTTTTGATCGTTTGCTACTCAGTGACAGCTAAATGACTTGTATTACCTAAAGCCTGCTTAAGGACGGTTTTATGATGATGAGCTGCATTGGGTGGCAACAGACCTGGATTGTTTCTGCATTGGTTGGAATACGGTTTCTACTTTGTTCTGTTTAAGTTGTTTTGAGTTGTGGCATTGCAGCTAAGTTGGGGATGTGGTTTTTATTCAGAGAACATATTTTGACATCGTTTACAATGTTCCATGTGAGACATTCGTTTACTAATGTGGCGTAGGGTCCGGTGGGGGGGCGCGTGAATTATAGCCATCGGGTGTTTAACATCTGATTTTTTGCTATTCACCGCTCTGGCCGAAACCCACTGCCACTTAAATATATTTTGTTTTTGTAAACTCGAGTGTCCGGCTGCTTTTGTCTAATAAAACCCATCGCTGATGAGGCTGGCAGCCTATTGTTTTTGTATTTTGATTATTGAATTTTCAATTTTAAGGGATTTTTGTTTTGTGAGGGGGGTGTGCTGGTTCTTGCTAAATTGATAAATTTGAAATTATATTTTTAATTTATGTGTTTTAATGCAGCGTTTTGGCGCAATTCACATGAATTTCTATTGTTTATTGTTGATTGTTTTACATATTGGATATATATATATATATATATATATATATATATTAAATCCACAATCATCTGTATATCTATATCTGTATCTATGTGTGTGTGAATGAATTCGTGTATTGAAAACAATATAATTTGTCTGCAATATAATCGATTATCACTCAACGTTATTATATATTTAACCTAATAAATCTTTATTTCCTTTCAAGAGTTTTACAAATATGTTATTAGAAGAAATAAATATAAAATACTGCTCTACAAATACTGTTTTATTTTTAAGATAATACTTTGTAAAATGATATATCCAGTTTTCCGATAACTTTAGTAGAAGACAAGATTGAAATTTTTAGAAAAGTCGAATAATATGTAAACAAATTTTCCAAAACTGAAATAAAAATTTTGACAAACCAATTTATTGAAAGTCTTTGTCACTTGTTTCAATCAGAAAATCAATGCAGATTTCAAGTACTACCAATACTTTATACGTAAAACGTAGAAAGTTTCGAGAACCATGCGCAAATTTACGAATTAGATTTTAGAGGAATGCATATTCTACATATGTGAAAGAAATTTGAAATGAATCCAGCTGAGGAAATATTGGTTTACCATTCAATCTTGAAAGTGACATTTCTATTTTCAAAATTATTACTGTGAATTTTATTGAAAAAAGTTGTATATTTTATATTTATATTAATATTGTTATTTCGTTTATAATTTTATTATTTTATGTACATATATTATGTGTACAAACTATGAACATTATTATTATTATTATTATTATTATTATTATTATTATTATTATTATTATTATTATTATTATTATTATTATTATTAATTGCTGCGACATACGATATTGTGTAAAAAAAATATACGCTTTATAGAAGTGTTTATTAAGTATATTTAATATATATACATACATACACATACATATTAAATCTACAATTATCTATGTATATATCTCTTTATGTGTGAGTGTGTAACGGAAATACTGTAAATACTTTCCAATTTAATGAATTATCTTTCAATGTTATTATATATTTAATTTAATAAACATTTATTCCTTTTCAAAACTTTTACTAATATATCTGAGAAGAAATAAATATTATATATACTGCAAATATAAATGTTATAGCACTGCTCTGCACATACTGTTTTATTTTTTAAATAATACTTTGTAAAATGGTGTATCCAGATATCCGATAATTTTCGTAGATGAGGAGATTGGATTTTTTAGAAAAGTCAAATAATATTTAAATCAATTTTCCAAAAGAGAAATAAAATTTTGACAAACTAATTTATTGAAAAGTTATTTTCACCTGTCTCAATCGGAAAACGGTTACAGATTTCAAGTACTACCAGTTCTTCATACTGAAAATGTAGAAAGTTTTAAGAATCTTATGACAATTTACGTAATAGATTTTGCAGGAATGTATCTTCTACATATATAGAAGAAATGGGAAATAAATCCAGCTGAGGAAATATTGGTTTACCATTCAATCTTGAATGGGACATTTCTATTTTCGAAATTATTACTGTGAATGTTATTCAAGAAAAGTTGTATATTTTATATTTATATCATTATTCTTATTTTATTTACAATTTTATTATTTTATGTACATATTTTATATGTAGAAACTATGTACATCATTATTATTATTATTATTAATTACTGTGACATACGATAAAGTGTAAAACAAATATACGCTTTATAGAAGTATTTATTAAGTATATTTAATATATATACATATATACACATACAAATTAAATCTACAATTATCTATGTATCTATCCCTTTATGTGTGGGTGTGTAATGGAAATAATGTAAATTCTTTCAATTTAATCAATTATCTTTCAATGTTATTATATATTTAATTTAATAAACATTTATTCCTTTTCAAAACTTTTACTAATATATCTGAGAAGAAATAAATATTATATATACTGCAAATATAAATGTTATAGCACTGCTCTGCACATACTGTTTTATTTTTTAAATAATATTTTGTAAAATGGTGTATCCAGATATCCGATAATTTTCGTAAAAGAGGAGATTGGATTTTTTAGAAAAGTCGAATAATATGTAAACCCATTTTCCAAAAGATAAATAAAATTTCGACAAACTAATTTATTGAAAAGTCATTTTCACTTGTCTCAATCGGAAAAGCGATACACATTTCAAGTAATACCAATACTTTATTCTGAAAACGTACAAAGATCTGAGAACCTAATGACAATCTACGAAATAGATTTTAAAGGATTGTATCTTCTACATATGTGTAAGAGATGTGAAATGAATTCCGCTGAGGAAATATTGCTTTACCATTCAGTCTTGAATCGGACATTTCTATTTCGAAATTAGTAGTATAGATGTTATTCAAGGAAAGTTTTATGTTATTTTTATATTATTAATATTGATATTGTATTTTTAATTTTATAATTTTATTCATATATTTTGATCTAGTAACGATATATATATTTATTATTATTGTTCTTTATATTAATAACTGTGACAAATGATAATGTGCAAAATAAACATGCGCGTTACAGACGTGAATTAAAGTAGAAAATACAGAATATCAATTTTTGTCATACTTAATAATATAATGAAAGCAATAATATTGTTTTACTCTCTCTCTCTCTCTCTATATATATATATATATATATATTAAATCCACAATCATCTGTATATCTATATCTGTATCTATGTGTGTGTGAATGAATTCGTGTATTGAAAACAATATAATTTGTCTGCAATTTAATCGATTATCACTCAACGTTATTATATATTTAACCTAATAAATCTTTATTCCCTTTCAAGAGTTTTACAAATATGTCATTAGAAGAAATAAATATAAAATACTGCTCTACAAATACTGTTTTATTTTTAAGATAATACTTTGTAAAATGATATATCCAGTTTTCCGATAACTTTAGTAGAAGAGGAGATTGAAATTTTTAGAAAAGTCGAATAATATGCAAACAAATTTTCCAAAACTGAAATAAAAATTTCAATCAGAAAATCAATGCAGATTTCAAGTACTACCAATACTTTATATGTAAAACGTAGAAAGTTTCGAGAACATTGTAAAAATTTACGAAATAGATTTTAGAGGAATGCATTGCATATTCTACATATGTGAAAGAAATTTAAAAAGAATCCAGCTGAGGAAATATTTGTTTACCATTCAATCTTGAAAGTGACATTTCTATTTTAGATTATCAGTATGGATGTTATTAAGAAAATTTTTATGTTTTATTTTTATATTATTAATATTGATATCGTATTTATAATTTTAATAAAATTCATATGAATAATTAATATATTTATTCATATATTTTTATCTATAAACTGTACATATATTTATTATTATTATTTTTTTTTAATTGCTGTGATACATGATAATGTGCAAAAGAAATATACGCGTTGCAGAAATGAATTAAAGTAGAAAATACAGAATATCAATTTTCATCATATTTGAAAATATAATGAAAGCAATAATATTTGTCTTATTAAATTTACTTTAATCTTCATTTTATAAATTTCAAGTTGTCTATTATTTCTTCCTGCAAATTATTATAATCAATAGAAAATTAAAATAAATTGTGGTTAATAGTGAATCATCGCAGTTAACTATTTCAAAGGTCGTTGTAACGTGGCATGACCACCTAATTTTTGTTCCACAAGTGATAAACGGTACAAACAATACTTTTGTTTTAATTTCTTTCATGTTGAAACAATAGAAAAACATCCTTAAACAATAGTTTGTAAATTCCGGTTTCAGTGAATTATTTCTTTAGTTTACAAATATAATCTCTCCACCCCTAGAAGGGATAGAACCGGTCTTGACTGTACATATAATCCACAATTATCTATGTATCTATCTCTCTATGTGTGCGTGTGTGTAAAGAAATTTTCGTAATGAAAGTAATGTAATCTCTTTGCTATTTAATCGATTATCATTAAACGTTATTATCTATTTAATCTAATAAAACTTTATTTCCTTTCGAAACTTTTACAAATATGTCTGAGAAGAAATAAATAAAAAGCACTAATCTACAAATACTATTTTACGTTTAAGATAATTCTTTTTAAAATGATATATTCGGATTTCCGATAACTTTAGAAGAAGATAATATAGATTTTTTTAGAAAAGTCGAATAACATGTAAACAAATTCTCCATATTAGAAATAAAAATTTTGTTAAACCAATTTATTGAAAAGTCATTTTTATTTGTCTCAATCGGAAAACCGATAGAAATTTCAACTACTACCAATACTTCATTCTGAAAACGTAGAAAGTTCTGCGCATGTTATGGCAATTTACGAAATATATTTTAGAGGAATGTATCTTCTATGGGAAATGAATCTCCAGCTGAGAAGATATAGCTTTACCATTTAATCTTGAAAGGAACATTTGTATTTTGAAAATTAATAGTATGGATGTAATTCAAGAAAAGTTGTATATTTTATTTATTATTATTATTATTATATTTTGAATTTTCTCTTTTGTTTAGATATTTTTATCTAGAAAGAATATATATATACAGGGTGTTCCAGAAAGGACTCCCCAAGTTTTAAATGACATAATTTCGAAACAGTGAGAGGTAGAAATGTGAAACAAATTGAACGTTAGACTGATAGCTGTGGAATTTTTTATACTTCAATCAAAAAAAAAAAAAAAAAAGTTATAATATTGGCCCATAGAGGGCGCTGCAAAACTGTGTCTTTGAAAAAGTTCCTCAAAGTGAGCTCTTTGAACTGTGATAAAAATCGCATTACAATAATTTCGATATGATTGTCTTTTTCAGCAAAAAACATGACGCAATCTAAAGGTAAATTTCAAAATCACTTGTTGCAAAATTTTAACTGAAATGAATGCACGTGCCTCACAGATGAATTGTTCAAGTGGTTCCAACGTTTGGATTAAACAGCTTCTTTCAAGTAACCCAACAGAAAGACGTTATTAGACGTGTCAGCAATGAAACAGACGCAGGAATAAAATTTCTGTTCTTTTGATTACCATTTAAAGATCCATGTGCTTGTGCTGCCACTACCATTTAAAGATCCATGTGCTTGTGCTGCCACCTATTATCCATTATTGGAGCTATTTTTTCAAATTGGTGTATAACAAATTCCAGACCTATCTGTCTAACATTCAACTTTTTTCACATTTCTATCTTTCACTGTTTCGAAGTTATGCCATTTCAAAGTTGGGGAGTCCTTTCCGGAACACCATGTATATACCTATAACACTACTATAGGGTATATATATTAATTAGCTATTATTAAATCTTATATCATTTTAAATTAAGATATTGTGTCTAGCTTAGCGTAGTCAAAACAGACGTTTTTGTTTTAAATCTTAATAGGATAAACTATGGTGTATGGTTTATTTTTTCTGTTATCACATTATTCTGCTTTTAATTTATCTATTAATTTATTATTATCATGTGAACGATAATTAATTTAATTTTTTATTCCTTTTTATTTTTCTGTCCAATTTAATAATTTTGTTGTGCTTTGTTTTTAATGTTATTTCTTCATTTAATTTTGGTTTATGTGTGTTGGTATCCCCAAATTCGTATTATTTTGTTTTTTCATGGCTAATACGAAGATGAAACTACTACTTCATTTGTACTATCTTTGACAATAAAGTTTGGTGAATGAATTCAGAAGGACCGATGTGGCAACACTGGGAAAACGAAAAACAAAACTCTGTACCTGCATAGAGGCACGTGTTGACCATCCTTTCCCACCGTTGTTCATTTGTGTGTTGTTTAAGTTCTGTGTAAGACGTGCTTTACTATGTGCTTGTTCAGTTTGTTGGTTCTTAACTGAGAACAGGATGTTTTTAAATTTTGCAAGACACTGAAAGAAATTCATGGGGGGTTGTGCAAATTGAACACCCGCCATACTCATCAGATCTCAATCCTGCAGTTTTATTCCTATTTTCACGACTCAGACTATCTTTAAAAGAGATTTGACCATATTGCTGACACCCAACGAAATGCGACGAAGATTTTGAACTCCATCTCAGAAGAAGATTTCTTGCGAATTTCCCAGAACATGTATAGCAGATGCCATTAGTGCATAGTTATGGGAGATGACTATTTCGAAGGATAGTACGGTAACTTTCATTAGTATTTAATCTACATTAATGTTACAGGACTATTTACCGAATTTTATTGTCAGAGGTAGTAGTTCCAAAGTAATTGGGGCTTGATAATTCTGCTTTGGTTCTACAAATTGCCTTTGTTTTCATTTTATTTATTTATTTTTTTATTCCTCATGTTCAATATTTTTTTTTATTAAATTCAAATGGTTTTATATATATGCAGAGTGTCTCTAAACAAATGGTATATACGCTAGAGGGTGATAGAACACATCAAGACGAGTAATAGTAAATTGGAAACCAAGGGTCCCAAACGTTTTCCAAAGGAAATAGCCGCCATTAAAGTTTAGGGTCCAAAATTTCAAATACACATAAAAAGCGGAAAAATTTGTCGATTGATTTGCGGTTTTCACTAAAATTATTCTTTATGTTGGTATTTTCTTGAAAATAAACTATAAAGATAAATTTCGAAAAATGACGATAGAGGGCGCTTTACACTTTGAAGTAATGATAAACTATGTTTTGCCGTGAATTTCTGCAACTCATCAAATGGTTTTGTAAGCTTAGACTTAAATTTTGAGCTCAAAATCTGAATAGTTGGGAGAGTATAAATCGCACAAACTTAACTGTGTTCAGAGGGTTTAAATTTCAAATGATTATAAAAAACGAAAAAATTGGTCGATTGATTTTCGGTTTTCACTAAAACTATTCTTTATGTCGGTATTTTATTGAAAAGGAATTATAAAGATAAATTTCAAAAATGCCGATAGAGGGCGCTTTAAACTTTGGAGTTACTAACAACTACTTTTTACGTTATTTTTTGCATCTGATTAAATGTTTTCGTAAACTTAGACTTAAACTTAAATTTTAAGCTCAAACTCTGAATAGTTGGGAGTGGTTAAGTAGCACAAACTGAACTGTGTTCAGAGGGTTCAAATTTCAAATGATAATAAAAAACGGAAAAATTGGTCGATTGGTTTTCGGTTTAAAATAAAACTATTATTTAAGTCAGTATCTTCTTGACAATGAATTTTAAAGATAAATTTCAAAAAATCCCGTTAGAGGGCGCCTTAAACTTCAAAGTAATCAACAACAAATTTTAACCGTTATTTTTTGTATCTAATTAAATGCTTTCCAAAACGTGTTAGATGTTTTCGAAATCTTAGATTTAAACTTAAAGTTTGAACTGAAATTCTGAATCGTTGGGAGAGGTTAAGAAGCGCAAACTGAAGTGTGTACAGTATTTAAACCCCCCCCCCCCCCTCGAACACAGTTCACATTTGCGCTACTTAAACACTCGCAACGATTCAGAATTTGATCTCAAAATTTAAATCTAAGCATTTGAAGGCATTTAATGAGATTTAAAAAAATAACGGTTAAAAATAATTGTACGCTACTCCAATGTCAAAGGCGCCCTCTATCGGCATTTTGTGAAAATTATCTTTAAAATTTATTTTCAAGAAAACACTGATTTAAAGAGTAGATATAGCAAAAACCGCAAACGAATCGACTAATTTTTCCGTTTTTTTTTTTTTTTCTTTGTAGTTTTCCGTTTCGTTTGGAATTTAAACCCTCTGAACGTAGTTCAATGTGTGCTACTTAACCGCTCCCAACTATTCAGATTTTGAGCTCAAAATTGAATTTTAAATCTAAGCCTCCGAAACCACTTAATGAGATGCAAAAAATAAAGGCAAAAAATAGTATTAGGTTGGATTATTTCGTTAATCCAAAGTCTAAAGCGCCCTCTATCGTCATTTTTTGAAATTTATCTTTATAATTCATTTTTAATAAAATACCGACATAAAGAATAGTTTTAGTGAAAACCGCATATCAATCGACCAATTTTTCCGTTTTTTATAATCATTTGAAATTTAAACCCTCTGAACACAGTTAAGTTTGTGCTACTTAACCGCTTCCAACTATTCAGATTTTGAGCTCAAAATTTAAGTTTAAGTCTAAGCTTACGAAACCATTTAATGAGATGCAAAAAATCACGGCAAAAAATAGTTTTTCATTACTTCAATGTATAAAGCGCCCTCTACCGGCATTTTTCGAAATTTATCTTTATAATTTATTTTCAAGAAAATACCAACATAAAGAATAATTTTAGTGAAAACCGCAAATCTATAGACCAATTTTTCTGTTTTTTATGTGTATTTGAAATTTTGGACCCCAAACTTTAATGGCAACTATCTCCTTTAGAAAACGTTTGGGACCCCTGGTTTCCTATTTACTATTACTCATCTTGATGTGTTCTATCACCCCCTAGCGTATATACCATTTGCTTTTCCTTGTATATATATATATATATATATATATGCATATATAGAGACCTGCATAAAATTATTTCCACGTATTACCTTTTAAATGTTAAAAAAAAAAAAAAAAAAAAAAAAAAAAAAAAAAAAAAAAATGCTTAAAATTTTTTTTGCATATTTTGCATTTTAAAAAAATAATGTATAGGATATAAGAGGTGTTATGTTGCGAAACAGTAATGCGATACTTAATAATTTTATATTATTATTGTGTAATAAAATGCCAGTGGCATTAGTTTTTGAATTCCATGATTCATATAAATTAAATCACTGGATAAAATTGATAGCAAGTTATAGTCCCAAATTTTTAGAGAAAACTTGCCTCTTTTTCTTTACTTTTCCTTAATTTGCAGATTTTTTAGTAGATCGGAAAAGGATTATTTATACTTTCGTAAACGGGAAAAAAAGTAAGGGCTAAGATCAGAAAATAAGATTTGTCTATCTTACAGTACATTTAGGTGTCATGATTTTTCTTTTTTATTAATTTGTCGTTATTGAATCTTAAATTATTATATATTATATTATACAAATATGCTTACATCAGTGTCAATTGAAAAAAAAAAAAAAACTAAAGAAATTATAAAATAAAAACGGCAAAAAAATAAAATAATTGAAATAAAAATAAATGAATAAAAATTATGCACTTCTGCTAACACTTATCGTTGAACAGAGTTTAGTTTCAATTCATATGAAACATACTGGATCTTAAGAGAGGAAATTTACGTATTAAGGAGCTGTGTAAGTAGTACTAACACGAAAAAGATTATCAGAAATGAAAAATGAACTGAACCATTGCAATGATACAAAATATTGATGTATATCTAAATTTAATCTAAAACAAATCAATACGCTATTTTTATCTCTTAGTGTTGCTGCCGAGAGATCATAAGGCAATCGGTGATATTTCAGACAATCAGCACATTATTATTTTGACTTCAGAATTTGTTATTCAATTTTTGCTAATGCTTATAAATTTGCGATAATTATTAATGTATTAAACAATCGATGGATAATGTATGTTTTTCACAAACTAGTAAGAAAATCTTGTGTAAATTTTGACAAAAGTAAACATCAGAAACTAAGGTTATCGTATTTCGTAAAATAAATAAATATAATGAAACATTAATGATGTGCATTATACACTCATGTCCAATTTTTTTTTCATAAACAAAAATAAGGATACTTCAATAAATATGCAATCAGTGTAAGTCATTTATATAGAGAATACAAGAATATATCTGAAATACAAGCCCAATTAGCATTTCCCAATCAAATGGAGATCAAACGACTTCTCAAACGCAAATAAAGGTGTTACGTCGCGCGACGGTGTATGAAGCGCTATGTACAAAGTAAATATTGGAATAAATGTCTACAATACAATCCTTAATTTTAGTGTGTAAAGATTGAAAATGATTTTTTATGACTTCGCAGTATCAATTTAACAGAATCTAGGATTTGGCGAATTATCGGCTGTTTAGAAAGCCGGTCTTGCAATCACAAACATAAAGTATTGTGTGACTATTTAAAGACAGACAGTTTCTATCTTATGGAAATGATTTCAGTACTCTGGCATATTTGTCAGACGGTTTGGACAAAACCGTAAACGAAAAACAACTGCTTCAGACGACCGATATTTGACAATAAAAATGCAAGTCGTAACAGTCATTCTACAACTCAGCAGTTAAGTTCAGAGCTTGCAGCAGCACTAGAACAGTCATGTCCCGGCAAACTGCAAAAAGAAAACTTAATGATAAAGATCTTTATGCTGGAAAGCCTAGGATATGTGTGCTGTCTGCACAGCAAAATATATATATATATATGTTTCTTAAATTTATTGAAACAAAATAATTAACCTAAAGTGTATGCCAGTGAAAGATTTTTTTTTTGCTTGATTAATCAAGATTTAGTTTAATATCGTATTCTAAAGGCATTTACATCTGGAGCGTGTCAGGAACGCGAAATCTTCTTTCAAACATGGCCTGGGTTGTTTTAACAGTGCAACTGTGATGGTATGGAGTGGAATAATGAGCCATAGTCTCTACAAATTTTCAATAGCTGATCAGTGACCGACCATCGCTTCCGGGATTAAATATTAAAACGTTTTATCCGATTTTAGAGAGGTGCTTATGGATCTGACATTTTATTTATGAACAATATCGCTCGACCGCATCGAGCACACTTTATTTACTCCTACATTGAATGGGAAGCCAATGAGCGAATATCGTGGCTAGCAAAATCTCCTGACCTCAACCCAACTGAGAACTTATTGAACTACTTTGGGAAATCAATTTCACGGAGACATCCTCCTTCTAGACATGAAAATAAACTGAAGACCTTATTGCTGACGAGTGGAACTTAATTCCGAAAACTGTGATTGCCCATGTTTTTGCCAGAAAAAAAAAAAAAAAAAAAAAAAAAAAAAAAAAAAAAAAACATGTGCACGTGAGAGGAAATCCCATTCCGGATTAAAGACATAAGTCTCATTTTTTTTCCTGAGTTATTCCTGTTTTTGTACTCTTTTGTTGTCCATCTTTATAATTTGTATTATTTTATACTACAGTTTTATACATTAAGAAATAATATTATATTTTTCTTCTGTTTTCATGTTTTATGAAGCTATGAATAATTCTACAGAAATTCATAAAAAATACAGTTCTCCATTTCTTCGAATTCTGTGACTCTATGAAATTAAAGATAATTTTAGGAATTATTGTTGATTTCTTATCAAAAGAAAGAATAAAATTCAACTTTGAACATATCAAAACGAATGTTTAATAAAAAAAATACTATATTTATTTAAATAGAAATTAATATTATTTTATTATTTATCTTTTCTGATCATTTATTATATTCTTCTAAGAACTAAAATTAGTACAGAATGATATTATTTTCTTTTTATATAAGTAAAAAATCCATATGTAAAATAAATACAGAAAACGAATAGGTCATGATATATTTAGAAGTTAATTTAAAAAAATATGTATACAGAACTTTGCAGAACGACTTAACGAACCTTCAGATATATAAGTCAGACTTTTTTCTTTGAATTCATGCTTCTTTCATAAAAAACTAAGGTTGTGTCCCAGATCTTAATTAAGAGGTTTTAGCAAACAAATGTAACGTTGGAATTTCAATTAAATGTTGAATGCCAAAGAAACTGTTTTAACGAATCTCCTTGTGATACATTCTTTTTTACTTAACTTTATATAGAACTGGGACTTGAAAGAATCTTAATTACAGTCACTATTGACATCATCAAAGGAGAATCATCCAACTAAACTTGTCCTTTGAGAATAAAATACCTTTTATTCATTTAGAAATATAATTAAGGTTAAACCTTCAAAGGCTGATGACGTCTGCTTGTATCTGAGAATTGAGTTTAAATACTTTTGTAAAATGAAACAAGTTAATCATTTTAAAGTATTTAACATACGAATTACTACTTAATAATTTATGTTCGAAAATAACTTTATGTGATTTTCTAAATTTCCGGGAGTTGCTATTAATGATTAATATTGCCCACTCGCATACACTATTAGTGTTTATATGGTACTTTGAATATAAAATTTAGTCAGTTTACTCATTTAGTTCTATTAGTTAAGATTTATTATAAACAAAATTTCGCCATTATGTAGCGTTAAATTTTGTTTTATGCCTTGTTTGTAATTCTCCATGGTTTTAAAATAAGAATTAAGGTTTTAAGCAAAAAATGATGTTAAAAATTAATTATTCTTTTTAAAGTGATTAATGTGAAATATTTATTAATAATTGTTATTAAAGTGTTATTATCTGTAGAATGAATACTTAAATATGTTTAAGCATATAAATTCTATACAAATCCATATTTAATGTTTGTTTATTGTAAGCTATGTTAACAGCTTTCTATTATCAATCAGTTTGTATTAGAATTCTTATATTTTAAACTTTAAAGGGTATTTTAAAAGCTTTTACCAGCTTAGATTTTCTGCCTAGTAGTTCGAGAATTAAATCTCCAAAATAAATTTGGGTTACACTGAAATTTCTATACGTTGATGACATTTACTGTACTCGAATGTATATTAAAAATAAAGTTTGTGGCATTCTCGTGGCATTTCTCGTATAGTTTGTTTAAACAGAGGATTCTCTTGTATTTATATAAGTAAGCCAGAGACGTATTCTATGTTTAAAATTATTATGGATGTAACGAGGGGGAGAAAACACATTATAATTTGAAATATTAAATTGAATTGTTTTGACCATCGATAACAGATGAATTTAGAAAGTCAGCAACGGAATCAATATAGCTAGTGTTAGTAATAATAAGAAAATAAAATATTGAAATTAAAATGATAGTTGACGAGTTTGTTAAACGAAATGCAAGCAGAGGGATGAAGTGAAATGTGCTTTACAAGTTCAATTTTAATAGACATTCAGAGATGATTAGAACTTAGGTCATAATTCTCAATAATTATAGAAAATTATAGGATAGATGGTACATTTATAACAACAGTATGAACTATGCAAACAAGCGGGTAAGTGTGATCTCAGATCGCACAGAGGGTTTCGTTTAATATCTCTTTCAAAAAAAATGCTTATATTTTTTATGTGTAATAAATTATGTGTCAAAGTTTAAGGCGATTGATTCTTTAGTTTTCGCAAACTAATAATAATAATAATAATAATAATAAATAAATAAATAAATAAATAAACACTCTTCGGATGACCTTCTCCTCTCACTTAATTTTTCACTTTTACAAATGTTTAATGTTAAGAAATAATATTTACATTAATGTTCAGTAAAAAAAAAAAAAAAAAAAAAAAAAAAAAAAAACATTTAAATTGCAATAAACACGCTTATCTAAAGGAAACAGACAACATTGTCCCTCCCCCAACAAAAATTCTATTTATCTTAATTTTTTTAAATTTGTATTATGTATTATAAACTATGTCAAAGTGTAAAAGCGATTGTTTACTTTTCCTAAGTTGTTGTCTTGCTCATTTTTTTTTAATTTAGATTTTATGAATCAGCATATGAAATAACATCTGCATGCGAAAGCACCAAATTTGTAAAAACAATTATTTTTAAGAAAAATGTACTGGAATTATCAAACCAAAAAAAAAAAAAAAAAAAAAAAAAATCTGTCACGTGGCAAAAAAATACAATTCTGGAATTAATTACTAAAATAAAAACAACTACACGTTTTTCACGTGATTTATGTAGTCCAATAATTTATGTTATATACATAATAACTTTTATATCTATTTTAACTTTGGCAAGAATTAGAAGAGAAAACAACAGCAAAAAAATTAACTGATGATATTAAAATAAATATTTTAATTAAAATAATAGTCTTTTTCAAACTTTGATGATTTTTTGTAAGACAAAGGGTAGTTTGCGGTAAATACAGAAAATTTGATCGTTCTGAATAGTATAGTTTTTGTGTACGTACACTTTGACAGGGATACAAACAGACAGACAGGGGACAGAGACGAATAGGGTTTCGTCAGAAGAAAAAACCCTATAAAGTAAATATTAGTGTCTGTTTTAAAATTTGAGACTTGAATAATAAGCTGAAACTGTCAAAATAAATTACTTCCAGAAGACTCGCTGTATGAATTTTCTTGCCAATTCCAAAGCCTACTATTTGCTCTAAATTACGTGCCAAGTGTGTTAAGAAATTAACTGTGGTAGATTATTGAATACAAAGTTGCCCTAGAGATTGAACATCAATGGAATTATTTTGTTTAATATGATTTGGAATATGTTGGTTAGAATAAATAGTATATTCACTCCATCTAATGACATCAACGACATCTAAAGTGAAATACAACTTATAACTAGAAACAAAGTTATTATACGTTGAATTGCATTCACAATCCTAAAATAATTTTTAAAAATGTATTTAATTCTAACTGATAATCTACCATTTTCTTTTGCTATTAATTTATTGAATTTAAATTGTGCTTTGTTATCGGTATAAAACATAAATAATGATTTTATATGAGGACCTTAGAAACCGAGGGGTGCAAAATACAAAATTTTGATTAGGAGTAAATAGATTTCAAAGATAATTGATGGTACAGTTAACGTTAATAGTAATTGGCTGAATTTTAATAAGAAACTGCTGGTTATTCTATGGTGGTCACTTAACTATTACTTGTGTAGCTGTAAAAAAATTGTAAAAGTTTCTTTAACCTTATAATTAATTAATATTGATAATTATTCAACAAAATTGGTCTATATCTAGAATGCAACACATAATTAGAAAATCACTTAGATTTTTTTACGAAATAAATAAATAAAGATATTTACAAATTGGTTTAGTTCATTTTTTTTCAGGTTTGTCACGTATACACCTTGATTTCTGAAGGTCCTCATATATTATTATTAATGCATAAAAAATAAAAGACAAATAACTCGAATATAACATATTTCGCTTACAAAAAACAGCTCTTCTAAATAATAAAGTTATAAAAATGCAGTTATTTTTATTGGTGTATGTTTTTACTACTGTTTAACATTTAAATATGTATTACTGGTATTCTAAGTAATATAGGTATTAATTACATATTGCAATTTTAGATAAAAAAAAAATTTAATCTTCATAAAATGAAATAATGTAAAAAAATATTTTAACACATGGAACTGATATTAGGACACTACCAATGTGCTAGGATTTTTACTCTGGAAAAAATCGCATCAAATAAATAATAAACAAAAATTCGCAATGTTTCTGATCACACATTCTTCCATCTGATAGACATGAATGCTTTAACTTTGTCAGAGATATTGAACAAAGTGATATAAAAATAATGGAAAATACACTATAAAAAAGCGAGTAGTTCTTAAATTACAGGGATGCGAATTTTCCGTCCCAGACATTGATTTTTGCCACTAATTTTTAATAATATTTTTTTTCTTTATTGTATCTAAAAAATATGTAATTAACTAAAATATCATTAACATTAAATGTAGCTAGCAGTCATTTTGATTATAGCATTGTCATCCCTGAATTTACTAAAATGTACCATAATCGCAATTGTAAATATACGATAACCTCTTCTGAATTACTCAATATTTGAAAAAATGCTCTTTTAACTTTAAAACTTCATACAAAAAATCATATTTGAATTTTAAAGAAGGATTTATAAAAATGAATTTATATTAACTGCTAGTCGTTTTAGAGTTTCCAATTAGCTTTTACAGTGCAGTATTCCAGCATTCAGTTGTTAATACTTAAAGACTTTTTTTTTTTTTTTTTTTTTAATGTTATGAGGTTTATAGTAAAGATTTTCATGTTCACGAAACATGTTTAAGAAAAAAAAGTATAGCGTTAACATTAAAACTTTTCTATTACAATTTCACGTTTAATTTCAGTTATGCAGCTGAAAATGTTGAAGTCTGATAGCGTACAATAATTGATGTTCCGTGAAGAGAAATCTAAATAACGCATTGTAAAAGTAACTTCAAAAAGTTTATGAAAAATATGGGCTCTAAAAAAATTCTTTTTTTTTTTTCTTTTCGGCTAAAAGCAGCTACTTTTTCAAACTATTTAAAATCTTTAAACATATTTTTTAAGTATAAGGTAAATTCAAATGCAATTTCGAGGAAATTTTTATGGTTTTTCATATTAGGTCGAAACTGTCTTGTGAATTAAAGTTAATGAAGTTATGGAGATTTAAATTACGTAATGTAGTGCTTATAAAATTACTGTTTCTTGTGTATTTTTCAGCTACTTTCAAAATGTGACGATGTTTCTCTGGATAAAATTCTAGATACCTTTAAAAGCATTTTCCGAATTTATTTACAGTGTATTAAAAAATTTATTTGAAACATGTTTATATATGAACAATAATGCTATTTTATTATACATAAATTATAATTCGAAAAATCAAAACTTTTAGAAGAAATTTTTCACTCCAAGTTATCATTTAGACCAAAAATTCTACATAACATATAATTTTAATATTCCAAGGTAAACTTATGTGTGATAAACTTATTTATTTATTCCAAAATGAACTTATGTTTTTTTCTTTCTATGTAAAAACTTGCGGTTACAATAAATCGGCGTCATATTTTGTATCAATAATTATAATTAAAACCAAATGTACTATTTCTTAGTTTTTGTTAAAAAAATGTATGATAGATAGATTAAATGTATGACTTTTAAACTTGTGTCTACATTTAATATTTGCGAAAAATTTTATTATTTTATGCATTCATTATTCGGACATTTAAAGTTTCTAAAAAATTACCCTTTCAAAATATATTTATTTATTGGGTTGTAAATTATATATATGTGCTTTATATTTGCGCTTTATAAGTATTCATCCATAAAATTAGTATTTAATAAAGGTAAACAAGAGATATAATTTTTACTTAGCAATTCAGAAATTTAAATCCTTAGTTATCAAAATTAACACATATTAAACGGGTAATAACTCATTAAATGAATAAGTGTTATTCAAGTATTATTTGCTTATTAGAGTGTAACAATTAACCAATCTGTGTAGAGAGAAGAGTAAAGTGGCTTGAATAGGCAATGTTAATGCATTGAAAATGGAAATGTAAGTAAAGCTAAACACGAGATTACAGATAGAAATCAGCATTGCTTGATTTAGCAAATTTGGTAGAATATCAAGCATTGTTCATTTGAATGTAAAGATGAAATTTCTATACATTTCAAAATATCTTTGAATGTGCTTATAATGTTCTCTATTGGCTGAATTGTATTACTCTAAAATAGATCCGCTATTGCATTTTAGACATACTACCATTAATTACAGTAAAGTGCATGTAACTGATAGTTTCCTCCGGAAGATAAGTAAACTTAATCTAACAATCTAGTAAAATGATTTAGTAGATTGGTAAATCAATTTTATCACTATTAATTACAAATTAATTGAATATCAATTTTTACTTTATGACTGACAGCTTCAAAACCTTAAATGTTCAAATTAAATGTATGATGTAATATTTTTATGCATATATTCTGGTATTCATATTTTTATTAATCACTTTTAGACCAGACCCTTTTGCAAAACTTTATTCGGTTATCACCAGTTTTTAAAAAAAACGTTGCCTTTATTAAAGTAATCACGAAAATGCGCTAATTAAATAAAGTAAATATTTTTTTTTCTTTTTACTGATGCGAAAACTAAGGTCTTTATGCTCTTTTTCAGGTTGCATGTAAGCACCCATGATCTCGAACGGGTTACCATTAAAAAGTCATTAAAAATATAAATCATTTAAATTATAAGGAAAATTACCTATTAAAATTCTCATCATTTGAAAAAGAACTACTTTTAATCAGTTTTCGAAGATTTAATGAGATAAAATAAAGAGATCAGAAATACTTATTTATGTTTATTATTCATTCAATATTGAAATTCACATAAATTTAAAATTAAGAATCAGCTCAATATTTTTTTTCATTTTCAAATTCACTTTTAGAAAATTATTGTCTTTCAGAATCAAGAACGTACTGGCATGACAAAGAGGTTGGTGGCAATTTGGATTAAAAGGGCGAGATTTTCAAAAAAAAAGAAGACAACAATTGCTATATAAGTGATTTTAATATTTAAGTGTTTATTTATTTTTAACAACTAATTTGAAGTGTTAACACAACGGCTACAATTTAATTTATATGTTTTAATAATGCAATATCTTTTTTTTTCATTTGAAGTGTATTTGAAGATTAAATTTATTTCAAATTCTACTTATACGGACTGGGACTAATGAAATTGTCAGTTTTACTCTGAAACACCTTTTATCATCTCTCTCCTCTCATATGTAATCTGCGCTGAAGAAGGTTAATAAATTTTCTTTAAATATATATATATATATATATATATATTAATCTGCCAAATACAATTTTGTACCAATAGACATATGCACTGCAACATAGTTTGTTTTTCTAATTTTTTAAAAATATAAGTAAACTCCGGATTATCCACCACTCAATCAATTGCCACCCCTTCCATTTTATTTTTATTATTTTTAATATATTTTATTTTCATTTTTATTTATTTATTTCTTGAAAGAAATGAACATGAAATTTTCAAAGGTCTATAAACCCGAGTCAGGCAGTGCTATTTTGAGAATCATAATCTCGCAGGTGAAATCACAGGCTATTTCAAATTGACGAGAATAATGTTAGTTATAAAGAATTGGGGATCGCAAAATTATTCACGATATTTTGAATGCAGAGAACCTTGAAGTAGGCGAATGTGATAAATACCTAAATAATGTAAAATTTCTCACTTGCTAAAAATATTTTTTACTGCTTTTTTCCCCATTAAAAAGGTTTTTAATTACTAATACGCTTTAAAACGCTCGTTAATAGAATTATCTATGACTCGAATATTTTTCCCTTTAGTTCTCAGTATGCTTTCAAGTTACTTTTACAGTATGCTCAATATATGTAAGCTATGTCGTTTAACAGCACTTTCAATTCTGCTTCGTATTCTCTGAGTAATATTCTCACAATAAACTCAGCAAAATGCGTTAAATATCCGCATCCAAAGCACGTAAACTTATAAATTTTGAAAACTCTACCATTTTTATATTTTCTTTGCTGTTTTCTTTTGTCAAATTGTTTAGTATTTACTCTATATTTCGTTGTGCCCAAAAAATGATCATTTTGGAATTTTCAAACTTTTCCCTAAATTTGCATTTGCTTTTCTCTTCCGGCTCCCATCGATGAACATACTTTGTCTCAGAGTGTATTGATTTTTTTTACGACCTTTCAAACTTCCATGTTTTTAAACCTTTTCTATGACATCTAGAAAGCATATTATTTTATCTCATAGGTTCAAAATGTGTTCCTTCACTTTATTTGGTATTTTGCTTTTGAGTTGTGCACAACTAATAATTTCTTATAATTTCATCAATTTATCGAAATAATAAACATTTGAATAATCAATCCACTCATGAAAAAAATATTTAGTAGATAAGTGAATCTTTCCAAAATTCTTTTAGATTTTATGATTCCGGAAAATCAATTTGCCTTTAAAATTTTACAAAATCTGATGTAATAGTTCAGCTAACGTTCTGAAAAGATCACTTCAAAATGATATATGACAAAGATCAGTCTTATCCGTCAGTTCCAATATTATTTTTCATATTTATGGTTGCCCAGTGTTAAATTAGTTTCATGTAAAAATCACAGCGTCAGACAATTTTTTTTAAATTGATTTCCACTACCTGCGGTTATATCGCTCCTCTGATACTACCAATTGTTAAACATTGTGTTAGTCAGAAAAATGATTTTAACATCTTGTTATTACAATTTTTGAAAAAAAACCTTCCAATGTATATTTTTAGGATATTTAAATTGGAGAAGTCCGATTTTGAGCAATCCATAAATCTTGTACAATATAAGAACTCACACGCACATATGTCTATATATAAGTGAACATTTTTTTTATAAGCACACACATAAATGAAGATGTAAAGATCGTAGTGACCTATTCTACATATCTATATGTTCATGAGAAATATCATAATAATATTTATCCATTTAGTATATTTCTTAGTTATTTACACTTACTGCCAAAAGTCAAGCACGATTTCATGTTAAAAAAACATTCAAAACTGTTAGCATTATAAGGACCCAGCATTTTGAATGGTTATTGGAGTAGATTATGTAAATGGTGATAACGCGTTTCAAAAACTTTCGAGCGTTTTTGTTCAAGACAACCATATTTCTGTATTATTCTAGAAGACAAAATTAAATTTCTAAGCGTTTACATTTTATAAAAAGCATTGTAGAGCGAAACCCAATTACAAATGCTGCACTTGAATTTTTCCTCATTTCGTAATTTCAAGACGATGGGAACAATTCCTAAATAGCAAAAATGTTGTCCGAAAATCCGTGGCCGGTCTCCATGCCTCACAATCCCCTCGGGGTTTGATCATATATTGCTGTTTTTAGGTATGCGTAAACTTAGAACGACCTCTACATGTGTGACATGTATGGTTGAAGCTTTCATTGTAGAATGATAATATCTATGCTACACAGAAATTGACTTTATGCCCAGGTAATACTATTTTTAGTGGTCTACCTATCCAGTGCAGGAAGGCATAATTAAAGTGCAATTGACAACATATAAATTCCATGTAACTGATTGGAGCAAAGTTGTTTTCATAGTTGAATCAAAATTTTACCTGAAACCAAAATGTTATGCCTATAACATTGAGAAAATTACTCAGACTTAATTGGCCACAGAACGTCAACGACCATACCTCATTCGGAGAAGGTAGCATCATGCGTATGAAAGAGGTATATTGGTATAGAGGTTTTATTGGGTTATAAGGACCCAGCATTATAAGAACCTGCACACTAGGGTGTATCACGAAAAAAAAATGCGTGTGGCACTCAGGGACTTCCGCGGTAAAGCTATTGCATAGCATTTTTTATCAACTTATGCAATTATAATAATTTATTTATTTTTTATTTTTGCAGTTTTGTTTTTGTATTTGATATTAATTCAAGTTTTTTCTTTTTCGTTGATATTAATTGAAGTGATACTTTTTGAGCGTGATAACCGATAAGAAAAATGTGGCCCACTGGGCACTCCCATCCTGAAAGAGGCCAGACTTCGATCGAGCAATGCGGCCCTCTCATCCATTTAAAGTTTGAGAATAGGTTGAAGTCGTTTCGGCCCCAAGGCCTCTAATCATTCGCTTTGCCGGATGAGACTGAATCAGTCGAGCGCCAGCAGGTCCTGAGGGAAACTTTGGAGGGAACCATCTACTAGATGGTTCCATTAGTCTTTCGCCCCTAGACCCGGATATGACGATAGATTTCCACGTCCGAACAGCTGCTAACTTCCACATTTAAAAATATATTACAACAATGCAAAGAGGAAGCAGCACACTGGAGGTGCGATGCATGAAAAAGCAGTTACAGATCTTTCCAACGATGTGTCACATGATGGCTGTAGAAAAGAATTTAAAAACATACCCCCCTGGGGAGGGGACAGAGTGGACGGTGACGCACCAGACATGCATAACAGGACTGAGAAGTTGTCGATCTTTCCAACGATGTGTCAAACATCTCGTGTGGAAAAGAATCTAAAAATGTGCCCCCCTGCGGGACGCAGATTGGGGGGGGGGGGTAACGCACCAAACATGTTTATTGGGATGAGCAGTTGAAGACCTTTCAAATGATGTGTCACACGACTGGTGTTGTAAAGAAATTCAAATTGTGCCCTCTGGGGAGCAGGGTGGGGGGTGACATATTGGCCATACAAAATAGGAATAAGCAGCTGAAGACCTTTCAAATGATGTGCCACACGACTGGTGTAGTAAAGAAATAAAAAATGTGGCCCCCTGGATGGTAGAGTGGGTGTGAAATACTGGACATGCATAATAGGAATAAGCAGTTGCAGACCTTTCAATGGGTGTGTCACACGACTGGTGTAGTAAAGAAATTAAAAATGTGCCCTCTTGAGGATAGAGTGGGGGGTGACATACTAGACACGCATAATAGGAATAAGCAGTTGTCGACTTTTCCAACGATGTGTCACATATCTCGTGTGGAAAAGTATTTTAAACTGTGCCCCTCTGAGAGGGGCAGATTGGGAGGTAACGCACCAAACATGTATAATTGGGATGAGCAGTTGAAGACATTTCAAATGGTGTGTCACACGACTGGTGTTGTAAAGAAATTCAAATTGTGTCCCCTGGGGGGCAGGGTGGGGTGACATACTAGACATACATAATAGGAATAAGCAGCTGAAGACCTATCAAATGATGTGCCACATGACTGGTGTAGTAAAAAAATAAAAGTGTGCCCTCCCTGGGGGCAGAGTGGGGGGGGTGACATACTAGACATGCACAAAAAGAATAAGCAGTTGCTGTCCTTTCAATTGATGTGTCGCACGACTGGTGTAGTAAAGAAATTAAAAATGTGCCTCTCTGGGGGAGAGATTGGTGTTGACATACTAGAAATGCATAATAGGAATAAGCAGTTGCAGACCTTTCAATTGATGTGTAACACGACTGGTGTAGTAAAGAATTTATTTTTTTTTCTTTTATTGAATAAATGAGAAGTCTGCCGAACTGAAGCGACGTTAGCCGGAGTGTTAGGTTTTTTTTCTCGTTATGGAATTTCTAGATTCGGTCGCCGAGCTCAAAGCCCGCAATAAAAGCTATGCAATAGCTTAAAAAAAAGTCTTGGAATTTTTAAAAAAGGAAAGTCAAAATTTTACCAGAGCGAACAGATCATTAAAAGTTTCAATATATAGCTTTAATTCGGCTAGGCAGATTAATAAAATTTACAATATCTAGTTGCACAACTTCAATGTAAAGGAGATTTATTAAAATACCATAATTATTAAACTTTTTCTTTAATACTAAAAAATGTTTTTTTTTTTTTTTTTTTTTTGGTTTTTTTTTTTTTTTTTTTTTTTTTTTTTTTTTGTTTGTTTGTTTGTTTATTTAATAGTAAACAGCCCTTTTAACGTCGCACAAATTGTTCATATATTTATAAGATATTTATGTATGTCAGTTTTAATCGCATGCAATTTCACATATATTAAAGTTAACACAAGCTGCTAATACGCTTTGATACTAAAACGGGAAATGTGAAATTCTATTACTTTAAGTATATTTTTAAGCCAGATAATTTTACCAATTTTTCCTAATTTGTTTTATGATGTACCACCTGGTCCTAAAATCTCAATTTCACACTTCTCTCTCAAATACTGTTTACTGAGCAATTTCCAAAAGCAGTTCTTGGGAAATATTCTGTAAATATTCGCCTGTTTTAACGCGGTACTTCTCGAGTGCATTAACATTTCTTCTTTGACATTTTCGCTTGATGGGTTTTCATCTCATTTATGTAATCATTTCTAACTTAATCGGCCTTAAGGAAACAGTTTTGTTATAATAAGAAAACCTAAAATGTTTTAACTTAAATGCAATGACATTAAATGTTGCATAAATTAAAGTGAATAAGGAAAATTTTGAACACGAGGATTGTAATGTAATTTTGTTAATACGTAAAAGGAAAATTTTTAGTTATTAACACATAACGTACACATGAATACCGATATTTATTTATTTATTTTAGGTTAAATTTAAGAATAAAAAACTACTTATTTAGGATTTTAAATGATTGAGTAAAGCGCAATATTTCAGAATCAGGTTATCTAGATTGAAAATTATTACACAAAATTATTTCTTGTATAATAATCAGAGAAATCAATTATTAAGAAAATACACTGTAATAACAGAGGAAATATTTAGTGTTTAAGTACTATAAATTAATAAACATTTTTGGATAATTTTTGAAGTGGTTTAAAATAACACAAGTAAAATTAGAAGTGTTCATCTAAACTATTATGCACTGCTTAATCCTTCAAGCCATTGATTGCTTAAAAATGAAAAAAGTATATTTCCATTTCCACATGAATAACAATATTGAATTATCAAAACAAAAAAATGACTTTTGGTAATTTAAATACAAAAATAATTCACATATTTCAAGTCACATATTCATGAACAGATTAGGTGTTCTATTGCTTTGATATGTACTTGTTCAAGAATATCTATTGTCAATCTTGTTGAATGCTTTATCATTGTGGAATGCATATTCTATAACATTGAGATCTTCAAGATTAATTGAAATCTATTTAAAATTTTAGAGAATCATCTATAATTGTTTTCTTTCTTTTAGATTTAAATTAAAAGTCTATCTAGTATTATTGTAGAAAACGACTAACACCCCATTATAAATTTATCATTGTCATTTAATGAATTTTGGTTGATTATTATTATTTTTTTTTTTTTTGGAAAATTCTTACTTCTTGTTTTGGGACGTAAAATAGTAATATCTATATTTGCTCACCATCTACGACAAAAAATTAATGCAGCAATAAATATCATTAAAATATGTTGTTCTTTATTTATTTTGAGCTACCATCCCCCGCGCTGTTTGTATTTTCTTATTTTTCTCAACATTTTTCACGGGACGGTAGCTGACCGATTTATTCAAGTAAGTTATAGCTATGGAAGAGAATTTGGACTTGAATAAATTTTATGAACCAAAAATTCCATTCTATAAATACTGCAGTAAAATATAACTTAGTTAGCATTAGATAAATACCAACATTTGTGTTGAGTTAATCCCATTTTCAAATGATAGTAATACAGGCTTCGATGAGGTTTTTGAATGAAATTTATTTAACATCATTTAATTATTTAATATCTACTTGCTAAATTACAATTACTTTCATAAATTAGCTGTTAAAATGAAAACATTCAAATTTCCGCCTGATTTTTTTTTTTTTTTTTCTAAATTCTTACAGCTAGTTTTGTTCTGAAAAGTTTTAGCGTTACTTTGGTAAGTGAGTAATATTAGCGTAATATTAGTAAAAATATGTTAAATACGAAATATCCTTTTAAATTGTTAAATTTGAGAAACCAGTACACGCACATACGAAAAAAAAAATCTTCTTTTATTTCAGCTAATAAACACACCTTTTTTTTTTTTTTTTTTTTTTTTTTTTTTAAGTAGAAATGCGATATTAATAGGGTGAAAGAAAATAGCATTTTCCGTAACTTGAAGAATAATATAATAATGATTTCAAAGGTTACTTACATTGGTGATAACAGATACTTTATCAAAGATAAGCAAATAATCCTGTTTAGAGGCACTTAAAAGCTCTTAAAAATTCTTAAGTATTATTTTCTTAAAGGAGCAAAATGGGTTTTTAAAATATTATATGTAATTATTCGATATTCTTCTAATAACATCCGATATTAAGATGCATCAGGACTCGATTTAGATAATTTTCATAACAAAGTTTTAAACAAGTACCTATGAACAATCTTACGTTAAGTATCTCTTTTTTTTCTTTGCATAAATACCTTTAACTCTAAATATCAGAAAAAATATGTAGAATTGTCTTCTATTTAGAGATTTCAGTGTATTAATTTAGAAACTTATTATTTAGTTAATTTAAACAAGTAAAATTAATTTCTCAATTAATAAAAAAATAATAAAAAAGCAAAACATAACTGGTTATTTATTAATAATTAATAAAATATTGATGAATGGACATAATTATAAAAATAGGAATTAACTGAAATAATAAATTAAAATTTTTAATTTAACTAAAAAAGATTAAGAGGTATATCAATCATTAAAAATAATTACAATTTAATAACAAATATCTAAGATCTAAAACTCAAGAAATCGAATAATTAATAAAATAAAATTAACTCATTAAAATCGATACGGATGAAATTGAATTCAATATTTTAATTAAAAGCAATTCAGTACTGTACTTTGGAATTACTCATGAGATGGAGTCAGAACTGTAACTTCTCCGAAACCTCCCCAGTAATGACTAACCGGGGATTTCCCCAGTAAGGACTAACCTGGTACTTCCCCAGGAATGATTTCCCAGGTACTTCATAAGGAGCAGCGTTCCTGGGAAGTTGCTTTATGGGACATTGCTTGGAGCTCATTATTAAGGACATCGTAAGAGACTCTTTCCCATTACGTCCTGATATTGTCATTTTAGTATTAAGAGGAATATGGGATGATTTGGATCTTCTGGGAAGGTATTTGGGAGCTTTTGTTCTATATGGGATGCTTTGGAAGTAAACTATGCATTTTGCATTTTATCAATTTTTTAAAATCTAAATCAATGTTTACCACTTTTTAACATTGGACACCGAATATTTTAATGGTATTGCAATTGTCCTTTGACTAGTTCCTTTAACGTTAAATCATAACATGATGGCTTTAAATTTGTAACAGGTAATTTTTTACATATGCAAACCACCAGATATCATGCAAATAAAATGTACATTAATTTTTAATGAGTTTATTAGTCTAAATTTTTTGGCTTATAGCATTAGAAACAAATTTTAAAATACCACATACACACACAATAATAAAAATAAAATGTAGAAAGTTTAATATTTAAATAAAAAAGGTTATAAATGCAATAGATCAAGATTGATTTAGAAAATTAGTATTCAAAGAACAGCTCGATTTTATTGTCTGTATATCGTGATAGGTTCACCTAATAGTTTTAGGTAGTGCACCAGAAGTGTAAGCTACGTTTTAAATCTGCAACTAAAGTTTTCGTATCGGCCGGTTGAAATATATAATTTATAATGCCGTGAATTACAAATTTGCTTATTAAATAAAACTATTAAATGAAGTTTATTACTATTATAATAATAAAAATAGTGAATTAATGCTATAAAGATATATTTTACTTTTTCTTTATTCCTGGACTGCTGTAGTTAAAAATGTGAATTGACGCTTTGTTTCAAACTTTGGAATGATTTTTCCGTCCAGGAATCTTGAGCTAATGAAGTAATGTCAATCTTCGAAACCACAGACGTGTTTAGACGCTGATATAACCTCCTTTAGAATTCTTTAAACTGTCTGTGTGTATAATTTTTTTAAATTCATTTCTATTACTAGTTCCTGAATCAACAATAGACTCAATGTATTGTTTGATAAATTTAGTTATGAATAGAGGTTCCATTATTTTAGTACATTGTCAATCAATATTATCGATAATGTTTTCTATGTCATAACTGACTTGTGGTGGTTTTACAATTCTCTTTTCATTGAATTCGGTTTGTCAAGCTTTTTCTATCGTTTTGCTTGTCAGAGATCTCATATGTTTTCGAGAATGAAACAACATTCACAGATGGAAATGTTCAGCATGTATAATAAAGGCGTTTCAATGTACAACTGATTGAACAACATTCTTAAATTCATATGCCAAGTAGTTGATAAACTGTACGATTTTAAAAAGTGTCGTGACACATAAATAATATTTGTTTGACATTTTATATTAAACCATGAGGGGCATAAACGTTCATGACAAGTTGATTTTTTTTTCTGTTATGGTGTTGGATCAATTGATGCAATTAAGAAATGTAAAATCCTGTTTGCCATTGTCAGATATCTTGCATAGTGAACGTTCCCAGTTTTTATGCTTTTCAATTCTTGGGAATATTCTGCAAATACAGCTTGATATATGTCCCATAGATATTTAAATGACATCGGGATTTTCTTTGAAAAATAGTTTTCTAATTCAGTGTTGAACTATGGTAAATGCAACCTTTTTCATTTAAATATTAAACTTTTTAAGTTTTACTTTTATTTTTTCTGTGTGTAATTGATATTTTAAAGAATGATTTTAATGTCATGAGCCAAAACAAATTAGACTAATAAACTAATTAGAAATATAAAATTTTAACTAATTAATATACATTTTATTTATATGATATCTGGAGGTTTGCAGATGTAAAAAATTACCTGGAACAGATTTAAAACAATCAACAAAGTAAATTGAAAATCTTGAATTTCTGGTAAAATACTGAGATCTTTAATTAGATTCTGGGAGACTTATAAAATTAATACAGAAATGAAAATTTTTTCAGTGTCAAATGCCTAGCTAAATTTTATGCTTTTGTACTTAAAAAAAACAGCTACTTTATATTCATATAATTAAAAAATATTAAAAATTCTACATTTTAAGCCAAAAATTTAAGCTTCATCCTCATTCCGGGAGACATAAATATTTTTCAATTTGAAAAATATTTTTGGGGGTAAATATGTGATTATAGTGACAACTTTTTATCAACTTGAAATTTTGAATTTAAAAAAAAAGTTTCTCGTGATACACCCTACTGCACACCCATTGACTTGGTATATGATGACTTTCCAGTTTCGCGATCAAGTCTTAGACTCCACTTTGATATTATACGTGGCATCATTGTATCCTCTTTTAGTTTTAATGCATCATTATGCATATCATCAGATATTCATCATCAATAATTTTCTTGGGAGTAACAAGATTGCGCCTGAGGGCGGTAGGGTGACCTTTGTATTCGTTCCATCTTAATTCCATTGAACCTTGTCACTATCAAAATTAAATTAACTTTCTGTTCTGTAGCAGAACTGGTGATGATATGTTAATGGCGATTATATTTTATAATATGTTAGTTGTTTACATCATGTTTGTAATTGCTGTAAGCGTATTTTTGTTACTGACTCCAAAAAGACTTCAACATATAACTGACGAAAGTGCAATATTGATTTTATTATTGAGCATACGTTTTTGAATTGTTTTCACATGAACATACTTTCTACATTCCTGACACATTTCGTGTCAATCCACGAAGTATTTGATAATATTTCCGCATTTTAACGCTGAGTGTTTAACCTTTTGTAGTAAGTGTAGTATCATTTAAAAAAAACTGCAGTACAAAAAATGAATAAAGTATAGTTATTTCAATAATAATTTGCTGTCTTTGTTTTATTGAGATTTTCTATAATTTTATTTGTATTTTCCTTCAAATTTATAAAATATTTTTTCTGTAAGTTAATATTACGCGAGAATATGCAATTAGCTCAAGAGAATGTTTCTCTTCTAACTGTTTAAATTATTGTCTGTATAAATACATTTTTTTGTTTATATTTTTTAAATTTAGTGTTAAATAATAAATTACAATAGCAAATATGTATTTTTCGTTTTTTATACTTCATGTATTTTTAGCATACCAAAGTGCTTTCTTTCATTACTTAAACAAATATCTTTTTTTTGGGGGGGGGGAGGGGTAGGTATCTCAATGCATCTATTTTTTATATTACTTTAGTGGGACTAAAAATAAACACCAGATGATAAAATTACTGTCAATTGCTTAAATATTCTCTTAAGAACTAATACCTTTTTCCTATTCAGCATTAAAGATTTCTCCTTTGATTACATAATTAGTGCAGTACGGTCTTATATTTTTTTTTTTTTAAAGCTTAAAATAACTTTAATTTTACTAGCAATATCTTGCAGTTTTTCTGGTCTGTTTTCAAGCAAAATGTTAGATTAAGTTGGCCAAAAATTTTCGAAAAAATAAAACATAATTATATTTATGAAATGTAATCAAGTCCCTCGCTATGTTGCTAGAAACACAAAAATATAACATATAAAGCGATTTCTAAGAAAAAGCATATTACCTATAAATAATTAATTTTAGATGTTTTTCGTGGAATATTTAAAAATACAACAGTACATTTTTATAGAATATGTTAAAACAAGAAATAAATATTTCTATTTATAGGGAAAAATTCCTTCAAATTCCCCAGAGATGTGTTATTTTGGAATATGAAAATAAAACATTTTTCTGTAAAATATAAAAAAGTGCAGAAATTAAACATTACTCATACTTATAAATGCATTTCAACAGAAGTTTCGTCTGATTTCGTTAAAGGTACTAGTCACTAAAAGGTGATGTTAGATCTATGGGCTTTTGTTGCATTTTTATATTCAAAATATCTCCTCAGCAAATTAATGTTTTCAAGTTCTTTTTTCAATGCTTCCTTCTTAACCTCTTCCGACCTAAGCATAAAATTACTGTAGTCAAGGTTGGCATTCAGGGGGGGGGATTTCTAAATTTGGATTACATACCTCATATGATATGTAATTTAAAAATTATTTGACCATTATTTCAAATTATACACCTCCCATACCTTTCTCCCACGTTTTTCTGAGGGAGGCTTTTTATTTTTAATTTAGCCGGCTTGATATATCATTGAAAAGCCATGTGACCATTTGCTCATGTTATGCAAAATATCATATGTTGTCGGAAAATTTTAATTTTTGTAATTAAATTCCGTTATTTTATCTATACTTACTAGCATCATTTCAAATCTTTGCAACCAGTGTATACCGTCAAATGAAAATTCAAAGAGATTTATTTTCGCAACTTTTTATTTTTAGTAGTTGTCATATTTAGCTTACCAAGGTTAGATGTCATCTTTCTGTATGGATTCGCAGTGCACAGTATTAATATAATTTTCCACATAACTGTTTTATATTGTTGTTAATATTCCCCTAGAAAATATTTTTTTTTAACTTTTATTTCACAACATCCCATTTGTTTTATAAATATATGTATATATTTTTAAAATTATTAAATGACACCTACAAATTTGAAACATCCTATTGGCTAAAACTTTAGTCTTTTCAAAAATCAATAAAGTACCATCAGGCAATTACTATTTTTATGAACGAAAATAAAAATCTGTTATACGATTCCGGAAACGTTTTTTTTTTTTTAAGTATTAGTTTCTCTTATTATTATTTTCTTAGGCCTTAGCGTAAAAAATTAATGAGAAGAGTTTAATAACATACCGAAAGTTTCTAAAATACTTAAGGCTTATATAGTTATGTGAACAACACGAAACGGTTGATCTAGAATTACTAGAAAGTAAAACTAACTCGATTAAAAAATATTTCTTTATAATTATCGATTTTATAAAAGAGATTTTGTAACAAACAGCTATATTGGATATTAATTCAAAATCTATTTGCATTGTTAATTTTACAAAATTTAAGTAAAATATTTATGTATTCGAAAATTGGTATTGAGGACAGTCGCATATATTGAGGCGCACGTTTTAAAACATAATTAAGAGCCAACCTCAATACAAAAGGGGAATTGTATTCGTTACATCCACAAGTTTGCCAACTGGAAGTATCTTAACTGCCAAAGTTATTAACACATATGAAGAATATAGTGAATCAAAGAAATTTTTTTTTCATATTTTTCTAATTATTATTATTATTTATTTATATATTAAAGATTTATAAATAAATTAATTGGCAACTTAACCCTAAAATCCTGTATTGTAGAACCTCTTCAGATATAAACTAGTTATACTGGATTCGGAGCATATTTTTCTACATATTTCTAGTGCTAACTAAACCCCTGTCACTTGGCGGAGTTAATGTCTTTTAATACGGTTCAGCTCTATTTCTTTTATTTCTTTCTCTTCAGCATTATCTTTTTCTATAACAACATTTTACGTTGATATTGGCATCGAACCGTCGGTCTTCTGGTGGAATTGTTTCGTTATCATGTGAGTGATAAATAAAGGTGTTTAATGGCAGCCAGGCGTCTTTGAGTGATCTTAAAAGAAAATTCTCAAGAATTCCATTCCCTATACTACTGTCGTGTGTTACGCCTGAATGAAAACTAAATATTTTACGATTACGTGATAGTTAAAACTAGTATGTTTCGTACTGGCACTTGCATTATGCATCTTTATGGAGCAGAATATCTCAAATATATATATATATATATATATATATATTATAGAGAGAGATACAGATATTTAGATATTTGCACACATACAGAAATCTATAATTATATATCTATACACACATACATAATTATCTATCTATCCCTATATATATAAGTGCGTGCGTGCGTTTGTTTGTGTGTAAAGAATTCGTGCGCTGGGAATAATATAATCTTTCTGCAGTTGCATTCATTACCTTTCAATATTATTATGTATTTTAATTAATAAATCTTTCTTCCTTTTCAAAACTTTTAAGTATGTATCCGAGGATAAATAAATATAAAGCACTGATCTACAAGTGCTGATTACTTGTAAAGTTATACTTTCTAAAATGATACATACTGATTTCTGATAACTTGAAAGTAAAAGGAGAATGAATTCAAGCAATATGCAAGCCAATTTTCAAAATAAAAAGAAAAAAAAATGAGAAACCCATTTATTGAAAAATCATTTTCACTTGTCTCTGTCGGCATTTCAAGCACTACCAATATTTCATACTGAAAACGTTAAAGTTCTAAGAATCTTATGACAAATTACGTAATACACTTTACAGGAATGTATCTTCTATATATGTGTAAGAAATGTGTAATGAATCCAGCTGAGGAAACGTTGGTTTACCATTCAGTCTTGAATGGGTCATTTCTATTTTCAAAATTCTTTCCGTGAATGTTATTCAAGAAACCCAACAAACACATAACTGAAGGGCCATTAGAGGGGTCGTTAGCGGTGGCCCAAAGTGTTTGATAACGGCCCGCCATCTTTGGCCGTAACGGCTCCGTCAAAAAACTGTCACGCCGGCCAGAAGGCGGACACAAGTTAATTGGACATGAATACAACAAGTTGCCCACAAATGTGCCATTAACGTTTTAATCAAAAATAACAGACAGCCACAAACTGGCAACAATCATTATTTTAAAGGCCATTAAAAATAAAGGATGGCCAGGAGATCACCCTCACCCAGCCATTTGTGTTTGTAAGAATTAATATTTAAGCATAAATTCAAAATTTGTTCTATAAAAAATATTTGTTGGAAAATTATTTAAATGATAAACTGTCTTTGCATGTAAAACAAATGTACTAATAATCTTTATGTACGCTTTTCAAAAAAGTTATAAATTTACAAATTTTTATCTTCAAATTTTTCAAAAGTTTCCAAAACATATAAGTTGAAAATGAATTTATTTGTTTATTATTTAATTATATGTTTTAAAAATTTACATTCTATACACTTAAAAAAGCATATAAATTTACTTACCTTGAACTTTTGCAAAAATTTTCAAATCACAATACTTGGCATAATAAATTTATTAATTTGTTTATTTATTCAATTATACATTTAAAAAAATAATAATATGGTTTTTAAATCGTTTCATGTCATATAGAATTAAAATTATTAATTGAAAAAATAAACTAATTAATTAATTCTCTATGCCAAGCATTCTTTTAAAATTTTTTGAAAAAGTTCAAGATAAGTGAATTAGTAATTTTTAAGTTAACCTAAATGATTATGAATATATAGTATTTTTCAAGCAAAAGCATTTATCATTAAAACAGTCTATCAATAAATATTCTTTATAGAATAGATTTTGAATTTATGCCTAAATAATATGTGTAATATTAAACTTAGTTATGTATGTTTTATTAAAAGATGTGCTTTTCTTTCTTTCTTTCTTTCTTACTTTTTCTTTTTTTTCAACACTTATTGAGAATTTTGTTGTCATTATTTTATTACTTTTGCCCATTCATTAAAGTCTAATTAAATAATAAAGAAATAAGTGAAATATTTCTGAACCATCTTCATTTTATCAATAAAAATTTTCACACAAGTATTATTAATAAAATAATAACAATAATAAATAATATAAAAATGCTATTTTATGTTTACATATGTCCTTAATGACATTTTTTTAAAAATCCCTTTCCGTTTTTTTATTTTGTTTACCGTCGAAAACCATTAGATTTCTGAAAAATAATTTTAGATTTTTTTTTCAAAATATCTTGGTTATTTTAATGAGTTTTTCTTCACTCTAATTTTTCTTATATTGCATTAAAATTACTCAGTTGTTTAATTTAATGACATTTTCCATAAGGAAAAATTACAATCCTATATCAGAGTGGATAAAAAAAAAATCTTTTTCTTTCAAAATCGCATTTAAAAAAATAATTATAACATTAAATAAATTTATTTAAAATAATATAGAAGAATTGCGATAGTGATATAAGTAAGTCGCAATGTTTAAAACTAACTACTTTCTTTAAAATTACTAATTAAAACTTCAACAGTTGGGGGAAGAAAATAATAAAATCCATATAATGATACAACTGAACGAAAATTTTCAAAGAGTAATAATAAAAAAAAACAATTATCCTACCAAACAAATATACCTTTAAAAAATTCGAGTGAATTTGCGAATTCTTACATTTTACGTCGTATAAATTCATAAAATGACGACTTTTGAACTTTATATACTTATTTTTTATAATTCTATTATAAAAATGCATTAAAATAGTACAGAAATATTTCAAATTAAACTTAATGAATAGGCAAAGAAAATATTCAGACTTACAATATTTCAGTGTAATCCCACTGCGAAGTTTTTAATAATCGTGTAAAACTTTGATACAGAGTCCTCACAATCCAGTGAACATTCACGAAGTGATTTCATGCCATGAATGATACAGCAAATATTTTGACCCCTGAATGTCACTGGTCGCGTCTTTGAAAAGCGTCCCCGAAACAAACCCTTTCTCATTCGTTCCCTCGTTCACGTGTAAAGGACCGGGCACATAGCACTAACTTCTTGTAGTCAGGCTTCGCTATTTTTATCTTTCGGCTCGGCGCTTTGGTGTATAAATTGCTCTTTCAGTGCACTGAATCTGAACTTCAAGAAAGAAATCGAAATCGAAATCAGTTGACAGCTTTATGACTGATGATTGGGGGAGATAAACTTTCCTTTCCTTTGTCGATTCGATACGATTCTTATCCCAAAAATAAAGAGGTTTCAAAACTAGCAACATTAGTTCCGTTCGGAAACTAAGATAGATTTATTGCTCTTTTAGTGCAAATGAAAGTAGTGCTGTTTGCCCGCAGCCTTATGATTCCCAACAATTTTCCGAACTTAACGTTACCACTTATCAGTTAAAAATAAATAAAACATATTTTCAGCTATTTTTTTCACTTTGTCTTTTACCTATGTCGGTACAATATGGAAAAAAATGAAGAGAATAAGTTTTTAAAGATAATTATATAATTATATTTAGTGAATTTCTGAAATCGTAGAATTTATGTTATCATAACATATAACCCTTTATAAACAAATAAGAGCCATGTCACACTAGTTTAAATAAAATACATTCACACACACACTCAATTACATATATTGATATAATATTTTTTTATAGTTATATAGTTAAAGGTACCTAACTATATAACTGTCTATTAACTATAAATCTGTCTAAGACATGTCTTAGACAGATTTTACTGTAAATATGAATTATATCTTATAAAGTATTTAAAGATGTAATCTATGTTTATATAAATACCTTTATATAGTGTTTTGTTTTTACAAAAGATTTCGTTCAGCTTTTAGACGACTGCCAAATTCCCTGTTCAACAACGCTAAACATTTATGCAATTTTTGAGTAATTTTGAAAGGGAAAAGGCATTAAACTGGCTAGTCTGATAACTAGAGCGATTTAAGTTTTCTATTTTCTTATAAAATAATAAATTATTTGATAGTAAGCGGTTGTGGTCACGTGACAACCGTTTTTCCTTCTGTCTCACAGTATCATCTTCAGAACATAGATTGAAAATGTCCAGTTAAACAATATTTGCTGTTTTTTTTTATACCAAAAAATATAAATTATCTTTCGATTACATAGTTTCTTACTATCAGCTCCTGCAATTTCATTCGTTTATGAACAAATATGAATTTAAATAGATGCTGGTATTAAATGTTTCTTCAAATTGGAATTCGTTCAACGTTTAAAGGGTTTTTCCTTCAAAATAAAACTTTTTGTTAGTTTATCCAGTGTGACATATTGTGCTTTGTATATTAAGTAAAATATTTACAAGTGTATTTCATTCCAGAGTGTTTATAAAAAAAATAGATATATGCATTTTAATACTTAATTTGCAGAGAAGATAATTTTAAAATTATCTTCTGTAAATTAAATTATTCCTCCTATAGAGGGAGAATTATTAGCACTATAACACTATAATCTCTCCCTTGTCTCCGCGCATGCAGATGCGAATAAATCAAAATACATTCTTTTTTTTTTTCATGATTTTCTTTTTTTTTCATAATTTTTTATTTTTTAGTATGATCTTTCCTAAAAGAAAAAAAAAAAAAGTTTTGTATTATTGATTAATGGGGGGGGGGCTGAACGTGACTGTTTTAGGCACAATCTAAGGCGTTTTTCTGTTTTAATATTTATTTTAAATTATTTTACTATACTTTAAATATTTATTCATTTTTTTCAACTATTTTTTATGAATAATGAATGTAAAAGTGTGCCGGTGAAGTAAAAACTTGGAATTTTGTATATATGTTGGGGACAATTCATTTTATATGTAAAAATATTTTCAAACTAAATAAAATATGTCATCTATTTTATTGTTTTAAATATAAATCTCGTAAATTATGCATATGCTTATTAAAACACAGATATAAAGTAATTTTTGAAAGAAATAAAATTATACATTTTCTCTCTTATTTTTATTTTAAACTTTTTATACATTTTCTCTCTTAAAATAAAAATGCTGGTCAGTTAATATTAGCCCTCTGCTTTCTAGATGTTGGAGGGCCATTACCTTTTTGCCCGAAACCGACCTCTAAGAGTTTACCGGCAAAGTAAATACAACAGTTCTGTCATTGCCGAGCCGTTAACGGCTCGGCGATAGCTGCCGCAATTAGCGGCGGCTCACATGCGGTACAGCATTATTTTTGTACAAATGGCCTTAATTCCTTTTGGCCACGACGAAACCAGCTTACGGTCTTAAGTCGAGTGTTTGTGGGGAATGTTCTATATTTTATAATTATTATATTATTATTAATTTATTTATAAATTTATTATTTTATGTTCATACTTATGTGTAGAAACTATATGCATTATTATTATTATTATTATTATTATTATTATTATTATTATTATTATTATTATTATTATTATTATTATTATTATTATTATTATTATTATTACTAACAATCGCTGTGACATACGATGATGTGCAAAACATATTTATAAAAATCCAAGAGTAATAGAAGTGTTTATTATGTATATTTAAAATATATACATACATATATATATGTGTATATTAAATCAAGAATTATCTATGTATCTATCACTCTCTCTCTCTCTGTGTGTGCAATGGAAATAATCTAACTTGTCTTTACGTTAATCAATTATCTTCCAACGTTATTATATATTTAAATTAATAAACATTCATCCTTTTCAAAACTTTTACTAATATATATGAAAAGACATATATATTAAGCACTGCTCTGCACATGCTGTTTTATTTTTAAATAATACTTTGTAAAATGATATAGCCAGATATCCGATAACTTTCGTAAAAGAAGAGATTGGAATTTTTAGAAAAGTCAAATAACACGTAAACAAATTTTCCAAAACAGAAATAAAAGTTTTGCCAAACCAATTTATTGAAAAGTCATTTTCACATGTCTCAATCGGAAAACCGATAGAGATTTCAAGTACTACCAATGGTTCATTCTGAAACTGCAGAAAGATCTGAGAACCTAATGACAATTTACGAGTATGTTATGACTATTTACGTAATAGATTTTAGAAGAATGCATCTTCTATATATGGTGAAGAAAAGGGAAATGAATCCAGTTGAGGGAATATAGCTTTACCATTCAATCTTGAAAGGGACATTTATATTTTCAAAATTAATAGTATGGATGTAATTCAAGAAATGTTGTGTATTTTATTATTATTATTATCATTATTATATTTAAAAATTTCTCTTTTATTTATATATTTTTATCTAGAAAGGATATATATAAATATTATTATTATTATTATTATTATTATTACTGTGAAATATGACCTTATTTGAATGAAAAATGTGTGTTACAGAAGGTAATTAAAATAGAAAATACAGAATACATGGTTTCATCATATTTGAAAACATAGTAAATTCTGTCATATTTATCTTACGAAACGTACTTTCATTTTCATTTTATAAATTTAAATGTAGTAAATTCACTCGCTTAACCATTTCAAGTCTTAATTTTACGCGGCTTAACTACCTCATTTTTGTAAAAAATAAAATTTTGGGTAATTAAATGATAAACCATAGCAAGGATATATTTTTTAAATTTTCTATATGTTGAAAATATATGAAACACGTTTTTATTTTCAAAAATAATTTTTTGTAAATTCTGGTGTCTGTCAATTACTTCATTATTTTAGGAACAAAATGTCCCTCTACTAAAAAAGTTAAAACCAGTTAATCTTATGCTTAGTTAACCAAAACCAAACAAGAAAAATTGGCAGTAATATACATACATCTATCTATCAATCTGTCTATTAGTTCTGATGCTATAAATGATGGTTTTCCTGAAAAACTCATATATTCTTTAATATACAATTAGCTATTATACGATCTCAAAAAAAAAAAAAAAATAATTAACGCACAGCGTAAAAAAAACTACAAAAAATATTAAAACATAACATTAATAATATAAAGTTAAAAATGTAATATATATATATGTATATATATATATAAATGTATATAATAGGATGGCTAGGTGGGTAGATGTTAGAGTACAGAGGGGGGCGGTGTTGTCTGCATAGTACGCAATGGTTAATTTAAAAAAATGAGAGTAGGGAAAAAATTTGTTAAAATGGGAAACATATTCTACTGGAAGTTTAATTGACACTACTATATGGATAATTGTATCGTTATAACAATTATATTAATATAAATTTATTAACTTACATTATTAAATTGCACTTATCTTTTAATAAATGAGAGACCTATAACACTACTAAGTTTATAGGATACATATATTAATTAGCTATTTTTAAATCTTACAACATCTTAAATTAAGATATATTGTGTAGCTTAGCATAGTCAATCTAAATGTTCTTGTTTCAAATCTAAAGAGGGTAAACTATGGTGTAAGGTTTATTTTTTCTGTTATCAGATTATTCTGCTTTTAATTTATTTATTAATTTTTCATTATCATGTGTACGATAATTATTTTTATTTTTTTCTCCTTTTCATTTTTCTGTCCAAATTAATAATTTTTTTGTGCTTTGTTTTTTTATATTATTTTTTCATTTAATTTTGGTTTATGTGTGTGGCCCCAAATTCGTATTATTTTGCTTTTGCATGGCTAATACGAAGATGAAACCACACATTTCATTTGTAGTTCCAAAGTATTTGGGGCTTGATAATTCTGCTTTGGTTCTACAAATTCCATTTGTATTCATTTATTTATTTAATCGATTATCTTTCAAAATTTTTATACATATAAAATAATAATTAATTTATGTTCCTTTATAAATCATTTGATACGTATCCAAGAAGAAATATATATAAGGCCCAATAAATGTTGTTTTATTTTTTAAAATAATACTGCGTAAAATAATATGTCCAAATTTGCTATAACTTTAGTAGAAGAGCAGATTGGAATTTTTTAGAAAAAGCAAATAATAAGTAAGCTAATTTTCCAAAAAAGAAATAAAAACTTTGACAAAACCAATTTATTGAAAAGTCATTTTCACTTGTCTCTATCTGAAAACGGATACAAATTTTAAGTACTAACAGTACTTCATACTGAAAAGGTAGAAAGTTCTGAGAATCTTTTGTATGTAATAAATTTTAGCGGAATGTATCTTCTACACATGGGAAATGAATCCAGCTGAAGAAATATTGGTTTACCATTCAATCTTTAATGGGACATTTCTATTTGCAAAATTATTAGTTTGGATGTTATTCAAGAAAAGTTGTATATTTTATTTTTATATTAATATTTTTTTATTATCATATTTATAATTATATATTTTTATTTATATATTTGTATCTAAAAATATATATCATTATTATTATTATGAAAAATTGCTGTGTAATATGTTAATGTTCAAAAGAAGACTATGTGTTACAGAAGTGAATTTAAATAGAAATACAGCAAATATGTTTTCTTCTTATTTAAAATTTAAGTTTCTTGTTTTTTCAAACTCAAATTTTGTTTATTCACGTAATGAAGTAAATTCGTAAATGAATTTTCATATAGTTTATGCGATGCTTTCAGTTTTGGAAAGGGGCATTTACAAGTAAAAATTAATTAGGTAACAATTTTTATTTATTTTAGAAATATGTGGCGGAAACTCCTTAATGATAGCTTAATGATAAAGATCTTTATGCTAGTAAGCCTAGGATATGTGTGCTGTCTGCAGAGCAAAAGAAAGATTTCTTAAGTTGTTTGAAAAAATTATTTAAGCTGGCGTGTATGTCAGTGAAAGAATTTTTTTCCTGATTAATCGAGACTTAGTTTAATATCGGATTCTAAAGGCATCTGGAGGAGGGTCAGGAACACGAAATCTTCCTTCAAACATGGCTTGGGTTGTTTCAGCTGTGTAGCTGTGATGATACGGAGCGGAATAATGATCCATAGTCTCTACAAATTTTCAACACACTGTTAAAAATAAATCTATGAATTCCAGGTGAAACTACCGGCAGCAATAGTAGCCGAACTTTTACCATTCCGTTAGTAGATTTTCCGTTGTGGGAAATACAAGAAGGGAAAACTCCGGTGTAAGAATCAGTAACTGTCCGTTACAAAGTTTGATTTATAATAGTAATAATTTAATATAATTTTTAAAAATGATTTACCGATTAATCTTCAAAGAATTCGAAATCACCGAGGGATTTTAAGCTGCTATGTTATTTTATTTAATTGTTATTTTGGATAAATTAGTTCACGCCGTCCTCAGGATCGAACTCGGGACCTTCAGATTGTATACCAAAGTCTTACGAACTGAGCCAAAGTTGCTGATGCTAAACGGTACAAAGTATGTCTTTTATGAGTTAGTGGGAAAATCTGTTGTGCTTTTTAAAGATTTGCTTTCAAATATATTCCTTAGAATGTTTGTAAACGGATCATTTTAGACTGATGCATAATACTTATTTTTTTTTATCATTTTTAATTTTTAAATAGTTTAAATAAAAAA
Source organism: Maratus speculifer (assembly GCA_964019185.1). Lineage (NCBI taxonomy): Eukaryota > Metazoa > Arthropoda > Arachnida > Araneae > Salticidae > Maratus > Maratus speculifer. Next base: position 198,234,809 of record OZ025297.1, read on the forward strand.
ATCACTGTTTAAAACCACTGTTTTTTTATAAAAAAATTTTTATTAACAATTTTTTTACAATATATATATGTATATATATATATATATATATATATATATATAAACATATATATATATATATATATATATATATAAACATATATATATATATATATATATATATATATATATATATATATATATATATATATATATATATATATATATATATATATATATATATATATATATATATATATATATAGACATTTTTTTGAAATTGTCGCGCACTATTTATTTATTTATTTATTTGTTTTTATTTTTTGGCTAATAAATTAAAAGATTTTTAATAAGAAAAAAAAAGAAAAATATAATTTAAAAGGAATTTTTTAGGTTTCGTTATTCTATGGCGCCAATGGGACTCGCACCCACAATCTGCGCTCGCAGGCGATTAGCGGTGTGGTGCCTTGACCACTCGGCCATGGAGCTCCCCACACAGCGGAGTGTCTCCGTTTTTTGTTTTTATTTCCATCCGTTTCGTTATTTTCAGGAAATATGATGGAATTTTGTGATTTGTAACGGTTGGTTGGTTGATTTTTGTCGTCCGATTATCTACGCTAATGGGATATAGGACCAGGGGGAATGCCCTCCGTGGGGGTCTTTCTAAGGGAACCTAACCCGTATTTACGCAAGGTTCGAAGAAAACCACGGAAAACTCCGAACGGTTAGGCCGACAGCCGAGATTGGGTTCGAACCCAGCACCTGCCGTTTACCAGTTGATTTGTAACGGAAAATACCCTTTTGTTGTTAAAAGGGAGCTTTTCTGTGAAATTCAGGAAAAAAATGTTCGTGAATTTCAGAATTTTTTTAACAGTGCAGCTGATCAGGGACTTTCGGACGGTCCTCTCAGCCCGCACAACTTTGAAGAAAGTCCGTGGTAGTTGGGTGATTCTCAAAATAGGGGACAATTTCAAAAGTGAAATCTTAAAAAAATTACTGTTGGCAAAATTTCTGAAAAAAATAGATGTTGTTAATATAGTTTTAGGTATACTTTATATGTAGTCAGCAGAGCTAAATATTTAAAAATTAACTTAAAAAAATAATTAGTATTTTTTGATCCATGCTAATGACAATACAAATTGCATGGAATAAATATATTAAGAAATTTTTATTTTCTTCCTGTTTAAATAATTTTTTCTATATTTATTAGCCTTCCATTTCAGCAAATGGTTTCCATTTTTACATATATACATATAAGGAGAATAAAAACATTACCAAAGAGCAAACTTTGTTTACATGAGCAACATTCTGACACTAACAATGTAAGAAGCTGTCTTAGTGATTTTCTGACAGATTTAATGCATATTTTAGGGACAATAAATATAATACCTAAATTTATATGTAAAATTAAACTTTATAAAGGATACAATATAAGCACTGGTTACATTTATGCACATAGGAGTCTTTAGCATGGACAGAAAGACCATGCTAATGACAAATTTTAATTTAAATAAGATTATGAGCCATAATATAATCACAATGCAATAGTCCTTTCTGGGGCTTTTTAAAACACAAAAGTTCTATGCAAATAAGTAAAATAAAAATTTTAACTATAAAATAAACATGAAAATTATTGTCCATTCTAATGACATACAATTGATGTACGCCCCTAATATCCAACTTATATTCTTAAAATACAATACATGCTTCCATTTTCAGGCTGGGATAAAAAGGCTACTTATTGCCATGGAGAAACTTTATATTTTCAAACTATTGTCATATGTGAAAATGAAATTTTGATTAATAACCAGCTGTTATAGTATGCTCTTGTTTTGAAAATAGAATATGGAGGACAAACTTTAATTCTTTTTTTATATGCTCTAATTTTATTTTTAAAAAGAAATTTATTGGATAAATCCTCTCCTTGATTAATTTAAAGAAAGAATAACATTTGTTTTATTTTATAAACATGATATTAACTCTTGAAAAATGCTAGTATACACAAGGCACAGTTGCTGTGAACATCCATGCTAATGACATTTTGAACATTTATTCTGTTATTTTAATGTGTTTTTAACTAAAAAATGAGTAATTCTTGAGTGCAAATAATGAATAATATTAAGACAAACATATCTAAATATAAAAACATGACAGAAAACCTCTCAATTCTTTTTTGTATGCCGAAAGACATAAATTGTCCCCTATTTTGAGAATCACCCAGTTATAGCTGCCACCACCGATATTATTAGGTGATATCGGTCACCCACTGTGAGGATTGTGTAAATGAACACTGACGCTGTCAATTAACTGAATTAACAGCTTATTTAAAATATATGTACACAACAAATATGCTATTTACAATTATATACAATTACAACTCGGATATAGATGATCCGGTTCAACGTTAACTTAAATACAGTAAAGGTTGGCTGTGTACTATTCAAATTACACCTTCCATCTCACACCCAATGCACGTGAGATTAACTTTATCGGAGATCAATCTCGAATCTCCCACTACAGGTATACTCTGCCTGCACTTCTCGGCCCAGAGCACTAAACATCAGGACGTCTGTGTCCTTTGCTCTCCAGAAACGCACTACCTACGCTCTACAACACGGAGAACACTCTATCAGGACCTCGATCCTACACACACCTCCAGGTACGAGCCCCAGGTACGAACTGAACTAATCTGAGACAAGACTTGCTCTTCTCAAATCACTGCTTTCTCCAAAATAAACCTCCCTTTGGAGCTCATTCGTTGGGCACATTCCCCATTCCTTTCTTGATTAGTGACATGTTGCTCAACATCCACATACCTCAATGACGGATGACTTCCTCACACACCACCTGCATAGGATTACCTGTCACTTCTCCCTTCAACAAAGAAGGAATGTCACCTTGGAAATTCTAGTACACAGCCATATAATACACAAAAGATTAAGATAGAGAAATAACGGAAATTCCAATCTGTAACAGATGTGGTCTCAGAACCTGACAGTGACTGACCAGCTCTATCGAGATGAAATCTTAGAACGTTTTATCCGATTTTACAGAAGTGCTTATGAACCTAACATTTTTTTATGGAAAATATCGCTCGTCTGCATCGAGCACACTTTATTTACTCCTACATTAAATGGGAAGCCAACGTGTCTAGCAAAATCTCCTGATCTCAACCCAATAGAGAACTTATGCAACTACATTGGGAAATTAATTTCACGGAGACATCTTCCTTGAAAATAAACTGAAGACCTTATTTCTGGACGACTGGAACTTAATTCCCCAAACTGTGATTGTCCATGTTCTTGCCAGGAAACAAATCATGTGTTCACGTGAGATAAAACCACTTTCTGGATTAAAGACATAAGCCTCATTTTTTTCCTTAATTATTCTTGTTTTTGTACTCTTTTGTTGTCCATCTTTATCTTTTTATTCTTTTATACATTAAGAAATAATATTATATTTTTCTTCTGTATTCATGTGTTATGAAGCTATGAATAATTCTACAAAAAATTATAAAAAAAAAAAAATATAGTTCACCATTTCTTCGAATTCCTTGACTCTATGAATTAAAGATAATTTTAGGAATGAGTGTTGATTTCTTATCAAATAAAAGAATAAAATTCAGCTTTGAACATATCAAAACAAACAGTACACCTTTAAAAGCCGCAGAAAACGTAAAATTGTATCATGTGCTGTACATTTTTTTAAAAAAAGAGTAATGTCTCTGGAAACAAAAATTTCAAAATTTCTTTATATGGTATTGAACTTTCTTTAAAAATTTTTAGTTTAGATATAATACAGCAATTTTTTTTATGAGGTCGATTTCGAAATGATATTTTTTAAAAATTACGACGTATAACATTTCACTGCGCGCAAGGTATCTCATGCAGTTTTCATGCGATTTGCATAAATTTGATCTTAAATTAAACATAATACCTTGAACTACAATTTGAACTAGAATGTTTATGAATGGCTAATTAGATACAGAGAAATTAGATTTTAATTATAGAAAATAAAAAAATAATGAATTTTGGCATACATTCAACCTTGTAATTTTTTTCATATTGAACACAACTGCATAATTCTAGTTCATTTTCTTCATTATATGTACATGTAGGCAGGGTAAAATTTTTGAAGCTATACTTTGAACGGTTTTGGAGATATCATGCGCGCAAGTGTAAAAAACATCATTTTGAGTAAAAGCCGTTTAAAGATTAAAATGTATTTTACAAACATAAAACTCATAAAAAAGAAATAAAACTATTAATAATATAACATATTCAGTATTAAAAATAAAATTTGATGCTTGTTTAAATTGATAAATAAAAAAATAGTTTGTAAAATGGAGTAAAATATAGGAATTTGTGTATATGTTTGCGACTCGGAAAAAATACGAAATTCGATTATATGGTTTGCATTTTTTTTTTTTTTTTTTTTTTTTTGTAAATAATAATGTCCCTATATGCACAGAACTTTCAAAATATCTTTATATGATATCGAACTGCATTAAAAATATTTAATTTGGATATATAATGTGCAAAAAATACCAAAGAATAGGTTTTAAAATGATTAAAAACAAAAAAAATGACGTCAAATAAGCGTTGAACAATCGCTTACTGGATGCATGATATCTCATGCAGATTTCATACGATTTGCATAATTTTTTCTTAAAATAAACATAATATTCTAGACTATTATTTAAACTTAATTTTATATAAATGGTTAGTTAGAAAAATAGCAATTACTTTTGAATTATAAAAAACAGAAATCATTATTTTTTGCACACGTTCAATCTTATAATTTTTTTCCAACTAAACACAGCTGCATAATTCTAATTTATTTTCATGCTTATATATATATTTAGATAGGATAAAAATTTTGAAGCTATACTTCGCATAGTTTTGGTGATATGATATGCACAAGCATGCAAAACTTCATTTTGAGAAAAAGCCGTTCATTTTTGCACACTTTCAGCCCTATAATTTCTTTCAAACTATACACAGCTGCATAACTTTAGTTCCTTGTCATCTTTGTATGAACATTTAGGTTAGGTAAAAATTTCGGAGCTGTACTTCAAATAATTTTGGAGATATGCGCAAAAGCGCAAAAAAATACAAAATCGGAAACGGGGGCGTGATGCTTGGAACTTATGGAGTGATGTTGACATTTGCAGCAATATCTCGGTAAATAAGAATCGCACAATTAAAATATTAGTATCAAATTATTCAGAATAAAATTATCTTTATAAAGAAATAAAAATTGAAAAATCGATTTTTTGACCATTTTAAAGGTGTACTGCCCCCTTAAATAGAAAGTAATATTATTTTATTATTTATCTTTTCTGACCATTCATTATATTCTTATAAGAACTAAAATTAGAATATAATCATATTATTTTCTTTTTATATAAGTAAAAAATCCATATGTAAATTAAACGGATAGGTAATGATATATTTAGAAGTTAAAATATATATACAGAACATTGCAGATCAACTTAACATACCTTCAGATATATAATTCAGCCTTCTTTCTTTGAATTCATGCTTCTTTCATCAAAAAACTAAGGGAGAGTCCCAGATCTTAATTAAGAGGTTTTAGCAAATAAATGTAACGTTGGAATTTCAATTAAATGTTGAATGCCAAAGAAACTGCTTTAACGAATCTTCTTGTGATACATTCTTTTTTACTGAACTCTATATAGAACTGGGACTTGAAAGAAACTTAATTACAATCACTATTGACATCATCAAAGAAGAATCATCCAAATAAACTTGTCCTTTGATAATAAAATACCTTTTACTCATTTAGAAATATAATTAAGGTTAAACCTTTAAACGCTGATGACGTATGCTTGTATCTGGGAATTGAGTTTAAAAACTTTTGTAAAATGAAACAAGCTAATCATTTTATAATATTTAACATGCGAATTACTGCTTAATAATTTATGTTCAAGAAAATAAGTTTATGTGATTTTCTAAATTTTCGGAAGTTGCTATTAATGAATAATTTTCCCCACTTGCACATACTATTAGTACTTATATGCTACTTTGAATATAAAATTTAGTCAGTTTACTTATATTAAATTCTATTAGTTAAGATTTTATATTAAAAAAAATTTCGCGATTATTTAGCTTTAAATTATGTTTTATTCCTTTTTTGTAACATCCATGGCGTTAAAATAAGAATTATGTTTTTCGGCAAAAGAAAAAAAAAAGATGTTTAAAATTAATTTTTATTTTTGAAGTGATTAATGTGAAATATTTGTTAACAATTGTAATTAAAGTTTTATTATCTGTACAATGAAATACTGAAGTATGTTTAAGCATATAAATTCTATACAAATGCATATTTAACGTTTCTTTATAATAAGTTACGTTAACACTTTTCTATTATCAATCGGTTTGCGTTAGTGTTTTATTACATTTATAACTTTAAAAAGTAATTTAAAAGCGTTTACCAGTTTACATTTTCTGTCCATTAGTTCGTGAATTAAATCTCCGAAATAAATTTGGGTGACGCTGGAATTTCTATACTTTAATGACATTTATTGTACCAAGATGAATATTAAAAAGAAAGTTTGTGGTATGTTCTCGTATATTTAGATTAAACAGAGGATTTTCTAGTATTTTGATAAGTAAGAGAGATGGAGACGGATTCTATGTTTAAAACGATCATCGATATTATGAGCGGGAGAAAATGCATTATTATTTCAAAGATTAAATTTAATTGTTTTGACCATCGATAACAGATGAATTTAGAAAGTCAGCAGCGGAATCAATACAGTTAGTGTTATTAATAATAAGAAAAATCAAATATTGAAATTAAAATTATAGTTGACGAGTTTGTTAAACAAGTTGGCAGCAGAGGGATGAGGTGAAATGAGATTTACAAATTCAGTTTTAATCACTGCATTAGAAAAAAACCTGTAAAGTTACTATAAGTTTTCTAGGAAACTGGGATTTCCAGAGCATTTTATGTAACGGAAACAGTAAAAATTCATGTAACAGATACAGATTTGCTCTGAAAATCCAAAAATCTGTAATGTTACTAAGAATGTTTTTTAGGAAATTGGGATTCCAAGAATTTTTCATGTAACTACAACCAAGGTTATAGATAAAATTTTAGCAAGCTAACATTTATTTAACCCTTTGCGGAGCAGTGGTTTCATAGATATACCACTTAATTTTAATTCACCAACGCCACATTGGGACCGGAATTTTGCTTTAAAAAAAATTACTGTTTTTTGAATGCTTGAAATGTAGCGTTTTCTTATTTAAAAATAAAGTTGTTTTCTAATTCCGGTGTCAGTCATTAATTTCAACACTTAAGCAATGAATAAGCCCTGCGCCGCAAAGGGTTCGTTTCGAAAACTCGTTTCAAAATTTCAGATTTCTGTAACTTTACAAAAGTTAGTTGTGTAGATCTACATTTTTTCTTGTACAGTGTACAGACAAAGTGTTAGAAACAATACAGATTTCGGAAACTTTACATGTGTAAAATTACATTTTTTTTTCTTTTACAGTGTAAACATTGAGAGATGATCAGAACTTATGCCATCAATAATTATAGAAATTATAGGATAGAAGGTTACATTTATAACAATATCAACTATGTAAAAAAAAGTATATATTAGTGTGTTCATTACATCTGTTTTAAAATTTGAGACTTCAATAATATGCTGAAAATGTCAAAATAAGCTTTTTAAAGAAGTGTCACTGTATGCATTTTCTTGTCAGTTCCAAAGTCTTCTTTTTGCGGTTCATTACGTTCCGAGTGTGTTAAGAAATTAACTCTGGTAGATTATTGAACGCAATGTTGTCCGTGTGTTTGAAAATCAATTGAATTATTTTGTTGAATAAGATTCGGAATAGGGTCATTCCACACCAAATGAGCAAATCAGGTGTGGCTGACATGTCACAGATTTTATTGAAAATCATCATATAATTAGATCACAATCATTTACGAGGAAACGCAAAGTAGTAGAGTTCAGACTAGTTTATTTCAGTATAAAAAATTACATTAAAGTTGAGACGAAATCGAGGTCTTGTGTACATGCTTGAAATTTCAAGTTTGATTATTTGCCATATGAATGGAAATATTGTAATAAAAATTATTTACACTTAAGAATAAACTATAAGTAACAGATTAGCATAATTTAGTAAATGTACTTTTATTTTATAATTTAAAAAAAAATAATAAAAAAAATCGTGGAAAAAATAAAATATTTCAGTTATATGTTTTAAAATGAAGGACACTTATTCCAAATTCAATTTTTTTTTGCCATTATAGCTAATTGAATATATTTAATACATCTATAATTTAATTCATGCCTTTTTCATTCCTTTATGAGAAAAAATAATAAATAGTGAAAACTGCTGATTAAAAAGTCAACATTTTTTTCATTTTTTTGGAGACGAATAAAAGCTTTTAAAAGTTTTAAACTCTTTGATATTACAGATAAAAGTGTATATACGGAGTTTTATTCTTGCTTTCAGTTTATTTTTGCCTCAAGAATATTTTAAATTTGTATAGAAGAAAAACTATTTTTTTCTTAAAATAACTGTATTTTAATCTTAAATTCAATTAACAAACATAGATGGCAGCATAAGTCTATTTTTAGCAAGAAATTTCCAAAAAAGCGCGTGTTTTCAAAGAAAGATTGTCTTTTGAATGTCTCAAATATTAGTTTTTTGAACCCATTTTTGTTATGTTAGAAATTAAAAAGGCAGTATTGAAACTTTTTTAGTGTGTCATGGACTTATTAATTTTTATGTACGTGTAATATTGTTGATGTAGGAGTTGTCCTTTAATTGTTTTTTGAGGTAACATAAGAGGAATAATTATGATTTTGTCATTTTTTTAAAAGTTTCTAAGTTTTTTTGAAGATGAAGGAAATAAATAACAACTTTGAAACTTTTAGAATTCGATCTTCATACATAGTACTACATCTTGCATCAATTTCAGAGATGTTTTTTAAGTCCTTTGATTTTTATAACATTTCAAAATTTTTAAAAAATTACAAAATTTCAATATTTACAACCAATTTTTGATTAATTATGATATTATCAAATTATTGTTACTCAATAAATATAAAGATTGATATCCAGAGATTTCAATATCATAAAAAAACTTTATTTTTGTTAAATAGTTTTCAAAATATAGAACTTGAAACTTGCAACTTTCGACGATTATCCGCAAGCCATTCTATATCACAAGTTTTTTAAATGTCCAAAATTGATAAAATAATTAATTTTTCGTGAAAAAATTGTGCACACATACATTTGAATATGAAATGAATACGTATCTCAAATTTTATTAAAATCGGATTCTATGCAGCCACAGCTTTTTTTCCATTTTTGCTCATTTGACGTGGAATGACCCAATATGTTTGGTTAAAATAAATAAAACATTCACTCCATCTAGAGACATCAACGTAAAATACAGCTTAAATATAGAAACAGAGTTATTAAACGTTGGATTGCATTCATAATCCTAAAACAATTTAAAAAATAATGTATTATATTCTAACTGAGAATCTACCATTTTTTTACTAATTATTTATTGCATGAACTCGTGCTTTGTTGCAAAGTATAAATGATAAGTAATGATTTTATATGAGAATCTTAGAGGCCAGTGGGTGCAAGTTTCAAAATTTTGATTTATAGTAAATAGATTTCAAAGATAATAGACGGTACATTAAACATCAATAGTAACTGACTGAATTTTAATAAGAAACTGTTGATTTTTCATGGGTGTGTGAGGGCGTTTTGTAGTAGCTGCTATTTTTGAGGCGCTTGTTTTTAATCCGAATACTAATCTCTTATACCGAAAAGAACCAAACATTGTAGTGAATGTAAGCTGATTTTAAAATTTTGCAGGCAAATCAATCTGATGATATGCCTGATGAAAGTCGAGAGAAGAGAAAAAACGATATTGTGAAAGATTTGAAATAATAGTTTAAATTTTTGGAAGTGGATAGGACGAACCTTGAATTATAGTATTAACCATTCTGAGATCTAATGCGAGTCTATATTTCTGTATACCTGTACCGTGTGGTTTCTTTTTAACAAGAAGCATGGGGCAGGCCCATTCAGAACAATGACGTTCAATGATTTTGGCATCAAGCAACTGTTTGATTTGATTTAAAACATCCTTTTGCAATGCTTGGGGAAGAGGGAAAGGGAGTGTCTTTATGGGGTAATCATTAATGAATTTCAAATCAGGTACAATTTTATCAGTATGACCAAGTGTGTCTGATGATTTGGAAAAGGCAGGATAATAATTAAGTAACAATTTAGTTAGGTTCTTTGCTTCATTCGATTTTAAGTGAGTAAGATTAAAATCCTTAGCCGATAAATCCTGCTTTCTTTTTTGTAAGATTTCATTAGACGCCTGAATAAAATTTACAAAGTGCTGTTCTGAGTTATTTTGCTTGTCAGACATTTCAGAAGTATAGTCGCGAATTTCCTCAATCTCAGATAATTGACCTATTTTTGTATGTTTAGGGAGATGAATGGTCTTTTCAGAAGTGTTTTTAAATGTTATTGAGAAGAAATGATGTATTTGTGAAGTTTTCTTTCTTTTATTGGATAATTTATTCATTTGAATAATGGCATCATTTCCTATTAATTCTTTTGTTTGTGCCAAATATTCAAATAGATAATTTCTGTCATTGTTGATGTTATTGGAGGTGTAAACAGAGCACCATATTTGTTGTTGAGGTTCTAATATAATTTTACGAGTTAAGAACACCGCTTGATTCATTACAACATCACTCAAAGAATTGCATGATTTTGATTGTTTCTCTCCAGAAGATTCTTTACTGGTTTTTAAAGGAACAGAGAAATTATTGTTGACATGGAGACACTTGTTAAAAGTATCGATGACAACATTGTATCTAGTTATGAAATCGAAACCTAAAATGCCTTCAAAAGTGGAAGACTCGGGTATGTTAACAATATAAAAGTGGTGTGAAAACGCTTTTTGTTTTAACTTGATGGATGTTCTGATGCACGCGGAAAATGAGACGTCAGAATTGACAGTTTTAATATTGACGTCAGTGGAAAGTCTTTTATATTTTAAGACAGGTTTAAGTTGATTAAATAATTTTTGTGAAAGTAAAGATATACTACTACCAGAATCAGCCAATAAAGTAATATCATGGTTTGCTATAGTGGCTTTAACAAGAGGGAGGGATGGTGACATAGTGTTTACACTACAAATTATCTGAACATTATCACTTTCTGTTTGTGTACTGATGTTATTTGCTATCTTAATGGAGTCAAAAGTTTGGGAACCTACTGAATTAACTAGTCTCGAACTTGAAATTTTAGGTAAAGCAGGGTCAAAAAGAAAAGTTGCTGATGTAGAAGTATTAGACTGAGACACAACACCATCAGCATAAAAATTGTATCTCTGATTCAGTTTTCCTGAAATTGTGGAGTGTAATTTGTGTAATTGTTTTTTCTTTGAGTGTTTGCTCTTATCCATTTAAAACAAGAGAGAACGTCGTGATTGTTTCGTCCACATAACTGACAAACAACTGGTTTTTTATGTGAAAACTTGTGTGGGGAATAACGTCTAGTGTAGCTCCGATTTTTGTAATTTGTTTGAAGCGTGAAACACCTGCGGAATGTTTTGGTCTAATCTGCAGATTTTTTTGCTCAGTTTCGGTTTTAGTATCAGGAGGGGCAAAAGATAATGCATTTATTTTCTCAGATTTCTTTTAATTGCGATTCAATGAGATTTTCTGGTCTGTGTACCGAAGGTAAGGAATGTAAGATTTTCTCATTCCTTAAAATTTCATGAAGGGTTTGCGCTCTTTCAACTGCCGTTTTATAATCATTAATGCCTTCTTCCTGTAATTTTCTTCTAATATTTGAAGGAAGGGCCTCTAGAAATTTCATGAGTTTGATAGTGTTGCGTGCATTTTCGTCGTTAATATCTGCATACACTGTAGCCGCAAGAACATTTAGTCTATGGGCTAAATTTTTTATCGTCTCAGAAGGCATAAGTGCTAAACTGGACAATTCAACAGAGGCAACACATTTACTAGGGGGGGGGGGCGAAAAATGACGCAAATTCCTTTTCCAGCAAATCGAGGTCTGTTATCTTTTGCAGCCAGGGTTTTGGGCTAGAAATTTTTGTGCAGGCCCAACTAATTTTCCCTTTAAGATTGCGATTGTTGTCTGTGGGTTATACTTATTAATTTCCGCACAGACTCTAATTTGGTCAAAGAAAAATTTAAGTAAATCTGGATCTCCATCAAATTGAATGATATTTATCGGAATTTGTTTTGCCGCCATGATTACAGTTTTTTTTTTTTTTTTTTTTTTAAGCCCACAAGTATGGAGAAATTGATACACAGACCGGATTTATACCCTAAAGCACATTGAAAACGAGTAAATTTCCTAGCTAGTAAAAATATGTAAACTAGCAAAATAAATAGACCTTAAAATATACCTCACTTTAAAGATATCTTATTTAAACCTTTTATGACAGTAAAGCAAGGGGAGCACATACAAAAGTAAATTATTTAGAAAATAAATTAAATAAAAAAACAAGAGAAATACACTTTGAAAATCTATATCAATATATTCCTTCACTTTAAAAAGTACTTATTTTATCCTTGGATAAAAAAAGCAAAGAAAACTATATAGAAAACACCAAAAACTGTTAGTAAGCAAGGAAAAATGAAATCTTTTAACTTCTTTACACAAGGAAAAAAATTCCTTTTTCGTAACTTAAAACATTTTGATTTATTTATATTTTTTTGGATGAAAAAGAATATCTTATTTTAACCTTTTAATTAAAAGTTCAAAGCTGGTTAAAAACTCATTTAAGCATACTAGAGAATCTAAATACAAATTAAAAAAACGAAGGGGTATGGGACGTTAAATATGAAACAATAGCACATAAATGCAAATAACTGATAAAAAAACTGCATAAAATGTCAGCAAAAAAATAATAACTAGAAATGACAACAGTTACCGTGCTTTCGCAAATTAAAAATCTTTGCAAAAACACAATAACAGGATTATATTAGTGATATGGGATTAAACCCGATTTAAAAACAACGAACTGCACTGTTGACTGTGGTGTACTGACTGTGGAAGCAGAACATGAAATAAACAAAGTACGTGGGTTACTTTTTTTTTTGAGAAAAAATAAAAATCAATTAATTATTATATTGTTAAATACACCAAAGTAATAGTTAGGGAAAAGGGACTCGATCTGCTCCCACACTCAAAGCTGTCGTATTTCGAAGAGATGAAAATGTGCAATTTTTTTTTTTTTTTTTTTTTTTTTTTATCACTGAAGACTATGAGAAATTTTATATTGTAAACAGGTAATTGGGTATTCACTTATCGAAGGTGGTGACATCTCTTTTAGAGAATTGTTGTAATTCTTTTATTTATTTATTTATTAATTTTGTGCACTGGAAGACGTCGGCGCCGATCATTTGCAGAAACACAAATTGCACTAATTCTAAGCAGAATTCTCTATATATTTTGACATTCTCGAAGCTGTATTAAGTACTCGAACACACGCACTTTATTGCACGTGAACTTTTGTATGGCATGTTCTGTAATTTTGACGGAGAACACTGTAATAGAAGCACAAAATGATAGGAGGTGTCGATGATATCACTTGAATCACACACAAACTATGCGAGGACTCAGAAGGGTCGCCAGGAAGTCCACCGCCCAGGTGACGATTGGCCGCAGAGATTTCTTTTTAGTAGATGGAACATCGAGAGGTAAACACTCCGAAGCACTTGAGATGGAGAGCACAGGGGAGGAAAAGGGGGTGTTCCATGTAGGCAGACGATACCGTGCTAGCTATAATTAAAATCTCAGTGTCCAGAAAGTGAAGAGAAGTGAAGTGTTTTTTCTGTTTTTATTCCAAAGTTGTGTTTGAGAAATGTGCAGACGATAATGCAGCAGTGAGCTGCGAGTGAGTGTTATTCTTTTATTAAAGTGTTTTTTAATATAATCAGTGCCTATGGAATAATTTGTGTAATGTGTGCATTATTTTACATGGTCCGTCTCGGAGGAGATGAAAATAATTATTTATTTGAGTGAATAATCTTCGAATTAACTATGTGCTGATGTTATGTTAAGAGTTCTATTAAAGATCTGTCCACGTTGAATATGAGAGTCTTCGAATAATATTCTGCTTAAATTAGTGAAGTGTTGTGCTCAAATAATGGAAGTGTTGTGTTTAAGAAGATATTGTTTTGAGTTAATGAATATTTTGACAAAAAAAAAAAAAAAAAAAAAAAAAAAAAAAAAATTTATACCTATCTCTGGAAATTTTTTTTTCGGAACTATGCTTTTTGGAAGCAGTTAGAAGTTTAGATGCTGCTGTTCATATTTCATGAAAATTTTTTTTGAAACGACTTTGCCAATTAAAATTAAAGAAGTCATATGTTGGTTAAATCTGAAGATGAACTGTTTAAATTATTATGTGATTAAGATATGGACAAATAAGTTGGCTTTTTGTATATTTAGTGGACATTTTGCATATTGAGAGAATAAAGTTTTCAGTCTGTTTTCGTGGGATATGATAAGAGGAACTGTGCTGATTTTTTAAAAAGTTTATCGCCTCTAGAGAGACAGTGCTGGTTTTATTTTATTAGTGTGAAGAACGACGATAAGACCTGAGTATGGTCTGCGTCCCAAACATTGGAGTTTATGCATTTTTGTCGTGAATGTCATGGTACAGCAAGTGAAGTGTGTGGGCAGTATGAAAGTTTGATTGCCCTGAATGCTCACAAGAATCTTTCAGCTTTGTGTTTCTTGAATTATGCTCTACATAGCCTGTGACGACTTTGCCCAGTTGGCCTTTTTGCTGTGATGCCTTATGGTACCTGAGAGGACTTCATCCTGATGAGTTTTTTCCTGATGAGTTTTGAGTTCATGAACTGTGATCTACAGTGCTTGAAATGACTTTATGAATAAGCTTTTGTTCCAAGGAAACATGGACTTAGTTGTGACAGACTGTATCCTGCATACCTTTAAGAGCTCTGATAAACTGGGAATCTACTTGGCCATGACGTTTTTGCATATTTTCTCGACAGAACTACCGGTTCTGGTACTTTGTGTCATGGAGAACTTCTGCAGTAAAAGTGAAATTTTTAAAATTCTTTTTATTGAAAATGAAATGATTTTCTTTAGTTTAATAGAAAATAATTAAATGGATAAATTTTTAAGTAGTTTATGTGAAAAATATTATATAGAGATATTTATTAAAAATGAAGTGTTAAAACCTTAATAGTTTTGCTATATTTTTAAATTTAAACTGTTTAATTTAATTTTGAAGTTTAAGTATAATGAAGTTAAAATTGTTACATCTCTCTATATATATTTTTTAATTAACAGGCCTGCATTTGAGGATTTTTGAAAAATATAAGATTTTGAGAGTATATTTGAACTTTGATTAAAGTGTGTAATGTTTAATAGACTCTTTTATATATTTAAAATCTTTAATAAATTTAAAGTTTTTAAAAAACTTATAAGGTGCTTAAATGGTAGGAAATCAGTTTTTGGTGCTGTCTACGGGCGGAGATTTATGAATTATTAATGAAAGTTTATAGATATTTTTGAGTAATTTAATATTTTAAATTTTGTTTTGTGACATGGCTCCAGAGGTTTATTGATCTTGCTGATTTCCTGGAGTTTATGTCCTATTCTTTTTAGTTTAAAAGTTTGATATTTTTTTTTATATATATATTCTTAAAGTTTAGCATATTATGTTTTAAAAAATCAAGTATGTTTTTTTCAGTATGGGAGGTTTTTTTATTATTAGTGTTAGATTTAGGGAAACATGATCTCACGAAAATTTTGGTATATTAAGTACAGAATATTCTAAATAAATTTGAATTTTTATTTACTGGATGAATTTTATTATTTACTTTACACCAGTCATTGATTTAGTGCATATAATCTATAATCGGAGATAAATATTTCTTTTCTTTTTCTGAGTTCTCATAAAAATAATAATTTTTGTAATATGTTTTAGAGATTTTTTTTGAGTTTTAGAGTTTATTTAGAGTTTTAGAGTTGATTTAGAGTTTGAGAGTTGATTTAGAGTTTTTGACTTGATTTAGAGTTTAAGAGTTGATTTAGAGTTTTAGAGTTGATGTAGAGTTTGAGAGTTGATGTAGAGTTTGAGAGTTGATTGAGAGTTTGAGAGTTGATTGAGAGTTTTAGAGTTGATTGAGAGTTTTAGAGTTGATTGAGAGTTTGTTTTAGAGTTGATTTAGAGTTTTAGAGTTGTTTTAGAGTTTAAGAGATGATTTAGAGTTTTAGAGTTGATTTAGAGTTCTAGAGTTGAGTTAGAGTTTTAGAGTTGATTTAGAGTTTTAGAGTTGATTTAGAGTTCTAGAGTTGAGTTAGAGTTTTAGAGTTGATTTAGAGTGTTAGAGTTGATTTAGAGTTTTAGAGTTGAGTTAGAGTTTTAGAGTTGAGTTAGAGTGTTAGAGTTGATTTAGAGTTTTAGAGTTGAGTTAGAGTTTTAGAGTTGATTTAGAGTTTTAGAGTTGAGTTAGAGTTCTAGAGTTGAGTTAGAGTTTTAGAGTTGATTTAGAGTGTTAGAGTTGATTTAGAGTTTTAGAGTTGATTTAGTTTTGGAGTTGAGTTAGAGTTTTAGAGTTGAGTTAGAGTTTTAGAGTTGATTTAGAGTTTTAGAGTTGATTTAGAGTTCTAGAGTTGATTTAGAGTTTTAGAGTTGATTTAGAGTTTTAGAGCCATGGAAGAGCTCCACCATTCTAAGTGTTAGGATTTTCGAGTTTGGTCTGGTACATTTATTTTTGTCCTGTTAAATGTATATGCAAATGTTTAATGAAATATGTATTAATATGATTTATTTTTACAGATAAAATGAATAATTAATGTTTGTTTATTTCTGTTTTAAGTATAGTGTATTTAGTATGTAGTTTTTCTGTAATTCTGCAATATTTTTTTAATATAAATCACAAAATTAGCAATAGATACTTTCTATTTTGGGAAATGTGAAAGGCATGGTAGTTGTCATAGTGGAGTATGGTTTAAGCAAGTTTGGTGTAATCAGAATTTGGAAACTTCTGATATGGAGTTTTGGTTAAAGGATTTTTTGCAGTTGTTTAGTGTCATTTCTGCTCAGTGCTAATTTCAGAAATAATTTTTAAAGTTGACTTTTGTTAATTGGAAGTTGAAAGTTGATCATGTGTAAGGCTAAAAATTCAACTCTTTTGATGAAAGAGTCTTTGAAGATCTGATCCATTTTTTGATTGAGTTGATGGATCTTTTTGCGGATATTTTTTTTTGGTATTGAGTTTAAGCAATTGTGAAATGTTGAAATAGATACGGAAATAAATTAATAAAGTTTTTGTTATATTAATGTAATAGAACAGATTTAAATATTTTGTGTTAGATTCAACTGTAGGATTGCATTTTTTTGAAGTTGTTAGAATTGTCTCCTGAATGTGAAAGGAACATCTTTCAGCTGGCTTGTCAAGTTTTCTAAATGTGTTAGACTTGGTCAGATAAAATTCAATCTCCAGTGAATATAAGAGCAATAGTTTGGAGGAACCATGTTGTAGTGTAAGAGCGAATGAACCCTATGGGCTAAATTTGGTTTAGTTGGAGATGTTTAGTATGTGATGGACTCTCATGGAATTGCTTGTTTTCAATTCTTGGGCTGAATTTTTGGATATTTAATGGAGATTTTTCGGAATGAAAATTTTTGTTTTGAAACTGAAGTTAAATTTGCTAAATGTTTCTGTGTTTAGTGGAGGGGGATTGATTTTCAGAAGTTAACTTTGCTCCTCGCTGAGTGACAGAAACAATCATGTGATAGTATATTCAGTCAGCTGTGTAAGTTTTAGGGATTGTGAGGAGAGTCTAATTTTTGTGAAAGTGTTTTTGTACTGGTGGACTTTTTCTCGGCAATAAGGAGTTTCTATGGTCTTGGTGTCAACATTGGTTGATCTGTCCTAATCTGTTAAGTATGGAAACAATAGTTTATTATTTGAGGTTTATTTGTGATTGTCTTCTTGCCTATGTGATTTTGTGTTTTTCGAGAGAGTGAGGTATGAAGACCTAGGGCCCCAGGCAAATTGGGAGAGAGTGAAAGGGTAGCCGGGTGTACACGGCGCTGAAAGTTGTATGAATTTTATGTACCAATTTAATTATTTGTGTCCTCCGGATTCTTAGGAGATGTTGTAGCTGAAACTTTGTTTTTATTGGAAATTGGCTGCTGTGAAGGATAGGATTATTTTTGAGAATGGAGTCATGTGTTGATGCAAGACCGGGAAGTTTGTATGTTGTAAAAATGAGATTTGGTTACCTTTGAATTTAATCATGGGGTTCCACTATTCTTAATTTTATAATTGAATATTAAAGATTTATTAATATATTTGGAGTTAGTGAACAGGTGATTAAGTGCTGTTAAGATAATGGTCCTTTTAAGATGTTATCCTTTTTTGTTCTAAATATGGACATCGTCAGGATGCACTAGTGTGTTAGGCTATCTTTAAGAGGATTAAAACTATAGTGGTGTATTTTAATATTCTTGTTGTCGCCTCTCCTTTTTAGATAAAAGTGTTAAGAGGGGGGTTTTGATAGGATTTAACATCAGTAGGATACTAGCAGTTCTTATCACTTTTATCTCCTTTCTAATATTTCTGTTTAGCACTAAAGTTTAAATGATATTTAAAGCAAAGACTAAAAAGTTTATTTATCAATTGTTAAAAAATTAAATTTAAAGTTAAAGCTCTATTTAATTTAATCAGTAATTGAAATTAATTGTAAGATTTGTTAAGTGGAGAATTGAAAAGGATAATGTAAAAATAGGAGATCTAGTGTTGTTAGTAGAGGAAAATACACCAAACAATAAGTGGCCATTAGGCAGAATAATTGAAGTATATTACGGTAATGATGAGAAATTTCGCGTAGTTCAGGTGAAAACTCAGAATGGAATTTTTAAAAGATCGATTAGTAAATTATGTATTTTCCTATGCCTGAAAACCATAGTACTTAAAAAAAAGATAAAATATAAATTATATATATATGTGTGTGAGTGTTATATTGTTTTTTCTTTCAATTTTTATATTTGAGTAAACATATATAGTGACCTTTTGTATTTATTTGTGTAATTAGTGTACTTGGTAAAAAAAGAGTTATTATTGAATGTGAAACATGTCAATGGGGGCCGGTATGTTCCATGTAGGCAGACGATACCGTGCTAGCTATAATTAAAATCTCAGTGTCCAGAAAGTGAAGAGAAGTGAAGTGTTTTTTCTGTTTTTATTCCAAAGTTGTGTTTGAGAAATGTGCAGACGATAATGCAGCAGTGAGCTGCGAGTGAGTGTTATTCTTTTATTAAAGTGTTTTTTAATATAATCAGTGCCTATGGAATAATTTGTGTAATGTGTGCATTATTTTACAGGGGGTGTCCAGCAAAGGATTTCAGGACGGGAACACCGCTTTACTTTTCGACGTCGACCGCAAGTGAAGATGGGGACATCAATTCCACATCGGCTGACCCTTAGCAGGCAAGACTAATATCGGGAGAGCTCCATATCAAGGCATGCAGGGAAGAGAATAGAAGAAGCGACGATGCATCACATCCGCAGGAAAGTGGCAGTTGATTGTATCACCCCCATATTTTTTTTTTTTTTTAATGTGGGGGAAAAACGAAAAAGTCAAACGGCACCAGAGATTCTTGTGAGGGCGTTTTGTAGTAGCTGCTATTTTATTAGAATACTTAGAAGAAGCGTGATTACGTATAGTAGTCCAGGTCTTAGATGTGAAAATAGCGAAAAAACCCCACAATGATTGCAAAGCCACTTTTTATTTAAACATGTAGTAATAGGGGGGTACACATACAGTACTCGGAGAAAATCTCCGAACAGAGATTTTGCGACCTAACCGGACAAGAGCAGTGAGTCAAGTGAAGTCATACATAGCAACGAACCGCCACTTTTGGCATGCTAGAAAATCGCCAACATACACAAGTTCGCCTATGCACAATGGATGGTTTACGCCAAATAACAGTTAAAATGCAGCCGACAAGATCAGAATTCAATTTGGTTACCCAGCTGGGATGGGAAAGGAAAGGTTGCCAAACGATAAATGTTACACGTGTTGTTATGTCTAACAACGAAGCACACCCAAGGGACATCAGATTTTACTGCGCAGATGTTAAATTCTTTTTAGGGTTTTGTCGAGAAAGGAAAAAGGAGCGTAAGCACAAATTTTAACCGCGATACAGAAAAGATCTCCTTATAAGGTAATGCATAATTGACTCGATCAGTAATAGCCGACATCTGGAAATTGTTTTTAACGGTTGATTAAAATGTGGGTGTATTTCTCACAGATAAACTTGGGCAGCTGCAGATGTTCGGTTAGAGAAATACTAAGCGAGGAAGATGGAAAGGAATGAAGGACAATTTAAGACTAATTTTGAATTGAAAAGAGAAGGGGGGTAAAGGAATAATTTAAGAAAATAACCAATATAACGAAATAATAGAAAATAACCAATATATAACGAAATAATCGTTATAGGGTGGTCTATAAACTATTATTTCTGTAGCTGTAAAAAATATTGTAAAAGCTTCTTTAACCTTATAAAAAATGGATATTGATAATTTTTCGGCATAAATAGTCTATCTCTAGAATGCAACACATAATTAGAAAAACACTTATATTTCATTACCTAAAAATAAAATAACAACATATTTGCAAGTCGTCTGAGCACCTAGTTAATTTTTTTTTTAATTTTTCACTTATACACATTGGCTTCTGGGATCCTCATATATTATTAATGTTTAAAACTTAAAGGAAAAATAACTCTAATGTAACTCATCTCGCTTACAAGAATGTCTCTTCTAAGTAATAAACTTATAAAGGTTAGGTTATTTATATCTATGTATGTATGTATAACTACTTAACTTTTCATATATATTATTTTTATTCTAAATATTATAGGTATTAACTGACAGTAATTTTAGACGGTATTTTTAATATAAAAAAATGATATAAAAATATGGTATCACATAGAACTTATATTAGGGAATTACCAATGCGCTAGGATGTTTTTACTGGATAAAAAGAACATAGAATAAATAATAAACAAAAAATCACAACATTTCTGATTACACATTCTTTCATATAATAGGAATGGATTCTCTAATTTTTTTCAGAAATAACGAACAAAGTGATGAACAAATAATGAAGTATACACTATAAAAAATGTGGATAGTTCTTAAATTACAGGGATGAGAATTTTCCGTTCCCAAAGGTTAATTTTTTGCAACTAAATTTTAAATAAAATATCATTCACATTTAATGGCAGTAAACAGTCATTTTGATTGGAGAATTCTCATCCCTAAATTTACGAAAATGTCCTATAATCATAGTCATAAATATACAATAACCACTTCTGAATCACTCAATATTCCAAATAAAACGCTCCTTTAACTTTAGAAACTTCACACAATAATTCACCAGTAATTCATCTTAACATCTTAATTTAAAGAAAGATGTACCGTAAGACCACAACTGTTGAACCTCTGTTTGGCAGACTGCCAAGCCGATTTTATTCACATTGTAGGGAGAATAGCCTCTAAGACCGAAGAAACGTTATTCAATATTTTTTTCTTTATTTTATTGTTTTGAGTGAAATTTTATATTTAATTAAATGGTCGTGCACTTCCCATTAGTTAACCGATTATTCCTTTTCAAAGTATATACATATGTATTTGCTACATTTTTGCGAATTTTAATAAAAGTACGTTTGTTTCATTATTTATTTATTTATTATTATTATTATTTAGATTCAAATTTATGGCTAAACCGTAGATTTATAGACTGCTTGGCTTTTGTATTGACAGTTATGCAATAAATTCGCCAATTCTAACAACCTAAATACTCAAGACACATATACTTACTAGGATATTTACTTCGGATCAAAATGGCGTTATTTTGCCTAATATGGTTACCTGGCTGTTGTTGTTTATTTATTCATAAATTGTTTTTTTACATTAAATTTATTTTTTCAAATTATATAAAATGTTTTTATTCTAAATTTGCTAATTTTTAACATTTAATGTATTTTAACATTTTTTTAAAAATTTATAGCTATTTTCTTTTTAAAACAATAAAAAAATAATTAAAAATGTATAAGAAAATGTAAATAAATAATAAAAAAAATGGTTAATTTGGCAATTTTCAAAGTCACGCCACGCAATCAGTAATTCTAAAAAGGTTAAATTACGTTATATTGCGAGGAAATTTTTTTATTGAGATGAGTTTAATAATCATACCTTTAAATCATCATTTTTTATTATATTTGACTGTTTATAACTTATTCTAATACAGTAGAATTACAACGTAATATTTAAATATATATATATATATATATATATATTATGTATATCATATATATATATATATATATATATATATATATGTATATATATATATATATATATATATATATATATATATATATATATATATATATATATATATATATATATATATATATATATATATATATATATATATGTATGATGTTTAAAATAAACAAACTCATCTCGAGATGGTACGGGCTTTCCCAATTTCGACATGGAGTATCCCTTTTTACCCATGCGCAGTTCTGTCCATGTTTCTAGAAAGTGATCAGTTTCTATCATATGATCAATTTCAGAATGCATATTAACTGCCAGTCGTTTTGTGAAACATTCCCAAGTAGCTTTTATAGTGTGGTATTCAGTTGTCAATACTGACCAACCTTTTTTTTTTTATTATTAATTGCTGTAAGGTTTTAAGTAGATATTTTCATGTTCCATAAACATGTTTAACCAAATAAATAAATAAAACTAGCTTCAACGTTAAAATTTTTCTGTTACAATTCCACAATTTCGAGTGTGCAGCTGAAAATGTCGATAGCAATGTTTATGGCATGTCTGATAGCATACAAAAAATTGATGTTCCGTGAAGAGAAAACTGTAGGATGCCTTGTAAAAGTAATTTCAAACCGTTTGCGAAAAATACAGTCTTTACTATTTCTTTTTATATAAACTCTTCTTTAAATTTTACAAATAAATTATTTTCTAAAGATGCTGAAGATAAAGGCACACTTTACCGATTTATGGGTGAATTGAAAGCGGTTATATTGAAACTGTTGAATATTTATTTTCCTGATTATACATAGTAAATTTTCGAATTTTAAAAATACCTACCTTTTTTTATACTCCACAAATAACTTTATAAATAATTTAATTTATAGAATTAATTAAAAATTCCTCTTATGTACAATACATTTAACTATATTTATAAAATTTAGTTTAAAATGCATTATTGCATGCTATTATTCTTTACTTCAAAGATTGACAATATTTAAGTTGGATTTTTTTGCATCCTCAAAAATTACGGTTAAAGGTAGCTATTATTTCAAACTATTTAAAGTCATTAAACATAGCTTTTCAGTATAAAGTCAATTCAAATGCAATTTTGAGGAAATTTTATGGTTTTTCATTTTAGGCAGAAATTGTCTTGTGAATTAAAGTTAATGAAGTTACGGAGATTTAAATTACATATTGCAGTGCTTATAAAATTACTCTTCCGTGTGAATTTTACAGCTCCTTTCAAAATGTGGCGATGTTTCTCTGGATAACATTCTAGATACCATTAAAAGCATTTTCATATTTTATTTACAGATAATTAAAATTTTGACTGAAAAATTGTTTATTTGAATAAGAATGCTATTTTCTATTAGATAAATTATAATTTGAAAAATCGGAAATTTTCGATGCCGTTTTATACTCCAAGTTATCATTTTGACCAAATATTCTTTATTACTTACTATTCTAATTTGATATTATTTATTCTAAGGTAAACTTATGTTTTTTTTTCTTTCTATGTAAAAACTTGAGATTATAATAAATAGACATCATATTTTGAATCAATAATCAAAATCAAATATACTATATTTTAGTTTTTATTAATGAAAAAATAATGTATGATAGATATATTAAATGCATGACATTTAAACATATTGTACACGCATTAAAAAATTGTGTAAAATTTTACACATTCATTATTCGGACAATTAGAATTTCTAAAATAATTACCCTTTCGAAATGTATTTATTTATTATTTTATAATTATTAGTCCATAAAATTAGCATTTAATAAAAGTAAACAAGAGATATTATTTTCACATAGCAATTTAGAAATGATAATTCTTAGTCATCCAGATTAACACACTTTAAACGGTGAAAATCTCATTAAATCAAGAAGTATTGTTCAAGTATTATTTTCTGATTAGAGTATAAAAATTAACTTAATTAATTTGATTTTTTAATGTATAAGTGTAATTCAAAATATCCATCTTATCTGGAATGCATTATATATATATATATATATATATATATATATATATATATATATATATATATATATATATATATATATATATATATATATATATATATATATATATATATTTATATATATATATATATATAATTTAATATATACACTCCTTTGCAAAATTATAAATTCAGAAATTTTTTATTTTGTTTACATCATAATATAAATAAGCTTACCTTTACTTTAATAAAATAATGATGAATATTTATAATAATATATTAAATTTAATATAACTCATACATAAAATGGAGCAAAAAATTTAAATAAGAAAATAACATAACTTAAAAAAAGAACATTATGTGAGAGACCTGGACAAAAATATAAACTCAAAGTTATAAATTTCTATATTCTGGCATATTTGATATAATTAAATGTGTTTTATGATAAAAAAACTAATAAATGGAGTCATTATGGATCAGTACATTTCAATACATCAATACATGTTTTAATTTTTCTCATAAAATAACATTATGTGATACCTGGACAAAATCATAAACTCAAATTTATGAATTTATATGTTTTGGTATTTTTTATCTAAATAATAAATGTGTTTTGTGATAAGAAACTAATTCAATGAAATTATTTTTCCCATTAGTATTAATGCAAACGATATTTATTATTCATATTTTCAATTCTTTCCATTATTTTATTAAAAATTATTTATCATCTGCTTTTGAATTATTTTTAGAATAATTTTGTATTCTTATAATGCATCTTGTTTATCGTGTGTCATTACATGTTATTCTTAGAACAGTTAAAATCAACAATTTTTCTAATGCCTCGAGGAAAGTTTCTCACAGAGGTACAAGTTGGTATAAGTATGGCATTTAGAGCTTCTGTAAAAACGCAATGCGAAATTGTTTTTCTAGTTAAATGTTCACAAAAAGAAGCAAAAAACGTTTTAAAGAATCCGTCAGTATATAGCAGGAAAAACGGAATGATCAACGTCCAAAGATAACAGGCAGAAATCGAAGATCTATCTTACGAGCAACATACAATCTTTTATTGTAAATACTTTAAAGCTAAATGTAAACTCTAGAATTCAGACTAATTTTCCAACAATTCTCCAACAAACGACGAATATGAAATGTAAGAAAATGAAAGGTAAGCCTATGAACAACAGAGTGGAGCACAGTCATCTAGTCAGATCAAAAGAAGTTTAATTTAGATGGTCCAGATGGCATAAGATACTACTAACACAATATCAACATGAAGAGCGGCATATTTTAGTTGAAGCTTTGGTGTAATACCCATGATGGTGTGGGTTGGCTTTTCTCAGAATGGTAAAACTGCTCTGGCTTTTCTTAATGGAAACCAGAAAGCAGAAGACTACCAGTTAATGCTGGAAGGTAATCTTTTTTTCTATATGAACAGTTAATCACTGGAGTAAACTGAGTATTTCAGCAAGAGAACGCAGCAATACACCCTGCAAAAAGTACAAAAGAGTGGCTGCAGCGCTGGTATGTAAATGTCTTCAATTGTCCAGCCTGCAGCCTTGATCTATGCATGGAACGGAAAATTATTGGTTCATGCGCTGAAGCTAATGCACTGAAAATTATTGGGGTGCAATGGTTTGAACTGTCTATCGCGATGGACGTCAATATCAAAACACAAATGATTCAAAGATGGCTACTACTTTCAAACAGTTGTCCATAGGGCAGTTGGAAATTTTTTTTCAATCTATGCCGAGTCGCATATTCGAAATCATTCAGAAAAATGACTGCTCAACACATTTTTGAATGTATGCATTAACATTTTGCACCAGGATTCAAAGGTACATTCACTTCTTAAACTCCATAATTTTATGTTTTCAGTTTACACATGTACTACATTTATATTACTCATCTTTTTTGAAAAACTTGTAAAAATGAATTGGTGTATTAAAATATATTCATCCCTAATAACTCCATTTATCAGTTTATGATCATAAAATGCATTATGCATTTATTTATATCAAAAATACCAGAGTATAGAAATTCATAACTTTGAGTTTATAATTTTGTCCAGGTCTCACATAATGTTATTTTATAAGAAAAATTAAGACATTTATTGATGTATTGAAATGTATTGATCCATAATGACTCCATTTATTAGTTTCTTTTCACAGAACGGGTTTATTTATATCAAATATGCCAAAATATAGAAATTCATAACTTTGAGTTTATAATTTTGTCCAAGTCTCACACAATGTTATTTTTTTTAAGTTATTTATTTTCTTATTTAAATTACTTACTCCATTTTATTTATGAGTTATATTAAATTTAGATGTCTTATTATAAATATTCATCATTGTTTTATTAATGTAAAGCAAAGCTTATTTATATTATGATGCAAACAAATTAAAAATTTTCTGAGTTTATAATTTTGTCCAAGAGTGTATATATATATTAATATTTAATATATATATAATTTAAAGGTTGGCTATTTTAATTTTAAATTTGTTTCTCACTTCAAAAATTACGACTTCAGCATTTAAAAAAATAGCAACTATTTCTAACTATTCAAGTCATTATAAATATTCTTTAGTATAAATTAAATTCGAATACAGTTTTGAGATAATTTTTGGAGTTTTTGGGGCATGGTTAAGTGGTGTAAGTCACGAATTTTGGATTTAAATATTTCTGTGAGATTTATAGATATGGGGATTTTTTTCTTTTATTCAATTCAAGAATGGATAACGAATAATTTTCTAACTGGGAATTTAGCCCTAAGAGGGCCGTATAAAATTTTAATTTTCGTAATTTTTCAAATAGACTCCCCATAGAGTTGCAACCTATGCTATCATATATGACATTTTTTAAATGAATTTTTGCAATTGAAAGTGTGGATCTAGGGGCAATATTTAAAGAGATAGTCAATTGTTTTGATATTTATAACTCACCTTGTATATATGTGAGTGTTTATGTGTGAGCTTGAAAATTAATTTAAATAATACAAATAATGAAATCTCTAAGAAATTTAATCGATTATCTTTCAACATTTTTATATATTTAAAATAATAATAAATTTTTGTTCCTTTTCAAAACTTTTACACACATATCCAAGAAGATAATATATAAGATAATAATATTTATTTTTAAAATAATTCTTTATAAATAATACATCCATATTTCAGATAACTTTAGTAGAAGAGGAGATTGATTTTTTTAGAAAAGTCAAGTAATACGGAAGATAATTTTCCAAAAGAGAAATAAATATTTTGACATACCAATTTATTGAAAAATCATTTTCACTTGTCTCTATTGGAAAACGGATACAGATTTCAAGTACTACCAGTACTTCATACTGAAAATGTAGAAAGTTATGGGAATCTTAATGCAATTTATGTAATAGATTTTAGAGGAATGTATCTTCTACACAAATAAAAGAAACTGGAAATGATTCAGCTTAGGAAATATTGGTTTACCATTCTATCTTGAATGGGACATTTCTATTTGCAAAATTATTAGATTGGATGTTACTCAAGAAAAGTTTTATATTACGTTTTATATTAATATTAATATTATTATTGTGTTTATAATTACTTTTTTATTTATATATTTGTATCTTAAAACGATAGATTATTATTATTATGTTTATAATTACTTTTTTTATTTATATATTTGTATCTTAAAACAGTATATTATTATTATTATTATTAATACCAATCGCTGTAATATATGTACACGTACGATAGAAGACTTTTTTTTATTATTATTTATCTTTTTATTTCATTTTAATTTTTAGTTTATTTTTTTAATTATTTAATTATTTTTTTAATTTTTTAATTATTATTTTAAATATTTTTTAATAATCACGGCTAGCCATGAACTAGCTATTTTATTTAGTAAACGTGTATGATTATTTACTGGTGGATAAACACTACAATTTGTATTGTTCTAAGCTGGTGGGTCTTGAGCATTTTACACTCGAATACAAATGAATAATTTTTTTAACTTCCGTCCGCTACCCAGCAGATCATTAAATTATCAAAAATTAGAGCTTCAGCATTTGAAAAATAGATACTCTTTCTAACTATTCAAGTCATTAAAAATAGTCTTTAGTATAAATTAAATTCAAATACAGTATTGAAAGAATTTTTTGGTTTTTAATTTTATTATAAAATTATCTTGTGAATTAAAGTTAATGAAGCTACGGAGATTAAAGTTTCATAATGTCGTGCTTATAAAATTACACTTTAGTGTGAATTTCTCAGCTAATTTAAAAATGTGGAGATGTTTCTCTGAATAACATTCCAGATAAAAAGATAAAAGCCTTTTCAGAATTTCTTTACAGATCATTAAAAGTTTTATTTGAAATAAGTTTTTATATGAATCATAATTCTATTATATTTGATATAAATTACAATTGAAAAAACCAAAACTCTTCGGTGCGCTTTTATATGCCAAGTTATTATTTTGGCCTGATACTTTATGCTGTTCAAAATCCTTTGAATATTATTTATTGGATAAACTTATGTTTTTTTTTCTATGTAAAAACGTTTGGAAATAATAAATCAGCATCATATTTTTCATCAGTTATTATAATTATACTCTTATGTACTATTTATTAGTTTTGGTTAGAAAAACAAATTTATCATACATTTAATGTTTGCATAAAGTTTTCTTATTACCTACTTTCATTATTCAAATATTTACAATTTCTAAAAAGTTACCACTTGGAAATATATTAATTTATTATTTCACAATCATTCAACCATATGATTGTTATTTAATAAAATTAAGCGAGAGATATAATTTTTAATAAGCCATTTAGAACTAATAATCCTTAGTCATCAAGATTACCACATTTTAAATGGTTTATAGTCATTTAATCAATAAGTATTATTTCCTGATTAGAGCATAACAATTTACCAATCTATGTATGGAAACCGGTAAAGTGGCTTGAATAGGCTATGTTAAAGCATTGAAAATGGAAATGTAAGTAAAGCTAAACACAAGATTACAGAGAGAAATCAGCATTGCTTGATTTAGCAGATTTGGTAGAATATCTAGCGTTGTTCATTTGAGTGTAAAGATGAAATTTCTATACATTTCAAAATAACTTTCAAATTGCTTATAATGTTCTCTATTGGCTGAATTGTGTTACTCCAAAATAGTTCCGTAAATACACTCTAAGTATGCTACCATTAATCATAGTAAAGTGCATGTAATTGATAGTATTCTGCGGAAGATAATTAAACTTAATATGAAAGTCTAGTGAAATGATTGCGAGGATTAGTAAATTAATTTTGTCACTATTAAATACAAACTAAATAATATATATATATATATATATATATATATATATACTTCATGACTGACATCTTCAAAAGATTAAATGTTCAAATTAAATTCATGCTGTAATATTTTTATGCATATATTCTGGATATACATATTTTTTTATCACTTTAGGACCGGAGCCTTTTGAACAAATTTTATTCGATTGTCACTATATTTTTTAAAAGTGCACTTCATTGAGAATTCTCACTACTCAGTGAAAAATACCCGGACAATAATGTTAATTCCATGGAGCGATCTTTTCACACATCTCGCTCAAATTTGAATATTTTAAAATATTATATTTTTTTTAGTATGATTGTTGAGGACGATTTACAACCGATCTAGTTTTTAGTTTTTCAATTTTGGTTTCAGATTTAAAATAAAAATACTTTTACTTTCGAAACAGATTAGAACTGGTTCTGAAATTGAATTTATCATAATATAAAAAAATATATAACCAAAATTAAAAATGTAAAAACTAGTCCCGTTGTGGATCGTCCTCAGCTACCCTATGAAAAAATCATGTAAAAATATTAATATTTGAGCAACATAAATGAAAAACAGTCCTTTTCTTAACATAATAATCCGGGACATTTTCACTGAGTAGTGTGGGTTCTTATAGTAATCATGACAATGCACTAATTAAATAAAGCAAATGTTTCTTTTCTTATTACTACTTTGGAAAACAAGGTCTGTATGCTCTTTTTTGAAGCTGCATATATGCACCTATCGTCCCGAAAGAATTAACATTAAAAATCAACATAAATATCCACTTATATAAATCATTTAAACTATAAAGAAAATTACCTAGTAATTTTTTTTATCATTTGAAAAAGAGCTACTTTTTACATTTTTTCGAAAAATTATTTAAATAAAATTAAGAGATCAGAAGTAATCATTTACCTTCAATTTTTGTCCAATGTTGAAATTTACATAAATTTAAAATTAAGAATCAGCTTCCAAAAATGTGAGTAATCCAAAGCGACTAAACCAAAATTTGTCACGTTTAGTAAATTATTGTCTTTCAGAATCAAATTGTACTGGCATGATAAAGAGGGTGGTGGAAATTTGAATTAAAATGGGGAGAATTTCTAACCAAAAAGACATCAAATATTATTTATGTGATTATAAAATTTAAGTGTTTTTATACTTTAAACAACTTATTTGAAGAGTTCACAAAACGGCTACAATTTAATTTATATATTTTAATAATGCATTCTTTATTTCAATGAAAGTATCATTTATTTGAAGATTAAATGTATTATAAATCCTACTTATATGGACTGGAGCTAATGAAATTGTCAGTTTCACTCTGAAACATCTTTATCATCTCACTCCTCTCATATGTAATCTGCGTCTGAAAAAAGTTGGCCAACTTTCTTAATATATATATATATATATATATACTAATCCGCCAACTACAGTTTCGTACTAATATATATTTTGCACCTAATAGATACCCACCACTCAATCAACTGCCACTCCTTCCCCTTCTTTATTTTTAGTATATTTTATTTTTATTTATTTATTTATTGAGAGAAATGAACATGGAATTTTCAAACGTCTATAAACCCAAGTGAGACAGTGCTATTTTTAGAATCATAATCTCGCAAATGAAATCGCAGACTATTTCATTTAACAAGAATGATGTTAGGTATAAACAATTAACGGATCTCGAAATCATTCACGATATTTTAAATCCAGAGAATCTTGAATTAGGTGAATGTGATAAATACCTGAATAATGTTGAATTTCTCACTTGTCGAAATAGATTTCTTTATTTCTACTTGTTGTCCCATTAAAAATGTTTTTAACTATTAATATGCTTTAAAACGCACGTTAATATGATTATCTAGGACTCGAATATTTTTTCCCTTTAGATCTGAACATGCTTTCGAATTACAATCTGTTCAATATACATAAGCTTTGCCATTTAAAACTATTTTAATCTGATTCTAGCAACCGTTTGACACTTTCCTGAAGTAGCAATCAACTGCTGCAAGATAGTGTTTTCTTTCATGAATAATAAAACTAAGGGTAACTTCAACTTTTACAATTTAGGGTACATCATGTCACTGTTGTGAATCACTCTAGTCTCAGTCAAATACTAAGTTGTGAATAACCTCATTTTGAGAAATGATAACGTCGAGTTCGATTTGAATATTCTTCTTATTTATTCTTCTTATTATCATTATTTGACTAATTCATCATTACACTTTTTATCTATGAATTTGGATTTTCCAATACCAATTAATTAAAAACAGAGAAATTGTTCACTTCTAATTTTTTTACAATTGAATTATAATTGTTCTTTAAGAACCATTTAAGGCTGAATTTCAGAAGAAAAAAAAATCTCAAACTTATTCTTAAAATTTTTCTTCAAACGGTATGTTGAATTAATTAATCATAACATTTCCCTATCTCACATATCAAATTTTCCAATTCATGTTTTGAAGAATTTCGTATTCCTAAGAATTCATATTTTTCTGTCTTTAAAGTGTTCTTTACTTTTCATGGACAAGCAAAAGTTTTTCTTCTAAATCATTGTTAGACTTTTCGAATCAAACAACATTATGCTTTCAGACATAGCAACGTGTTTGTAGGGAATAAAATTTTCCATATTGTATTTTGTTTTTGTTTTTTGTAATTCATTTACAAATTCAGATCTTTTTTTTTTCTGAAATTCCAGATATTTTGTTGGAGATTGCTGCTTTTTTATTATTATCATTTTAGCCTTTTTTTCTTTATTGCTCTTTGTAAAATTCTTCTTTTTGTTACATACATATTTCCATTGAATTGAACTCTTTTTTCTATTAAGAATTTCTATTATCTGTCAAAAATATGTGTGTCTCAGTCCTCTCTCTGTCTGTCGCAGAGTACTTACACAAACACTGTATAGTCAGAAACTTCAAATTTTGTGTACTTTTACTTCAATACCTCGTGCCATACGAAAAATTATAAAATTTGGAAAAAAATCGATTATTATAATTTAAGTATTTTTTTTTCAAAATCTTAAGCACATTTTTGCGATTTGAATTTTAAAAGAGAACCTTAATTTTATCGTTTTTAGTATGGACATCACAGCTTGGAGGTGAAGTATCTCGATAATAAACAGAAGATTCTTAGTTCGAAAGCCGATGCTGGAAATTTAAATGTTCGTATTAAGATAGATTTAAAAACAAAGATCCACAATTTTTTGGCAGTTTCAGGGTTTATAATATACTGTTTTGTTATCTTATATTCATAATATTTTTTTGGAATTCAGTTTCCATACTTTAGTAAAACCATTTGCGATTTAATACAACATTATAAATTTGACTTCAAGCAACTTTTTTCACTTTTAGAAATTAAAATTTTATTCATATTTCTGTTATTTTTTTATTTCGGATTTTCAAAAAAAAAAAAAAAAAAAAAAAAAAAAAAAAAAAATTAGAATTTTATATTTTATTTAACTCTTCGCCGGGTGCACAAATTTTTATCACATAAGTGGGCGCGCGTTGTAAATTGTACAACAAGCGAAAAATAATCAATTATTGCTGATTTATTTTAATTTTCCAAATAACCAAACTTACAAATATCATATAAGTTACCTCTGACCACAATGAAAGTATTCCGCAAAACACTAATTTTGTTATAACATGCTAAAGCAGAAATTGTAATATATAAAAAGCTACTTACAACATTTCTAAACAATAACTAATACTACTAAACATTAACAACTAATTACTAAACAATAATTAAGTAATTTTATATTTAGAGAATTAGTTCTCTATTTCATCTATATTAGTCACTTTCCATATCAAGCATAAGATTTGCCTTTTGAGGCTGTTTACAGATAAACCTTGCACATTTCATACACTGTTAAGAGATTAAACTAATAGGTGCAGCTAATTGTGCAATCTGAAATAAAAATAACTTCAGGGAACTGGATAAAAAGATCCAATAAACGAATACAAACGGTTATTAACAACCACTATTGCTTGAATTTCGTTTTAAAGAAAAAATAAAGTGAATATGTACCTTATACAACGGTGTGGTGACCAGAAGGTTAAATAATTTAATATGAATTAATTAATTTGAATAAAATAAAGAACTACCTTTTATAATGTTTTTAAATAAAAGTTTTGGCACTACCATCTTTGTAAGAATTTAATAAATATAAATTACCATTTTTGATTTATTAATTAAATGATAAATTGTTTTGAAAAACACATTAAAAAAAACTCTCTCACAACCCTCTGATCCCAATTAATTATAAGTTCAATAACTTCTTTACAGTTTTCAATGACCTCATTAGCATATCTTAATGCTTATTTAGCCGCAATAACATCAAATTTATGCTTTTCTATAGAAACACTTAAAGCACTTGTTTATTTTGGGTGAACTGTTTTCAGATTCTCTATTCCAATCTTTGCTTCAGACTAGATTTGAAGAGAATAAATTATTGTAGTCTTCTAATTTATTACTAGGAGACATTTTTCTATTCTTTATTTTTAGTTTTTTCAGTTCATTGCTATTTACCGACTTTGTTTTATCCGGTACAATGCCTACCCTGTGATTAGCTGACAAAACTTCTTTAGGTATTTTTTGTACGTCAAATTACTATCAACACTTTGAATTGTGCTTGGTGTTCTCTGAGTAGTATTTTCACGACAAACCTCACCAAAATGTGTTAAATAAGAGCATGCAAAGTACGTAAACTTAGAAATTTTGGAATCTCTGTCTTTTCATATCCTCCTTGGTATTATTATTATTATTATTATTTAATCAAATAGTTTATCATTTCCTCTATATTTGTTTGTGCCCGAAAAATGACTATTTTCGCATTTTCAAACTTTTCCTTAAATTTGCATTTGCTTTTCTCTTCCGGTTGCCATTTAACAACATTCTTTGTCTCAGCGTGTAGAGAATTTTTTTTAAACCACCACTCAAACTTTCGTATTTTTTTACCTTTTTCGTGATATCTAGAGAGTAGATTATTTTATTTCATAGGTTCAAAAAGTCTTTCTTCACTTTATTTGGTATTTTGCGTTTGAGTTTGCCGCAACTAATAATTTCATTAATAAATCAAAATACTAAACTTTTAAATAATTAATCCACTCATCAAAATAAATATTCAGTAGATAAGTGTAGGTTTCCCAAAATTATTTTAGATTTTTATGATTCCAGAAAATCAATTTATCTTTACTTTTTTACAAAATCTGATTCAACAATTCAACTAACGTTGTGAAAAGATCACTTCAAAATGATATTTGACCAGGATCAATTTCATACGTCCGTTCAAACATTAATTTTCATATTTATGTTTGCCTGGCGTTGACCACTGCATTATTTTCAGGCAAAAAGTTTAGTGTCGGACAAAATAATCTCATTTTAAATTGATGCCCTCTACCTTCGGTTATCTCGCTCCTCTCGTATTATGAAATGTTAAACATTGAGTTAGTCATAAAATGAAATGAACATCGTGTTATTACAATTTTTGAAAAAAAAAAACAATGTTTGTTCTTAGTATAGTCAACTTTTCGCCGGGTGCTCAAAATTTCGTCACATGAACTGGCGCATGTTGTAAATTGTACAAGAGGCAAAAAGTAATCAATTATTGCTGCTTTTAATTTTACAAATAATTTAACTTTCGAATATAAGTTATCTCTGATCCCAATTTATGAAAGTATTTTGCAATACACTTATTTTGTTATAACATGCTAAAGCAGAAGTTTAGATATATAAAAAGCTACTTCCTACTACAATCACAAAGAATAAAAATTATTAATGAATTACTAAACAATAATTAACTAATTTCGGATTTACAGAATTAATCCCATATTTCCTTTTTATATTAGTCGCTTCCCATATCAAGCATAAGATTTGCTTTTTTGAAGGCTGTTTGCAGATAAACCTTTCGCTTTTCATGCGCTGTTAACAGATTAGAATGAAAGATGCAGCCTATTGCGAAATCTGATACAAATAACTTTCAGGAATTGGGTAGAAAAGTCCAATGAACGAATACAAACGGTTATTAACACCTACTTCTGCTTGAGTTTTGTTTTAAAGAAAAAAGAGTGTGAAAGTTGTACTTTTTACAACAGCGTGCCCGGCGGAAGGTTAAACTGGAAAAGTCCGATTTGATCAATCCATTAATCTCGTGCAATATAAAAACTCACACATACATATGTCTATATGCAGAACAAAGTTTTTTTTTTTTATTCTAAGCACACACAAAAATGAAAATGTAAAGACCGCAGTGATTTGTTCCACATACCTATATGTTCCAGAAAAATATCTCATTAATATTTATCTATTTAGGAACATTTCCTAATTATTTACACTCACTGCCAAATGTCAAACACGATTTCATGTAAAAAAAATTCAAAACTGTTAGCATTATAAGAATCCAGCATCATGAAAGGTTACAGAAGAAGAATGTAAATGTTCATAATGCTTTTCAAAAACTTTTGAACGTTTTTTGTTCAAAAAACCCGTATTTCTATAGATTTCAGAAGTCGAATTGAAATTTCTGGGCGTTTACATGTTATCGGGCGCATTGAATAGCGAAACACAATCACAAATGTTCATTGGTTCATCATTTCGCAATTTCTAGATGATGGGATGCATTCCTAAAAAGCAAGAATGTTATCCGAAAATCTGTGGTCGCTCATGGCTATTAATCCGTTTGGAGTGTGATTTGTTGTTTTTAGCCATACGGAAACTACAAAAGACTTCTACACGTATGTTATGTATGGTGTAAGCGTCCATTCTGACAATATCGTACCGAAGACTACACGTGAATTGACTTTATACCCAGGTAAGCCGAGTTTTTGTCCTCTACCTATCCAATGCAGAGAACATGATTAAAGTGTTATTGGCAACATATAAATTGTATGTATCATATTGGATCAAAGCTGTGTTCATAGATGAATCAAAATTTGCTCTGTAACCAAATGATATGCCTATAACATTGAGATAAGTACTCAGATAAAATCGGCCAATGTTCATCAACAACCATACCGCATTCGGAGAAGGAAGCACAATGGCTGGAAACAGTTTTTATTGAGATATCTGACCGACATGCATATCCGTAAATTTGGTATATGATGGTTAACTGGTATCTGGATAAATTCCTAGACTCCACTTTGATGTTGTAAGCTACATCATTTGATCCTGTTTAATTTTAATGTTTGACTAACCATATCACCTTAGAGCTTCAGCACCGATTACTACTTTGGGAGTGACAGGACTGCATCGATGGGTGGTTGGGTGAACTTTGTATTCGTTCCATCTTAATTCTATTGAAAATATCTTGATCCCCCTTGGCCATGCTGTGTTTGTACGTTACCAACCCCTTGTCACTTTCAAATAGTTGCAAAATTCTCTCTAGCAGTGATGGTGGTTATTTGATGATATATTAGTAGATTACATCATAAAAAAGCATGGTAATATATTATAAATTTTGTAAGCAGTCGAGGGGATGCTCGTATACTTTATTAGTGTCGGCTTTGAATGTTTATATTACCATTAAGCGTGTTTTTGTTAATGGCTCCAATAAGACTTCAACTTATATCTGATGGAAGCGCAATATTGTTGTCACAGTTGAGCATACTTCTTTGTTTTATTTCATATTTGAACATATTTTCTACATTCCTGACACATTTCGTGTCAGTCTACGAAGTACTTGATAATATTTCCGCATTTTAACTTGGCGTATTTAACCTTTGACAGTGTAATATGATTAAAAAACTGCAATGCAAAAAATGAATAAAGTACAGTTATTTCAAAGATAATTTACTGTGTGTGTTTTATTGAGGTTTACTATAATTTAATTTGTATTTTCCTTCAATTTTATAGATTTTGTTCTATAACATAATATTATGCGAGAATATCCAATGAGTTTATGTGAAAATTTGCTGTTATAACGATTTAAATTTCTGTCTGCGTAAATGTTTTTTTTTTTTTTTTTAGTTTAATTTTTTTAAATTTAGTGTTAAATATTAAGTTACATAACCAATTTTTTATTTTTTTATTTTTCTATACCTCCTGTATATTAACATACTAAAGATCATTAGTTTATTAAATATACAAATATTTTTGTGGGGTCTCTCAATGCATCTCCTTTTTATATTTCTTTAGTAGGAGTAAAAATGAACACCAGATGAGAATATTACTGTCAATTACTTAAATATTATTATAAGATCTAACATTTTTTCTTATTCAGTATTAAAATGTACGCTTTCCATAGCATAAATAGTGCAGTACATTCTTATCTTTTTAAAGCTTAAAATAACTTTAATTATACAAGCAATATGTTGCATTTTTTCTCATTTGTTTTCATGTAAACTGTTTTGATTAAGTTGGCAAAGAAATTTCGAAAAACAAAATATAATTATATTTATAAAATGTAATCAAGCTCCTGGCTATGTTGCTAGAAACAGAAAAACAAAACATATAAAGCGATTTCTATGAAAAAGCTAATTAGTGCTAAATAAATATTTTTACAGGTTTTTCGTGGGGTATTTAAAAATACAGCAGTGCATGTTTACAGAATATATTAAAAAATATATTTAAATTTAAAATATGTTTACAGAATATATTTAAACAAGAAATAAATATTTTTATTTTTAGAAAAAATATCCCTGAAATTCCCCAGAGATGCGTTATTTTGGCATATATAAAACATTTTTCTGTAAATAATAAAAGGTGCAGAAATTAAAAATTCCTAATACTTATAAATGCATTTCAACCGAACACATTGTCAGCAGTAGTTTCTGTTGATTTCGTTAAGGGTGCTAGTCACTAAGAGGCCAAATTCCCCTCGGCGATGTTAGGCCTATGGGCTTTTGTTGCATTTTTATATTCAAAATATCCCCGCCGTAAATTAATGTTTTTAAGTTCTTTTTTCAATGCTTCCTTCTTAAAGGATGCCTTTTTTTCTTAGTTATCAACATATTTCTAAATTTTAGGCACAATTTAATGTTATATGTTTTAAAAACTGACGAACTGGATATAAAATTTTAACGCTTCGTATAAATTAAGCTACATTTTAGAAATAATTTAAAAACTACAAAGAAAATATAAATCCTTTAGGAAGAGAACACTGGATAAAAGAACTTCAACATATTACTTCTTCTAGGACGTATTTTGAATATAAGAATGCCTCTCACGCTCATAGGTTTATTGTTACGGAGGAGACTTCGGTCACTCAGTAACTAGTACCATTAAAAT
Organism: Maratus speculifer; assembly: GCA_964019185.1. NCBI lineage: Eukaryota > Metazoa > Arthropoda > Arachnida > Araneae > Salticidae > Maratus > Maratus speculifer. Next base: position 198,273,686 of record OZ025297.1, read on the forward strand.
CTTTAGCCATCTCCAGCATAAGACAAAAATAAACTTAAATAATTCAGCCATAAAAGCCATAGCACCTAACTTTGGATTCAAAGGTTTCAGAAGCAATGCTCAACATCACCAAAAACTCACCGAGTGTATGCAGTGTATGTTAAGTATAATTGTTCTGAAATTTCTATGATCCGTTTTAGCAGTTACCAGGGGTATAGGTCTCTGAAGAACCATTTCTCTTTCATTAAGTTGCACATAGAAATTGAGGTTGTGACGTTTTTTGGCAACACCTTCTGCCATTCGGCAGCATTGCCGAAAATCTACTTCTGCAGAAGTCTGAAATATAACCCTCAGGGTTAAGTCTAATGGAAGCTCCAGCACATACCAATAACAACATACTTTAGTACTCTCAATATACATTTCAAAAATAGCATATGTCTTAACGCATTTATAATTCATTCGCTGTGATTTTTTTTTATTAGCATGTTACATTAAAATGTTATTATTACAATACATTCTTTACATTATCAGATTACTAATTTACATACCCGCACAAGTGTGATGTTGCAAAAAATGAAATATATATATATATATATATACATATATATATATATAATTTCTGATATTTTCGAGTCCATCATACTTTACCCAGTGTACGAGGCCACTTAGCAGAAGCAAATGATTTAAGAGTAACAATGGAGAATAATATCATGACAAGAAATTTCTACAGAGTTTGTACAGGTCCATTATTTTTCAGGTGAAATATCAGTTTTTAACAATCAAAAAGAAAGATCAAAAATCCAAAATTTCACCTTCTGTAAGAAGAGATTCTCGATAAGAACATTTTAAGAATTTTTAGAAATGGAGAATTCTTGTAATTATATGCATATATATATATATATATATATATATATATATATATATATATATATATATATATATATATATATATATATATATATATATATATATATATATGACCATATATATATATATATATATATATGGTCACTGAAACAACATAATGCACGAAATACACTGAAACAATTGACAATCAAAGAAATGGTTGCACTTTTAGAACGTTTCACTATATCGCATCATTTTTTATCACTTTTCTCTATTATGCTATCAACGTAGACATTGAAAAGGAAAATATAAGATTATACGAATATGACAAAAGTTATAAATGTTTAATTAAATATAAACGTTTTTTTTTCCCTTTAATAGATGTATTATAAATGTTTGATTAGATATTAAGTTTTTAAATTTAATTTTTTTTCTTCACTAGATGTATTTTATTTGATACAAGATTCCTTTAGAGAAACCAACAAGCGTAACAGGCGAAGGCTGTTAGTATTTATCATTGCCAAAAAATCAATTTTTAAAGTACTTTTTAAAATATGACGCACATAACGGTGTAAAGTGAGTAAGATTTTAAATAATGTTGCTCATATAACAATGAATTTCGTCTTAAATACAGATTACAAATCATACATATCATACATTTATTATAATTCACTATACATTTAATCATTTACTTCTTTATATTAAACTACTTCACTGACCCATCCAGCGTTGCCCGTGTTTTGTATGTTTTACATGTGCAAAATATTTTTCAATTTTCATAGGAAAAGCTATCGATAATCTAAAAATATATAATTTATACGTTTGTTTTATGAAAATATCATTAAATTAAAGAAGGATTAGAAAACATAAATGACTAGTAAATATTTTTACTTAAATTTACTTTTACAAGAAATTTATCATGTTTAAGAAAAAAATAAATATTTATAACGTGGCATGTGTAATCCACTATATGGACAAGCGTGTCTAATCACTTGCAGTGTTAGACGTTTCGTTAAATACATAAAAAAATATGATGGATCATATTGAAACTGTAGATATGTGAACATAATAAAATACGTTAAACATTCCCGTGAGTATCATTTTCAGAAATCACAAAAAGGACCGTTACCAAAATAACGAATATCGTTTGGATAACCCTGTACAAACTAATGTAGCAAAAATGTTCAAACAGTTGAACATATTTAAGAGGCTTATTTTAATAAACTGCGTTCATTTGTTAGAGGATACACAGAGAGGAAGTACACGTTCAGATAAATTAAAATTTTCATAAAAACATTCCCAATTTGATTTTTTTATAATTTGCAGACTAATTAAAAACGAAAAAAAAATTCTTGCAACGAATGTATAATATGCATATATATTAGCTAAATGTATAGTGCAGAATTTTGATAAGTCTCACATATATAGTTTAAAAATTCTTAAAATTATCGTCGATTAAATAATCTCAAAATCCGTTTTTCTCAAAATAAAGTAAAAAGGTAAAGGGATGCATTCAAACATATGCATTAATATGTATAGGCAATAGTGTTAACACATACTATATTTAGATACAACATCTTATGTTTTTTTTTTCCTTTTGTGAACAAAGGATTTCAAACATGTTATGTCGTTGATTACTTTTAGAATTTTCAAAACATATTTTTGATTTTTTTTTCTCAAAAATTTTTCTGTACATTTAGCTAACACATATGCACATTATATTTTAATTGCATAAGCCAAAAACGTGTCGAAATGTGGGACTGGTTTCACAAAAACCTTAATTATTTTGCGGTTACTCATGGTATCGTCATCATAATGAACTTGCAAATGAACAATTCATTAAATTAAATCACTTAATCATGTTCTACTGTTTGATAGCTTTTGCTACATTAGTTATTATAGAGTTATCCAAAAAATATTTGTTTTTTACAATTTATTTGACGGTAATTTCTGATGTTTTATTTCCTGTATATTTAATAAATCGATTAAAATTGCAAGTTACAGGTCATTATTGGCCACATTGTGTGTAATATGAAAAATAAACATAGGATCAATTTTTTTTAAACACACAAATAATGTTTAGAAAGATACTAAGAAAAAAAACAGAAATTCAAAGTTTTGCAAAGGAATTAAATATGTATATTATAAAGGCCAAACATATCTGTGCGTAACACATACGTCATTTTGCGAATGGCAACAACTTAAAATTTAAAATGAAAATTCGGTATTTCAATTTTTGCTACTACAAATTTTTAAGTCTTTAAATATCGCACATTTTCAATTTTTACATCATCGTGTAGAGAAAAAATGTACTTTTAAATGCAGTTTGTTTGAAATCTGTATCATAATTTGTTTTGGAAATATTAAATTTTTTGTAGTTTTTAATACCGCTTTCCTAATCGTGGCAACAGGAGTACTCCATTTCTATTAAAATCAAAGGAAAAAATGGTAAAAATTGATAACTGTATC